>LR738712.1:117241400-117288646 GCA_902687465.1 Secale cereale | reverse complement strand
CCCCCCCCACCCCCCTGGGCCGCGCCGGGGGGGCGCCTGGGCCCCCCGAGGCTCCGCTGATGCCCCCCTTTGGTATATATTTAAAGCGTCTCCCGAAACCCTCGAGACGGGAACTCTTTTTCGCGATCTCATCTCTGTTCCGCCGCCGCCGCCGCCGCTTCCAAGATCGGGAGCACCAGGAGAACTCTTCCCGGCACCCTGCCGGAGGGGAGGATCACCACCGGGAGCTTCTCCACCACCATGGACGCCTCCCGGATGAGTTGTGAGTAGTCTCCCTTGGGCCATGAGTCCATGACCAGTAGCTATGTGATGTTCTCCTCCCGTTCTTGTGCTTCACTAATTAGTCCTCGTGAGCTGCCCTACATGATCGAGGCACCTATGTAATGCTTATGCTGTTGCTATGATGAGTTTGCTGGGATCCGATGGATTATGAGATTATGTTCAGATTGTGTTTGAGTAATATATTTGATCTACCTATTTTATATTTATGTTCGTAAGTAATTCTTACATGTTCTACGTTGTTATTTATTGCTTTGGCCAAGTAATAGGTAGTGACTCCAAGAGGGAACGTTATGCTTGATTGTGGGTTCATGCCCCTCGATGACTAGCTTGAGTGACAGAAACATGAGTCTAGGGGATGTGCTGTTGCCACAAGGGGGAAAACAACGGTGCTTGTGCCCGCGGGTGCAAGGACTGTTTACTTTACGCAAAGTTCTTTTAATGCAGTTGTCTGTTGCTTTGAGTTTACACTATGGGTGGGACTCGCAACTTAATATCAGCGAGATGTTCTGGATAGATATCTCAAGGTGGATGATTAGTAGTAGATGCAGATAGATTTCGGTCTACTTACCTCGGCGTACCGCCCATGCTTTGAACCTCAACCTTTCTTGCAATGTAGTCAGCATTGGTTTGCGTTCATGGTTCTGTCAATTGCCCAGCTGTAATTCGTTTACCTCACATAGCAGTTTTATCGTCTTTTGGGAGAGAGACATCACTAGTGAACATCATGAGACTCCGGTCCATATTACCATCATTGATCACATCTGCTATTTACTTTCCGCTTTTACTTACTATTGCAGCAATATCTATCACTACTATCACTTGTGTTTGATCCTTTGTAAACTACAAGGCCGGAGGGATTGACAACCTCTCTGCATTCATTGGGAGCAAAGTTATTTGTATCTGTGTGCAGGTCCACGTTGATTGCTAATATCTGGCGCCGTTAGCAGTTGACACCTTCTTGTTGAAACTGGGAGTCTCAGAGGAAATCGATCCTTGGTATCTTTGCCAAGGGAAAACTTCCGCTACACTGCATCTCACACCTTCCACTTGGGGTAACCAACGAGGGGCGAGAAGCCATCAAGCAAAGTTTTCTGGCGCCGTTGCCGGGGACTCCACTCTTCAGGATAGGGGAGTTGCACGCTATCTTTTACCTTTGCTTTTTAGTCTTGTTAGTTTACCTTTCAATTTTGCTTTAATATCTTTTATCAAAAATCACAAAAATAGTTATCTTGCTTGCTTGCTACTATGGGTTCCACCAAAAACACTAGATGGGAGGAGTACACCCCTTCTTCCATTATGCCAATCACCACTGTCGGGATCTACAAAAGTAATAAACCTTGTGATTATGTTAGTCTTGACGGAGAGTTATGCCCATGGCATGGTCTCCCAGGAAAAGAGTATGAGCCTCAGTTTAAAATTGCTCCTAAGCTTCCCCAAACTTGGGAAGACGTTCAAACTCTTATAATAGAGAGCGATTCAAACAAAGAGGATGACACTACAATTCTGCCCAATAATGATAAAATTGATTTTGATAATTGTAGTATTTCATAAGTTGTCACCTTTCTACAAAGAATGGCTAAAGATCCTCACACTAGCACGCTTAATCTTGCCTTCACAGAGCATGTCACTAATGCTCTCATCAAAGCTAGGGAGGAGAAACTTAGAGTAGAAGCCTCCATACCTAGAAAGCTAGAAGATGGTTGGGATCCTATGATTAAAATTAAGATAAACAACTTCTCTTGCTATGCTTTATGTGATATTGTAGCTAGTACCTCCATTATGCCCAAAAGACTATATGATATGCTTGAATTGAAACCTTTTGATTCTTGTTCTTTTGGTGTTCGTCTCGTTGATTCTTCCATAAAGAAACCTTTGGGGAAGATCGACGATGTTCTTATTGTTGTCAATGACAATTATGTTCCAGTTGATTTCACTATTATGGATATTGAATGTGAACCTTCGTGTCCAATTATTTTGGGACGTCCTTTTTTGCGCACCGGTGGTGCTATCATTGACATGAAAGAGGGGAATATAAAATTTCAGTTTCCTCTCGAGAAAGGGATGGAACACTTCCCTCGAAAGAATATTAAGTTACCTTTTGAGTCCGTTGTACGGGCTAGCTATTCTTTTACTCTTGATAAAACTTGATCTCTTTGCATTATGCCTAGCTTAAAGGCATAAAAGAAAGCGCTTTTGGGAGGCAGCCCAATGAATAAATTTATTTTGATTTTGTTGTGTCTTGATGTTGTTTACCACAGTAGCATCATCATTGTATCTTTGCTTTTCAATTTTGTGCCAAGTATAGCCTCTGATTGCTAGAAAGTTCAAAAGTTGTGAGGTGCTGTCCAGGAAACAGATTCTGTCCTTGGATAGAAAAAATCGTATAAAATCACAAGATCATCTTTTTGTTCTGAATTTTTTCGACAGCGTGCTCTATATAATTGTCTTTCGTGCGTCTGTTTTGAGTTTTTTGATTAGAGTTGCAGAAGTGCCCCGAACAAATCATTTACTACCTGCTGTTCTGTTTTTCACAGATTCTGTCCTGTTTTGCATTTCCTTCATTTTGCAAACCTAGAGCTTGCTTTTTCTTTGCAAAAACCGTTTGGCAATCTTGAGAAACAGTAGATCTTCAAGAATATCCTTATTTCCAGCAAGGAACAATTATTTTATTATGGGTACTAACCTCGCTAATCAGATTATGATGAGTTATGTATGAAGGGAGTTTTCAAGTGTGCGAGGGAAGATGATAAAAAGATTCAGGAGTGTCAAACGCTCAAGCTTGGGGATGCCCCCGTGCACCCCAAGAAATATTCAAGGAGACTCAAGCGTCTAAGCTTGGGGATGCCCCCGTGCATCCCCTTCTCCATCAACATTATCAGTTCGTCTTTCGTTCCACTATATTTTTATCACTTCATGTGTTATGTGCTATGCTTGGAGCGTCTTGCTTTTAGTTTTCCTTTTTAGTTTTCTTTAGCTTTTCATAACGAGTCGGAACTCAGCATTCTTTATGTGGGAGAGAAACACGCTCCACTTCTACCTAGAACATAACATAGAATTTTCATGTCAATCTTTGCTGTGTGTGTTCTTTGTCTTTTAATAGCTACTATCATGCTTAGCTCTTAACTTTCATGCTTATCTTTCTAAAGAGCTTCGTTTAGTTGGTTGCTTGAACTCTCTTTAATTATCATGCTCACCTTATTGAGAGAGTTTTCTTCCGTTGCATTGGTTGATATGTCTATGATAAAGATGCTACGTGCATAATGGCGCTTAGTAGTTCATGTTTTCTTATGGTTAGTCTCAAATTGCTGGGGGATTCCCAATGTGTTATTGGAGTACCAACATGATTTGTTTGCCTATGATGTGGTATGGTTTAGTAATATCTTCCTTCAAGAATTTACTTTTATTGACTTGGCGTATGCTCACGCATATTTAAGACTGTAAAGAAAGTCTGTCAAGCCTTGATGATCTTTTGTTTCTGAGTAGCGATATAACTTCCATGCCTGATTCAATGTTGCTTTGTCGCTCTGCATGATTATGACCGTCATTGCTCTCTTAGTTGGTCGCTCCCAGTCTTTTGCTAACCTTCGCCTGTACTAAGCGGACTGACTGCTTGTGCATCCAAATTCCTTTATACCAGTTATGCCATATGAGTCTACCATACCTTCCTACATGGTATTTACTTGCCATTCCTAACGAAGACTTGCATGTACCATCTCGAAATTATTCAAAAATAAAAAAAAAACATTCTTATTTTGTGCCTCTGTTGTAAGTTCATGAGGAAGTAGTAGTTAATTCATGATCTTTTTAAGTTGGGAAAGCTTCACCCCGGGATTGCATGTATAATGTGCAAACCCATAATACGAGAAGGAACTGGCATTGAGTGCGCCCGGCTCAAAAAGATAATATAACAAACAAACCCTCCTTCACGCTTTGTTCATGAGAAATCAGAAAACTTTGGCAGTGATAAACAAAGGAGATTAAGAGGATGTGATCGTCCTCATTCGGGAGCCGTTCCTCGAAACTTGTCCATCTCAAGAAGTGATTGAGTTGTCTGCTAGCATTCGTTGACGAAACATGCATCATCTAAAAAACAATTACCTCTGTTTTTAAAACCAAGAGCTCTGGTACATGTTTTGTCTTTGTTTCCGACTACGGGTTTTCAACCTTGCCAACAAAAGCCACGGTTCGAGAGTCTCCACCTTCTTTTAAAAGCACCAACTACTGAGAGCATGATTGTCATTCTGAGTGTAATGTGCATTGTCCCAAAGTAGCATTGTCTTTTGCATGATTATGATATCGTTTATTTTGAAATCATTGTATCTAGTCATTACTTAAACCTTGGAGGTGCCCCTGCATTTATGTTTTGCTTCACTAAAGGGGGCAAGCGAGATATCACTTTATCATATTTGCACATCATGTTCATTACAAATCTTTTTGATGTTTCAGTATCATATTGTAAAACTTTCAGTCCTTTGTGATTTTCTCATGAGGCAACTTAATTACTATAGATTCATTGTCTCAGTAAGCTTTTGTCATATGACTATGAAAAAGTCCTATATGGTTAATAGCATGTCACCACAGAAATTATTCTTGTTATCATTTACCTACTCGAGGACGAGCAGGAATTAAGCTTGGGGATGTTGATACGTCCAAAACGTATCTATAATTTCTGCTTGCTCCATGCCTCTTTTGGGTGATATTGCTATGTTATTTATACACTTCCATACACTTTTGATCATATTTGGACTAACCTATTAACTCAGTGCACCCCAGTGCCAGTTTCTGTTTTCGGCTGTTTTTGTATTTCAGGTTTTCACATTACGAGAACTGCCAGGAAAAATCCAGAAAAATTATATAAAAAATCAGCGTTCCAGAAGCTACCTTGCGCCCGAAGTACAGCCGGGGGGGCACCATGGCTCCAGGCGCCCTAGGGGCGCCCCCCTCCCCCCTGGGCCGCGCCGGGGGGGCTCCTGGGCCCCCCGAGGCTCCGCTGATGCCCCCCTTTGGCATATATTTAAAGCGTCTCCTGAAACCCTCGAGATGGGAACTCTTTTTCGCGATCTCATCTCTGTTCCGTCGCCGCTGCCGCTTCCAAGATCGGGAGCACCAGGAGAACTTTTCCCGGCACCCTGCCGGAGGGGAGGATCACCACCGGGAGCTTCTCCACCACCATGGACGCCTCCCGGATGAGTTGTGAGTAGTCTCCCTTGGGCCATGAGTCCATGACCAGTAGCTATGTGATGTTCTCCTCTCGTTCTTGTGCTTCACTAATTAGTCCTCGTGAGCTGCCCTACATGATCGAGGCACCTATGTAATCCTTATGATGTTGCTATGATGAGTTTGCTGGGATCCGATGGATTATGAGATTATGTTCAGATTGTGTTTGAGTAATATATTTGATCTACCTCTTTTATATTTATGTTCGTAAGTAATTCTTGCATGTTCTCCGTTGTTATTTATTGCTTTGGCCAAGTAATAGGTAGTGACTCCAAGAGGGAACGTTATGCTTGATTGTGGTTTCATGCCCCTCGATGACTAGCTTGAGTGACAGAAACATGAGTCTAGGGGATGTGATGTTGCCACAAGGGGGAAAACAACGGTGCTTGTGCCCGCGGGTGCAAGGACTGTTTACTTTACGCAAAGTTCTTTTAATGCAGTTGTTTGTTGCTTTGAGTTTACACTATGGGTGGGACTCGCAACTTAATACCAGCGAGATGTTCTGGATAGATATCTCAAGGTGGATGATTAGTAGTAGATGCAGATGGATTTTGGTCTACTTACCTCGGCATACCGCCCATGCTTTGAACCTCAACCTTTCTTGCAATGTAGTCAGCATTGGTTTGCGTTCATGGTTCTGTCAATTGCCCAGCTGTAATTCGTTTACCTCACATAGCAGTTTTATCGTCTTTTGGGAGAGAGACATCACTAGTGAACATCATGAGACTCCGGTCCATATTACCATCATTGATCACATCCGCTATTTACTTTCCGCTTTTACTTACTGTTGCAGCAATATCTATCACTACTATCACTTGTGTTTGATCCTTTGTAAACTACAAGGCCGGAGTGATTGACAACCTCTCTGTACTCGTTGGGAGCAAAGTTATTTGTATCTGTGTGCAGGTCCACGTTGATTGCTAATATCTGGCGCCGTTAGCAGTTGACACCATCTTGTTGAAACTGGGAGTCTCAGGGGAAATCGATCCTTGGTATCTTTGCCAAGGGAAAACTTCCGCTACACTGCATCTCACACCTTCCACTTGGGGTAACCAATGAGGGGCGAGAAGCCATCAAGAATAGAGATACTCGTTAAAAGTGAAATTCTTCCTCCATTAGAGTTCTCTGACTTAGAACAATGCATAGATTGCATTAAAGG
This sequence comes from Secale cereale, assembly GCA_902687465.1. NCBI lineage: Eukaryota > Viridiplantae > Streptophyta > Magnoliopsida > Poales > Poaceae > Secale > Secale cereale. The sequence continues at coordinate 117,281,988 of LR738712.1, read as the reverse complement.
AAAGTATGTAAAACAAATCAAAAAGGGTGCAAACCGTAGCACAGCAACACTAGAAATCATCCACACTGACATTTGTGGACCTTTTCCGGTGCAAAGTGTGGATGGCTATGACTTGTTCACAACATTCACAGATGATTACTCTCGCTATGGTTATATTTATCCAATCAAAGAAAGATCAGAAGCGTTAGATAAATTTAAAATATTCAAAGCTGAAGTTGAAAATCAGCATGACAAAAGAATAAAGATAGTAAGGTCCGACCGGGGGGAGAGTATTACGGTCGGCACACTCCATATGGCCAAGTCCCTGGACCTTTTGCAAAGTTCTTGCAGGAGACTGGCATAGTCGCCCAGTATTCAATGCCGGGCGAGCCTCAGCAAAATGGAGTAGCTGAAAGGCGTAACCGTACCCTTATGGATATGGTGCGCAGCATGATGAGTTACTCCACCTTGCCATTGGGATTATGGATGGAGGCACTTAAAACCGCCATTCACATTCTCAATAGAGTACCAAGCAAGTCGGTGCCCAAAACACCATACGAGCTATGGACAGGAAAAGTTCCCTCCCTTCAACACTTCAGGGTGTGGGGGTGCCCCGCAGAGGTCAAAATGTTTAATCCAAACATTGCAAAGTTAGATCCAAAAACAGTAAGTTGCCACTTCATTGGCTACCCAGATAGATCAAAAGGTTTTCGTTTCTACTGTCCAGACAAATATACAAAGTTTGTAGAAACAAGACATGCAGTCTTCTTAGAGGACGAAATGATGAGGGGGAGCTTGGTAGCTCGGAAAATTGATCTTGAGGAGAAGAGGGTGCATGCACCTAATCTGATCATTCAGGAGCCATTTTTCTCACTACCAGTTGCAACTCCACCCATGACAACTTTGGGAGAAGACCCGGAACCTGTCCGTCGGGAGCCGACTGAACCCGTTGTTGAGCATGAAAGGGAGGTGCAGCAGCAAATTTTAGAAGAAGTGCCAGAAGTGGAGGCACAGAATGTGCCAGAAACTGAGGCCCTTAGAAGGTCTACAAGACCAAGACAGTTAGCTATTTCTACTGACTTTAAAGTTTATAACATAGAAATGGTTCAAATGGAAAAAGATCCCACCTCATATGAAGAAGCCATGAGAAGCCCTCATTCATCGGAGTGGATGAAGGCAATGGAAGATGAAATGAAATCGATGAGTTCCAAAGATGTTTGGGACTTAGAGGAAATTCCTAAAGGAGCCAAAACAGTAGGCTGTAAATGGGTCTGCAAAATTAAGTATGACTCTAAAGGGAATATAGAAAAGTATAAAGCTCGACTCGTGGCAAAAGGATTTACACAAAGAGAAGGGATAGATTACAATGAGACATTTTCTCCGGTCTCATGTAAGGATTCCTTCAGAATCATAATGGCATTAGTTTCTCATTTTGATTTAGAGTTACATCAAATGGATGTAAAGACGGCATTTCTCAACGGAGATTTAAAAGAAAATGTCTAGATGAAACAACCCAAGGGTTTTATCATGGAAGGCAAGGAAGATATGGGATGTCGCCTGAAGAAATCCATTTATGGGTTAAAGCAAGCCTCTAGACAGTGGTATCTAAAGTTTAATGAGACAATTAAAAGTTTTGGATTTAAAGAAAATATTGAGGATAATTACATTTATGCAAGGTTCAAAAATGGGAAATATATTTTCCTAATCTTGTATGTGGATGATATCCTGCTTGCTAGCAGTGATGTTAGTCTACTACAAGAAACAAAGAAGTTCTTATCCTCAAATTTTGACATAACAGATCTTGGTGAAGCATCATATGTTTTGGGCATAGAAATTCACCGAGATAGGAACAATGGAGTCTTAGGACTATCGCAGAAAGCATATTTAGAAAAGGTTCTCAAAAAGGTATAATATGCATGCGAGTAAAGCCACACCTGCTCCTATAGTCAAGGGCGATAGTTTTGGGAAATACCAATGTCCCAAGAATCAGTATGAGATCGATCAAATGAAAGGAATAACATATGCTTCGACCGTTGGAAGCTTACAGTATGCACAAGTGTGACTCGCCCGGACTTAGCTTTTATCACCGGTGTACTCGGTAGATATCAATCCAATCCAGGCATAGAGCACTGGAAGATGGTAAAGAAAGCATTGCGTTATGCGCAAGGCACGAAGGAATGCATGCTAACATTCAGGAGATGTGAATCCCTAGAGATAAAGGGGTATTCAGACGCAGATTTTGCGGGGGACAGGGATGATAGAAAATCCACGTCCGGATACGTATTCACTCTCGCTGGGGGAGCTATTTCGTGGAAAAGCTCCAAATAGTCAATAGTTGCATCATCCACGATGTATGCAGAATTCATAGCATGCTTCGAAGCAACAGGGCAGGCGATATGGCTAAAGAAATTTATACCCGACTTGAAAGTGGTAGATTGTATTGACAAACCACTAAAGATGTACTGTGACAACGAGCCCGCAGTATTCTATGCTCACAACAACAAGTCGAGTAATGCTGCAAAAACGATAGAGATAAAGTATTATGTTGTGAAGGATAAAATCCAGGATCACACTATAAGTCTCGAGCATATAAGGACAAAAGATATGCTTGCGGATCCGCTAACGAAAGGCTTACCACCCAATGTGTTCAAGGAACACTTAGCCGGCATGGGTTTAAGGGAAAGCCTATGATTCCTGGATAGGCCCAAAAGGAACGGAATTTGCTTCTGAACAGAACGTATGTTGTAGCTGTATGATTCTATCGGCAATTAAGCCGTGACGATGAAACATGCTCTATGTATCAATATGTGATGAAACAAATAAACTAGAAAGTATAAGGTTAAAAGTAAAGATGAGATCAAGGGGGAGAATGTTAGGATTGATCTCCTTCTGCTTGGGCCCAACGGCCCACGGACCCTTAGATCCGCGCCCTGATCGGGGGCGCACAACCCATTATGGTTGTTGGGCCCCTGTGACCCGCGCTATATAAACAGAGGTGGGGGGTCGGAGCACGGACCACGAAGTTGGACGCCGCCACAAACCCCACCTACAAACCCTACCGATCTTGGGTTAGCGCGGTGCTCACGGGAAGCACCACGACCGCCGTCATCTCGACCTCATCTCCGGCACCTACTTCGCCATGGCCGGAGCTGGATCGAGCTCGTCCGTTCACCAGGAAGGTAGGTCTACCGGGATGCATCTAGCCTACTAGATCCAAGGGGTCTATCAATTCTGCCAGGAGAGTAACGATTGTGTGTTGTGCACACCCTGGTGGGGGCTGTTTTTCTTTCTTTGTCTTGAAACTTTGGCACTTCTTACTCTCTTAATTAATGAAAAGGGGAAAATCTTTTGCCCCACGTTTAAAAAAAAAGTAAGGCCCTTTGTTCTCCTTCGACTATTCGGGAATATAGCAGGACTCATCCTACATTCTTAAGAAGCTGGTCCCAATTCTCTTACATGTAATATATCCACCTCATCTCAACATGCAACTATTTCATCTCAACACTCATGCCACATCAGCAGATTTTTAGACCAATCATGTACGTTAGTTCAGCAATAAATAATACTCCAATCTTTTTTCGCCTGGTGCAATTCACGTGGTGCAGCGAGGCCTCCAGCCAGATGTAGGGAAGTTGTTTGTAATCTGAATTTGAATACATGGGAAGCATGTGTAGTCTATATGTTCGTTTTTATTTTTGGAAGGGTCTATAACTCTATGTGTTAAATTGTTGTTTGTAGACGATTGATGTCGTCAGAAGATCATGTCACGATTGCTTAATGTTTCAAAATTTCCAGGTTATGGGGTAATCTCATCGTCACAATAAAAAAAGGTTCACCACGACTCCTTTTTCGCCACTCATCCCTCAAACCAAAAAATAAAGGCTTTCTCTAACCACTCAACATATGCAGTTACACGTCTTAAAGAAACTCTACCAAGACACCTATTTGTACAATGATGTATATCATTTGCCATCAACATGAAGGGAGGGTATTTCCCGTTCATTGACGAGTCTTTATTCACTACATACAATCAACAACAAAAAAATGTGTTCTTCAATAAATATAGAAGGATGAAGGGTACTGCTAGTTCACTTAAGTTATGTTGGTCTTCTAGTTTCCTCGATGTTAATATGTATTTGAAATGGATTGAATATCTTCAAAATTCCGTGAACTCTGTTATCAACCATCATACATTTGATTTCGACTACTTTAAGGCATCCAGATATTGTGCGGAGTTGCTCCACTGCATTGTAACTTTCCTGCAATCCCTACAGTAAAAAGAAGTATCAATCAGACAGAAGAGTTTAACTGCACGAAAAATCTGCTCAGCAGTTATATACCTCATTAAGTTGAAGAGTGAGCTTCTCTAGAACTGGAGATTGCTCAAGAATGCGAACTAGTGCAGATAAGTCATCTGTCACACACCACTCGTTTAGCGACAGGCTCTTTAACTTGCTAAATGTTGGGCATCTCAAAACAGTAAACTGTATCAAGTACAGAGTAAATTCAGTTAATCAAAATTATCACATGTTAGTAAAGAATGCAAGGTGAGTACTAGCCGCAGTTCAAAAAAAGGAAAATATATACTGTACAATGTCAAGCTAACGTGGGTTCTCCATTAATTGCATTATCGGTTAGTGCGTACTACTCAGTTATGCTATGTGGTTTCGTTAAGAAAATTACGGGCCTTGTGGAAGAAGAAATGCTTGGCTAAGAAATTAGAACATTGGTGGATTTGCGTGTGAATATCTTCCAAATGATCCAAATGTGAAATTTTGTTGTCTATTTACAGGGGCAGGGATCCATCCAATAAAAAAATGAAGGGAAAGTGAGACTTGAGATAGCTCTGTGTACGTACCTTCACATTGGGAGCTGTTAACTCCAGATGCGTGGCACTCCGGAAACTTGCTAGCCCCATTAAGTGGAATTTTATACAAGCCTCACATACACCACAGCAGCGCCAGGCAACATGGCATTTGCAATGCAAAGGCCAGCTGCCGCCGAGCCTGACACACGCAGTTTCTAGCAATGGCATACACTCAAGCCAAGGAGTTGTGATGCGAATGTCATCCAGTTTCAGTGAAACAATACCGGGGGCAGAAATACAAATTGGGGAGCCCCTTGGAAATAAGCAGCATTCCTCAATCTTGAGACGCTTCAGGCTATGTTCGGTTCCCCAAGATAGAATCCACGTGGGGTTTCTAACCTCCCAGGGATTGGGTGACCCTCGCCTTGTCACCCAACCCCCACCAATGCCCATTCATATGATTCCCTGTGTACACAACCTGTTCGGTTGCTCCCCTGCTAACAGGCTATACGTTTTATCTAGAGAGAGACAGTGGGAGAGGGGGGGGAGAGAGAGGGGGGAAGAGAGAGAACTCACCCGAGATCTCGTCGCCTGCAGCAACCAGCTCTCCGGAGCTAGGGTTCCGACCGCGGCAAGGGGGCGCGGGGGAGATGGGACAATCAGAGGCTAGGGTTCCGGCAGGGCTTCGTGGCAGGTCGTCGAACCAGGGGGCGCCCTCCTCCTCCGCGTAGGCTGCGCCGCCGCCGCCGTCCACTCGTCCCCGTCGCCGCCGCCGTCACCGCTTCTGTCGCCTCGCTCGGGAGAGAAGGCGCTCGGGGATTTCTTCCACGGGGTGCCAGGAGATGATTTTTTCCGCGTGGGTTTGGAGAGGTTTGGGCCGGGGAAGTACCACACCGGGCTTAACCGAAGGGAAAAATCTGGGTGGGCCGGGTTTATTCCCCGGCGGGGGAAATCCCTGCGGACCCGCGTGGATTGGACCCAAAACCTCGTGGGGTTGGGCTTAACCGAACATAGCCTCAAGGATGGGGAGGAGAGCCTGCTAGCATTGATGTCAGAGCAAGAAATCACTAGATCCTCCAGCGCCGTGCAGCTTGAAAAAACAAGAACCGTGCATTCTGCTGGCATTGTTACATGGCGAAGCTCCAATCTTGCCAAGTGCCTGGAAACGAGAGGCTGCCCATATATTGCTCTGTGCGTGTCTACCAGGCTGACTGTGAGAAGCCGAACTCGGCACTCGGACACGGCATGCCGAATTAGGCTGTTGAATTCGTCGTGGAGCTGCCAGAATCCTCCGACATCGATGACGCATTCGTCAAGAGGCGCTCGGAGATCCAGCAACAGGCGGCCTACTAGCCTCTTGAGCCCAGCGACGGTCACCGACCCGGCAACCGGCGTAAAGCGGAGGCTGTGCATGGACGTCCAATGATTGCGCCAGCCCCGGGCGAGCGCGCTCGTCTGCACGGCGTCTCGCGCCGGCAGAAAGCCGATGACGTGGCGGATGGCGTCGTCCGGGAGGGCGCTGAGGCCGTCCGGGCCGCTCGGCGTCCACTGGGTCTTTTCGCCCTTTCTCCACTGAAGCGTCCACTGGGTCTTTTCGCCCTTTCTCCACTGAAGCGTCCGGTTGAGCATCTGGCGCGCGTACAAGTCTGCGTGTTTGCACGACGCCAACAGAACATTACGAGCGGAGAAAACCAACGAGCATACGCAAAGAATACATCATGTCGAGTCGACTCACCTTCCGGCGACACCACCTGGCGGCGGCGGATGACGATCATTGTCGAAGGATCACACGACGAAGCCATGCTCTATCCGTACGACGATGGGATCTCGAACTGCTCACGTTATTGATCAAGGGAATTTGGACATGCCCTAATTATTAATAACGGAAGATCAATTCGGCCCTCTTCCGCAACTTTTTTTTTGACAGCAAAACGACTTTACCTGCAGGAGAGAAAAAACAATCAGCAAAACGACTTTACATGCTATAACATTGTTTAGTTATTAATCCATCCACCGTGGCATTTGTTTCCCGGAAATAGTGTGTGAATATCACTTTTTCAAAAAAGCCCCGCTTTATATATAAAGCAAAGATCATCAACAACCCGATACAAACGCACGCCACCAGAATACACGAACACATCCAAGGCAGGATACAGGTGCTACCGGGGCCCTCAATCGTGAACATACCACCGCGAAGAGATGAAGCTACATACAATGAACCGTGGGCTCCAAGACGGTGCCTTTAGGAAGGTTACGACACCAAAGCGCTGCCACCGCCCGACCCAAGGATCAGAGTATTCCATTGGAGCAACACGACGGGCAGTGAGAGCCGCGGCGACGTCTTCAAGAAAGTAACGAGCTTCACCGCCGCCGGTTCGTCCGAAGATAGAACATGTTTTCACCCGGTCAATATTCACCGCCACCGAAAGTCACACCATGGCTACTATGCCGCCCACACGGCCATGGCCACGAGGCAGCACCAAGCCATGGGATCTGCCCATGAGCACCACGACACCACCACCAGGGCCGCCACCCCGGCATCCAGGACCTTGATGCCACCTCACCCGCACCCACCGCGACCCCAAGCAAAGAGATGAGTGGAAAGGCACCGTCTTTTGCACCCCAGAGTTGTTGCCAGCGTCGAGACCCAATAGGCCGGCCAAAACTGGTCTCCATTGACCCGTCCTGCCGCCGGGCGCGAGACGAGTCAGGTCCTGCTACCAGGCGTGAGACGAGCTCGGTCCTGCTACCGGGCGCATGACGAGTCTGGTTCTGCTGCCGGGCGCGAGACGAGCTCGGTCCTGCTGCCGGGCATGAGACGAGCGATGGGCCGCAGCTGGGAGAGGGCCAACCCTCCGATGAAGGTAGCGCCCAAACGACGAGGAGAGGAATCGAAGGATGTCAAGGGCGCTCGCCAACAGGCCGAAGCCGAAGAAGTCTAGCCACCGCCGTGAAACTGGAGGAAATATGCCCTAGAGGCAATAATAAAGTTGTTATTTATATTTCCTTATATCATGATAAATGTTTATTATTCAGGCTAGAATTGTATTAACTGGAAACTTAGTACATGTGTGAATACATAGACAAAACAGAGTGTCCCTAGTATGCCTCTACTTGACTAGCTTGTTAATCAAAGATGGTTATATTTCCTAACCATAGACATGTGTTGTCATTTGATCAATGAGATCACATCATTAGAAGAATGATGTGATGGACAAGACCCATCCGTTAGCTTAGCAACTTGATCGTTTAGTTTTACTGCTATTGCTTTCTTCATGACTTATACATATTCCTATGATTATGAGATTATGCAACTCCCGTATACCGGAGGAACACCTTGTGTGCTATCAAAAGTCACAACGTAACTGGGTGATTATAAAGATGCTCTACAGGTGTCTCCTAAGGTGTTTGTGGTGTTGGCATAGATCGAGAACATGATTTGTCACTCCGAGAGTCGGAGAGGTATTTCTGGGCCCTCTCGGTAATACACATCATAATAAGCCTTGCAAGCAAATGACTAATGAGTTAGTCACGAGATGATGTATTACGGAACGAGTAAAGATACATGCCGGTAATGAGATTGAACTAGGTATGATGATACCAACGATCAAATCTCGGGCAAGTAACATACCGATAACAAAGGGAGCAACGTATGTTCTTATGCGGTTTGACCGATAAAGATCTTCGTAGAATATGTAGGAGCCAATATGAGCATCCAGGTTCCGCTATTGGTTACTGACCGGAGATGTGTCTCGGTCATGTCTACATAGTTCTCGAACCCGTAGGGTCCGCACACTTAACGTTCGATGACGATTTGTATTATGAGTTATGTGATTTGATTACCGACGTTTGTTCGGAGTCCCGGATGAGATCACGGACATGACGAACAGTCTCGAAATGGTCGAAACGTAAAGATCGATATATGGGATATTCTCCTACGTGCCCCACTTTGCTTAGCTTCTCTCCCTCTTGCCCCACTTTCTCAAAAAATCTCCTTCTTGCCCCCACTTCGCTCTGTCCACTCTCGCTTATCGCCAAACGAGGAGTTGCCGTCGGGTCAACCTCCTTTGACCGTTACTTGGCCTGACTGGTGGGGTCAACCCGGGGCACCTCATCGCGCTCACGAGCGGGGCTCTGTTGGGGCCATTTTGAAGCTGGAACGACTCGCCTGACTAGTGGGGTCGCCTGACTAGTGGGGTCCGCCTGGGGCACCTCATCGCGGTCACGAGCGGCGCTCGGGTGGGGCCATTTTGAAGCTGGAACGACTCGCCTGAGTAGTGGGGTCGGCCTGGGCACCTCATCGTGCTGACCAGTGGGGCCGACCTGAGGCCTCATTTTCGAAGCGTACTGCCTGGCCCACGCGGGAACGACTCGTCTCCTGCTGGCCCACAGGGCAGCCACAGCGGCGACGCATCGGCTGCTTTGACGGGTCCCGTTAAATAGCACCCGTCGCCACCTTCTTCCCCACTCGCCCCACTCGTCCACCCCACTCCCCGCGACCCCGAGCAACCGATGGCACCCAAGCGCAACCTCGACGCCCGCGAAGGCTTCTCCGCACCGACCAGCCCTAGCAAGCGCCGGACGGTGAATGAGGACCAGCGCGCCACCTCTCGGAGACCAACCAGCTTGTGCCGTGGCCTAACCACGTGCTGCCGGAGGGGTGGAACCTCGGCAACAGCGGGGTGCCTATGCCGCAGATTCCGGCCGAAGGCCGCGAGCGGGTGCGCGAGATCAGGCGGCGGCGCAAGATCCTGCCGGATGATCTCAGGTATGACCCGGCCTTCGCCGAAACCAGCACCCTCTGGGATACCTGGTTCATCCCCGGCGTCGTGCCTGAGGCGCGCCGCCGGATGTGGTTCGGGTTCGTCGGGCCATCCCTGCCTGCACCGCCTCCACCACCTCCACCGCCTCCACCGGCGCAAGGACAGGCGGATCCACCGGCAGAGGAGCAGGCGGCTCCACTGCCGGAGGAGGAGGAGGAGGAGGAGGCGGCTCCACTGCCGGAGGAGGAGGCAGAGGAGCAGGCGGCTCCCCTGCCGGAGGAGGAGGAGGAGGAGGAGGCGCCGCTCTCCTCCGACAGCGGCGAGGAGTAGGCCGCGGCGAGGCAAGGCGGGGACGGCCGCAGCGGCGAGCCTAGTATAGGGTTCGCCTGGCGAACCTAGCATAGGGTTCGTCTTTTATATATATTTGTATTTTGTTTTGAATTTTAGTTGAAATCGTAGCCTCCCTATATATATTTGAATCGTCTACTATAATTTGTGGGAACTCATTGCACTTTAGTTTAGTTGCACTTTAATTTGTTTTTATTTTGTCGGTACAAGTGAATAATTTGAACACCGGGTACATATGAACCCTCCTACTTAGGACGTGCAAATGAGATGCGAAATTTCACAAAGAAAATATAGATGACTTTGCCTCGATGAAAAAGACAAAATTCCGGTGCTATGAAGTAGTGTATATGTGAAACTTTATCAAGATACGTGCATACGACCTTTTTCAGAATTTTTTCGCTGTTAGAAAACAAAATTTCTATTATTTTACAAGTTGAAAAAAGGGTGCCACATTCGGGAGTTATAAACTAGCCGTGCATTTGCATTCATTTCGGACTGAGAGAGAGAGAGAGAGAGAGAGAGAGAGAGAGAGAGAGAGAGCTATTGCCGACGTAACCTCGCTGAGCAAGACTATGCGTTTGGTATGGTTGAAATAATCTGGCTTTTCAAGGCAAACTGGCCTGGGTGGGCAAGGTCCGCTGGGAGAGCCAATTCGGCTCGCTCTCGACAGCAAGATTATTTCACGGGCTAGAGCTGAGCTAGGCTAGGTGAGCAATAGAACCAAACCTTTTAATCAGTGCTAAGACAGAGAGCATATGTCCCATTAAGCTTACATGGATCAAGCTACACACTAATAACAAGCTCTAATGACTGATTATCAGCAAGTAAACAAATCCTAGAACAATTATACACAGATAAAATGCTGCAGCTGTCAGATTAGCGTGCTTATTCAGAGCAATCATCTCCCTTAAGTGCTTGTTCAACTGCTTCAGTTCCCCCTTGAGTTCCGCATCCCCCATCGTCGGAGCGACGCTGTCAGAACGCAAAATCTGCACAGCCTCCATCCTCTTCGGAGCAGGCGGCAGCGGCAGATCGAGCATCAAATTCGCCGCCCCAGTCGAATCAATTACGCCCTCCAGTTGAAGCCTCGCAATGTATGCATCCATCCACTCAAAATGGTCGCAATGATTCTGAAAACGTAAACATGAACCCTAAATCCCAAATCTAAGCAAAAAACAAAACAAATCTGGAGAAATCTGGAAAGATCTGGAAAGATCTAGAGAAATCTGGAGAGATCCTACCTTCCCCACCTCTGGCAGGCTCGTGCATTTCACATACTCGCGCCCCTCGTTCCCATTCTGATTGGTCTTAGTAACACGACGTCTCAGTGGCGCGATGCGTCGGCACTTCGGACATGGCATCAGCGGCACTTCACCATACCGTGGCCATGAGGGGTGGGAGGCTGAGCTACAGCTCGACATCTCTCGACGGCCGGCGCGTGGGCACTTCGTAGCCGGGGAAGAAGAAGAATGGGTGGGGGAAAGGGTAGGCAATGGTGAGCGAGCACGGGGAGAAGAAGAAGAATGACTGCTTTGTTTTTTGGGGGAAAGGAGGGAAAGGGTAGGCAATGGTGAGCGAGCCGGGGAAGAGCTTACGGACCCACCTGTCATGTGGCCCGCAGCCTGGCCGCGAATTTCCTTCTACGGAGTAGAAGACAATATCCTAATTTTTGTTTAGTGCCAAAATCCCTAATTTTTGTGAAGTAGGTACCACAAATAAGACTGCAAATTGGCCTCTCACCATTTTCTCACATAATATATCATAAGGAATGCACAATCCCGGAATATCTTGAATTTTTGAGCTTTTTAACTATATCCCATCCATTATTTGAGTTTAATAGCATTTACCGACAATATTCCAAATTTGAACTACAAGTGTGTGATAGTTTGGCCCCAAAAATATACAAAAATCATGCAAACGTAGTCTACCATGATTCTACGCAATTGCACCGAAAAAAGTTGGAAAATGCACCCATTAGATATGAATGGTCACATCGGCAATTTTGGCCCTGTTTTGAGAAAAATCACATAAATGGAAAATAACTCAAAAAATTGTATATCCTGGGGGAATCTTCCATTTAAGTGTAATACTTTCAGAGAAAAATCGTAAACCTGCAATACCACGTTTTTTTAAAACAAGTGTTCACAAAAACAACAACTTTATCTGGAGTTTCATGGCTTTCAAGACAAAGACCAAGGAGTTGCCCTTATGCATGGCTACCTTCTTGCTATGATAACGAAAATCGGCACAAACATGTGTCTTGACATTATAAACAACCTTGCCAAAGAAAAATAAAAAATAAAAAAATTTCCTATTTTTTATTATCTATTTAGTGCCAAAATCGCAATTTTTTGTGAAGCAGGTACCATGAATAAGATGGAAAAGTGACCCCTCACAGTTTTGCCACATAGTATATCATAAGGGATGCACAATCCCAGAATATCTTGAATTTTTGAGCTTTTTAACTATATTCCACTCATTATTTGAGTTTAATACCATTTACCGAAGAAAAATTCCCATTGATCGAGGAAAACTCAAAAAAAGGGAAAACCTGACGGAATCTTCCTATTAAGTGTACTACTACCAGTTAAAAATCATAAAATCGCAATACAACAGTTTTCAAATTTGTGTGACCCAGAGCGCGTCCAGAGCGCGCGCATCAGTTGTTCGACAGAAGTACCAATACAAATAGGGTATTACAAATTCAATGTTCACACTCTTATCTTGCTCCTGGTGTTAGATGATGGGGCCACGACCTTGCTCCTGGTGTTCTTTGCTGGAACACTCATTGGTAGCACAACCTTCTTGCCTTGTTTCTTCTTTGCTGGGTTCTTGGCCGGGATGATCTCAGGAACTGGAGTATCTGGCGTCGGTGGCGGTCCTCGGTTACTTCCACAACCTGAAGCTACAAAATCATGTTCTTGAGGTTGAAATGGCTCTGCGTCAGGAACAACTTCATGTTCTTGAGGTTGAAATGCCTCTGCGTCAGTATCGTCTCCCATTCCAGCACAAGCCGCCGCAAAAAATTCATCTCTTTCTTGGTCTTGAACAGAAGGTTCTCCTTCTGTTGATGTCACAAATTCATATCTTGGCCTTTTAGTTTTCTTTGGTTGCCAAAATTATTTGGTTTTACCCTTCTTACTTATCCTAGAGCTGCATTCGAGACAGAAGTGCAACAAAGATTTCAAAAAATTGAAAATAAAAGAACTAGCTGAAACAATCAAAACAATCAAAGACACACATACTTAGCTGAAAGCTCGGCGGCTGCTGCCTTTGCCAATTTTTGTGCGGCCTCGGCCTGATATTCGGCGGTATCTCCAAAACCCACGGGCACTTCATTTTTGCAATACCTACCTATATGGCCCAATGCTCCACATCTTTTGCACGGTCGCCTAGTAGTGCTTCCACCCTCGGCAGCACCTCTAATTCTGTTTTTCCTTGGCCTGCCAGTTGGTCTGGTCAGAAGTGGAGGGCATAGCATGAATCCTGGATCGACCTTCTCCCATTGGTCTTTTCCCAACAAAGCAGGCACGTTGTCCTCATATGTTTTCTTAAACATTTCAACAGAGAAATATTTAGACACATACGGATCAACTTTGCCCTGCTCACCTCCGAGGACGTTCAGGAAATACAGGACATGTATGCATGGCTTGCCAGTGAGCTGCCATCGCTTACACTGACATGCACCTTCCCTCAAATTTACTGGGTACCTCCAAGTATCTCCTTTCCCGTTATCATAAATCACCTCAGCCTCATCTTCCGTCCGTCTCTTATGAGACATAGTGCCCTGGTAATGTCTACCTCTCAAATGCAAAGACTTGATCACAGGTGGAATGATGTGATGGCCAGCATATGCAACATTTCCAATTCTATTTCGCAGTACCATCTTCTCCATTATCATCAGCCTTATGTTGTCAAATATTTCCCACACATAAAGAGATTTCAATTTCTTAATCTTTGCGTTGAAACTCTCAGAGAGGTTACTTGTCACATAGTCCACCTTGCATGTAGTACCAAATTTGCTTCTTGACCACAACTTGCCGTGATGTGCTTCCAAGTAGCTCTGCACTGAGGGATTTGCAGCGTACATCATCCTCAAGTGGTGGTTATGCTTCCTCTCGCTGCATGTGTACGACGCTGGCCACAGGTTGTCATCAAAAACTTTCCCCTTGAATTTCTTGACGAAATTACCAGCAAGGTGTCGCATACATTCCCTATGCTCTGCTTTAGGGAACACTAGTGAAACTGCAGTCTCCAAACCCTTGCAAGCATCTGTGTGTATAGCCAATCCTTCTGGGCACCCTATGACATTGCGGAACTACTGCAAGAACCAACACCAACTTTCCTCTGACTCAGCCTCCACCACACCAAAAGAAACTGGAAAAATCCAGTTGTGTGCATCAACTGCACAAGCAGCTACTAACTGTCCTTTCCATGCTCCGTTAAGAGCAGTTGCATCCACGGCCAAATAGGGCCTGCAACCATTTATAAACCCCTCATGGCAAGCCTTGAAAGAGACAAAAGCTCTCCTGAAGCATGTTCTCTCGAGCATCTCCCCTCCCTTTTTTTGCTTTTGTAACTCACATTGTGATAATCGATCTCTACGACACTGCCTGGACTTGCCTTCTCCACCTCAGATTTGTATGTGTATAACCACTCAAAACTTCCCTCCCATTCAGTACCGTTAATCCTCTGTATAGCAAGCCCTCTAGCTTTCCATAACCTCTGGTAATTAAAATCCTTCTCAAATTTATATTTCTCTGATATTCTTGTACCGAGATCCTTTGCTCCAAGTGTTGGTTCCTTTCTTAGATATGACATCATTACGTCAGCGAGCCAACTCTTGGTCGCTAATTTTGATTTATGCTTCTCCACCTTCGCTTGACAAGTGTGAGGATTATTGTTGTACCTTATCTGAAATACAATGAAAAGTATATGTTAGACAATGAGATTGAGATCAAGCAAACATGGAACAATATTAGGACACTGAGATTAACCAATTACCATTACAGTCTTCTTCCCACTCATACGAGTGGCATGCAACTTCCATGCACAACATTCACTTGGGCAGTGCACCGTCAGCCTTCTCCTCTCTTTCTTCTTAGTGGCATACATATTATTGGACAAAATACAGAACATTGTAAGTGCATTCCGAAGTTCATTCATATCTTTGTATATTGCACCTGGACTAAGATCCGGCTCCTCTTTGTTCCATTCAAGCTCTGGTATGTCTTCTTCGCCGCCGTATTCCTCGTCTATCAGCATGTCATCGTTCTCCTCCTCCTCTTCAGAATCAGTCTCTACAAATTGAACGACGACCGATTTTCTAGGCTGATCCACATGTTCAGGGAACATCTTCTCATCTTCATCATCGAGGCGAGGCACGGCCTCATCGGGCAACAAATCATCGTCTGCACTGCCTGCAGTGGTCTGACTTGCACTGCCAGTAGTTTTAGATGGATTGGACCTACTAGGTGTGGGTGGAAGATCAGAATTAGCAGACTTCGATTTGTCAACTGCCGCCTTTCCCTTGTCCTTTCGCAATATTTTTGGTTTCCGAAGCACTGTGACTTCAATTTTACCAAAGCCGGCACTCATGTTCTGAGCAAACATACAGCCTACATCCTCGTCATTTTGTAGTGGGACAAATTTATCCTCAATCATTTCCCAGTATTTCAGCGTCGCTGAATCAGTTGGCAACCAACCATATAGCCTACATATTGCACTTAGCAATTCTTTCAACGAATAAGTCGTCTCTACCACCAACGAAAACCAAAACGCATTGGGTGATGCATTCGAACCGATCACAGAACTTTCCATTCGGACATTCAAACGAAAAGCAAGCAGTTTGTCGATCCTATTTAACCAAAATAAGCATACTATTGTCAATTCTCCCCGTATTTACTAGCTAAAACACACAAATGAGAGATTCAATACTTACTTCGATGGAATCCAACTGCTGTTGGATTCCGGAGAGAGGACCCAGTCCTCGCCGCGATCCAATAGGGCCCCCGCACTCGCCATTGATGCCTCGTCGCAGCTCCTGTCAACCTGCCGCAGCTCCCCTCAAGCGGAACTACTAGGGAGTGGCGGGGCGTGGCGGGGCGGCGGTGGCACCTGCGGTGAGTGGCTGCAGCGACGGTCAGATCTGGATTGGGCGTGGGGTGGATTCAAAATTGGGCACGATTCAAAATGAGGCCCCAGGTCGGCCCTAGCCGAGCCCCAGTCGTGAGCGCGATGAGATGCCCCAGGTTGACCCCACCAGTCAGGCCAAGTAACGGTCAAAGGAGGTTGACCCGACGGCAATGCCCCGTTTGGCGAGAAGCGAGAGTGGACAGAGCGAAGTGGGGCAAGAAGGAGATTTTTTTGAGAAAGTGGGGCAAGAGGGAGAGAAGCTAAGCGAAGTGGGGCACGTAGGAGAATATCCCTCGATATATTGGAAGGCTATATTCGGACATCGGGAAAGGTTCCGAGTGATTCGGGTATTTTTCGGAGTACCGGAGAGTTACGGGAATTCGCCGGTAGAAGTAATGGGCCTTATTGGGCTTTAGTGGAGAGAGGGGAGAAGGGCCAAGAGGTGGCGCGCGCCTCCCCTTGCCCAAACCGAATTGGACAAGGGGTGCGGCCTCCTTTCCTTCTCCCTCTCCCTCTCCCTCTCTTTCCTTCTCTCCTACTCCAAATAGGAAAAGGAACCCTATTAGGACTTGGGAGTCCTAGTAGGACTCCCTATGCTTGGCGCGCCCCCTAGGCCGGCCGCCTCCTCCTCCCTCATTTATATAAGTGGGCAGGGGGGCACCCCAAAGGCACACCAAGATTTGTCTTAGCCGTGTGCGGTGCCCCTCTCCACAGTTACACACATCGGTCATATCGTTGCAGTGCTTAGGCGAAGCCCTGCGCCGGTAGCTTCATCATCACCATCACCACGTCATCGTGCTGAGGAAACTCTCCCGTGACGCTCAACTGGATCAAGAGCTCGTGGGACGTCATCGAGCTGAACGTGTGCTGAACATGGAGGTGTCGTACGTTCGGTGCTTGGATCGGTTGGATCGCGAAGACGTTCAACTACATCAACCACGTCACTAGACGCTTCCGCTTTCGGTCTACGAGGGTACCTAGACACACTCTGTCCTCTCATTGCTATGCTTCTAGTAGATAGATCTTGCATGATCGTAGGAAATTTTTCAAATACTACGTTCCTCAACAGTGGCATCAGAGCCAGGTCTATGCGTAGATGATATGCACGAGTAGAACACAATGAGTTGTGGGCGATAATAGTCATATTGCTTACCAGCATGTCATACTTTGATTCGGCGGTATTGTTGGATGAAGCGGCCCGGACCGACATTACGCGTACGCTTACGCGAGACTGGTTCTACCGACGTGCTTCGCACACAGGTGGCTGGCGGGTGTCAGTTTCTCCAAATTTAGTTGAATCAAGTGTGGCTACGCCTTGTCCTTGTGAAGGTTAAAACAGCACATACTTTACGAAATATCATTGTGGTTTTGATGCGTAGGTAAGAACGGTTCTTGCTAAGCCCGTAGCAGCCACGTAAAACTTGCAACAACAAAGTAGAGGACGTCTAACTTGTTATTGCAGGGCATGTTGTGATGTGATATGGTCAAGACATGATGCTAAATTTTATTGTATGAGATGATCATGTTTTGTAACAGAGTTATCGGCAACTGGCAGGAGCCATATGGTTGTCGCTTTATTGTATGAAATGCAACCGCCATGTAATTGCTTTACTTTATCACTAAGTGGTAGCGATAGTCGTAGAAGCAATAGTTGGCGAGATGACAAAGATGCTATGATGGAGATCAAGGTGCCGCGCCGGTGACGATGCTGATCATGACGGTGCTTCGGATATGAAGATCAAAGGCACAAGATGATGATGGCCATATCATATCACTTATATTGATTGCATGTGATGTTTATCTATTATGCATCTTATTTTGCTTAGATCGACGGTAGCATTGTAAGATGATCTCTCACTAAATTTCAAGGTACAAGTGTTATCCCTGAGTATGTACCGTTACGAAAGTTCGTCGTGCCGAGACACCACGTGATGATCGGGTGCGATAAGCTCTACGTTTGAATACAACGGGTGCAAGCCAGTTTTGCACACGCAGAACACTCGGGTTAAACTTGACGAGCCTAGCATGTACAGACATGGCCACGGAACACTGGAGACCGAAAGGTCGAGCGCGAATCATATAGTAGATATGATCAACATAAGATGTTCACCATTGAAAACTACTCCATCTCACGTGATGATCGGACATGGTTTAGTTGATTTGGATCACGTGATCATTTAGATGACTAGAGGGATGTCTATCTAAGTGGGAGTTCTTTAGTAATATGATTAATTGAACTTTAATTTATCATGACCTTAGTCCTGGTAGTATTAGCACTATGTTGTAGATCAATAGCTCGCGATATAGCTCCCCGTTTATTTTTATATGTCCCTAGAGAAATATAAGTTGAAAGATGAGAGTAGCATTGATGCGGACTTGTTCCGTGATCTGAGGATTTTCCTCATCGCTGCACAGAAGAATTATGTCCTTGATGCACCGCTAGGTGACAAACATATTGCAGGACCAGATGCAGACGTTATGAACGTTTTGACAAAAGCTCGATATGATGACTACTTGATAGTTTAGTGCACCATGCTTTACAGCTTAGAACCGGGACTTCAAAAGTTTTGAATGCCACGGAGCATATAAGATGTTCCTAAGAGTTGAAATTGGTATTTCATACTCATGCCCGTATCAAGAGGTATGAGACCTCTGACAGTACTTTGCCTACAAGATGGAGGAGAATAGCTCAACCAATGAGCATGTGCTCAGATTGTCTGGGTACTACAATTGCTTGAATCAAGTGGGAGTTAATCTTCCAGATAAGATAGTAATTGACAAAGTTCTCTAGCCACTATTTCCAAGTTACTAGAACTTCGTGATGAACTATAATATGCAAGGGATGACAAAAGTAATTCCCGAGCTCTTCGCGATGCTGAAATCGACGAAGGTAGAAATCAAGAAAAAACATCAAGTGTTGATGGTTGACAAGACCACTAGTTTCAAGTAAAAGGGCAAAGGAAAAGAAAGGGAACTTCAGGAATAATGAGAAGCAAGTTGTCACTCCTGTGAAGAAACCCAAAGCTAAACTCAAGCCTGAAACTAAGTGCTTCTACTGCAAAGGAAATGGTCACTGGAAGTAGAACTGCCCTAGATACTTGGCGGATAAGAAGGATGGCAAAGTGAACGAAGGTATATTTGATATACAGATTATTGATGTGTACTTTACTAGTGTTCATAGCAACCCCTGGGTATTTGATACAGGTTCAGTTGCCAAAATTAGTAACTCGAAACGAGAGTTGCAGAATGAACAGAGACTAATTAAAGGTGAAGTGACGATGTGTGTTGGAAGTGGTTCCAAGATTGATATGATCATGATCGCACACTCCCTATACTTTTTGGATTAGTGTAGAACCTAAATAATGTTATTTGGCATTTACGTTGAGCATGAATATGATTTGATCATGTTTGTTGCAATACGGTTATTCATTTAAAGTCATAGAATAATTGTTATTCTATTTACATGAATAAAACCTTCGATGGTCATACACCCAATGAAAATAGTTTGTTGGATATCGATCGTAGTAATACACATATTCATAAAATTGAAGCCAAAAGATGCGAAGTTGATAATGATAATGCAACTTATTTGTGGCACTGCCGTTTAGGTCATATTGGTGTAAAGCGCATGAAGAAACTCCATGCTGACGGGCTTTTGGAATCACTTGATTATGAACCACTTGGTGCTTGCGAACCATGCCTCATGGGCAAGATGACTAAAACTCCGTTCTCTAGAACAATGGAGCGAGCAAATGATTTGTTGGAAATCATACATACAGATGTATGTGGACCGATGAGTGTTGAGGCTCGCGGCAGGCATCGTTATTTTTTGACCTTCACAGATGATTTGAGCATATATGGGTATATCTACTTGATGAAGCACAAGTCTGAAACATTTGAAAAGTTCAAAGAAATTTCAGAGTGAAGTAGAGAATCATCGTAACAAGAAAATAAAGTTTCTACAATCTGATCACGGAGGCAAATATTTGAGTTACGAGTTTGGTCTTCATTTGAAACAATGTGGAATAGTTTGACAGCTCACGCCACCTGGAACACCACAGCGTAATGGTGTGTCTGAACGTCATAAATCATACTTTATTAGATATGGTGCGATCTATGATGTCTCTTACCAATTTACCACTATCATTTTGGGTTATGCATTAGAGACAGTTGCATTCACGTTAAATAAGGGCACCATCTAAATCCGTTGAGACGACGCCTTATGAACTATAGTTTAGCAAGAAGCCAAAGTTGTTGTTTCTTAAAAGTTTGGGGCTGCAATGCTTATGTGAAAAAGCTTCAACCTGATAAGCTCGAACCCAAGTCGGAGAAATGTGTCTTCATAGGATACCCAAAGGAAATTGTTGGGTACACCTTCTATCACAGATCCGAAGGCAAGATATTTGTTGCTTAGAATGGATCCTTTCCAGAGAAGGAGTTTCTCTCGAAAGAAGTGAGTGGGAGGAAAGTGGAACTTGATGAGGTAATTGTACCTTCTCCCGAATTGGAAAGTAGAACATCACAGAAACTAGTTCGAGTGATTCCTACACCAATTAGTGAGGAAGCTAATGATGATGATCATGAAACTTCAGATCAAGTTACTACTGAACTTCGTAGATCAACCAGAGTACGTTCCGCACTAGAGTGGTACGGCAACCCGGTTCTGGAAGTCATGTTACTAGACCATGATGAACCTACGAACTATGAGGAAGCGATGATGAGCCCGGATTCCGCAAAATGGCTTGAGGCCATGAAATCTGAGATGGGATCCATGTATGAGAACAAAGTATGGACGTTGGTTGACTTGCCCGATGATCGGCAAGCCATTGAAAATAAATGGATCTTCAAGAGGAAGACCGGCGTCGACGGTAATATTACTGTCTACAAAGCTCGACTTGTTGCGAAAGGTTTTCGACAAGTTCAAGGAGTTGACTACGATGAGACTTTCTCACCCGTAGCTTTGCTTAATTCTGTCCAATCATGTTAGAAATTGTCGTTTATGATTATGAAATCTGGCAAATGGATGTCTTCCTAAATGGATATCTCAAAGAAGAGTTGTATATGATGCAACCAGAAGATTTTTTTCGATCCTAAAGGTGCTAACAAAGTGTGCAAGCTCCAGCGATCCACTTATGGACTGGTGCAAGCATCTCGGAGTTGGAATATACGCTTTGATAAGTTGATCAAAGCATATAGTTTTATACAGACTTGCGGTGAAGCATGTATTTACAAGAAATTAAGTGGGAGCACTATAGCCTTTCTGATAAGTATATGTGAATGACATATTGTCGATCGGAAATGATGTAGAATTTTCTGGAAGGCATAAAGGAGTGTTTGAAAGGAGTTTTTCAAAGAAAGACCTTGGTGAAGCTACTTACATATTGAGCATCAAGATCTATAGAGATAGATCAAGACGCTTGATAAGTTTTTTCAATGAGTACATACCTTGACAAGTTTTTGAAGTAGTTCAAAATGGAACAGTCAAAGAAAGAGTTCTTGCCTGTGTTGCAAGGTATGAAGTTGAGTAAGACTCAAAACCCAACCACAGCAGAAAATAGAGAAGGAATGAAAGTCATTCCCTATGCCTCAGCTATAGGTTCTATAAAGTATGTCATGCTGTGCACCAAACATGTTGTGTATCTTGCCATGAGTTTGGCAAGGAGGTACAAAAGTGATCCAGGAGTAGATCACTAGATAGCAGTCAAAATTATCCTTAGTTACTGGATGACTAAGGAAATGTTTCTCGGTTATGGAGGTGATAAAGAGTTCGTAGTAAAGAGTTACATCGATGCAAGCTTTGACACTGATCCAGATGACTCTAAGTATCAATCTGGATGCGTATTGAAAGTGGGAGCAATTAGCTAGAGTAGCTCCATGCAGAGCATTGTAGACATAGAAATTTGCGAAATGCATACGGATCTGAATGTAACAGACCCGCTGACTAAACTTCTCTCACAAAGCAAAACATGATCACACCTTAGTACTCTTTGGGTGTTAATCACATGGCGGTGTGAACTAGAATATTGACTCTAGTAAACCCTTTGGGTGTTGGTCACATGGCGATGTGAACTATAGGTGTTATTCACATAGCGATGTGAATTATCAGTATTAAATCACATGGCGATGTGAACTAGATTATTGACTCTAGTGCAAGTGGGAGACTGAAGGAAATATGCCCTAGAGGCAATAATAAAGTTGTTATTTATACTTCCTTATATCATGATAAATGTTTATTATTCATGCTAGAATTATATTAACCAGAAACTTAGTACATGTGTGAATACATAGACAAAACAGAGTGTCCCTAGTATGCCTCTACTTGACTTGCTCGTTAATCAAAGATGGTTATGTTTCCTAACCATAGACATGTGTTGTCATTTGATCAACGAGATCACATCATTAGGAGAATGATGTGATGGACAAGACCCATCCGTTAGCTTAGCAACTTGATCATTTAGTTTTACTGCTATTGATTTCTTCATGACTTATACATGTTCCTATGACTATGAGATTATGCAACTCCCGAATACCGGAGGAACACCTTGTGTGCTATCAAACGTCACAACGTAACTGGGTGATTATAAATATGCTCTATAGGTGTCTGCGGAGGTGTTTGTGATGTTGGCATAGATCGAGAATAAGATTTGTCACTCCGAGTGTTGGAGAGGTATCTCTGGGCCCTCTCGGCAATACACATCATAATAAGCCTTGCAAGCAAAGGACTAATGAGTTATTCACGAGATGATGTATTACGAAACGAGTAAAGAGACTTGCCGATAACGAGATTGAACTAGGTATGATGATACCGATGATCGAATCTCGGGCAAGTAACATACCGATGACAAAGGGAACAACGTATGTTGTTATGCGGTTTGACCGATAAAGATCTTTGTAGAATATGTAGGAGCTAATGTGAGCATCCAGGTTCCGCTATTGGTTATTGACCGGAGATGTGTCTCGGTCATGTCTACATAGTTCTCGAACCCGTAGGGTCCGCACGCTTAACGTTCGATGACGATTTGTATTATGAGTTATGTGATTTGATGACCGACATTTGTCCGGAGTTCTGGATGAAATCACGGATATGACGAACAGTCTCGAAATGGTCGAGACGTAAAGATCAATATATTGGAAGGCTATATTCGGACATCGGAAAGGTTTCGAGTGATTCGGGTATTTTTCGGAGTACGGGAGGGTTACGGGAATTCGCCGGGAGAAGTAATGGGCCTTACTGGGCTTTAGTGGAGAGCGGGGAGAAGGACCAAGAGGCGGCGCACGCCTCCCCCTTGCCCAAACCGAATTGGACAAGGGGTGCGCCCCCCTTTCCTTCTCCTTCTCCCTCTCCCTCTCTTTCCTTCTCTCCTACTCCAAATAGGAAAAGGAATCCTACTAGGACTTGGGAGTCCTAGTAGGACTCCCTATGCTTGGCGCGCCCCTAGGTCGGCCGCCTCCTCCTCCCTCCTTTATATACGTGGGCAGGGGGCACCCCAAAGGCACTCCAAGATTTGTCTTAGCCGTGTGCAGTGCCCCTCTCCACAGTTACACACCTTGGTCATATCGTTGAAGTGCTTAGGCGAAGCCCTGCGCTGGTAGCTTCATCATCACCGTCACCACGCCGTCGTGCTGACGAAACTCTCCCGTGACACTCAACTGGATCAAGAGCTCGTGGGACGTCATCGAGCTGAACGTGTGCTAAACACGAAGGTGCCGTATGTTTGGTGCTTGGATCAGTTGGATCGCGAAGACGTTCGACTACATCAACCGCGTCACTAGATGCTTCCGCTTTCGGTCTACGAGGGTACGTAGACACACTCTCCCATCTCGTTGCTATGCTTCTAGTAGATAGATCTTGCGTGATCGTAGGAAATTTTTGAAATACTATGTTTCCCATCAGAAACATCCCAGACCACCGCCATGGGCCACCACCACGCCGTTGTAGCCCATATCCACGTCGGGACCCCGAGGGGCAGCCCCGAGCCAGCGCCACCACCCTCGTCACTAAAACGGCCGCTGCACGCAAGGTCGTCTGAAGCCCACTCCACCGCCATCGCCACCACCAGCATGAACCACCACCACTGTGCTGCCACTCCACCAACCATCGCAGAGACGGCCGACCACGGCCCAAGCTGCTCGTAAAGCACCCAGCCCGCACCCATTCGCTAGATCTGGTCGCCGCTACAACAGCCGCCGCCAGCGCATGGTCGGGCATGCCCTGCCCCAACACAGCCCTCCGCGCCACCAGCAGGGCCCCAAGCTTCCGGCATGCCAACCCGCCACTGCCTCCCGCACATTTTAGCTCTCGGGCCCAACGATGTCGGCCCGTGCCAGCCCCTGTCGAGCGAGGGGTGAGAAGTCCGCGCTGCCGCCGCCGACGGCGGCCCGGCTTCGTTCGGCCACGCCCTCTGACGGTGCCGGGAGGGGAAGGAGGTGAGAGGAAGGGAGAGGCGAACGGCGGCTAGGGTTCCTCCCCCGCCGCCCGCGGGAGCGCCAGAGGAGGAGGGGGAAGGGGTTTAAGCTAATCTTTTTCTGAAAATCACTTTAGCAAAGTCTCTTGATAATTCTTTGCACTATGCCAATATGGCAACGTGAAGCTCCTGGTAGCTATCATGATGGTTGATTGTGTCCACAAAGTTGCAAACTGACTCAACTTGCACACTGCTGCATCCAATCTGCCCAGCCAGATATAACCCATTTCTAATCGTATGAATTTCTAATGAGTCCACAGTAGTCACGGCTGGTAACAACCAGGTTGCAGTAGCAATAAAATTACTCAAGACATCTCGTGCTATAGCTTCACTCGCCCCATCTATATTTTCCAGAGAAACTAATGCATCTGCATTTATCTTGATCATCCCTTTCTAGGCTTCTTCCACATAAAATCACCTATCTGTTCTTTATTCTTTGCACTATAGGCTCTGACATAGTAGCAGGTACTCGTATATATGGAGATCGCTGTTCGCTCTGGCGTTTGGGTTTTCTCCCTTTTGACGAACTCGTGTCTTTGCTACCATATGTTCCAGGCTGCTACTATTAGCAGTTTAGGGTTTGGTACTTCATTTGAGCCCCTCTCTGCCTTGGATAAAATCTCCAGCGTGATCGATTCTGATATATCTTGAGCCACTACACGCTCCACTATCTCACAAGTCCCAAAGCTCTTCAGATATCTCTTGTCCTCAACAGGTGAATAGACAATATTGAATATCCTCATGCCCCACCCTAAAGATTGGACATTGCGTCGTATAAGGGACATGACTCCCAACAAATATTCCGTAACAAGGTAAAGAGTCACGAATAACCTTTGAAGTGAAAGGCTTGATCTTTCCTGGGATATATAGGTTCCTCCTATTCTTCCATACGGGGTTAATTTGGACGTTTCCTTGCCCATAAGGTTGCACTTGTCTGCCGCCAAATTGATGCTCAAACTCCCTATGGTAAGCAGACTTGACAGAGATGTTCCTGACCTTGTAAACGTTGAACTTTCTTTTCTCCTGGCACAAGGTGAGGATGGCTCGGGCGCTCCCGCAGTCGCCTGCTATGGCACCGGCCCTCGTCGCCGGGAGCCCCTCCCCGCCGGTCCCCCGCTCCCGCTCACCCCCCCTCCCATCGCCGAGCCGGCCTCGCTGGACCAATTGGGCGGCCGAGGAGGACCGGGCCGAGGCCGCGGCAGCTGCGGCGGGACTCCCCCGGCAATCGCGGCAGCTGCCGAGGCCTGGCGGAGTGCGTCGCGCCGGTCCTTGGGCTGTTGGCTCCGGCCACCTCGACCCCCCTCCTCCCCCTTCCTCTGCTGGTGTGGCCCCGTGCCCGCCATGCACCACCTTCCCCACCACCGCCGGAACCTCGTCGTGAGGCCGGCTGCCATGGTCGTGGGTCCCGAGCCCGCGCTTGGGGGTGGCCGGAAGGTCGGAGGTTGGTCCGACCGCGGTCTCATGGCACCGCCCTTCTCCGACGCGGTCGCCAGTGCGATGTTGCCGGTGCGGCCTCAGGCGGTGGCGGCCATACTGGATCCCCGGGGGCCGAAATTTCACCCCTTTCGCCCGTCGGCGGCGGTGAATCATGCCAGTGGAATCCTAGCGCTCTCCCTCCCTTCCCTCCTGGAAGGGTTGGGCCGTCCCGGTGTAAGATCATGGATGTCGCCTAGAGGGGGGTGAATAGGCGCTTTTAAATTAATTACGGTTTAGGCTTGAACAAATGCGGAATAAACCTAGCAGTTAATTTGACAAGCACAAAACCTACAACAACTAGGCTCACCTATGTGCACCAACAACTTATGCTAAGCAAGATAAACAACTAGGTGATAGCAAGATATATGACAAGAAACAATATGGCTATCACACAGTAAAGTGCATAAGTAAAGGGCTCGGGTAAGAGATAACCGAGGCATGCGGAGACGACGATGTATCCCGAAGTTCACACCCTTGCGGATGCTAATCTCTGTTTGGAGCGGTGTGGAGGCACAATGCTCCCCAAGAAGCCACTAGGGCCAGGGTAATCTCCGCACGCCCTCGCACAATGCAAGATGCCGTGATTCCACTAAGGGACCCTTGAGGGCGGTCACCGAAACCGTACAAATGGCAACCCTTGGGGGCGGTCACCGAACCTGTACACTTTGGCAACCCTTGGGGGAGGTCATCGGAACCCGACAAATTGCTCGGGGCGATCTCCACAACCTAATTGGAGACCCTGACGCTTGCCCGGAGCTTTACACCACAATGATTGGGCTCCGAATACCACAAGTTTGGGGCTATCTCCCCAACGACACCATGAAGCTTCACCACAATGGAATATGCCTCCGAGGTGACCTCAACCGTCTAGGGTGCCCAAGCACCCAAGAGGAACAAGCTCAAGGGTACCAAGCACCCAAGAGTAATAAGCTTCTCAACTTCACTTCCACGTATCACCGTGGAGAACTCAAACCGATGCACCAAATGCAATGGCAAGGGCACACGGAGTGCCCATGTCCTTCTCTCCCAAATCCCACCAAAGCAACTAATGCTAGGGAGGAAAATGAGAGGAAGAACAAGAAGGAGAACACCAAGAACTCCAAGATCTAGATCCAAGGGGTTCCCCTCACGTAGAGGATAAAGTGATTGGTGGAAATGTGGATCTAGATCTCCTCTCTATTTTCCCTCAAGAACTAGCAAGAATGGTTGGAGGAATTGATAGATAGGCAAGCTTTAGAGAGTCAACAATGGAGGAGAGAGAGCTTGCTTACGGATAAGAATCAAAGGGGGAAGAAGACCCACTTTTATAGCCCCCACGAATCTTCCCGTTACAGCCGTTTTTACACTGCAGCGGTACAACCGCTTGAACCACCGGTACTACCGGAATTCGCGGGTTCCCCTTGCAGAAGTGCACCAGTGGTACAACCGGTGGAGCTACCGGTAGTACCGGTCGGCTAGAGCCAACCGAAACTACCACTCCACCACCGCCCAACAACCGCCTCTGATACAGAAGGGTTTCACCCCATAGCAGTGGTTGGGGCGGTGGTTGTGCCGGTACAACCGCTGGACCAGAGTCCCGGGGAGGTGGAGATCTAGGCGGTACAACCGCCGCAGACACCGGTAGTAGCGGTTTGTAAGAGCAATCCAGAACTACCGCTCCACCACCGCTCTACCATCGTATCAATAACAGAAGGGTATCACCCCTAGGCTGTAGCACGAGCGGTGGTTTAACCGGAACAACCGGCCGAGCGGTACAACCGCTCTGCACTAAAACCACTGCCACAGAAAGACTATGAGGAAACACTAAAACTAAAACTGTCGTAACTTCTGCAAATGAGCTCCGAAT
This sequence comes from Secale cereale, assembly GCA_902687465.1. NCBI lineage: Eukaryota > Viridiplantae > Streptophyta > Magnoliopsida > Poales > Poaceae > Secale > Secale cereale. The sequence goes on along the minus strand of LR738712.1, from coordinate 117,254,169 downwards.
TGAGCAAACTCAAGCTTGTTGGATAGAGGAAGATGAGTAGCATCAAAACAATAATTGGTTATAGTAAGAAGAGGCAGGGAGGTATGCCTAGGGTATAGAGGAGTGAACCCTTCATCAGAGAAGAACCGGCATAACCTCCAACATCGAAAACATCATAGAAGATGCATGGGTGAACTCCGTTTTCGATGAACTCGAGCTTGTCATCAAGATGACCATAAGCTCCAAAACTCACAAGGAGACAAACCAAACAAGAACCAATAAATATGATGCAATGATGCAATGGTTTGAGCTCTCTACGAACGATACGATCAAGCTAGTCATCGAGAGCCCCCCTTGATAGTACGGCAATCGATCCTATAACCCGGTCTCCCAACTACCACCATGAGACCGGTAAAATAGAAAACCTATCAAAGGAAAAGCTTTGCCTTGCACATAGTCCACTTGAGTCGGAGGATGACGATCTTGACTCCGTCAAGATGGTCCACCTTTCTTGATTGTGTTGGCTCCGTGAAGACTAGTTGATTGCTCCCCCATACTCCACTATGGGTGAGCCACTCTTCGACACACCTTCACAAGTCCATTGACACCACAATGGATGGCAAGCATCAAGCACATGATCTCTTCGTGATTATCCTACTTGAACTTGCACATCGCAGCCTAACCCCACAAGGAACTCTCACGAAGACCATGGGTTAGGACACAAAGCGTAATTGACAATGCTTATCATACCATGGGATCGCTTGATCCCTCTCGGTATATCTTCTATGCTTTGTGTGTTGATCAACTTGATTCACTCTTTGACTTAGTCTTGATCAACCTTGAATCTCTCCAACTCTCTTCATTTGGATGATGTCTTGAAGGTAAACATGAATGGTCACACACACTCTTCTTCTTCAAGACATGCTTGCAATAAGCTTAACACTCACAAGACCAATCTTTGGATTATTCCTTAATAGCACCTTGGTCATCACAAACTCTTCTTGAAACCAACACATGGACTCCAAGAAAAGCCTATGGACAAACCCTTCAAATATAACTCAAGGCAACCATTAGTCCATAGAGATTGTCATTAATTACCAAAACCACATGGGGGCACCACATGTTCTTTCACCCGGGCCCAATGGGCCAACGGGGACGGGGGCGGATGTTGGGCCTCCCGGTTGCTCCGTTGCTGGCCCACCTCAGCAACCCACCCGCCTCTCTTGGGTTGTGGCCCATACCCAGTCTGGAGGCCCACCTTCACCCTCTTTAGGGTTGGATTCGGGGCAGTCCTCCCTCTCCATCCCCCGACTCCTCCCAGCGTCGTCGTCCCCTCATCCCCTTCCAGCACCGCGCGTCCCCTCTGTCCCCTCCCCCAGCGCCCCTCCTCCTCCCCCTGAGGTGTTGCCCGCCATGACATGGGAAACCGGGGATTGCCTCCCCCCCACCCCAAACGTCGTGCTGGGGGCCAAGATGCGACCATTTCCCCGGAGGCGCGCCACCTTCACCGGAGTGTTTCCGACGGGAGGCTGAGCTCCGCGACGGCCTCCTTCGCATCAAGGGACCGGCCGAGGCCCACAACGCCGACTGGCGCTCCTCGCGGGGTCGCGACCGATCTCCCAAGGAGTGGCACGGTCGTGGTCGGGACCGGGACCGGCGATCTTCGCCCCGCCGCTCTCGTTCCTTGCCTCGGTCCGAGCGTGCGCCGGCCTCCTCCCCCCCCCCCCGAGGCGCTATGACCCTCCTCGTCGCCAAGCCCAATTTCCTCGGTCCAGCCCTAACAACAACAAGAACCGCAACCGAAGGGGGGCGTTCGCCAAGAAGAAGAAGAAGAAGAAGTGGGATGGTGGTAGCGGCGCCTTCCTCGACCGCGGCCACGACCACCTGCTTCAACTGTGCGGTGGCCGGGCATTGTCAGGTGGACTACCCCAAGCCTTCGGCATGCTACCTCTGCAAGAAGGCGGATCATCCTGCCGCCCTCTTCCCGGAGGACCTGCCTCCTGGGACCCTTGGGTTGTTTGGCTATGCGTTGGATGACTTGGGCTTCTTCAAGATGGACCTCCCCGATGCCCAGGCCACCCCACCCATGACCTCTCTCATCTCAGTCTTGGATGGTCGGACGGCTTCACCGGCCATCATCTCTGAGGAGCTTCGCCACCTGTTTAACCCAGAGTGGGATTGGGAGGTGACCCAGATCTCGGACCGGGAGTTCACCACGATCTTCCCCGACCCGGTCAGTCTCCGCTATGGCACCCACAGCGCCAGACTCACGCTTGCCCTCAACCAGCTCTTAGTCCGCATCTCGGTCCCGTATGTAGACCCGCTTGTGGTGGCCACCTTTTCCATGGTGTGGGTGCAGATCCATGGGCTTCCCCCACCTGCTAGGGACGAGGGGTCCTCCGTGGCTTGTCCCGTCTGTTGGGAAAGTTTGTGGCTGTCAACAGCGCCTCCCTGCTTAAGGGTCATGCTGTTTGGGTTTAGATCAAGTCCCCAGACCCCTCTAAGCTCAACACGACGATAAGGATGTTCTTCAACGACGTCGGTTATGACCTGCGCATCTCGGTTGAGGGTGGGACTCCCCCCCTCAGCCCGGATGATGGGGGTGGCACTGTCACGCCCAAGATGCGATTCTATCTCGATCACGCTATACAAACTTGTGATTGAGGCACAACCGCATTTCAGGCGCTTAGCAAGATGGATATCATTACATCGTACCATTACATACATACATGGGGATACATACAAGTCATACCATTCACATGAATACAATATCATCAATACAAGACATCCGACTACGGATGCAAACATGAAAAGCACAACGACATCCATCCTGCTATCCCAGGCTGTCGACCAGGAACCTAACCCAAGACTGACGAAGCAGAAGAAGAAAGAACTCCAAGACAAGTACATCACTCTCACGTCAAGTCATCAGAAACCTGCACCTGCAACTATTGTTGTAGTATCTGTGAGCCACGAGGACTCAGCAATCCCATAACCATGGGTATCAAGACTAGCAAAGCTTTATTGGGTATGGAAAGGATAGTGGTGAGGTTGCAGCAGCGACTAAGCATATGTATGGTGGCTAACTTACGAGTACAAGAATAAGATGAGCATCTACGCAAACGGCCGCAAACTAGTAATGATCGCTAAAGATCCTGAACTACCTACAAGTCAAACATAACCCCACTGTGTTCTCTTCTCAAAATGAAAAGAGACGGTCACGGTTACTCATGCGGTTGTGTATTTTATTATGGATCCTCTGTCAAGGTTTTTACAACTGGACATTAACAAATTCCCATGTGCCACATAACCGCAGGCGCGGCTTTCGAAAGATCAAAACCCTACAGGGGTGTCCCAACTTAGCCGATCACAAGCTCACGATCTGCGGAGTCGCGACTCCATGTTGGGAAGACCCGAGTATTCCCGGAATCCCGTGCTCAAGATATTTCGACAAAGGTAAAACTAATCCAGCAAGACCTCCCGACGTGCCGACACCCTGATAAGAGCCGCGCGTATCTCGTCTCAGGCCACGATCGGATGAGCTAAGCTTACGGATCGCTGAAGTCCAAGTTGCCAAGGGACGTCGCAAGGTGCTCTAGGTTGGACCAACACTCATGAGGAGCACTGGCCCGGGGGTTGATTAAGAGTCCTCGGGTGCTAGCCGGTCCCTATGCAAGTTTTAGTTATTAGGAAAATGTAGTACCAAAGTTGGGTCTTGCTGGAAAAGCTTTAAGCAGTGCGAATTATCAAGGGGGGCACATAAACCCCAATCATGTTAGGGACGCAAAATCAAGGAACATAACGCCGGTTTATCGGTTCTTAAGGCGGCATGAGTGGAACAAAACACCGAGAAAAAGGCCAAGCCTTCCACCCATTGCCAAGTATATATGTGCATTAATTCAATTAATAGATATTGTGATATTCCAACAACGTCCAGCTCCAACATGGAGCAATCTTCATCTTCACCTGCAACTAACAACGCTATAAGAGGGGCTGAGCAAGCGGGTAACATAGCCAAAACAACGGTTTGCTAGGAAGGTGTCAAAGGTTAGAGGTTTCATGGCAACAAGGAGAGGCTGACATCAAAAGATAGGTATCGTGACATATAGCGATAGCATCGAGACAACTAGCATGGCAATGATAGTAAAGGTATCCAAGGAAACGGTCATCTTTCCTGAGATCCCACAAGGAAGAAGAACGAGTCCATGAAGAAGACGAAGAAGAAGCCACAAAGACGAACCAAGTGTTGACGAACGAATACTCACGATCGCAACGACACAAGCACTAACGAGAAGAAGCAAGCAACACAGTAAACACACCACATAAGAACACGACATAATGCTCAACCAAGTATGATGCAAGACAAGTCTATATGATGCAAAACATGGCAAGGGATGATGCAAACAAGAACATCACACAAACAAGTTTAAATGTGGCCGGAAAACAACATATAACAATTCCGGTAAGTCCTCATATGCAATTTTCGAAATTGGTCCAGATCTGAACAAACCTTAAGTTCAAGTTGTTAAACAGCAAGTCAACATGCACCATGATGATCTACTAGAAATTCTAGTCAAGTTTCATATAAAGTTTATTTAATTCGGAGCTACGGTCTAGAAGATATGAGCAAAACAAGTCAAGCATGGCATCGATGCAAAACGCATCCAAACATCAAGCAAACACACTCCAAACAGGTATTCAGCATGTTATTATGCATCTACATGCAAAAACACACAAGTTCCATATAGGACACGCTCACAACGGAGCAACGGTTCAACACATACTCATGAAACAAGATATAACAACAAGCTGTCCAAAACAGCAACATGGCACTTAGTTGTCAACAAAACAACATGATACAAGAACATTTCATGGCAACAAAAGGCATGGCTAGCATGTACATGTCCAGCACTACAAACATGACCAATGAGCTACTGCAAAACACCACTAGAACATGCTCAAAACATCATGGCAATATTGCAAAAGATAACAGTTTCACAGACTTAGTGAAATAAACTAGACATGGCAGCAACAACAACAAGTAGGCATGTTTGCAAGCTTGTGCAACTCATCTCAAAGCATATCATGGCATGTGCAGATAACCAACAGCAAGAAGACATGTTTATGAAGCTAATCATGGCAAGAACATGGTCATAGTATGCATAGAACACTCGCTATTCACATGGGAAAACTGAACTTGCTGATAACAGGCTGACATAAACATTTTATAGCAACTTGAGAGCATCAAAACAACAAGCTACAGCAGGCCATATATGCAAACAAGGGCATGGATGAATAGAGCATAACATGGACATCAAGACATGGTCATTGGACAACCCAAAACATTCATGGATTTGAGTGGGGCATCAAGCAAACATGGCATCAGGATATAACAGTTTCAGACTTAGCAGTTTTCTACAAGTCTCAGAAAATAACAACAGCAAGTAGGCCGCTTTACAAGCTTGTTGCAAGCACCACAAGGCATATCATGAAAGGTGGATTGCACCACAGCAAAGATGGCATGATTGTGCTTCTAAAACATATTGATATGTACCTCAAACAAAATCACACATAAAGATATGAATAACAATTTTCAGCACTTAACAACCACATGCACTTTTGCAACAGAGATAAACATGGAAATATGGCACCTAACATGAATGCTACAGCCACCATCATGTGGAGCACTTCACAATGAACATTTTGACATATCATACACTCAATTTGGACCAACATGCACAAAGATACAACCTCACAAACATGCTAACATATTGTTGACAGACAACAAGGACTTGACACTAACATCACATAGCAGTTTTGCAATGAATATTAAGACACCAAGATGAACAGTAACATGCATGCAAATGCAACTAACATGTAGAGCATCACGAGACGAACATTTTGACATATCACATGCTCCATTTGGATCACCACACAAAAAGTTACAAGCACCACAACATGCACACATTTTTGTGAGTTTCTAGGACTTGGCCATTAAAAAAAATAGAGTGAGCATTTAGTAACTAAAACTTGCACGGGCATGGGATAGGGCGAGCTCGCCTAGTAGGCTTCGGCCCAGGAAGCAGGAAGGCCGAGGCAGCACTGGGCCTGCTAGATCGGGCCCACGAGAGGTCGAGGCTGGACTGGGGCGGGGCCGCAGGGGAGCTGGGCCGGCCCACGAAACGAGCGATGAGGCATCGGCCTCGATCCCGATCAGATCGGGCGATGTAGCGGCTGCGGCGGCTCGCTGGGACTCCGGTGAGGCGGGATGCCGACAGACGGAGGAGGTCGGCGGCCGACGACGGGGATGGAAGATCCGGCGGCGGGGCAACGGATCTGGGCGGCGATCTGGCGACGCCGGCGCTCGCGCGGCAGTGCGTGGCGGTGGTGCACGCGCTCGGCGGTGCGGTGGAGTCTGGCGATGGAGGTTGAGGGCGGCGGAGGAGCTGCTCGCCAACGGTTGCTGGAGACGGAGGTGGTGCAGGTCTCCAGCGGGACGAGACGACGAGCGGGCGATCTCGGTGAGCGGCGGCGGCGGATGGGCCCCGCGGGCCTGGCACGGGCCCGAGCGGGCTGCGGCGGTGGGAGGTGGCCGTGAGGACAGGTGGCGGGCCAGGATTGGTTGAGGGCGGCGGTGCAACTGACGTGGCAGCCTCTGGTTGGCCGGGCGACGTGGTTGTGGTGGTGGACATGTCTGGCCGTCGGCGGACGTGTCCGATGGCGCGGAGGGAGGAAGAAGACTAGGGTTTCGTCCGAAATTTCGGGGTAGGGGGTTGTTTTATAGGCAGAGGGAGTTAGGAGAGTCCAAATGAGGTGTGGTTTTCGGCCACGCGATCACGATCCAACGACCGAGAGCATGGAGGTGGTTGGGATGGGCTAGTGGGCTGTTGAAAGGATCGATATGGTTGACTAGAGGGGGTGAATAGGCAACTAACAATTTTTAGCTTTTCTTAACCACTTTAAATTAAACGTCAAAGTAAGTTGTCTAGATAAGTTACTAAGATGACAACTAGTAGGAAGTAAAGATAACAACCTCACAAGCAAGCTATATAAGATAAACAAGTAAGGCTTGCAAAAGTAAAGGTAAGAAATAACTGCAAGTGGAACCGGTGAAGACGAGGATGTGTTGCCGAAATTCCTTCCCTTTGAGGGGAAGTACGTCTCCGTTGGAGCGGTGTGGACGCACAATGCTCCCCAAGAAGCCACTAGGGCCACCGTATTCTCCTCACGCCCTCACACAATGCAAGGTGCCGTGATTCCACTAGTGGTGCCCTTGAAGGCGGCAACCGAACCCTTACAAACAAGGTTGGGGCTATCTCCACAACCGAATTGGAGGCTCCCAACGACACCACGAAGCTTCACCACAATGGAATATGGCTTCGAGGTGACCTCAACCGCCTAGGGTGCTCAAACACCCAAGAGTAAAAAGATCCGCAAGGATTAGTGGGGGGAATCAAATATCTCTTTGTGGAAGTGTAGATCGATGCCTCCTCAAGCTCTCCCAAGGAAATCAACAAGTTTGATTGGCTAGGGAGACAGATCGGGCGAAAATGGAGCTTGGAGCAACAATGGAGCTTTGGGGTGGAAGAGGTGAGTCTTCTTGGGGAAGAAGACTCCCTATATATAGTGGGCGAACAAATCCAACCGTTATCCCACGTTTTGTTGGGTAACGTAGCAGAATTCAAAAAAATTCTACGCTTACGGCAAGATCAATCTAAGGAGTCATCTAGCAACGAGCATACTGGAGTGCATCTACATACCCTTTTGTAGATCGCGTGCGGAAGCGTTAGAAGCAACGTGGATGAAGTAGTCGTACTCTTCGCGTTCTTCGTCACCGATGATCCTAGCGCCGAACGGACGGCATCTCTGCGTTCAACACACGTCCGGTACAGCAACGTCTCCTCCTTCTTGATCCAGCAAGGGGGAAGGAGAGGTCGTCGGAGATCCAGCAGCACGACGGCGTGGTGGTGGATGCAGCAGGAAATCCTGCAGGGCTTCGTCGGCGCCCAACGGAGGAGTAGGGAGTGTGACGGGGAGGGGGAGAGGCGCCAGAGGTTTGGGGTGCGGCTGCCTCTCCCCCCCCCCCCACTATATATAGGGGCCAGGAGGGTGCGCCGGCCCTGGGGAGATCAGATCTCCAGGGGGGCGGCGGCCAGGGGGGTATACTTGCCCCCCAAGGCATGGGGGCGCCCCCTCCCCTAGGGTTTCAACCCTAGGCGCATGGAGGGGGAGTCCCATATGGTGCGCCAGCCCACCAGGGGCTGGACCCTTCCCCCTTGCGTCCTAGGGGCCCCACCGGGATGGGTGGCTCCACCCGGTGGACCCCCGGGACCCCTCCGGTGGTCCCGGGACACTCCCGGTGACCCCCGGAGTTCACCCGATGGCCGAAACTGGACTTCCTATATATCATTCTTTACCTCCGGACCATTCCGGAACTCCTCGTCACGTCCGGGATCTCATCCGGGACTCCGAACAACATTTGGGTTTCCACGTGCATGTATCTCTACGACCCTAGCGTCACCAAACCTTAAGTGTGTAGACCCTACGGGTTCGGGAGACACGTAGACATGACTGAGACGACTCTCCGGTCAATAACCAACCGCGGGATCTGGATACCCATGTTGGTTCCCATGTGTTCCTCGATGATCTTCATCGGATGAACCACTGTGTCAAGGATTCACTCAATCCCGTACGTTATTCCCTTTGTCCATCGGTACGGTACTTGCCCGAGATTCGATCATCGATATGGCCGATACCTTGTTCAATCTCGTCATGGCAAGTCTCTTTACTCGTTCCGTAATCCATCATCCCGTGACCACTCCTTAGTCACTTTGAGCTCATTACGATGATGTCTTACCGAGTGGGCCTAGAGGTACCTCTCCGTCACACGGAGTGACAATATCCCAGTCTCGGTTCGTACCAACTCAACAGACACTTTCGGAGATACCCGATGCGTACCTTTATAGCCACCCAGTTACATTGTGACGTTTGGCACACCAAAGTATTCCTACGGCATCCGGGAGTTGCACAACCTCATGGTCTAAGGAATAAATACTTGACACCGAAAAGCTTATGCATTACGAACTATACGATCTCGTGCGAGGCTCAGAATTGGGTCTTGTCCATCACATCATTCTCCTAATGATGTGATCCCGTTATCACTGACATCCTATGTCCATGGTCAGGAAACCGTGACCATATGTTGATCAACGAGCTAGTAACTAGAGGCTTACCAGGGACTCACTGTGGTCTATATATTCACACATGTATCGCTGTTTCCGTACAATACAATTCAAGCATGAATAACAGACAATTATCATGGAGAAGGAAATATAATAATAATACTTTTATTATTGCCTCTAGAGCATATTTCCAACAGTCTCCCACTTGCACTAGAGTCAATAATCTAGTTACATTGTGATGAATCGAACACCCATAGAGTTCTGGTGCTGATCATGTTTTGCCCGTGGAAGAGGTTTAGTCAACGGGTCTGCAACATTCAGATCCGTATGCACTTTACAAATATCTATGTCTCCATCTTGAACATAATTCCGGATGGAGTTGAAATGGCGCTTGATGTGTTTGGTCTTCTTGTGAAACCTGGGCTCCCTGGTAATGGCAATAGCACCAGTGTTGTCACAGAAGAGAGTCATCGGGCTTGACGCGCTTGGAATGACTCCTAGGTCGGTGATGAACTCCTTCATCCGGACTCCTTCCTGCGCTGCTTCGCAAGCAGCTATGTACTCCGCTTCACATGTAGAATGCGCCACGACGCTCTGCTTGCAACTGCACCAGCTGACTGCTCCACCATTCAAAATATACACGTATCCGGTTTGTGACTTCGAGTCATCCAGATCTGTGTCGAAGCTAGCATCGACATAACCCTTTACGACGAGCTCTTCGTCACCTCCATAAACGAGAAACATATCCTTAGTCCTCTTCAGGTACTTTAGGATGTTCTTGACCGCTGTTAAGTGTTCCATACCGGGATCACTTTGGTACCTCCCTACCAAACTTAAGGCAAGGTTCACATCAGGTCTGGTACACAGCATGGCATACATGATAGAACCTATGGCTGAGGCATAGGGAATGACACTCATCTTTTCTCTATCTTCTGCCGTGGTCGGGGACTGAGCCTTGCTCAAGCTCATACCTTGCAAAACAGGCAAGAACCCCTTCTTGGACTGATCCATATTGAACTTCTTCAATATATTGTCAAGGTATGTACTTTGTGAAAGACCGATGAGGCGTCTTGATCTATCTCTATAGATTTTGATGCCTAATATGTAAGCTGCTTCTCCAAGGTCCTTCATTGAAAAACTCTTATTCAAGTAGGCCTTTACACTTTCCAAGAATTCTATATCATTTCCCATCAGCAATATGTCATCCACATATAATATGAGAAATGCTACAGAGCTCCCACTCACTTTCTTGTAGATACAGGCTTCTCCATAAGTTTGTATAAAGCCAAACGCTTTGATCACATCATTAAAGCGAACATTCCAACTCCGAGATGCTTGCACCAGCCCGTAGATCGAGCGCTGGAGCTTGCATACCTTGTTAGCATTCTCTGGATCGACAAAACCTTCCGGCTGCATCATATACAACTCTTCCTTGAGGAAGCTGATGTCTACACACGCTTCTACTCTTGTAGACTATGTTGGGCCTCCAAGCGCAGAGGTTTGTAGGACAGCAGCAATTTCCCTCAAGTGGATGACCTAAGGTTTATCGAACTCAGGAAAGTAGAGGTTGAAGATGGTCTCTCTCAAGCAACCCTGCAACTAAGATACAAGAAGTCTCTTGTGTCCCCAACACACCTAATACACTTGTCAGATATATAGGTGCACTAGTTCGGCGAAGAGATGTTAAATGGCAAGTGATATGGATGGCAAAACAAAGTAATATAAATCTGTAATAAAAAGTGCAGCAAGCAAACAAGTGGTAAACGTGAGCACAAATGGTATTGCAATGGTGGAAACAAGGCCTAGGCTTCATACTTTCACTAGTGGCAACTCCCAACAACATTAACATAATCGAATCACATGATATTTCCCATAAAACATGCAAAGGGGACACACTCGGAGGTCATTCCTTCGTGGTCAAGAGAGGACGAGAATTATGTAGGGCTACAAAAGCACACCTCAAAGTTCGTAGTTCTCAATCTAAGGATTTCCCAATGTCACCGCGGCCATCCAAAGAGAGTCCCACAATCACCACAACATATCTAAAAGATAGTCAAAGACAAGCACCAAGAGACTCTCAATCTTCAATCAACACACAAGAGAGGAAATCACTCATGAAAATATTTTTCTAATCCATGTCCAATAGACCGCTGTCACCTTGGTCTCGGGGATTATACTAGATAAAGACAAGTGAGTACATCAATCCAATACATAGAGGAAGGGGAAACATCATGGGATCACCCTAGATTAACATAGCCTATGATCACAACGAAGATCACATCATGGGAGAGAGAGATAACCACATAGCTACTGGTAGAAACCTCAGCCCCGAGGAGGAACTACTCCCGCATCATGGAGGGAGGAAGCAACGTCGATGGAGATGAATCCGGGGGCACTTCCCCGTCCCGGCAGGGTGCCGGCTGATGTCTACACACGCTTCTACACTTGTAGACTATGTTGGGCCTCCAAGCGCAGAGGTTTGTAGGACAGCAACAATTTCCCTCAAGTGGATGACCTAAGGTTTATCGAACTCAGGGAAGTAGAGGTTGAAGATGGTCTCTCTCAAGCAACCCTGCAACTAAGATACAAGAAGTCTCTTGTGTCCCCAACACACCTAATACACTTGTTAGATGTATAGGTGCACTAGTTCGGCGAAGAGATGTTAAATGGCAAGTGATATGGATGGCAAAGCAAAGTAATATAAATCTGTAATAAAAAGTGCAGCAAGCAAACAAGTGGTAAACGTGAGCACAAATGGTATTGCAATGGTGGAAACAAGGCCTAGGGATCATACTTTCACTAGTGGCAACTCCCAACAACATTAACATAATCGAATCACATGATATTTCCCATAAAACATGCAATGGAGACGCACCCGGAGGTCATTCCTTCGGGTCAAGAGAGGACGAGAATTATGTAGGGCTACAAAAGCACACCTCAAAGTTCGTAGTTCTCAATCTAAGGATTTCCCAATGTCACCGCGGCCATCCAAAGAGAGTCCCACAATCACCACAACATATCTAAAGGATAGTCAAAGACAAGCACCAAGAGACTCTCAATCTTCAATCAACACACAAGAGAGGAAATCACTCATGAAAATACTTTTCTAATCCATGTCCAATAGACCGTTGTCACCTTGGTCTCGGGGATTATACTAGATAAAGACAAGTGAGTACATCAATCCAATACATAGAGGAAGGGGAAATATCATGGGATCACCCTAGATTAACATAGCCTATGATCACAACGAAGATCACATCATGGGAGAGAGAATTGACCACATAGCTACTAGTAAGAACCTCAGCCCCGAGGAGGAACTACTCCCGCATCATGGAGGGAGGAAGCAACGTCGATGGAGATGAATCAGGGGGCACTTCCCCGTCCCGGCAGGGTGCCGGCGCAGGAATTCTGGTCCCCCGAAGCTTGATGGCGATGGCGGCGGAGATCGGAATCGCGTCTGGAGAAAAAGGGTCCGGAATCAGGGTTTTCTCGACGGACCTTTAATATATGCCAAAGGGGGTCACCAGGGGAGTCCTGGGGGGCCCAGGCGCCCCCCCGGTGCGGCCCAGGGGGGGCGCCGCCAGGGCGCCTGGGGCCCTGGTGCCCCC
>LR738712.1:117190046-117234504 GCA_902687465.1 Secale cereale | reverse complement strand
CGGCTGTACTTCGGGCGCAAGGTAGGTTCTGGAGCGCTGATTTTTTATATAATTTTTCTGGATTTTTCCTGACAGTTCTCGTAACGTGAAAACCTGAAATACAAAAACAGCCGAAAACAGAAACTGGCACCGGGGTGCACTGGATTAGTAGGTTAGTCCAAATATGATCAAAAGTGTATGGAAGTGTATGAATATCATAGCAATATCACCCAAAAGAGGCATGGAGCAAGCAGAAATTATAGATACGTTTTGGACGTATCAGAAGCCATTAAGGAATGTCGTTTTGACGTCCATTTGCCATATCTCATAATCATAGAATGCGGCAATAGCTAACATGATTCTGGCTGACTTCAGCATCGCTACGGGAGAGAAAGTCTCGTCGTAGTCAACCCCTTGAACTTGTCGATAACCCTTAGCGACAAGCCGAGCCTTATAGATGGTCACATTACCATCCGCGTCTATCTTCTTCTTAAATATCCATTTATTTTCTATGGCGTGCCTATCATCAGGCAAGTCCACCAAAGTCCATACTTTGTTTTCATACATGGATTCTATCTCTGATTTCATGGCTCCAAGCCATTTATTGGAATCCGGGCCCGCCATCGCTTCTTCATAGTTCGAAGGTTCACCGTTGTCTAACAACATGATTTCCATGACTGGGTTACCGTACCACTCTGGTGCGGAACGTGCCCTTGTGGACCTTCGAAGTTCAGTAGTAACTTGATCTGTTTCTTCATGATCATCATCATCGACTTCCTCCCTTGTCGGTGCAGGCACCTCAGGAACAGTTTCCTATGCTGCGCTACTTTCCGGTTCGGGAGGGGTGACTGTCACCTCATCAAGTTCTACTTTCCTCCCACTCACTTCATTCGAGAGAAACTCTTTCTCCAGAAAGGATCCATTTTTGGCAACAAAGACCTTGCCTTCGGATCTGTGGTAGAAGGTGTACCCAATCGTTTCCTTTGGGTATCCTATGAAGACGCATTTTTCCGATTTGGGTTCGAGCTTTTCAGGTTGAAGTTTCTTTACATAAGCATCGCAACCCCAACCTCAACGCTCATTGGACCGCACACATCGGTATGTATGATTTCCTATAAGTTGGTTGCTCGCTCCATTGTTTCGGAGAACGGAGTCTTGGTCATCTTGCCCAAGAGGCATGGTTCGCACGTGTCAAATGATTCATAATCAAGAGACTCCAGAAGTCCATCAGCATGAAGCTTCTTAAAACGTTTGACACCAATATGACCAAGGCGGCAATGCCACAAGTATGTGGGACTATCATTATCAACTTTACATCTTTTGGCATTCACACTATGAATATGTGTATCATCACGATCGAGATTCATCAAAAATAAACCATGGACCAGCGGGGCATGACCATAAAACATATCTCTCAAATAAATAGAACAACCATTATTCTCAGATTTAAATGAGTAGCCATCTCGCATAAGACGAGATCCAGATACAATGTTCATGCTCAAATCTGGTACTAAATAACAATTATTAAGGTTTAAAACTAATCCCGAGGGTAGATGTAGAGGCAGCGTGCCGACGGCAATCACATCGACCTTGGAACCATTCCCGACGCGCATCGTCACCTCGTCCTTCGCCAGTCTCCGCTTATTTCGCAACTCCTGCTTAGAGTTACAAATATGAGCAACTGTACCGGTATCGAATACCCAGGAGCTACTACGAGCGCTGGTAAGGTACACATCAATAACATGTATATCACATATACCTTTGACGTTGCCGGCCTTCTTGTCCGCTAAGTATTTGGGGCAGTTCCGCTTCCAGTGACCCGTTCCCTTGCAATAAAAGCACTCTGTCTCAGGCTTGGGTCCATACTTTGGCTTCTTCCCGGCAACAGGCTTGCCGGGCGCGGCAACTCCCTTGCCGTCCTTCTTGAAGTTCTTCTTACCCTTGCCCTTCTTGAACTTAGTGATTTTATTGACCATCAACACTTGATGTTCTTTCTTGATATCCACCTCCGCTGATTTCAGCATTGAATACACCTCAGGAATGGACTTCTCCATCCCCTGCATATTGAAGTTCAACACGAAGCTCTTGTAGCTTGGTGGGAGCGACTGGAGGATTCTGTCAACGACCGCTTCGTCTGGGAGATTCATTCCCAACTGAGACAAGCGGTTGTGCAACCCAGAAATCTTGAGGATGTGCTCACTGACAGAACTGTTTTCCTCCATCTTACAGCTGTAGAATGCGTCGGAGACGTCATATCTCTCGACTCGGGCATGAGCCTGGAAAACCATTTTCAGCTCTTGGAACATCTCATATGCCCCGTGGTGCTCAAAACGCTTTTGGAGCCCCGATTCTAAGTTGTAGAGCATGCCGCACTGAACCAGGGAGTAATCATCACAACGCGACTGCCAAGCATTCATAACATCTTGGTTTGCCGGGGCGGGAGCGTCACCTAGCGATGCATCTAGGACATAAGTTTTCTTGGCAGCTATGAGGATGATCCTCGGGTTACGGACCCAGTCCGTATAGTTGCTACCATCGTCTTTCAGCTTGGATTTCTCTAGGAACGCGTTGAAGTTGAGGGTGACATGAGCGTGGGCCATTTGATCTACAAGACATATTGTAAAGAATTTAGACTAAGTTCATGATAATTAAGTTCATCTTAATCAAATTTTAATGAACTCGCACTCAGATTGACATCTCTCTAGTCATCTAAGTGATACATGATCCGAATCGACTAGCCCGTGTCCGGTCATCACGTGAGACGGACTAGTCATCAACGGTGAACATCTTCATGTTGATCGTATCTTCTATACGACTCATGTTCGACCTTTCGGTCTACCGTGTTCCGAGGCCATGTCTGTACATGCTAGGCTCGTCAAGTGAACCCTAAGTGTATTGCGTGTGTAAATCTGGCTTACACCCGTTGTATGCGAACGTTAGAACCTATCACACCCGATCATCACGTGGTGCTTCGGAACGACGATCCTTAGCAACGGTGCACAGTTAGGGGGAACACAATTCTTGAAATTTTTAGTGAGAGATCATCTTATTTACTACCGTCGTTCTAAGTAAACAAGATGCATAAACATGATAAACATCACATGCAATCATATAAAGTGACATGATATGGCCAATATCATCTTGCTCCTTCGATCTCCATCTTCGGGGCACCATGATCATCTTTGTCACCGGCTCGACACCATGATCTACATCATCATGATCTCCATCATCGTGTCTTCATGAATTCGTCACGCCAACTATTACTTCTACTACTATGGCTAACGTTTAGCAATAAAGTAAAGTAATTACATGGCGTTATTCAGTGACACGCAGGTCATACAATAATTAAGACAACTCCTATGGCTCCTGCCGGTTGTCAAATTCATCGACATGCAAGTCGTGGTTCCATATTACAAGAACATGATCAATCTCATACATCACATATATCATTCATCACATCTTCTTGGCCATACCATATCACATAGCACATGCTGCAAGAACAAGTTAGACGACCTCTAATTGTTGTTGCAAGTTTTACGTGGCTTCTATAGGTTTTCTAGCAAGAACGTTTCTTACCTACGCCAAAACCACAACGTGATTCGTCAATTTCTATTTACCCTTCATAAGGACCCTGTTCATCGAATCCGATCCGACTAAAGTAGGAGAGACAGACACCCGCCAGCCATCTTATGCATCTAGTGCATGTCTGTCGGTGGAACCAGTCTCACGTAAGCGTACGTGTAAGGTCGGTCCGGGCCGCTTCATCCCACAATACCGCCGAATCAAGATTAGACTAGTAACGGCAATAAAATTGAGCAAACTCAACGCCCACAACTGCTTTGTGTTCTACTCGTGCAAGATGCTACGCAAAGACCTAGCTCAGATGCCACTGTTGGGTAACGTAGCAGAATTCAAAAAAATTCTACGCTTTCACCAAGATCAATCTAAGGAGTCATCTAGCAACGAGCATACTGGAGTGCATCTACATACCCTTTTGTAGATCGCGTGCGGAAGCGTTCGAAGCAATGTGGATGAAGTAGTCGTACTCTTCGCGTTCTTCGTCACCGATGATCCTAGCGCCGAACGGACGGCACCTCCGCGTTCAACACATGTCCGGTACAGCAACGTCTCCTCCTTCTTGATCCAGCAAGGGGGGAGGAGAGGTCGTCGGAGATCCAGCAGCACAACGGCATGGTGGTGGATGCAGCAGGAAATCCTGCAGGGCTTCGTCGGCGCCCTGCGGAGGAGTAGGAAGTGTGACGGGGAGGGGGAGAGGCGCCAGAGGCTTGGGGTGCGGCTGCCCTCCCCCCTCCCCACTATATATAGGGGCCAGGGGGGTGCGCCGGCCCTGGGGAGATGAGATCTCCAGGGGGCGGCAGCCAGGGGGGTATACTTGCCCCCCAAGGCATGGGGGCGCCCCCTCCCCCTAGGGTTTCAACCCTAGGCGCATGGAGGGGGAGGCCCATGTGGTGCGCCAGCCCACCAGGGGCTGGCCCCTTCCCCCTTGCGGCCTAGGGGCCCCACCGGGATGGGTGGCCCCACCCGGTGGACCCCCGGGACCCCTCCGGTGGTCCCGGGACACTCCCGGTGACCCCCGGAGTTCACCCGATGGCCGAAACTGAACTTCCTATATATCATTCTTTACCTCCGGACCATTCCGGAACTCCTCGTCACGTCCGGGATCTCATCCGAGACTCCGAACAACATTCGGGTTTCCACGTGCATGTGTCTCTACGACCCTAGCGTCACCGAACCTTAAGTGTGTAGACCCTACGGGTTCGGGAGACACGTAGACATGACCGAGACGACTCTCCGGTCAATAACCAACAACGGGATCTGGATACCCATGTTGGTTCCCACATGTTCCTTGATGATCTTCATCGGATGAACCACTGTGTCAAGGATTCACTCAATCCCGTACGTTATTCCCTTTGTCCATCGGTACAGTACTTGCCCAAGATTCGATCGTCGGTATGCCCGATACCTTGTTCAATCTCGTCATGGCAAGTCTCTCTACTCGTTCCGTAATCCATCATCCTGTGACCAACTCCTTAGTCACTTTGAGCTCATTACGATGATGTCTTACCGAGTGGGCCCAGAGGTACCTCTCCGTCACACGGAGTGACAATATCCCAGACTCGGTTCGTACCAACTCAACAGACACTTTCGGAGATACCCGATGCGTACCTTTATAGCCACCCAGTTACGTTGTGACGTTTGGCACACCCAAAGTATTCCTACGGCATCCGGGAGTTGCACAACCTCATGGTCTAAGGAATAAATACTTGACACCGAAAAGCTTATGCATTACGAACTATACGATCTCGTGCTAGGCTCAGAATTGGGTCTTGTCCATCACATCATTCTCCTAATGATGTGATCCCGTTATCACTGACATCCTATGTCCATGGTCAGGAAACCGTGACCATCTGTTGATCAACGAGCTAGTAACTAGAGGCTTACCAGGGACTCACTGTGGTCTATATATTCACACATGTATCGCTGTTTCCGTACAATACAATTCAAGCATGAATAACAGACAATTATCATGAACAAGGAAATATAATAATAATACTTTTATTATTGCCTCTAGAGCATATTTCCAACACGTTTCTGCCCGTAGAGCGCGGTACTACCGCACGTAAGTTGCGGTACTACCGCTTGGCCAGCGGTACTACCGCTCTGGGTGCGGTACTACCGTTGGAGCAGCACTAGCCGGAATGTACTCTGTTGCGAAGGCATACGGGCGGTAGTACTGCCTCAGCGGTACTACCGATCGCCCTTGCGGTACTACCGCAAGGCAGAGACATGCAGGCTGAGGACAAGCACGGATGAAATAAAATACATCCGTAGCTACATCCGCAGAAATACGATAGTAGCAAAACACGGCACGGTACTACCGCTTGACTCAAGCGGTACTACCGCGTAGGATGCGGAAGTAAAAAATTACTTCCGCACCTACTTCCGTACTTGGTGCGGTGCCGGGCCAGATACACGGTACTACCATCCTAGAGTCACGGTACTACCGCTGGTGCGGTACTACCGTGCCCATAGGTGGTACTACTGTGTGGCTGTGCGGTACTACCGCTTATATGAGCGGTACTACCGCTTGCTAGGCAGATGTACTAGTAGGAAGCCATGGTTTGCATATACGATAAGAAACAGCCGGAGCTCCAGAGAAGCAAAGGAAAGGTGGTGCGAGAGTAAGATGTGTACGTGTTGATTCCACCCAAACCTTTCCGAAGCGGACCCCCTCTTAATAGTACGGCTTTCCTATTACTCAAAGCCATCGACAGGGAGCAAAAAGGAAACACCGTCTTCCATCGAATCCGAGGGGCAAACAATCGTCTTGTGCCTAGGTGAGATATACCTGAAAGAGCTTAGAGCACACGATTAGTCCGCAAATGCATTGTCATCAATCACCAAAACCACTTAGGGAGAAATATGCCCTTACAATCTCCCCCTTTTTGGTGGATTGATGACAATACGGGATTTGCCCAAGGATATATAAGAAAGTATGCAATCCTAATAAACGCTAGAATATAGGTGAGCTCCCCCTAGATGTGTGCATACACGAGAGAGTGCTTTGGGCTGCACAACACACATACTAGGATCAATGCTCCCCCTATATTCTACAGATAATATACTCCTTGCATATAAAGAATAAGAGCCAATGGACAGTAGTAAGGAGGATAAGGTGAGCACATAAACAAGGGAAAGTAAACTAACTGCTCACGACATAATAGTAAAGACATGACGAGTTTAACGGTAGAGGAGCATATGTCTTACACCATATGATAGTTTCACGCACACGACACAAAAGCAAACAAGCAAACAGAGTTCGACCAACGAAAAAAACAAGGCAAACGGCACAAGACGCAAATCACTCTCTCCCCCTTTGGCATCGAGACACCACAAAGGGAAAGAGGACACTAAGAGAGGTGGTAGCCCTGGCAGAAGAACTCAGTCATCATGCTCTCCATCGGACTCCGGCTGCTCCTCCTGCTACTCCTCGTCAGACTCAGACCACTTGTACCCCTGTCGGGCCATCCATGCTGCCTCAGGGGTGATGTTGTCCTCGGATCCGTTGGACACATTCTCACCGAAGATCCTCATGATCTTCTTGTCACGCTGACGAGATTCCTTGTGAGTGACATGAGCCCTGTACTGACCTTGAGCTTGCATGCAGAAAAGGGCCTTAATCTTCTTCTTCAGCTTCTTAGCCCAAGAGGGCTCAGATGAGGGAGGAGCATATCCTCCAGGACTCTCCTCAGCTGGCTCCTCCACAGGCTCCTCGTCAGTACCCATCTGAGCTGCAGCAGCTTGTGCACGAGCGGTAGTGTTGGCCCGTCGAGTCTTGATGCGAAGACGAATGGGGTCATGACAGATACACTCTGGCTCGAACTCCTCATCAGGGTAAAGCTTCTCCCAAGTCTTGGAGATGAGCAGAAACAGGAACGTACCATAGATTGGCACCTTGCGAGTGTAGATCGCAAAGCGAAGCTCACACCACATGATATGGGAAATGTCAAGTGGTGGAGACTGAGCTGTGCGAGCCACCTCACACATCAGCAGCATATCAACGAGGTAGGAGTGAATCTTGTCCTTGTCCCCAACTCGAGGAAATAGGGTGTTGCGGAAGATCCTATGCATGATGTCCAAAAAGGGGTTCAACACCCATGTCTTCTTGCCACTCGCAAGAGTCTTCTCCACATAGAACGGTAACATTTGGTCTTTGTTGGCAGCTTCTGGATTGGCATGAGGTCGTGCTCCAATTGGGTTGTGGAGTCCCTCGTCAGCAATCTGAATAAGATCCATGAATTCCTTCCAAGTCACAGTCATCTTGTGACCATTTGTCATCCAGGTCATTGGGCGATCTTGTTTGGTGTGAAAGTGAACCGAAGCATAAAACTGAGCAATGATTTCTGGGTCAAAATCATTCTGAAAGGTCATGAAGTGCTCAATCCCAAACTGCTCTACCAGATCCAGAGCCTCAGCAAAGTAGGCCAGGTTATCGGCCCTCCGCATGTGGGCCATGTCCACCCAATGAGCATCCACATACAGGTTGTGCTTGCTCTTGAGCACCTCTGTGTAGATGCGATACTGCTGCTTGGTCCAGAAAAGTTCATCCCCATGAAACTGAGCCCGGGGTTCTCCATAAAGATTGAGCTTCCTCCGTGCCATGAACTCATTAGCTGGCATTTCTTCCATAGTCATAGAAGATTCCTTTTGCTTGTTGGCGGCGGTCTTGAACTTGCGTTGGGGATTGGAGCCCTCTGGCACATCACTGGGGTTGCGCAGACGCTTGGACCCGGTGTCACGGACGGGATTGGTACGACGAACATCGGAACCGGAGCCACCACCTAAGACACAAACACAAGAACACGACGAAAACACAAAGAGAATCAATGCAAAAGCCACAAAAAGCACATGAAACGAGTAGAAAGGGTAATATGTAAGTGCTACGAAGGAACTATGATACAAGCGGT
The DNA here is from genome assembly GCA_902687465.1 of Secale cereale. NCBI lineage: Eukaryota > Viridiplantae > Streptophyta > Magnoliopsida > Poales > Poaceae > Secale > Secale cereale. Next base: position 117,226,036 of record LR738712.1, on the reverse strand, counting down.
AGTACTTCCTGATGGACGCGGAAGTAAAAAATTAGTACCGCTTAGTGAGCGGTAGTACCGCTTGAGGGATGTGGTAGTACCGCACAGTATGCGGTAGTAAAAGTTTACTTCCGCGACCGAAAACGGAAGTAAAAAATTAGTACCGCTTAGGGAGCGGTAGTACCGCGTTGGGGTTGCGGTAGTACCGCTCAATATGCGGTAGTAAAATTTTACTTCCGCGTAGTTACGCGGCAGAGCGGTAGTACCGCGGTTGGACAGCGGTAGTACCGCGGTTAGCCAGCGGTAGTACCGCTCGGGTCAGATCTGAAAAGAACGGATCTAGACTAGAACGCGTAGATCGAAGAACGGTACTACGGCTGATCATAGTAACTTGGTAGCAACATACATACTAGCATTTCTAGTGCAAAAACACTCTCCTACATCCTAATCTTCCATGGATAAGAACACGAAGAACGCTAGAACACCAAGCATCTCCCCAAACCCTAAAAACAACAACTAGGAAAAAAGAAGAGGGGATTTGGGGAGAAACCTTCATCCATGGAAAGAGGTCGAGGTGGGGAGCGATCCCACCGGACGAAATGCGAGGAGAGTGGCTGAGGGAGGAGATCCGGCGAGGTCCTCCGACGGCGTTCTTGAGAGGGAGAGAGAGAGACGGCGTGGGGGTTAGGAGATGAATGGGTATGGGGGGTTGGAACTCTCCCTGCCCGCTTATAACCCCCACCCGTTCGGATACGTGCGGTAGTACCACGGTCATCGCGGTAGTACCGCGGTCATCGTGGTAGTACCGCTTGGGCAGAAGTACCGCACGCTAAGCGGTAGTACCACTCTACCAGCGGCAGTAAAAAAACACTGCCGTGCTGGACTTGCGGTAGTACCGTAGTCTCTTTTGCGGTAAACCCGTGACTGCGCACGGTAGCACCGCTCCTCCAAGAACTTGCACGTTTCGACACGAGGCTTTAAGCAAAGGAGAGAAGAAAAACAAAGAAACGCACACGCAAGGCAAAACACTACTCCAATGAGGAGGTCGGTGGCCGAGGCCACCTATGTTTGAGTTATTTGGTATGGCACCGCAAAGAACTATCCTTGGGCCCATGACCAATACTCGTCTTGAAGCACTTATACCATCTACTTATGGCAAATGACAAAGACTTGATCAATTTATGCATAATGGGGGGAGGGATAGTTCATTGAGAGAACAATACCCCCCCCCCTATGTCCATGCCTACATCTAGACAAGATAACTAAATTGAGTGTGAGGAGTGTGTGCAAAGTCTGAAGCCACATTGCTCAAATCGATGATATTTAGCTCATGCCTTAACTCGCGAAATCTTGCTTCATCCAACGGCTTCGTGAAGATATCTGCAAGGTTATCATGAGTGTTGACATAGTGAAGCTCGATCTCTCCTTGCCTTATATGATCCCAGATGAAGTGATACTGAATCTCTATATGCTTCGTCTTGAAGTGTTGCACCGGGTTGAGATAAATCTTGATGGCACTTTCATTGTCACACCAAAGAGTCACTTTGTCACAAGTGACACCATAATCCTTCAAAGTTTGCCTCATCCATAAGAGTTGAGCACAACAACTGCCAGCTGCCACATACTCTGCTTCGGTGGACGAGAGAGACACACAACTTTGCTTTTTGGAAGACCAACTAACGAGAGAGCAACCAAGGAATTGGCACCCTCCGGAAGTGGACTTCCTATACACTTTGTCTCTCGCCCAATCCGAATCAGAGAAACCTACAAGGTTGAAGTTTGCTCCTCTTGGGTACCATAAGCCAAAGTTTGGGGTATGAGCCAAATATCGAAAGATTCGCTTGACTGCCACAAAGTGACTTTCCTTAGGTGAGGCTTGAAACCGTGCACAAATTCCCACACTCAACATAATTTTTGGCCTAGATGCACAAAGTTAAAGTAAGGACCCAATCATAGAACGATATACCTTTTGATCCACCGCTTTACCATTGGGATCAATGTCAAGTTGGCACTTGGTTGGCATTGGAGTAGTAGCCGGCTTGACATCACTTAGATTGAACCTCTTGAGCATGTCTTGAGTATACTTGGATTGTTGGATGAAGATCCCTTCTCTTCTTTGCTTGATCTTAAACCCAAGGAAGTACTTCAACTCTCCCATCATGGACATCTCAAAATGTGTGGTCATGAGTGCGGCGAACTCATCATTGAAAGCTTTGTTAGGAGAACCAAAGATAATATCATCAACATATAGTTGGCAGACAAACAACTCCCCTTTGACCTTCTTAGTAAAAAGAGTGGGATCGATTTTCCCAATTTCGAACCCACGATCTTGTAACAACTTGGTAAGATGCTCATACCACGCACGTGGGGCTTGTTTAAGGCCATAGAGTGCCTTATCGAGTTGGTACACGTGATTGGGGAGCTTGGGATCCTCAAACCCCGGGGGTTGTTTAACATACACCAACTCATTAATAGGACCATTAAGAAATGCACTTTTCCCATCCATTTGTTGTAGCTTAAAGTTATGATGAGAAGCATAGGCAAGCAACAAACGAATAGATTCAAGGCGAGCAACGGGGGCAAAGGTTTCACCGTAGTCGATACCCTCGACTTGGGAGTAGCCTTGAGCCACCAGACACGCCTTGTTGCGGATGACAATGCCATGAGCATCTTGCTTGTTCTTAAAGATCCACTTGGTTCCAATGACATTATGGTTCTCCTTTGGCCTTGGCACCAGATGCCACACTTTGTTGCGCTCGAAGTTATGGAGTTCTTCATGCATGGCATTAAGCCAATCAGGGGCTTCGAGCGCCTCATAAACCTTCTGAGGTTCAACACAGGAGACAAAAGCTTGATGAGCACAATAGTTTGCTAATTGTCTACGAGTGCTTACCCCCCTTTTGATGCTTCCTGGGATATTCTCCATGTGATGTTCTCTGGAAGCAAGCCTAGAGGCAACTTTTGCAGCACGACGCTCCAATTGCTCTTCGAGAGATAACTGAGGAGCACTGAGTTGATCATCTTGAGCGCCGTCAGGAGCTAGATCTTTATCTTGAGCTTCCTCTTGACCTTGATCTTGCTCGGAGGAAAGAACTTGGCCTTGTGCATCATTTGGTGGCTCCCCACCATCTTGTGATTGATCTTGCACTTGGTCTTGTTCGTCCGGTTGAGGGCCTTCACTTTGTTCTTCGGAAGCGTGTGGGTCTTGGGTTGGTGATGGTTCCACTTGAGTGGAACATTGTCCTTCTCCTTCGGCCACAAGGGGTTCCTCAATGGGTAGGATGTATCCAACACCCATTCTTCTTATGGCTTGAGGAGGAATTTCATCACCTACATCACAAGTACCACTTTGCTCCACTTGGGAGCCGTTATTTTCATCAAACTCTACGTTACTCGTCTCCTCAATGAGTCCATTTGACTTGTTGAGGACACGGTAAGCATGAGAGTTTGTAGCATAACCAACAAATATACCCTCGTGAGCTCTAGATTCAAATTTAGACAAGCGAACACCTTTCTTGAGAATGAAACACTTACACCCGAATACCCGGAAGTACTTGAGATTGGGCTTGTTACCGGTAAGTATCTCATATGGAGTCTTGTTCAAGCTTTTGCGGAGATATAGCCGATTTGATGCATGGCATGCGGTGTTGATGGCTTCGGCCCAAAAGTTGTATGTAGATTTGAATTCTGCCATCATGGTCCTTGCTGCATCCATCAGAGTCCGGTTCTTTCTCTCCGCTGCACCGTTTTGCTGAGGGGTATAGGGAGCTGCATATTGATGTTTGATCCCCTCATCACTAATAAACTCATCCAAGGTGTAGTTCTTGAACTCGGTGCCGTTGTCACTTCTGATCATCAAAATCTTTGCTTCATGTTGTCGTTGAGCTTCATTTGCAAAGTTGATTACGGTTTGTTGGGTCTCACTCTTCTTCTTAAAGAAGTATACCTAGGTGTATCTTGAATAATCATCCACAATCACCAAGCAGTACTTTCTACCCCCAAGACTATCAAAAGATGGAGGCCCAAAGAGGTCCATACGAAGGAGCTCTAGGGGTCTTTTTGAATAGATGATAGTCGTGGGAGGGTGAGCCGTCTCATGTAACTTTCCTTCAATGCAAGCCCTGCAAGCACGATCTTTGGCAAAGCTAACATTTGTTAGTCCACGGACATGGTCTCCCTTGAGAAGACTTTGCAAAGATCTCATATTGACATGGGCCAAACGGTGATGCCAAAGCCATCCCACATCAACTTTAGCCATTAGGCATGTCAGGATCTTGGTGGGTTGCTTCGAGAAGTTAACCACATAAAGACCGTTCTCGACATGCCCAACATAGGCTACTTTAAGAGTCTTGCTCCACAAGAGGGCCACGGTATCAATATCAAAGAATGTAGCAAAGCCCATGAGTGCTCGTTGGCGAACAGAAAGTAAATTGTATGCAAGGGACTCAACAAGCATGACTTTCTCGATCGTGAGATCATGAGAGACAACAACCTTGCCAAGCCCCAATACCTTAGAAGATGAAGCATCACCCCATTCGACGTTGGTGGCCATAGATGAACCTAGATGCACGTCCACCACCAAGTCTTTGCTTTCGGTCATATGATTTGTGGCTCCACTATCGAGCAACCATGATCCCCCGCCGGAAGCAAACTCCTACAAGAGATCAATGCTTGGATTTAGGTACCCATTTGGTAATGGGTCCTTTAAGGTTAGTAACAAGGGTCTTAGGAACCCAAATGGACCATTCAATGTACTCATAAGAAGAACCAACAAATTTAGCAAACACATGACCATCACTAGCACGACATAAAACATATGAAGGATTAAAGTCGCCGGCCATGTTTGATGGTATGGTGGAGTTTTTCTTGACACCACCACCTTTCACCGTTTTCTTCTTCTTTGATGCGCCCTCTCCTTCTTTCACAAAAGTTTGTCGGAGAGGGGTGGTATCTTGGTCTTGTCATTCTTCTTCTTCTTGGGCTTAGGAATAAAGCCAATTCCTTCCTTTGCCACAACCTCCTTTTGATTGCTCAAAAGGTTATTGAGGTTCTTCTCACCTTGTATGCATGTCACAAGGCCTTTCTCAAGTTGCTTCTTTAACTTGGCATTTTCTTCAACAATATGCACATGCTCGCAACATGGGTTAGTAGCATTTGCATTATCAATTAACACCATGCGAGGAAAGACAGCCTTTTCCTTGGTTAGCGAAACTTGGAGTTGATCATGAGACTCCTTGAGAGAAGCATGCATACCTTTCAAGGCCTTGTGAGCCTTGTCGAGTATAACAAACTCCTCTTTGAGTTTAGCATGGTCAACCCCAAGTTTTGCCTTCTCGGAATTAAGCACACGAGAGACAACTAAGGCATGATCAAGATCTTTCTTTAATTTAGCATGATCATCATTGTGTGACTCCTCAAGAGCCAAACGAAGACCACGCTCTTTCTCTAGGGCGTTAGAGAGATCCTATATCTCATCGGCATAGTCTCGACTATGTCCTTCCATTTTAGTAATGGTCTCCTCGTGAGCCTCGATCATGTCATTGGCCTCACCGAGTTGTTCCAAGAGAGCAACAAAGTGCTTCTTGGGATTGCCCTTAAGTTTGCTCATGAACACTTCAAATTCATTTTCTCCCTCCTTAGTTCCCTCACTCTCATTAATACAATCCGTTAATGAAGGATTAGAAGTGATGGTAGTATTGATGTTTGGGGTTAACTTGTTGGAGGCCTTGGCCATGAGACACTTGGCGGTGATGTTCTCATTACGGGAGTTGAAGAGAGATGAGCGCGGAGTAGTAGCAATAGCAATTGTGGCCATGGTGACCACCTCATCGTCTTCATCATTATCATCATCCTCAACATATTCTTCTTGGGCCACCAACCATTTAGGAGGGGTCTTCTTGTTGAAGTTGTTCTTGTTGGGATGGGACTTGGCCTTGTCCTTCCGGATAAGCTTGCCTCCAAAGTCCTCTCTTTTCTCATATGGGCAATCAACAACAAAGTGGCTAACATTTCCACAATTGAAGCAAGTCCTCACTTGTTGCTTGCCCTTGTTGCCACTTGAGTTGTTCTTGTTGAAGTTGGGTCTTGTGTTCTTCTTGTTGCCCCAAAATTGTTGTGAAGAAAGAGCCATGTGCTCATGATAGGCATATTTGGTGTCCTCAGGGCTACTCTCATCATCATCCTCCACCTCCTCATCTTCCACACACGCCTTGGCCTTCAAGGCAAGGTTAGGCTTCTTCGATCGTTGAGCTCTTAAGACCGCATTGTCGGCGGTCATGTCCAAGATCCTCATGGCAACGAACTCATCCAACACTTCATTTGATGACAAGTGGTGGAAGTTCGGTCTTTGACGGATGACAGAGGACATGGCCTTATAATAGGGCATCATGGCCTTGAGGAACTTGCGCTTGATCCAATTGTCATCCGTGTCCTTACTCCCATGATCTTGAAGAGAGACCGCAAGAGTGGTTAATCTCCGATAAAGTCCACGAGGATCTTCTTCTTCGATCATGGCAAACTCATCGGCTTCATCTTGCACAACTTCATAGTTAGAGCATTGAATGCTAGCGCTCCCCTTGTACATAGTGCCAACATGCTCCCAAACTTCCTTGGCCACAGTGAAGGGTCGAAGATGTGCAATGTCTTCAGGAGGAATAGCATCTTGAAGTATGCAAAGAACGGACTCGTTGAATTGATGATCTGCAGTTTCTCTCGGAGTCATGTTGTCGGGATCACGCGGATAAAAACCTTGCTCAATGATTCTCCAAAGATTAGTAGAGCAATGATTTATATGACGTTTGAAACGAAACACCCAAGTAGCAAAATCAGAATTTTTTATAAACTTGGGAGGAGGCCCAACGGAATTTAAATGCGGTGTGGGAACGGGTCCTCCATAGTGAGTAGGAGGAGCGGAGTGGGCAAAGATCCCACTCCCATTCTTAGTAACCGGGGCTTGTTCACTACTAGCTTCTCCCTTGTCGGGATTAGCCTCCGACACGTTGGTAGCGGGACGAACCACTTCCAACGGTGCGGTGGATAATTTAAGCCCCTCAAGCAATTCTTTAAACATGCCTTTGACCTCGGTTGCTAGTGATTCTTTCAATGTGGTCATAGCCACATTGAACTCCTCACGAGAGACCGAGGCTCCCCCATCGGACGTAGGCAAGGACGGAGTTCCACCGGAATGATCCTCCGTCTCGACTACGTTGTCACCCATACTCTTTGGACGGTAAAGTCCTTAAAAAGAGACGAGGCTCTGATACCAATTGAAAGGATTGATATGGTTGACTAGAGGGGGGGTGAATAGGCAACTAACAATTTTTAGCTTTTCTTAACCACTTTAAATTAAACGTCAAAGTAAGTTGTCTAGATAAGTTACTAAGATGACAACTAGTAGTAAGTAAAGATAACAACCTCACAAGCAAGCTATATAAGATAAACAAGTAAGGCTTGCAAAAGTAAAGGTAAGAAATAACCGCAAGTGGAACCGGTGAAGACGAGGATATGTTGCCGAAGTTCCTTCCCTTTGAGGGGAAGTACGTCTCCGTTGGAGCGGTGTGGAGGCACAATGCTCCCCAAGAAGCCACTAGGGCCACTGTATTCTCCTCACGCCCTCACACAATGCAAGGTGCCATGATTCCACTAGTGGTGCCCTTGAAGGCGGCAACTGAACCTTTACAAACAAGGTTGGGGCTATCTCCACAACCGAATTGGAGGCTCCCAACGACACCATGAAGCTTCACCACAATGGAATATGGCTTCGAGGTGACCTCAACCGTCTAGGGTGCTCAAACACCCAAGAGTAAAAAGATCCGCAAGGATTAGTGGGGGGAATCAAATATCTCTTGGTGGAAGTGTAGATCGATGCCTCCTCAAGCTCTCCCGAGGAAATCAACAAGTTTGATTGGCTAGGGAGGGAGATCGGGCGAAAATGGAGCTTGGAGCAACAATGGAGCTTTGGGGTGGAAGAGGTGAGTCTTCTTGGGGAAGAAGACTCCCTATATATAGTGGGAGAACAAATCCAACCGTTATCCCATGTTTCCGCCCGCAGAGCGCGGTACTACCGCACGTAAGTTGCGGTTCTACCGCTTGGCCAGTGGTACTACCGCTCTGGGTGCGGTACTACCGCTGGAGCAGCACTAGCCAGAATGTACTCTGTTGCGAAGGCATACGGGCGGTAGTACTGCCTGAGCGGTACTACCGCTCGCCCTTGCGGTATTACCGCAAGGCAGAGACATGCAGGCTGAGGACAAGCACGGATGAAATAAAATACATCCGTAGCTACATCCGCAGAAATACGGTAGTAGCAAAACACGGCATGGTACTACCGCTTGACTCAAGCGGTACTACCGTGTAGGATCCGGAAGTAAAAAATTACTTCCGCACCTACTTCCGTACTTGGTGTAGTGCCGGGCCAGATACACGGTACTACCGTCCTAGAGCCGCGGTACTACCACTGGTGCGGTACTACCATGCCCATAGGCGGTACTACTGTGTGGCTGTGCGGTACTACCGCTTATATGAGCGGTACTACCGCTTGCCAGGCAGATGTACTAGTAGGAAGCCATGGTTTGCATATACGATAAGAGACGGCCGGAGCTCCAGAGAAGCAAAGGAAAGGTGGTGCGAGAGTAAGATGTGTACGTGTTGATTCCACCCAAACCTTTCCGAAGCGGACCCCCTCTTAATAGTACGGCTTTCCTATTACTCAAAGCCACCGACAGGGAGCAAAAAGGAAACGTCGTCTTCCATCGAATCCGAGGGGCAAACAATCGTCTTGTGCCTAGGTGAGATATGAAGGTAATATGCCCTAGAGGCAATAATAAAGATGTTATTTGTATTTCCTTATATCATGATAAATGTCTTTTATTCATGCTAGAATTGTATTAAACGGAAACCTAGTACATGTGTGGATACATAGACAAAACAGTATGTCCCTAGTATGCCTCTACCAGACTAGCTCATTGATCAAAGATGGTTATGTTTCCTAGCCATAGACATGAGTTGTCATTTGATCAATGGGATCACATCATTAGAAGAATGATGTGATGGACTAGACCCATCCGTTAGCATAGCACTATGATCGTTTAGTTTTTCTGCTATTGCTTTCTTCATGACTTATACATGTTCCTATGACTATGAGATTATGCAACTCCCGAATTCCGTAGGAACACCTTGTGTGATATCAAACGTCACAACGTAACTGGGTGATCATAAAGATGCTCTACAGATGTATCCGAAAGTATTCGTGGTGTTGGCATAGATCAAGATTAGGATTTGTCACTCCGAGTGTCGGAGAGGTATCTCTGGGCCCTCTCGGTAACACACATCATAATAAGCCTTGCAAGCAAAAGACTAATGAGTTAGTCACGAGATGATGTGTTACGGAACGAGTAAAGAGACTTGCCGGTAACGAGATTGAACTAGGTATAGAGATACCGACGATCGAATCTCGGGCAAGTAACATACCGATGACAAAAGGAACAATGTATGTTGTTATGCGGTTTGACCGATAAAGATCTTCGTAGAATATGTAGGAGCCAATATGAGCATCCAGGTTCCACTATTGGTTATTGACCGGAGATGAGTCTCGGTCATATCTACATAGTTCTCGAACCCGTAGGGTCCGCACGCTTAACGTTTCATGACGATCGGTATTATGAGTTTATGAGTTTTGATGTACCAAAGGTAGTTCGGAGTCCCGGATGAGATCACGGACATGACGAGGAGTCTCAGAATGTCCGAGACATAAAGATTGTTATATTGGACGACTATATTCGGACACCGGAAGTGTTCTGGAAAGTTTCGGAATTTACCGAAGTGCCGGAGGGGTTACCGGAACCCCCCGGGGGAATGGTGGGCCCTAGTGGGCCATAGGGGAGAGAGAGGGCAGCAGCTAGAAGGTGGCGCGCCCCCTCCCTAGGAGGAGTCCGAATAGGACAAGGGGAGGGGGCGCGGCCCCTCTTTCCCTCTCCCTCTCCCTTTATTTCCTTCCCCCTTCTTCCTTCTTTGGTAGTTCCTACTAGGAATAGGATTGCAATCCTATTCCTAGTAGGATTGCACCCTAGCCGCACCATAGGAGGGCCGGCCGGCCTCCCCCCTTGCTCCTTTATATACGGGGGCAGGGGGGCACCCAAAGACACACAAGTTGAATTGTTCTAGCCGTGTGCGGTGCCCCCCTCCACAGAAACACACCTCGGTCATACCGTCGCAGTTCTTAGGTGAAGCCCTGTGCCGGTAGATACATCATATCCATCACCACGCCGTCGTGCTGACGAAACTCTCCCGTGAAGCTCGGCTGGATCAAGAGCTCGTGGGACGTCATCAAGCTGAACGTGTGCTGAACGCGGAGGTGTCGTATGTTCGGTGCTTGATCGGTTGGATCGCGAAGAAGTTCGACTACATCAACCGCGTCACTTGACGCTTCCGCTTCCGGTCTACGAGGGTACGTAGACGCACTCTTCCCTCTCGTTGCTATGCATCTGGTAGATAGATCTTGCGTGATCGTAGGAAAATTTTAAAATACTACGTTACCCAACAGTGGCATCAGAGCCAGGTCTATGCGTAGATGATATGCATGAGTAGAACACAATGAGTTGTGGGCGATACTAGTCATACTGCTTACCAGCATGTCATACTTTGCTTCGGCGGTATTGTGAGATGAAGCGGCCCGGACCGACATTACGCGTACGCTTACGCGAGACTGGTTTCACCGTTACGAGCACTCGTTGCTTAAAGGTGACTGGCGGGTGTCTGTCTCTCTCACTTTAGCTGAATCAAGTGTGGCTACGCCCGGTCCTTGTGAAGGTTAAAACAGCACATACTTGACGAAACATCGTTGTGGTTTTGTATGCGTAGGTAAGAACGGTTCTTGCTAAGCCCGTAGCAGCCACGTAAAACTTGCAACAACAAAGTAGAGGACGTCTAACTTGTTTTTGCAGGGCATGTTGTGATGTGATATGGTCAAGACATGATGAGTTATACGATGTTGTATGAGATGATCATGTTTTGTAATGTTATCGGCAACTGGCAGGAGCCATATGGTTGTCGCTTTATTGTATGAAATGCAATCGCCATGTAATTGCTTTACTTTATCACTAAGCGGTAGCGATAGTCGTAGAAGCAATAGTTGGCGAGACGACAACGATGCTACGATGGAGATCAAGGTGTCGCGCCGGTGACGAAGGTGATCATGACGGTGCTTTGGAGATGGAGATCAAAAGCACAAGATGATGATGGCCATATCATGTCACATATTTTGATTACATGTGATGTTTATCTTATTATGCTTCTTATTTTGCTTAGAACGACGGTAGCATTATAAGATGATCCCTTACTAAATTTCAAGGTATAAGTGTTCTCCCTAAGTATGCACCGTTGCGAAAGTTCGTCGTGCCGAGACACCACGTGATGATCGGGTGTGATAAGCTCTACGTTCAAATACAACGGGTGTAAGCCAGTTTTGCACACGCAGAATACTCGGGTTAAACTTGACGAGCCTAGCATATGCAGATATGGCCTCGGAACACTGGAGACCGAAAGGTCGAACGTGAATCATATAGTAGATATGATCAACATAAGATGTTCACCATTGAAACTACTCCATCTCACGTGATGATCGGACATGGTTTAGTTGATTTGGATCACGTGATCATTTAGATGACCGGAGGGATGTCTATCTAAGTGGGAGTTCTTTAAGTAATATGATTAAATTGAACTTTAATTTATCATGAACTTAGTCCTCGTAGTATTAGCATATCTATGTTGTAGATCAATAGCTCACGATGTTGCTCCCCGTTTATTTTTTATATGTTCCTAGAGAAAACTAAGTTGAAAGATGTTAGTAGCAATGATGCGGAATTGTTCCGTGATGTGAGGATTATCCTCATTGCTGCACAGAGAATTATGTCCTTGATGCACCGCTAGGTGACAGACCTATTGCAGGAGCAGATGTAGACGTTATGAACGTTTTGACAAAAGCTCGGTATGATGACTACTTGATAGTTTAAGTGCACCATGCTTTACGGCTTAGAACCAGGACTTCAAAAACGTTTTGAACGCCACGGAGCATATAAGATGTTCCAAGAGTTGAAATTAGTATTTCATACTCATGCCCATGTCGAGAGGTATAAGACTTATGACAGTACTTTGCCTACAAGATGGAGGAGAATAGCTCAACCAGTGAGCATGTGCTCAGATTGTCTGGGTACTACAATTACTTGAATCAAGTGGGAGTTAATCTTCCAGATAAGATAGTAATTGACAAAGTTCTCTAGTCACTATCACCAAGTTAGTAGAACTTCGTGATGAACTATAATATGCAAGGGATGACGAAAGGAATTCCCGAGCTCTTCGCAATGCTGAAGTCGGCGAAGGTAGAAATCATGAAAAAGCATCAAGTGTTGATGGTTAACAAGACCACTTGTTTCAAGTAAAGGGCAAAGGGATAGAAGGGGAACTTCAAGAAGAATGACAAGCAAGTTGTCACTCCCGTGAAGAAACCCAAAGCTAAAACTCAAGCCTGAAACTAAGTGCTTCTACTGCAAAGGAAATGGTCACTGGAAGTGGAACTGCCCTAGATACTTGGCGGATAAGAAGGATGGCAAAGTGAACAAAGGTATATTTTGATATACAGATTATTGATGTGTACTTTACTAGTGTTCATAGCAACCCCTGGGTATTTGATACCGGTTTAGTTGCTAAAATTAGTAACTCAAAACGAGAATTGCAAAATGAACAGAGACTAGTTAAAGGTGAAGTGACGATGTGTGTTGGAAGTGGTTCCAAGATTGATATGATCATCATCGCACACTCCCTATACTTTCGGGATTAGTGTAAAACCTAAATAAATGTTATTTGGCATTTGCGTTGAGCATGAATATGATTTGATCATATTTGTTGCAATAAGGTTATTCATTTAAAGTCATAGAATAATTGTTATTCTGTTTACATGAATAAAACCTTCGATGATCATACACCTAATGAAAATAGTTTGTTGGATCTCGATCGTGGTGATACACATATTCATAATATTGAAGCCAAAAGATGCAAGGTTAATAATTATAGTGCAACTTATTTATGGCACTGCCGTTTAGGTCATAATGGTGTAAAGCGCATGAAGAAACTCCATAGTGATGGAATTTTGGAATCACTTGATTATGAATCACTTGGTGCTTGCGAACCATGCCTCATGGGCAAGATGACTAAAACTCCGTTCTCCGGAACAATGGAGCGAGCAACAGATTTGTTGGCGATCATACATACAGATGTATGTGACCAATGAGTGTTGAAGCTCGCGGTGGGTATCGTTATTTTCTGACCTTCACTGATGATTTGAGCAGATATTGGTATATCTACTTAATGAAGCACAAGTCTGAAACATTTGAAAAGTTCAAAGAATTTCAGAGTGAAGTGGAGAATCATCGTAACAAGAAAATAAGAGTCTCTACGATATGATCGTAGAGGTAAAATATTTGAGTTAGCGAGTTTGGCCTTCAGTAAAAACAATGTGAAATAGTTTCACTACTCACGCCACCTGGAACACCACAGTGTAATGGTGTGTCCGAATGTCATAACCGTACTTTCTAGATATGGTGCGATCGATGATGTCTCTTACCGATCTACCACTATCGCTTTTGGGGTTATGCATTAGAGACAGCTACATTCATATTAAATAGGGCACCATCGAAATCCGTGGAGATGACACCGTATGAACTATGGTTTGACGAGAAACCTAAGCTGCCATTTCTTTTGGGACTGCGATGCTTATGTGAAAAAGTTTCAACATGATAAGCTCAAACCCAAATCGGAGAAGTAAATCTTCATAGGATACCCAAAAGAAACTGTTGGGTACACCTTCTATCACAGATCCGAAGGCAGGGTCTTTGTTGCTAAGAGTGGATCCTTTCTAGAGAAGGAGTTTCTCTCGAAAGAAGTGAGTGGGAGGAAAGTAGAACTTGATGAGGTAATTGTACCTTCTCCCGAATTGGAAAGTGGAACATCACAGAAACTAGTTCCAGTGATTCCTACACCAATTAGTGAGGAAGCTAATGATGATGATCATGAAACTTCAGATCAAGTTTCTGCTGAACTTCGTAGATCAACCAGAGTTCGTTCCGCATCAGAGTGGTACGGCAACCCAGTTCTGGAAGTCATGTTACTGGACCATGATGAACCTACGAACTATGAGGAAGCGATGATGAGCCCAGATTCTGCAAAATGGCTTGAGGCCATGAAATCTGAGATGGGATCCATGTATGAGAACAAAGTGTGGACTTTGGTTGACGTGCCCGATGATCGGCAAGCCATCGAAAATAAATGGATCTTCAAGAGGAAGACTGACGCTGACGGTAATGTTACTGTTTACAAAACTCGACTTGTTGCGAAAGTTTTTCAACAAGTTCAAGGAGTTGACTACGATGAGACTTTCTCACCCGTAGCGATGCTTAAGTCTGTCCGAATCATGTTAGCAATTGCCGCATTTTATGAAATCTGGCAAATGGATAACAAAACTGCATTCTTTAATGGATTTATTAAAGAAGACTTGTATATGATGCAACCAGAAGGTTTTGTCGATCCTGAAGGTGCTAACAAAACGTGCAAGCTCCAGCGATCCATCTATGGACTGATGCAAGCATCTCGGAGTTGGAATATACGCTTTGATAAGTTGATCAAAGCATATATATTTATACAGACTTGCGGTGAAGCCTGTATTTACAAGAAGTGAGTGGGAGCACTACAACCTTTCTGATAAGTATATGTGAATGACATATTGTCGATCGGAAATGATGTAGAATTTTCTGGAAAGCATAAAGGAGTGTTTGAAAGGATTTTTTTCAAAGAAAGACCTTGGTGAAGCTGCTTACATATTGGGCATCAAGATCTATAGAGATAGATCAAGACGCTTGATAAGACTTTCGATGAGTACATACCTTGATAAGATTTTGAAGTAGTTCAAAATGGATCAGTCAAAGAAGGAGTTCTTGCCTAACTTGTAAGGTGTGAAGTTGAGTAAGACTCAAA
Organism: Secale cereale; assembly: GCA_902687465.1. Taxonomy (NCBI): domain Eukaryota; kingdom Viridiplantae; phylum Streptophyta; class Magnoliopsida; order Poales; family Poaceae; genus Secale; species Secale cereale. The sequence continues at coordinate 117,211,036 of LR738712.1, read as the reverse complement.
GCCAGACCACGGCAGAAAAATATAGAGAGAATGAAAGTCATTCCCTATGCCTCAGCCATAGGTTCTATAAAGTATGCCATGCTGTGTACCAAACATGTTGTGCACCTTGCCATGAGTTTGTCAAGGGGGTACAATAGTGATCCAGGAGTAGATCACTGTACAGCGGTCAAAATTATCCTTAGTAACTGGATGACTAAGGAAATGTTTCTCGATTATGGAGGTGATAAAGAGTTCGTCGTAAAGGGTTACGCCGATGCAAGCTTTGACACTAAATCCAGATGACTCTTAGTATCAATCTGGATGCGTATTGAAAGTGGGAGCAATTAGCTAGAGTAGCTCTATGCAGAGCATTGTAGACATAGAAATTTGCGAAATACATACGGATCTGAATGTGACAGACCCGTTGACTAAACTTCTCTCACAATCAAAACATGATCACACCTTATTACTCTTGGGTATTAATCACATAGCGACGTGAACTAGATTATTGACTCTAGTAAACCCTTTGGGTGTTGGTCACATGGCGATGTGAACTATGGGTGTTATTCACATAACGATGTGAACCATCGGTATTTAATCACATGGCGATGTGAGCTAGATTATTGACTCTAGTTCAAGTGGGAGACTGAAGGAAATATGCCCTAGAGGCAATAATAAAGATGTTATTTATATTTCCTTATATCATGATAAATGTCTTTTATTCATGCTAGAATTGTATTAAACGGAAACCTAGTACATGTGTGGATACATAGACAAAACAGTATGTCCCTAGTATGCCTCTACCAGACTAGCTCATTGATCAAAGATGGTTATGTTTCCTAGCCATAGACATGAGTTGTCATTTGATCAACGGGATCACATCATTAGAAGAATGATGTGATGGACTAGACCCATCCGTTAGCATAGCACTATGATCGTTTAGTTTTTCTGCTATTGCTTTCTTCATGACTTATACATGTTCCTATGACTATGAGATTATGCAACTCCCGAATTCCGTAGGAACACCTTGTGTGCTATCAAACGTCACAACGTAACTGGGTGATCATAAATATGTTCTACATATGTATCCGAAAGTATTCGTGGTGTTGGCATAGATCAAGATTAGGATTTGTCACTCCGAGTGTCGGAGAGGTATCTCTGGGCCCTCTCGGTAACACACATCATAATAAGCCTTGCAAGCAAAAGACTAATGAGTTAGTCACGAGATGATGTGTTACGGAACGAGTAAAGAGACTTGCCGGTAACGAGATTGAACTAGGTATAGAGATATCGACGATCGAATCTCGGGCAAGTAACATACCGATGACAAAAGGAACAACGTATGTTGTTATGCGGTTTGACCGATAAAGATCTTCGTAGAATATGTAGGAGCCAATATGAGCATCCAGGTTCCGCTATTGGTTATTGACCAGAGATGAGTCTCGGTCATATCTACATAGTTCTCGAACCCGTAGGGTCCGCACGCTTAACGTTTGATGACGATCGGTATTATGAGTTTATGAGTTTTGATCTACCGAAGGTAGTTCGGAGTCCCGGATGAGATCACGGACATGACGAGGAGTCTCGGAATGTCCGAGACATAAAGATTGATATATTGGATGACTATATTCGGACACCGGAAGTGTTCTGGAAAGTTTCGGAATTTACCGGAGTGCCGGAGGGGTTACCGGAACCCCCCGGGGGAATGGTGGGCCCTAGTGGGCCATAGGGGAGAGAGAGGGCAGCAGCCAGAAGGTGGCGCGCCCCCTCCCTAGGAGGAGTCCTAATAGGACAAGGGGAGGGGGGCACGGCCCCTCTTTCCCTCTCCCTCTCCCTTTCTTTCCTTCCCCCTTCTTCCTTCTTTGGTAGTTCCTACTAGGAAAGGATTGCAATCCTATTCCTAGTAGGATTGCACCCTAGCCGCACCATAGGAGGGCCGGCCGGCCTCCCCCCTTGCTCCTTTATATACGGGGGCAGGGGGGCACCCAAAGACACAAAAGTTGAATTGTTCTAGCCGTGTGCGGTGCCCCCTCCACAGAAACACACCTCGATCATACCGTCGCAGTGCTTAGGTGAAGCCCTGTGCCGGTAGATACATCATATCCGTCACCACGCCGTCGTGCTGACGAAACTCTCCCGTGAAGCTCAGCTGGATCAAGAGCTCGTGGGACGTCATCAAGCTGAACGTGTGCTGAACGCGGAGGTGCCGTACGTTCGGTGCTTGATCGGTTGGATCGCGAAGAAGTTCGACTACATCAACCGCGTCACTTGACGCTTCCGCTTCCGGTCTACGAGGGTACGTATACGCACTCTTCCCTCTCGTTGCTATGCATCTGGTAGATAGATCTTGCGTGATCGTAGGAAAATTTTAAAATACTACGTTACCCAACAAGATATACCTGAAAGAGCTTAGAGCACACGATTAGTCCGGAAATGCATTGTCATCAATCACCAAAACTACTTAGGGAGAAATATGCCCTTACAGGTGTTGTGAAGGGGTGCTGGGCCAAAAGAGAAAAGGCTTCCGGTGGTTAACGCGGTTAACCGTTGGGCTATCAAATGAACTCCGAATGCGACGAAATTTGACAGGCGGTCTACCTATGCTATAATAAGACCACACGCCAAGTTTCACCCATTCCGAGAACGTTTTTCGGCCACTCATAAAATAAATATTCGGAGGTGCCGCGGGCACATGCGAATGTGTCTGGGCTCAAAACGGACAATGGAAAGGATGAGGGGGCTCGGACGGATGCAAGTTTTGAAAACAAGATGATGCAATGTACATGATGACAAGGCAAAGTGGAACACGCAAGCAGATGACATGGCAACGGCGACGAATAACTGGCTGACACCTGGCGCATCAGTCTCGGGGCGTCACAGGCGCCAACCCCGAGCCAGGGCCTGGCGGGGGGCTGACACTCAGGGCTCCCCCCGTCACCCCCGCAGCCTCTCACCCCACTCTGAGGCTTCCGACGATGACTCGATAGACCCTGGGGACGATCAACCTCCATCCGGCTCCTCCCACCCCTCGTCTGCTCACTCCTCGGGGTCGGGCTCCCACAACGCCTGCCTCGGGGACGAGTCTGAGGACATCAAGGCTATTGCAGCCATGCTCGACGAGGCCGCCACCCTCCCACCTGGTGAGGGAATCCTGGATCGGGGGGGGGGGTCCTCATGTGGCCGGACAAACTCCTGGTGGGCCGGACTGGTGGGCCATGAAGATTACTATAGAAGATCATCTCTCGTATCCGGATAGGACTCCTGAATTCCTGTAATGGCAAGTTTAGGCTCGGGTGTAGATTTTCCTTCCTCTTCAAGATGATATGTACAAACCCTAGGCCCCTCCGGTGTGTATATAAACCGGAGGGTTTAGTCCATAGAGGCTAATAGAGAATCATTCAATCCTCATAGGCGGAAACTTAGGGTTTTAGCCTTTACGATCTCGAGGTAGATCAGCTCTTGTACACATATTCATCCATATTAATATAGCAGGAAGTAGGGTTTTACCTCGATCGAGAGGGCCTGAACCTGGGTAAACATCATGTCCCCTTCCTCCTGTTAACATCAATCCTCAGACGCATAGTTCGGGACCCCCTACCGGAGATCCGCCGGTTTTGACACCGGCATTGGTGCTTTCATTGAGAGTTCCACTATGTCGTCGACGGAAGGATTGATGGATCACGTCATCAACTGCAACGGTGATGTCGAGGGGATTTTCCCTTCCCGGCCAACTCTTCGTGTTTGGCGGCTTCGCGCTTCGGGCCAACACTGAAGGCCACCTTGAGCAGATCGAGAGCTACGCCCCTGGCCATCATGTTAGATTCGGTAGCCTGAACTACGTTGCCGACGTCCGCGGAGACTATCTTCGCCGGATTCGAGCCAACGGCGACCCCTCTCTGCCACCACGATGATCATGACTTAGCTCTGTCATCGGATCAGGAAACAACACCTGCAATAGTTCTGGCCCTAAATCCAGAACGCATCGCGCCACCCGAAGATGGGAAGCTCAACCCCACCATGGGAGCCGCAGACTCTACGGCATTGGAGCCGCACATGGACCCAACTGATGGGGTCTGTGCTACCGGAACTCTGGACTTAGCTCCGGTATCTGATTCCGAACTGCGCCCCACAAATCTAATTAGGCGCCTATCGCCGAATTCTGTGCTGCACATATTTTCCAGCACTCACCACTTGGCGACATGTTAAGGTCGTTGAGATCACTCTCCTTGGATGAGAACACACAGCTGCACTATAGCCGGTTTGAACTGGAGGCTGATGAACAGCCGAGCTATGCCCAGGGGGATGAAGAATTTCGTTCCCCACCCACCACCCACTTGGTAGACACGGTTGAAGATGTAACCGATCTACTCGACTACGCTTCAGAAGACTTCGACGGGATGGACCTCGAAGCTGAAGTAGATACAGATCAAAGCACGCCCATAGCAGGGCGGTGGAAAGCTACGTCTTCATACGACGTGTATATGGTGGACACGCCCAAGGAGGCAGAAGGCAACGGTGAAAACAATCCGATAGAGGATAAACCTGCCGAAGAACCTCCCAAGTGTCGGCGTCCAAAACGCCGAGCAAAATCCCGTAAAGGAAAGGACAGCCACACCGCAACTAATGACGGTGATATTTCGGAACAAGCCGAAGACCCAGCAGACCCAGCGTTAGAGCAGGAGGAGCGAGAGGACGGCGAATAGAGTCCGAAGCCGCAGTCCGATGACAGCTATGCCGAAGACGGTGACTATGAACCGATCTCCGAAGAAGAGGTTAGCCTGGATGACGACAAATATACCGTCCCAGAAGAACCCCCCGAACAAAAACGCTTCCATCAGCGGCTTATAGCCACCGCACGAAGCTTAAAAAGCAGTAGAGACAGCTTTGAGCTGCACAAGACACGCTCAATGATAGATGGAATGAGGTGCTAGACGCCGAACAGAGACATGGCTTTAATGGCCAAACCAAAGGCTATCCCAAGAGCAAGCTGCTGCCCGAATTCGATGACGAGGCTATTGCGCCCGTCCCACCAAAATATAACACCGCCGACAAGCCGGACCGACCACCTCGCGGACGGGACAAAGTCGCTAGCACTGGCGTAAACAAGCCCCCACTCCATAAAGGAAATGAGGATGCAGCCCAAGTCCGAAAGCATGATCTGCGCGAGGACCTAAACAAAAAAGCTAGCAAGACCATGTCTACATTCGGACCCAGAGATCGAGCTCCCGCACGGGACGACGGCTATCAAGCCAATCGCGCCGGTGATATACCACTTCGGGGTCAATACCGAACACCACAACCATCGGACATACGCCACGATATAGCAAGATACAGAGGAGCTTCACACCCTCTATGCTTTACCGATGAGGTACTGGGTCATGATTTTCCAGAAGGGTTTAAACCCGTGAACATCGAAGCGTACGATGGAACGACGGATCCTGCCGTCTGGATAGAAGATTTTATTCTTCACATTCACATGGCTCGAGGAGATGATCTCCACGCCATCAAATATTTACCCCCCAAGCTTAAAGGACCAGCTCGGCACTGGCTAAACAGTCTTCCTGAAAACTCCATTGGGAGTTGGGAAGAACTTGAGGACGCTTTTCGGGCCAATTTTCAAGGGACTTATGTCCGGCCCCCGGACACTGACGATTTAAGTCACATCATACAACAACCCGGGGAGTCAGCCCGCAAGCTTTGGAGCCGGTTTCTCACTAAGAAGAACCAGGTCGTCGACTGTCAGGACGCCGAAGCCTTAGCGGCATTCAAGCATAGTATCCGGAACGAGTGGCTAGACAGACACCTGGGACAGGAAAAGCCGAGGACAATGGCAGCCCTAACTACACTCATGACTAGCTTTTGCGCGGGTGAGGATAGCTGGTTAGCTCGTAGCAACACCAGCGACCCTGGAACATCTGAAGTCAGGCACGGTAGTGGAAAGCCACGGCGCAATAAAAATGAGCGTCGAAACAATCCTGGAAGCCCAGATGATACAACGGTAAACGCCGGATTCAGCGGCTCCAGACCCGGTCAACGGAAGAAGCCATTTAAAGGCAACAAAGACGGTCCATCGAGTTTGGACAGAATATTAGACATTCCCTGCCAAATCCATTGCACCCCAGAAAAACCTGCCAATCACACCAACCGTGACTATTGGGTTTTCAAGTAGGCCGGCAAGCTAAATGCCGAACACAAGGGGAAGGAGCCTCAGAGTGAAGATGAGGACGAACCTCGCCAGCCGAATATAGGGGGACATAAGAAATTTACACCGGAGGTCAAAAAAGTGAACATGATATATGCCACTCATATCCCAAAAAGGGAGCGCAAACGCGCACTCCGCGACGTCTATGCCGTTGATCCTGTCGCCCCAAAATTCAACCCATGGTCAGGATGTCCGATCACTTTCGATCGCAGGGATCATCCGACTAGTATTCGGCACGGGGGTTCGGCTGCCTTAGTGCTCGACCCAATAATAGATGGATACCAACCCGAGTCCTTATGGACGGCGGCAGTTATCTCAATCTGATATATCAGGACACTATCCGCAAGATGGGAAGCAACGTCTACTTCTTTTGAACCAAAAATGAAGAATGAGGAATGCAAGATCAAGGATCCGCAGACCAACAATGAATGCATAGAGAAGATATTGCTTCAACTAGTGGCAGGAGTTATGGAAGTTGAAAATCTTCTAAAATGCAAACTTGTGGTTCTTGTTTTCTTTGGTCTTGCTATTTTAGCAAAGATTTGGTGACGTCTTATGTATCCAATGTTGTTGAAAAAGCAAAGAAATGCATTATGTTGGATCAAATTAAGGTGCAAATTTAGGTTTTCTGGGTCGGGAGTAGCTGCGCCAGATCAGACTCCGCAAAGCCGACCCGTAAAAGAACATATTCCATGAATATCCTTTTTACGGGTCCGTTATGAGGGGTCTGCATCTGCGGCCGTCCACGCCGGCCGGCAAAGCAGTTTTTCCGCGAACTGCAAACGCGTTTGTGTGCCAGTTGGATGCGGGGTCTGCTAGAGTTGCTCTAAAGAGGTGGACCCAAAGGATGATGTGACATAATGGTGAATACATGCCATGATCCTTTGGAATACACCGAGATACAAAGATGTGGGTCATCCAACAACACGAATCGCAAACTGCACCAAGGGTGGATGAATCGCAAACTGGCCCATGCGTAGCTCCGATGACCCGAACAAAAGCTGAGTCGTGTTGAAGGACCATAGATTTTAGTCCCATACTGCTACCTCGAGGGGCATCACAACCAGCATAAAAGGGTCTCATGACACCACAATGACGACAAGGTTCTTCTACAACAACGCCTTTGGGAAGGGAGCGATGATCAAGCGTCGTCGTCACCGTATCCAACCATTAAAGGCCAGATTCTAGGTTTTCACCCTGAAGAATCGACCTGAGCGTATCTGAGCAATGCCTTCAACAAAGTCACGATGCAAAAACATCGCCATTGCTAGGTATAACCAACTCGGCTAAGACCTAGGTTTTCACCTTGAAGATCCAGATCAGGTAATCAAATAGCACCACCATCAAAGTCATCGTGCTTTGTCACCACCAATTTTCTCGATCCCAGTAGCTACATGCGATGTGACAGCTCCCGCTGCACAACCATATCTTCTGCGTCAAATCATTGTTCATAGATTGCATCTCACTATCAGGACAACCACTAGATCTGGAGAAGAAATTCTCACGAAGACCTTTAGTGGCTACTACAATCCGCAGTGTAGCCGCCACCGTGACATAGTGCTCACCACACGATCCAACACCAATGGAGAAACCACACGGGAGATTCCTTGCCAATCCCGTCGACCAGGGAACCGTCGCTAGAGAACTCCGGCAGATACCGGATCCACATCGGGGCAGCACACCCAGAGACGCCGTGTTGGATCTTTCCTCTCTTTTTTTGAGTTCACAATATGTTGGAAGAGAAAGCTTATCAATATTTTCATGTTGATATGATGTTTGAGTTGAAGTACTCGATCCTTATATCAATCAGGAACTGATAGCGCTCAGAAGCTATTACAAATATCTCTAAAATGTACTTCCTCTGTTTGTTTTTATAGGACGTTTCAGACAGTTTACTTTGTACTATTTTGAACAATGTCTGAATGTCTAAAACGTCTTATAAAAATAAACAAGGTAGCCGGTGCATGGTGGTGCCTATATAGCTGGTGCTCCCATAGTCAATCATTTGGATTTTCTGTTTTTTTTCTCCTACGTAGTTAGAGAAACTCTAGCAGACCCCGCATCCCGCCAGCCCGCAAAAACGCGTTTGCAGTTCGCACAAAACAGCTTTTGCGGGCTGGCTCGGGCTAGCACAGATGCAGACTCTCCAAATGGATCCGTAAAAAAGTATATTCGCGGAATATGCTTTTTTACGGGTCGGCTATGCGGGTTCTCATCTTTGCGTCCCTGCTTCCCGCATATCATCAGCCCGCAAATATCAAATCCAACGTAATTGAACAATCGAAAACAAACTGAATTATTCGAATCAAACATAATACAATAATCATCCGCATTACAAATAATTATTCAAATCACCGTAGCAAACTTGTCATGAATACAAAACTTAAATAATGCAATTCAAAACTTGTCATGAATACAAATACAAATGAATACAAAAAGTAGTCACTATCCAGCCCTTTGCCAATGGTGCTCAATGAGATCTTCCTGAAGTTGAAAGTGTGTGTCTGCATTTTCAATCTCCTTGTATGTCTGAAGAAAAGCTCTAATGCGGTTTGGGTCTCTAGCTGGTTTGACACGGCTATCCACATTGTCGTAAAAGAATTCTAAGTTCATTCCTCTCTCATCTCCAAGAATCATATTGTGCAGGATAACACAGCATGTCATGATGTTCTTCAAGGTTTTCTTATCCAAAAAACGAGCAGGGCCACGAACAATGGCAAACCTAGATTGCAAAGCATCGAATGCTCTTTCAATGTCTTTTCGGGCTGCCTCTTGCACCCTTGCAAATTCACATTGTTTTTTAGTTGTGGGTTCTTTGATGCTTTTGAAAAATGTGCACCAAGGAGGGTATATACCATCTGCAAGATAGTACCCCTTTGTGTATTCATGCCCATTGATAGTGTAGTTGCAAGCAGGAGCATCATCACTAGCAAGCCTAGCAAACAAATGAGACCGTTGCAACACATTGATATCATTGAGAGTGCCTGGCATACCAAAGAAGCAATGCCAAATCCATAGATCCTCAGATGCTACGGCCTCTAGCAGAATTGTTGCATCACGAGACTTGCCACAATACATTCCTTGCCATGCCTTTGGGCAATTTTTTCATGTCCAATGCATACAATCGATGCTACCTAGCATGCCCGGCCAACCTCTCCTCTCATTAGATGCCATCAATTTCTTTGTGTCATCCTTGTTGGGTGCCCGAAGATACTCAGGACCAAAGACACAAATGATCACCTTTGCAAATCTACGCACTGACTCAATTGTAGTATCTTCACCAATGCGAAGGTACTCGTCGGCATAGTCAGCCGAAACGCCGCATGCAATGACCCGCATAGCCGCCGAGATTTTTTGATATGCACTAAATCCTTTTAAGCCCCCGGCATTCCTTCTTTGAGTAAAATACCGGCAATTTGCCTCGCAAGCTTGAACAAGTTTCACAAAGAGGGATCGGCGCATTCGGTACCTTCTCCGGAAGAGGTGCGGAGGATACGTAGGATTCTCCGCGAGATAGTCTTGCATCAACATCTCGTTCCCAAGATGGCGATTCTGAGGAATGCACAGACGCCCGACAGTAGATCCCCGCCTCCTCTTTCGGTGCTCGTCTTCATGCTCCTTCACGGCAAGCGCCATGACTAATGTTTGCCTCTGAAAGATCGCAAGCATGGTCTCAACATCCGAGTCGTCCGAATCAGACGAATTGGATAGCAAAAACTTCTCGCACGGGGTCAACTCCATCTACACGCACACCGGCGCGTCAATCGAGTACACAGCTCGCAAAAAACCACAAAAAAGGGACTAACCGACGGCGGGTTGATCCCGGGGCGGCGACAGTGGTCGATTCCCGGCGGCGGCGGTGGCGGGGGTGGGCGGCTCTTCTCGCCAGATCCGGAGGGGCGGTGCGTAGCTTGGCGCGGGAGGGTGTGGCGCGGCCCCGCGGCGCGATTCGGCCTGCAGATATGGCCGGAATCGCCGGCGGCGGGCGAGCAAAAGCAAGGGCGGGCGGCGGCGGAATGAGGGGGAAAACAACGCGGGGCTGAAATGTCCCTCCCGCCAACTGCTTCTCTGTGATGCAGGGCACCGCAGCCGCGAGGGGGGAACCCGCGTTTTTCCCAGGTTGGGGGACGGATTTTGCCGCGCCCCCGAAATTTTTTTGCGGGCCAGGGCGGGATGCGGGGTCTGGTCGGGCTGGCTTTCCGGCACGTACCCGCATTTTGGCGGTTATTTTGCGGGTCAGCGACGGATGCGGGGTCTGCTAGAGTTGCTCTTAGATATCTACCAAATTCACCGGCCCTTATCTTGGTGCCCACTTGATCTTCCACCTTTTCTCAACTTGGTACTTGCAAATGTATGTCTTCAAAGAACTAGCCATGGACAAGAGTGCATGGAAGATGGAAGCTAGCTATGCACGTGCCAAAAGCCCAAAACCATCACTAGGTTTCAAGATCTTATGGGTTTCAGCTCTATCCTATCCCAACTTGTTTGGGAACAAAAGGCTTTTTTTGGCGAGTGAGAATAAAAGGCTTTGTTGTCGTTGCCAACAGCAAATGTCATCAAGAAATTCCAAAAAAAAATTCATGTTTGAATTGTAATAATTATATTTGAATTTATTTTGTATCGGAATATTTACACAAGATATGATTATGAGGAAAGGATGATATTTATCTTTAATTATTTATTAAGTGCCTTAGATAAGCGGTTTGGAGAAAGTAAAACATGGGTCAAAACAGTGTTGGAGATGACGTAACCCTCAGAAATCCCCTTTTCGAGCCTGGGGTTCTCCACTTCTTCTTCCTCCCTTGCTCGCTCGCCAAGCATCCCAGAATTTACGCAGCCCAGTCCACCGTCGAGGGTTTTCTGGCCAGCCGGCGATGGCCGGATGCTGACGCTTCTCCTGGGAGGAACGAAGGTCGGCCTCAAGAACTGGTGACGGCCGCTCGCTAGGGGGCCAGGCAATTCCACCCCTCCACAAGATCTACAGGTAAACGATCCACGAGCTCATAATTTTCTCTCCGAGGTACCAGCTGATGCAGCGAAGGGCCCGTCCATGCCTGACCTTTGTTGGGTTTTGCTTTTCAGCGGCCAAAGCCGGCGCACCCCAGCTGTTCGGCGTAATGCCTAAGGAGCAAGCGACGGCCTCCCGCAGGCGGAAGGCGGCTCCCGAGGCGCGTGGCGGCGAGGGGATCGACGCCCTGCCGAGCGAGGTCCTGCAGCATGTGCTGTCCTTCTTGCCGGTGGCGGAGGCCGTGCAGACGCCCGGCGCTGGCGCGACCTCTGGAAGTCCATGCCGGTCCTGCGCATCACCTGCGAGGGGAGGATTCTCAACCGGCGGGGCGTCAGGAGGCTCAACAAGTTTGTGAACCACCTGCTGCTCCTCCGCGACCGCAGCGCGCCCCTGGATGCGTGTGAGATAGAGCTCAGTACTTTCCATAGCCAGGATGAACCGCAGGTCAACTTATGGATCCGACATGCTCTCTTGTGCCAAGCTCGAGTCCTCAGTGTTCATTTAAGCCGTGATAACAATAGCTTCGAGCTGCTGGAGGACCTGCCTCTCATCTCTCCGCACTTGACGAGGTTGGAGCTTTGCAACGTAGTGTTAAATGATAGCATTCTGAATTTTTCGAGCTGCCCAGCACTGGAAGAACTATGGATGAAGGGTTGCTACATCCAAGCTGATATGATCATGTCCCAGTCCCTAAAACGCCTCACCATACTTGACTGCATATTTTATCCAAATGGACGGGCTCGGATTTCTGTCCCAAGTCTAGTGACACTGGAATTAATTGAATGTTGGGGGAGGACTCCTTTGCTTGAAAACATGCCATCATTAGTAACAGGATCTATTAAGCTTGCCGACTGTGATGATTGTTGTGGTAAAGAAGCTGGTGGTTCGTGTGTCGATGATTCCTGTGAAAATTGTAGTTCCATTGAGGATGACAGTGGAGATTGTGTGCTTCTCAATGGTTTGTCAGAGGCTAAAAGCTTGGCGTTGATAGCTGAACCTTGTGTGGTATGTTTGCATCTACTTTTTTCTCAGCTTTCATTGTTATTTATGAACTGTGATACATTATGTCTCTTACACCATATCATCATTTGACATTTCTGAAGTAGCAGCTATGCAAGTGGTTTGCTTGCACCTGTACATTATATGGATTTAATTTCCCGTGACTGTATTCATATTGTGTAATGTATTACTTCTGAAATCATACTTTGTGCTTTGCAACCACAGGTTTAATGTTTGTATTGGAATAAATCTGTCAAACCTATTTTTATATGGCCAATTACACATATTCACGTTTGAGAAATATTATATACAATATTATATGTTATTCAAGGGGGTAAAAGTGAACTTATAAAATCTGATATGGGTTACAAGCCTCTTTTTTTGCTTTGGCCAAATCAGATTTTGCTTTTCAATAATTGTGGGAGCTTCAGTAGCATCACACCTTGTACTTCAAAAAAAATCTTGACATATTCTTACCCATTTGCATTTTCTGTAGTTTATTCTCAAAAGAGATTTGATGTGGTGCCCAACCTTTAGCAAGTTAAAAACCTTGTTACTCAATGATTGGTGTATGAAGGCCAATCTTGGTGCACTCATGTGCTTTCTCCAGCATACACCTGTTCTCGAGAAGCTTACCATCCAGCTTTGTCAGGTATATGCTTCATAAATCTGATATATGTTCATATATGCTTCATAAATCTGGTAGATGTTCCCTTTTAAGTTATCATGCATGATTTAATGTAGTATTTTTGCTCCATACACTTGCAGGCACCCAGCAGTCGGATGGGGACTGAAGGAAGCTACAATCTGACGGGGCAACCGTTTGCATCTAACAAGCTTAAGGTACTAGAAATAAAGTGTGAGAAGATTGATGAGAGGGTTCACAGAATTTTAACGTTCTTGACTACCTATAGCGTACATGTTGAGCAAATCAATATCCAGCAGAATATTGTATCTTCTGAAGGTTAGTAGGTTCTTGACACTCGTACCATCTAGGCCCCAGCTGCACTTCTATTGATTAGTAACTAGAACGATCATGTTGAGCCTACAGAGCCCAAGGATTTTCCTCAGGAACCCAGAGCCGGACCTTCTCAAGCGCGAACTCCGCGTGTGTTGCCCTCGCAGAATGCTCAGTTGAGGAGCATGGCTGAGCAGATTGTAGTCAGGCAGGAGCAGATCGAAGTTGAGCAGCAGCAGATCCTAGCGCTTCTGGGGCAGATCCAGGTTGAACAGCAGCAGGTCATAGCGCATCAGGAGGAGATCCAAGCTGAGCAGCAGCAGATCATAGCTGGGCAGCAGCAGCAGAGGCACCTCTTGACTCGGATCTTGGCCTGGCTCCAGGAACATTCAGCTCGGAAGACTCCACCAGCTGCTCCTTGTAGTGCAGGCTCAGCTCACGCAGAGCGTCTTGAGTGACATGGCGCATTTGCAGAGACTTGAATCATCCATTGTCACTACGTTTCAGCTAGTCCCTATGCATATGTCAGTTTATCTTGTTAGGCACTTACCTGTTGGAAGTTGGAAAAAACGTTGCATGTTAGATGATCTTCGGTGAATGGGATTATGCTATGGATGATGGGACATACTGTGTGATGATGCATGTTTTCTTACATATTTGTGTGATGATGCACGTTGCACACTGTGTTTTCAAGCTGAAGCTCTGTCCTTGATATCGTCTATATTGCTCTTAGGCATGAAAACACAACTGCCAAGGAGCAAAACCTTAGTGTTTCATGTCAGATTCTCCTAGGGCATATTGTTGATGCTTCAAACAAGTGTCTTCGTTGGAGCATCAGACCAGATTTATATTGGAAACAGTATCTTGCCATACATGGTCTCTAGGAGTATGACACAATCTACAACTGTCTTCCTGGAAGCATAATGTCAAAACTTTTCAGGAATCACTAGTGCAGGAATCTGACACATAATCAACATTTCTTTTTGTCAATCAAACACAAAAAATCTCGAAAGCACATGACATGCAATCAACGTTCAAAAACGGAGTAGACGGAGAACTACCATGTATGCATACTACGTACTCCAGTTATAAGCAAACTGCAAGAATCGTTTGTTTCTTGCAGATGAATCAATCGTACGTGCCGCTGTCCTGTAATCAACTATCCTTGTTCAGGTAGGCGAACTCGATCGTCATGATCAAACTACCTCCAAAGATTCCCCCTCGACCGTCTTCGCCGGCTGCTGCTGGCTCTGACCAAAAGCGGCCGCCGGCATTGCGGCCCCCATGAAGCAGCGCCCATGCCGCCGCCGCTGCTGGTACTGACCAGGAAGGTCCGCCGGCGACGCGGCCCCCGTGGAGTTCTGCCCCTGCTGGCCGTCGTGGTGAAGAAGACACGCCGGCGACGCGGCCCCCGTGGAGTTCTGCCCCTGCTGGCCGTCGTGGTGAAGAAGACACGCCGGCGACGCGGCCCCCGTGGAGTTCTGCCCCTGCTGGCCGTCGTGGTGAAGAAGACACGCCGTCTGCGGCGGAGGCGGCGCCTGCGACGACGCCTCAACGCGCTCTTGCCCGAGATCACCGACGCTCCCCGGCGACAGCAGCGCCACGACGGCGTTGATATAGCCTGCCGGGACGGCGGCCCGGACAGGCTTCTTGTTCCCGTCGGGCCCCACCGTGACGGCGTCCTCCCCGTAGACCCCCCTCAGCTCGTCGTCGGTGGCGCGCGGGGTGACGTAGAGCATGTAGAGCGCGGGCACGCCCTTCTTGCCGGCGCCGTCGTCCTTGGCGCTGGTGAATTCGTGCGCGACCCACGGCGTCTTGTCCTTCCTGGACGGGCCGCGGAAGAAGACGAAGTAGGTCCTGACCCCGCCCCCCTCGGCCTTGCTCCGGTCCACCCGCCAGCACCCGCCGGTGCCGACTTTGCGGTCGGGGCGCTTGGCCGCCGCGCCGGGGCTCTGGAACCTGGTCTCGCAGAGGAACCACCAGGTGCGCTGGCCCGCGCGGGCGCTCGCCGGCGGGTGCCGCCGCCGCAGCGCGTCGGGGCTGTCGCTGTAGATGTCGGCGCGGGCGACGAACCCCCGCGCGTCGGCGGGCACCTCCTTGCCGCCGGCGATCCAGCGGTCGAGGAGCGCCACGCTCTCCTCCCGCGTCGGGCTGAAGTAGACGCCGGGGGGCAGCCGCGGCGGGTTGAGGCTGTGCGCGCCGCCGCGCGCGAGCGGATCGGGCGTCTCCGCCACGCCCATGGCGGCGGATGTTGGTTTCTTGGATGCTGCTACCACTTTTCTTGCTTTCTTGAGGGCAAGCGTGCGTTGTGTGTGAGGAGGGATGGGGCGGGCGTGCCGCTTGTTTATTGGGGGACGCGCTTTGGATCTGTCTCCTCGTCCCGAGACCGGTCCCAGTGTCAGTGTTGGGGGGAAATCTACCGCGCGTGACGGCGTGAGAGCAAGTACTCCCCCCGTCCCGAAATTATTGTCGCGGCGGCATTTTTGCAAAAAAAACCTTTAGGTTCTCCCGACCAAACCCGCGATCCTCATCCTCCTCGTCCGACAGAAGCAGCAGCTGCGCTGCTCTCCGCCACCGCAGCTGCGCTGCTCCCCGCCGCCGCAGCTGCCCTTCTGCCCCGCTCTCCCGCCGCAGCTGCCTCCTGCTCCCCCGCTCTCCCGCCGCAGCTGCCTCCTGCTCCGCCGCCGCAACTGCCGCTCGCCTGCCTCCCCAAGCTCCCCCCTTCCTCAAAAAAATCTTGGATTTCCCCAGCTACCGGCGCGCTCTGCTCCGGCTGCGTCCGAACCGCCATTGGAGAGCCCGGAGGCGACGGATCCGGACCTAAAGGCCGACGAGCAGCCGGGTGTCGTCCTCGCCCTCGACGACGACGGTGCTGCCGACGCCGCGGAGCGACGGTGTTGCCGATAACGTCAAGAGGTTGCGGGCCTCCTCGCCGCCCCTGCCTCGTCGCGGGCTCGCCACACCGCAGCTCGGCCTCCGCTCCAGCCACCGCCGTCCCCGCGGCGTCTCGCTGACCGTCGCCGCCGCCGCGTCGCGGGACGTCAAGAAGGAGCCCTCCTCATCGCTCCCTCCTCACCGGGCTCACCGACATGTTCGAGAAGACCCAGCCCGACGGCCGAAGGCGCCAGGTCTTCTTCTTCGACCCCGACGGCGAGTGAGTTCCTATCCTCTCACCGTTCTTTTAGATTTCTACACTATTAATCCAACTTTCACTGAATCTCTGTTGCTTGATCTATGCTTGCTGTGAAATTTGAGATGTATCGTGTCCAATTGAAGAAATTCCTACACTGTTAATCCAACTTTCACTGAATCTCTGTTGCTTGCTGTGTTGCAACTGCAACCTGCCTTTCACTAAATCTCTGTTGCTTGTTGTGTTGCTTGCTGTATGTGGATTCCAGCACTGTGCAACGGTTCAAGGTCCCCAGATTCTAATCGTTGTGTTTACTTTGGGTAATTCTTTAGTAGAACTACAAAACAACAGTCTGCAATTTAGGATTGGTTTCAAATGGGAGCATTATTCAGGTTGAGTGATGGAGGGATGCTAGCCTGACACTTGTTTGCTTCATCACAATCCATCACCTGTGCTATTTGTGAACTTGTAGTATGCTTGTGGTGATCTTCTTCAGGCAAAGATCAGAGTTGTTGGGTTTATGCATCTTTTATGTCCTCTGGATGCACATTGTTTCTTGAAATTTACTGCTATGTTGCTACTAGTACCAGGTGTTCCTGCATTACTAATTTATGTTTGCTTGTTGTTCAGGTTTTCTAGTGTTTGTTTGGTAGGACTTCTAGCCACTTATGTTTGGTGTACCTAGAAAGTCAGTTTTAGGGATTATCTTGGAAAACAGTGAACTGTCAGTATTTTGCAACTGATAAGGTTTGCAGTTTTTAGTTCAGTCTTCATTCTACTAATACCAGATATTCTTTCATTCCTCGTAACTGTTATTGTTTATTCTTTTAATGGTCTATAGGATCTTCACTGGAATAGCTTGCACCCCTGGAGCCAATTCAGATAATAGGGAGTACTAGCGGTCTGAAGGTAATGCATTTCAGGGCATGTGCAATTTCAAAAAGGCATGAAGATGCATTTTTTGTAACCGAATAACCAACCTTTAATTTTCTGCAATATGGATTGAACTGGGAGACTGAATGTTCCTGCTGTATAATCTCACAAGTCACAACTAAACTTCTGCACTTCTAGAATTAGTGTGCACTTATAGAATTAGTCACAAGGATTACACCATTCATCTTATCCATGTGCATTTTCGCAGTGCCCGTCGTTCTGATTAAGTTATCACGGCCTACGTGAACCATTATGTTTTGCTGCATTTGGCCCATTGGCGACGCCAGCATTCGCCAATGGTACGCTCTAGAGCAACTAGTTGTCTACTGTAGTTCTCAACTATCGTGTGCATAGTCAGCACTTAATAGTGTTGAGGGATGGGGGCTCTATCTTTAATTTCTCGACGAAACTGTTGAGGGACTCTTCATAGCTCAACAATTTCTTTTGAAAATGTTGGAATTTGTCAGCGGGACTGCGCTCCTCCCTATCACCGAAACAGTCATAGCTTCATACATCCTTGTTGGAGTACCTTAAATTTAGTGATGCATTTTCCTTGAGTATTGATCTTGTGCATTTTCCTTTCTTTCAAATAACCTTGAATTAGCATGCCTCATTAGCAAATCCTTTCTTTCAAATAATCAATCAGTATAGATGATCTTGTGCATTTTCCTTTCTTTCAGTGAACTAGTCTCAGCTTGAGTCCTTGAGTAGATGAATATTGTGACATTAGCAAAGGCCTTGCTTGCCACTAACCTTAAATGTATACTGATTGTGACATTAGCATGCCTCATTGAAATAAATCCAGATATTTTAAATTAATTCAAATAACTAAAATTAATCCAAATCAATTTAATTACTTCAAATTAATTCAAATAATCCAAATAATCCAATTAATCCAAATAATTCAATTAATCTAAATAATTCAAATAAATCCAATTAAGCCAAATAACCCAAATTCCAATAAATTACAACAAGGAGTTGATATACAAGGATTAGACAAGGCATACACAAGGACATGACATAAGGGCCTCTTTGTCCCCCCTTGACACAAGATTACACAAGGAGCACTTGGTATCAACAACTAACTAACTACTCCACATGATATAAGGGCCTCGTTGTCCCCCTGACTACATTATTTCCCTTTCTCTGGCCACTTCTTCACTTACCTTCTCTTTCTTTTTCCTTCCGTTGCTAATTCTTCCCTTCCCTTTACTTTTCTTTCTTTTCTCTTTTATAGCTAATTCTTTCCTTTCATTTTCTTTTCCTATTGCAATTTCCATTTCTTCTATAATGGCCCTGGTATCAACAACTACTTGACTGTCGCAAAATACTCTTATTATTTCCCTTCCAGCATTCTGAATACGATCCTTGTGCAAGTGTGGCAACTTAAACTGATTTCCTCCTTTGTCTTTCATAACTTCAAACATAACTGCTTCTAATGTAATAAAGCTTCTGTGCAACTTGTGGGGGTCATAGTTCTCGAATTCCTCTTCCACACCCTGTACTAGTTCCTGGATGTTCGTAGGAGACCTGCAGTCAGTTAGAGACTGGAGAGAGCAATGGAAGCAGAGGTCTAAACAATTGAACTCGGGGCTATTTGGGGGCTGTTGTAGCAATCGGATGTCAAGATCAGTTTGACCCACAGCTTCTCGAAAAGCTACATCATTGGGAAGAACATGAGGCCTTGCATTATCTTGTTGGATGAATATTGTTGCTCCCTCATCATCGTCAGGCCACTTATCCTGAATTGCCGGGATAACCTTATTGATGAGATAATCTCTGCACACAGGCCTGGTTACTTTCACTGATGTCAACACTTTTGCTCCCTTTGCTCTGTTCTGACTTGTCCGCACCGCCTCAGTCTCTTCAATGAATGCCCAAGTGCCGATCTTCCCATCAAAGGTTAGCTCCCCCTCATTGTTATATCGGGGCTTGGCCACGGCTGTTAGGAACATCACCTTCCCAATGCTGTGAGTGTTTGAGAGGGTGCGCTGGGGTTCAGGCTCTCCTGGAAGTACATAGTAACTATTCTTCACTCTCGTCATGTCAAACCACTTTTCATCAATGTGAACCATGTTGGTCATTGGTTTGAACATAGCCCGAGAAGTTGAGATCGAATTGTCATCAAGCATGGACATACAAAATTTTAGTCTCGCAAGCTTGTTCTCTGGCTTGAGGTGAGGCTTGACAGTGCTTGTGATGCGGTTAAGCTCATTCAACTGGAACCTCTTATGTAGGGTCGATCGGGCCACACCTAGAGACCGTGCCAGAGATCGAATCGTCCTTCTTTTATTTAGTGGGATTGTTGAGGTCCTCGCTAGATCCAGCTCCTTTCTCTTTCGGCCAGATCTACCTGGCTTCTTGCTTGAGACATCCACTTCTTTGCCATCGGCAATCTGCTTTTTGGCTTCTTCCCAGATTCTTTCAACGGATCGTACACTTATGTTCAACAGGGTTGAGACTAGCAGCTTGTCGTTTGGTTGAACAGATCCATCTCTGAGCTCGATTACTAGCAACGCAAAGTAAACACCATGCCTCTCCTTATCTGACAAATCTTTTCTTCTCTTATTACCTACAAAAAGGAGCAAATAGAAAGTTAGGAACATTGCAACCAAAGTACTCCAAGCAAATCTGCATCTCTAGAATTCAGATCATGGAGTTTTACCTTCTTCTTCTTGAAGTATCCAATTCATAACTTCATCCTCTGCTTCTTGAGCTTCATCCTCTTCCTCATCATCTTCTTGAGGCATCCAATTCATAGCTTCATCCTCTTCCTCTCCCTCTTCTTGAGGCATCAAGTTCAAATCTATAGCTCCATTCTCTCCCTCTTGAGCTTCTTCATCTTCCTCATCATCTCCTTGAGGCATCCAATTCATAGCTTCATCATCTTCCTCTCCCTCTTCTTGAGGCATCAAGTTCAAATCTATAGCTCCATTCTCTGCTTCTTGAGCTTCATCCTCTTCCTCATCATCTCCTTGAGGCATCCAATTCATAGCTTCGTCCTCTTCCTCTCCCTCTTCTTGAGGCATCAAGTTCAAATCTATAGCTCCATTCTCTCCCTCTTGAGCTTCTTCATCTTCAGGGATCCAATTCAAATTCATAGCTTCATCCTCTTCCTCTCCCTCTTCTTGAGGCATAATGTTCAGATCCATACTCCTGCTATCAATGACAAAAGATGAGTAGACCAAAAAAGAGTATGTAAGCCAAAACATAAATGGGTTCCATGGCACCATTTCTAGTTTGGTTGACACAGCAGCCAAACAAGAAATTGAGCCACGGTAGCCAAAATTATTGTCAAAACTACTTTATGCTTTGACACTGTCGAAACTGAAACTGAAAACTACTGTATGCTTTGACAAGATGTGTGTGTGTGTGTGTGTTTCCAGGTTATTAGACAATGCATATCTCCTTGCAGCAGAAGTTCTGAAAAATGTGATGTATTATCCTTTTCTTTTGTGCAGAATGACATAAGTGATGTCCTGGACCTCACAATTAGCATGGATGAAGATGAAGAGAAGCTGATATTGTATGAGAAAGCTGAGGTACACCCTCTGCTACAAAATTACTGTCAAAACTACTCCATGCTTTATCCTTTGACATTGTTTGATAAACTGAAAACTACACACACACACACACACACACACACACTGTTAAAATGACAAGATGTTCTAGTGCTGTCAAAACTGAAAACTGAAAACTGAAACTAAGTTAAAACTGAAAACTGAAAACTGAAAACCACACACACACACACACACAGTCAAAACTGAAAACTACACACACA
>LR738712.1:117136612-117189908 GCA_902687465.1 Secale cereale | reverse complement strand
ACACACACACACACACACACACACTTCGATCAGATCCATGTTCATTTTGTAAACTGACAGTACATGTTCCTTTTCTCTATTGTTGATTATCAAATGTCAAAGCAAGTTCATTTTGTAAATTGATAGTACATCCTGAACATCCATGTTTTCCTAAATTGCAAAGTACAACTACAAGTTGACAGAACATCTGTTAAGTTCCTGGATGTCCAGATCCATGTTCATTTTGTAAACTGACAGCACTAGAACATTTTGAACATCCTGTCTGTTTGAAACGCTTTATGAAAAGTTGTGTAAATTGACAGCACTAGATCCAAGGTGTTGAGCATTTTGAACATTTTGAACATTTTGTAAATGGACATGGATCTGGACACATCATGAACATCTTGAACATCCATGTTGTCTTAAATTGACAGTACATATATTTACTCTACCTTCTTCAGGGTGCAGAGTAGCAACAACAGGAGTAGCACGGGCAGGGTCAAGGAGCAGCAGCAGCACGGGCAGGGTCAATGGAGCAGCAGCAGCACGGGCAGGGTCAGTGGAGCAGCAGGAGCACGGGCAGGATCAATGGAGCAGCAGCAGCACGGGCAGAGACCACCGGCGACAGGGGAGAAGCAGCCGCACGGGTGCGTGGGCAGGGGAGAAGTAGCAGCACGGGTCCGCGGGCGTGGGAGATCGACGAGGTTGCGCTGGAGATCGAGGATCACCTGCGCGAGCTCCTGGTCCACCGGATCGTGGAGGCAGGCTCCGGCGACGCCGGTAGGGGATCACGGCGGCGCACACGCGGGAGCTCGAGGAGGATGTGCGGGAGCACGAGGAGGATGTGCGCGGGCTTGAGGAGGATGCGGGGGAGCTCGAGGAGGGACGCGCACGGCCTCGAGGAAGATGTAGCAGGAGATTCCGGCGACGCCCGCAGCGGAAGGGGATCGCGGCGGAAGGGGACCGCGGCGGCGCAGGTCTGGGCTGCAGCGGTGGAGGAGGTAACTGCCGGTGGCGGCGAGAGCATGTACTTGGCGACGGCAGAGGAGCTCAGCTGGGCTCGCCGGCCCCTGGCGACTCACGCAGCTGGGCGGCGACGGCCCCTGGCGAAGCGCAGGCGACGGGCGGAGGATGAAGACGCAGAGGGACTTATTTGAAACGCTTTTGAAACCGCGAGGCTTTTTTTGCAAAATTGCCTGTGTACTACGCCCGCGACATGTTTTTCGGGACGGAGGGAGTATATAATAAGGGCATTGATGTGCCGGTTGGGCCGGTCTAGCCCGAACAGTCAGATCTGGTCCCCTGCCATCGTCAGATCCTTTCCTCCCCTCACCTCCTTCTTCAACCTTCCGCACGGGAAAAAGGGCGGGCCCCTCGTGCGCGTCGACGCCCCAGCACGCGTCGACCACCTCGCCTCGCCTCCTCACCGCCGGTCGCCCTCGCCGTCGGTCGCCTACGGTCGTCGTCCTCGCCGCTGGTCGCCCGCCCTCATCTATGTCGTCTTCGTGTGTTTCTGAAACCTCCATGGATGCAGCAGCGTGCGGCCATGGTTATGGCCGGTCGAGGTTGCAGCCCGCCGCGAGCCCGTAGCAGCTCGCCGGCGACCGGCCACACATCTTCATCTTCGCCGGCCGCCATTGCTAGTTAGCCGTTTTCAGTTTCAAGCTTTTCTAGAAGCGGATTGTAGCTTTTCTCGTCACCGGTTGCAGCTTTTTGCGCTGCGCGGTGGCCGACCTCGATCTACCCCATATCTAGTTGAAGCTTTTTCTAAAGCCGGATGTAGCTTTTTTGGTTGCCGGATGTAGCATTTTTCAGTCGCTGACGAAAAAAGCTACAATCGCTGACCAAAAAAGCTTCAACTGGCTATGAAAAAAGTTTCAACTCGTACGACGGAAACTATGAACGACCAAAGAAAAGTTACAACCGGTGACAAAAAAAGCTTCATCTCGCGACGAAAAAAGCTTCATCCGACAATGAAAAAAGCTTCAACTGTGGAGCCGTAACCAAGGACGACAAACGAAAAAACTGCAACCGGTGGTTACAAAAGCTACAACGGGCAATGAAAAAAGCTTCAAACTTATTGTCTTAGCTGTGAACCCGCGATGACGATGACGCCGTTTTTGCTGCAACCATAGTTTGGTTTTGCTACAAACGGCGTTGAAATTTGCTACAACCATTATCACAGCTACTTGTGCTGCTCCGCCGAGCTCCCATGCCTGCCCATGGCCATCGTCGTTTTGCTGCAACCGTAGTAGATTTTCGCTACCACCGATGATTGAATTTGCTACAACTGGCTCCAGCAAAAAATCGCCGCGGGGTGTAGTCTGCCATGGCTGGCTGCAGCTCCGGCGTGGCCGGATCCGGCGAGGTAGGCAGAGCTCCGATGCATGCGGATCTGCACGGATCTGGTCGAGGGTGGCCAGATCGACCGATTCCCATGACGTCGGCGTCCTTGGGAGGCCTCCGGCGTGGGCGACAGGTTGATCATGGCAACGGGGAGAGAGAAGAGAGAGATGACCGAGAGGAAGAAGAGAAAGGGCAGGAAGGAGAAGGCGCACGTAGGCGGCCCCCTCATCCTACGTGTCGTTAGGCGGGTGGCGGGGCGCGTTTGCGCGTGGACGCGATCGGCCGAAGCTTCGGCCGATGCCCCGTTGCCAAACGATTCCCATATAATAATCTTAGAGCAAGTACAATAAGATGACATGGGCGGGTTGTAAGCCTTTAAATATTATATATTTTGGATGAGTTGGAGGAGAGAGAGGAGGAGAGAGAAGAGAAGCAGGCTCTTGGTTAGTAGCCTGCTCTAGCACGAGACCCAAGATGCTTTTGTGAGGTTGTAAGGTGGGCCAACTACTAATGAAGTAGTACACATATACAATTTACTACTCCCTCCGTCCCAAAATTCTTGTTTTAGATTTGTCTAGATAGGGAAGTACCTAATATTAAAATGTGACTAGATACATCCGTATTTAGACAAGTTGAAGACAAGAATTTTGGGACGGAGGGAGTATTGTACATGCCGGCTACAAGGTTGGCTATAGATGACATGGCAACTCCTTATAGCCGATTGTTGGCTGTATTATTAACCATGCTCTTATGTAAGCAGGCTGTAAGGATTAAAATATTATTTTTTTGCTGACATGCAGGGGAGAGAAGAGGAGAGAGAAGAGGAGCCGGCTACAGAATAAGAGCCAGCTGTAACATCTTACGAATATAGTCATACGTGCTTATGGAAAAGAACTTGCATGACATCTTTTGTCCTACCCTCCCATGGGAGCGGGGTCCTATTTTTTTTGGAAACTAAGGGATATTAAGGCCTCCTTTTAATAGAGTACCAGACCAAAGCATTAACACATAGTGAATACATGAACTCCTCAAACTACGGTCATCGCCGGGAGTGGTCCCGATTATTGTCACTTCGGGGTTGCCGGATCATAACACATAGTAGGTGACTATAGACTTGCAAGATAGGATCAAGAACACACATATATTCATGAAAACATAATAGGTTCAGATCTGAAATCATGGCACTCGGGCCCTAGTAACAAGCATTAAGCATAGCAAAGTCATAGCAACATCAATCTCAGAACATAGTGGATACTAGGGATCAAACCCTAACAAAACTAACTCGATTACATGATAGATCTCATCCAACCCATCACTGTCCAGCAAGCCTACGATGGATTACCCAAGCACGGTGGTGAGCATCATGAAATTGGTGATGGAGGAAGGTTGATGATGACGATGGCGACGATCTCCACTCTCCGGAGCCCCGAACGGACTCCAGACCAGCCCTCCCGAGAGAGATTAGGGCTTGGCGGCGGCTTCGTATCATAAAACACGATAATTCTTTCTCCTTGATTTTTTCCTCCCCGAAAGTGAATATATGGGGTCCGGAGATACGTCGGTGGAGCACCAGGGGGGCCACGAGGAAGGGGGGCGCGCCCTAGGGGAGGGGGCGCGCCCCCACCCTCGTGGACAGGGTGTGGGCCCCCTGGTCTGGATCTTTCCGCAGGTATTTTTTATATTTTCCAAAATAATTCTCCGTGAATTTTTAGGTCATTCCGAGAACTTTTTATTTCTGCACAAAAACAACACAATGGCAATTCTGCTGAAAACAGCGTCAGTCCGGGTTAGTTCCATTCAAATCATGCAAGTTAGAGTTCAAAACAAGGGCAAAAGTGTTTGGAAAAGTAGATACATTGGAGACGTATCAACTCCCCCAAGCTTAAATCTTTGCTTGTCATTAAGCAATTCAGTTGATAAACTGAAAGTGGTAAAGAAAAACTTTGACAAACTCTGTTTGCTCTTGTTGTTGTAAATATGTAAGCCAGCATTCAGGTTTTCAGCAAAGATCATGAACTAACCACATTCACAATAACTTTCAGGTCTCATATCTACTCACATCAATGGCATAATCAACTAGCGAGCAATAATAATAAACCTCGGATGACAACACTTTCTCAAAACAATCATGATATGATATAACAATATGGTATCTCGCTAGCCCTTTCTGAGACCGCAAAACATAAACGCAGAGCACCTTTAAAGATTAAGGATTGACTAGACATTGTAATTCATGGTAAAAGAGATCCCGTCATGATCATACTCAATGCAAATGAATAGTAATGCATGCAAATGACAGAGGTGCTCTCCTACTGGTGCTCTTTTATAAGAGGATGATGACTCAGCATAAAAGTGAAAGGATCGATATGGTTGACTAGAGGAGGGGGTGTGAATAGGCAACTAACAATTTTTAGCTTTTCTTAGCCAATTTAAAATAAGCTTCAAAGTAAGTTGTCTAGATATGCTACTAAGACGACAACTAATATGAAGTAAAGATAACAACCTCACAAGCAAGCTATAAGAGATAAACAAGTAAAGCTTGCATAAGTAAAGGAAAGAAATAACCACAAGTGGAACCGGTGAAGACGAGGATGTGTTGCCGAAGTTCCTTCCCTTTGAGGGGAAGTACGTCTCCGTTGGAGCGGTGTGGAGGCACAATGCTCCCCAAGAAGCCACTAGGGCCATCGTATTCTCCTCACGCCCTCACACGATGCAAGGTGCCGTGATTCCACTAGTGGTGCCCTTGAAGGCGGCAACCGAACCTTTACAAACAAGGTTGGGGCTATCTCCACAACCGAATTGGAGGCTCCCAACAATACCACGAAGCTTCACCACAATGGAATATGGCTTCGAGGTGAACTCAACCGTCTAGGGTGCTCAAACACCCAAGTGTAACAAGATCCGCTAGGGATTAGTGGGGGGAATCAAATATCTCTTGGTGGAAGTGTAGATCGATGCCTTCTCAAGCAATCCCGAGCAAATCAACAAGTTTGATTGGCTAGGGAGAGAAATCGGGCGAAAATGGAGCTTGGAGCAACCATGGAGTATTTGGGGGAAGAGGTAGGTCAACAAGGAGGAAGAAGATGCCCTTATATAGTGGGGGGACCAATCCAACCGTTACCCCCCACTCAGCCCCGCAGAGAGCGGTACTACCGCTTGAGGGAGCGGTACTACCGCTTATCAAGCGTTACTACCGTTTCCCTTCAGCGGTACTGCCGCGCAAGAGGGTTGGGACCCAGAGCGGTACTACCACGGTCGCAGGGCGGTACTACCGCCGAGGAGCGGTACTACCGCCACTACTACCGCTCCTAGTGCCGCAAAACCCGACACGAGAAAAATCGCTCTCGAGTCGAGGCGGTAGTAACACGGAGCAGCAGCGGTACTGCCACAGAGTGCAACAAGCGGTACTCCCGCTTAGTGGAGCGGTACTACCGCTTGAGGCACTCAGGCGGTACTACCGCTGAGGCCCGCGGTACTACCGCTGGGGCCAGGAAAACCAGAGAAGGGGGGAATGTAGTACTCCATTGAGGCGGGAAGGTATGGTGGGTGCGATAAGGAAGTGTACGTGTTGATTCCACCCAAACCTTACCAAAGCGGATCCCCTCTTAATAGTACGGCTTTCCTATTACTCAGATCCACCGAAAAATAAGCAAAAGGAAACACCGTCTTCCATAGATTCCGAGGGGCATCTCATCGTCTTGTGCCTAGGTGAGATATATCTGAAAGAGCTTAGAACACATGATTAGTCCGCAAAAGCATTGTCATCAATCACCAAAACACCATCGGGCTAAATATGCCCTTACAATCTCCCCCTTTTTGGTGGATTGATGACAATACGGTATTTGCACAAAAAGGAATAATGACATAGAGTAAGCGCAAAAACCCACACCCCTAAAATATAGACGCCCCCCCTTAGATGTGTGCTATCTAGATAAGTGCTTTGGACTGCACAGCACACATACTAGGATCAACACTCCCCCTATATTTTAGAGACCAACAACCTAAGCATGATATATGAGAACATAGTAAATAACAAGATAAGCATGCACGCTATAGAGTACCAAGGTACATAAATAAGATAAGGTAAGGTAGCATAGGTAGCATATGTCTCACACCATATGAAGGGAACTTAGGTCTCACGAAAACCAACCAAAGCAAAAGACGAGAAAGCACAAATGCCAGGAACACAAAGACAAGGACACAGATCCCTAAACTCTCTCCCCCTTTGGCATCGAGACACCGAAAGGGCAGAGAGCTAAGCTACGGCTCCAGGTGAGATCAGGTGAAGGTCTCGAACATCAAATCCCAGCGGGGTCATCTGCATCGTCGTCGTCGACCTGAAACTGCTCGGCGTCGGAATCTGCCCACGGGCAGTGCTGCTGGATCCACTCTTCCTCCTTGGTTACCTGTTCCTCAGAGCCACTGACCATAGTCACACCCAACTGACGCATGAGCTCCTTGTGACGTCCCCTGGCCTTCTTCTCTGCCACATGAGTCATGTACTGGCCATGAGACTCCATGCAAAACAGCTTCTTCATCTTCGGCTTGAGCTTCTTTGCCCACGAGGGCTCTGCACCAGATGGTTCATAGTCATCATCATCATCCGCCTCAGCCTCAGCTTCCTCAGTCTCCATAGCAGCAGCAGAGGATGAACCCCCAGATTTGGGAGCCTGAGTGCCCCAGTTGTCCTTCCTCCTGAGATGCTTGATCTCATGAGACACCAACTCACCAGTTTCAAGCAAAACATTGGGATAGACATGATCCCAAGCCTTCTCAATAAGCAGCATGATGAATGGTCCATAGATCAGGCACTTGCGTTCAGAGATGGCAGACAGGAGCTCAGACCACATCACATGAGAAATATCCAAGGACTCACCAGTGTTCTTCTCTAGCTGATGTTGGCAAAAGAGAAGCATGTTCACAAGATAGGAGTGAACCATATCATGATTCCCAACTCGAGGGAAGAGAGTCTCACGAAAGATGCGGTGAAGGATATCCAGATAGGCAGACAACTCATATGTTACCTTCTTAGTTTCAGGGTGGACCTTCACAGTGCAGTAGGGCCAGAGAGCTTGCTTGTGAGTGGAGGTAGTGTTCTGATGAGGACGAAAGCCAACCGGAGTCTCAATCCCCTGGTCTTCCACCCCAAGTAACTCCATGAAAGCTTTCCACTTGACAGAAAGCAATTTGCCATTGGTCATCCATGTCAGAGTTCTGTCCTCATCCGTCCCTAGATGGACAGCGGCATAGAATTGAGCCACAAGATCTGCATCAAAATCCTTGTTGAACTGAATGATCTGGAGAATGTTAAGCTACGAGCACATCTGAAGAGCATCGCCAAAATACTCAGGATCCTTCTCCAGGTACTCCTTGTCGATGGAGCGAACACTGACAAAGAGATTCTTTTTTCGCCTTGATCACATCAAAGTAGATGGCAAATTGAAAGCGGTTCCAGAACGGACGATTGACCAAATTGGGTTCTTGATCGACTTCATAGGGATTGCGGCGACGCCTTGCCCAGAACTCCTTGCCACTCATTTGGGTCACAGTTTTGCCCTTTGGCTTCGCCATGGATTTCTTCTTCTGTTGAGGTGGAGGTGGAGCACTAGAGGAACCTCCTGCAGACTCAGATGTGTGGTAGCGCTTCGAGGTTGCACGATTGGGGTTGATACGGCGATCTTGATGCTCAGGATGTTCATCACCTGGAACCAAACACAAACACAAGCAAACCAACCAGAAAGAACGAGCATAAGCCAACGAACACAACAAAAGAAGATCAGAGAAAGGGAAAAACATGGTTGAACTGGGCAGGCAGCGGTAGTATCGTGACCTATAAGCGGTAGTACCGCCCAAGCGGTAGTACCGCTCCAGGAGCGGTAGTACCGCTCGAGGCGGGGGAACAGTAGTTCCCTACTACCATGGTGAGATACGGCACTACCGGCCTGTCAAATTCAAAAATATTCCTACCATACTCTAATCTAGACAGTCTAGTTGCCTTCTCCAACCTACTCAAGCCTAGATTTAGCCAAAAATCTAGAGATGCAACCACTATTGCCCCTAAAACACAAGATCTGAAAACGAGACAAGAGGAGAAAAGGAACGGGGGCAATACCGACATCCATGGCAAGAGGACTAGGTGGGGATCGACTCCACCGAAGGAAATGGAGAGGAACGCCCCGGAGGAGGAGATCCGCCGGAGCCCTCCCGCGGCTACGAAGTGCTGGAGAGAGGACGAGGAACGAAAGGGGCGAGTGAATGGGTATGGGGGAGAGAAACCTCCCCCTGCCCCGATATAACCCCCTCGTACCGCCCCGCAGCGGTAGTACCGCGCTGGAGGGGGGTAGTACCGCTTATAAGCGGTAGTACCGCGCACCACCAACGGTAGTACCGCCCAACATGCCACGACAACTATACTTCAAGGCTTAGCTCAAGAAAAAGAACACCAAAGCAAGGAAGACCAAGACACAACAAACACACACCAGCAAGAGACAAGAAACCCCCCTTCAAGAGAGGGCGGTGGCCGAAGCCACCTATGTTTGAGTCAAGAGGTATGGCGCCGCGAAGATTTTAACCTTGGGCCCATGACCAAAACTCGTCCTCGAGCACAAGTACCATCAAGGATGGTTAATGTGAAAGACTTGATCAATTTATACATAATGGGGGGAGAGAGAGTTCATTGAGAGAACAACACTCCCCCTATGTCCATGCCTACATCTAGATTAGACAATATGAAGAGTATGGTGGGGTGTGCACGTGCTCAAGCCACATTGCTCAAATCAATGATATTTAGCTCATGCCTTAACTCGTGAAATCTTGCTTCATCCAAAGGCTTTGTGAAGTTATCTGCAAGGTTATCATGAGTGTTGACATAGTGAAGCTCGATCTCTCCTTGCCGTATATGATCCCGGATGAAGTGATACCAAATCTCTATATGCTTCGTCTTGAAGTTTGCACCGGGTTGAGAGAAATCTTGATGGCACTTTCATTGTCACACCAAAGAGGCACTTTGTCACAAGTGACACCGTAATCCTTTAAAGTTTGCCTCATCCATAGAAGTTGAGCACAACAACTGCCAGCTGCCACATACTCTGCCTCGGTGGACGAGAGAGACACACAACTTTGCTTTTTGGACGACCAACTTACCAGAGAGCAACCAAGAAATTGGCACCCTCCGGAAGTGGACTTCCTATCCACTTTGTCTCCCGCCCAGTCCGAATCAGAGAAACCTACAAGGTTGAAGTTTGCTCCTCTAGGGTACCATAAGCCAAAGTTTGGGGTATGAGCCAAATATCGAAAGATTCGCTTGACTGCCACAAAGTGACTTTCCTTAGGGGAGGCTTGAAACCGTGCACAGATTCCCACACTCAACATAATATCTGGTCTAGATGCACAAAGGTAAAGCAAGGATCCGATCATAGAGCAATATACCTTTTGATCCACCGCTTTACCATTGGGATCAATGTCAAGTTGGCACTTGGTTGGCATTGGAGTAGTAGCCGGCTTGACATCACTTAGATTGAACCTCTTGAGCATGTCTTGAGTATACTTGGATTGTTTGATAAAGATTCCTTCTCTTCTTTGCTTGATCTCAAACCCAAGGAAGTACTTCAACTCTCCCATCATAGACACCTCAAAATGTGTGGTTGTGAGTGCGACGAACTCATCATTGAAAGCTTTGTTAGGAGAACCAAAGATAATATCATCAACATATAGTTGGCAGACAAACAACTCCCCTTTGACCTTCTTAGTAAAAGGAGCGGGGTCGATTTTCCCAATTTCAAACCCACGATCTTGTAACAACTCGGTAAGATGCTCATACCACGCACGTGGGGCTTGTTTAAGGCCATAGAGTGCCTTATCGAGTTGATATACGTGATTGGGGAACTTGGGATCCTCAAACCCCGGGGGTTGTTTGACATACACTAACTCATTAATAGGACCATTAAGAAATGCACTTTTCACATCCATTTATTGTAGCTTAAAGTTATGATGAGAAGCATAGGCAAGCAACAAACGAATAGATTCAAGGCGAGCAACGGGGGCAAAGGTTTCACCGTAGTGGATACCCTCGACTTGGGAGTATCCTTGAGCCACCAGACGCGCCTTGTTACGAATGACAATGCCGTGAGCATCTTGCTTGTTCTTAAAGATCCACTTGGTTCCAATGACATTATGCTTCTCCTTTGGCCTCGGCACCAGACTCCATACTTTGTTATGCTCGAAGTTGTGGAGTTCTTCGTGCATGGCATTAAGCCAATCAGGGTCTTCGAGCGCCTCATAGACCTTCTGAGGTTCAACACATGAGACATTAGCTTGATGAGCACAATAGTTTGCTAATTGTCTACGAGTGCTTACCCCCCTTTTGATGCTTCCAAGAATATTCTCCATGTGATGTTCTCTGGAAGCAAGCCTGGAGGCAACTTTTGCAGCACGACGCTCCAATTGCTCCTCAAGAGATAATTGAGGAGCACTGGGTTGATCATCTTGAGCGACGTCGGGAGCTAGATCTTGATCTTGAGCTTCATCTTGATCTTGATCTTGCTCAGAGGATAGAACTTGGCCTTGTGTATCATTTGGTGGCTCCCCACCATCTTGTGATTGATCTTGCACTTGGCCTTGTTCGTCCGGTTGAGGGCCTTCACTTTTTTCTTCGGAAGCGTGTGGGTCTTGGGTTGGTGATGGTTCCACTTGAGTGGAACATTGTCCTTCTCCTTCGGCCACAAGGGGTTCCTCAATGGGTAGGATATATCCAACACCCATTCTTCTTATGGCTTGAGGAGGAATTTCATCACCTACATCACAAGTACCACTTTGCTCCACTTGGGAGCCATTATTTTCATCAAACTCTATGTTACTCGTTTCCTTAATGAGTCCATTGGACTTGTTGAGGACACGGTAAGCATGAGAGTTTGTAGCATAACCAACAAATATGCCCTCATGAGCTCTAGATTCAAATTTAGACAAACGAACACCTTCTTGAGGATGAAACACTTACACCCGAACACCCGGAAGTACTTGAGATTGGGCTTGTTACCGGTGAGTATCTCATATAGAGTTTTGTTCAAGCCTTTGCGGAGGTAGAGCCGATTGGATGCATGACACGCGGTGTTGATGGCTTCGGCCCAAAAGTTGTATGGAGATTTGAATTCCGCCATCATGGTCCTTGCTGCATCCATCAGTGTCCGGTTCTTTCTCTCCGCTACACCGTTTTGTTGAGGGGTATAGGGTGCTGCATATTGATGTTTGATCCCCTCATCACTAAGAAACTCATCCAAGGTGTAGTTCTTGAACTCGGTGCCGTTGTCACTTCGGATCATCAAAATCTTTGCTTCATGTTGTCGTTGAGCTTCATTTGCAAAGTTAATGACGGTTTGTTGGGTCTCACTCTTCTTCTTGAAGAAGTATACCCAGGTGTATCTTGAATAATCATCCACAATCACCAAGCAATACTTTCTACCCCCAAGACTATCAAAAGATGGAGGGCCAAAGAGATCCATGTGAAGGAGCTCTAGGGGTCTTTTTGAATAGATGATAGTCGTGGGAGGGTGAGCCGTCTCATGTAACTTTCCTTTAATGCAAGACCTGCAAGCACGATCTTTGGCAAAGCTAACATTTGTTAGTCCATGGACATGGTCCCCCTTGAGAAGACTTTGCAAAGATCTCATATTGACATGGGCTAACCGGTGATGCCAAAGCCATCCCACACAGACATGGGCTAACCGGCGATGCCAAAGCCATCCCACACCAACTTTAGCCATTAGACATGTCGCGGTCTTAGTGGGTTGCTTCGAGAAGTTAACCACATAAATACCGTTCTCGACATGTCCAACATAGGCTACTTTAAGAGTCTTGCTCCACAAGAGGGCCACGGTATCAATATCAAAGAATGTAGCAAAGCCCATGAGTGCAAGTTGGCGAACAAAAAGTAAATTGTATGCAAGGGACTCAACAAGCATGACTTTCTCGATCGTGAGATCATGAGAAACAACAACCTTGCCAATCCCCAATACCTTAGAAGATGAAGCATCACCCCATTCGACGTTGGTAGCCATAGATGAATCTAAATACATGTCCACCACCAAGTCTTTGCTTCCGGTCATATGATTTGTGGCTCCACTATCGAGCAACCATGATCCCCCACCGAAAGCAAACTCCTACAAGAGATCAATGCTTAGATTTAGGTACCCATTTGGTAATGGGTCCTTTGAGGTTAGTAACAAGGGTCTTAGGAACCCAAATAGACCATTCAATGTACTCATAAGAAGTACCAATAAATTTAGCGAAAACATGACCATCACTAGCACGACATAAAACATATGAAGGATTAAAGTCGCCGGCCATGTTTGATGGTATGGTGGAGTTTTTCTTGACACCACCACCCTTCACATTGTTCTTCTTCTTAGAGGCGCCCTTTCCCTCTTTCACAAAGGTTTGTCGGAGAGGGGGAGGTAGCTTGGTCTTGTCATTCTTCTTCTTCTTGGGCTTAGGAGCAAACCCAATTCCTTCCTTTGCCACAACCTCCTTTTGATTTCTCAAAAGGTTGTTGAGGTTCTTCTTGTTGGAAATATGCCCTAGAGGCAATAATAAAAGGATTATTATTATATTTCCTTGTTCATGATAATTGTCTGTTATTCATGCTTGAATTGTATTGTACGGAAACAGCGATACATGTGTGAATACATAGACCACAACGTGTCCCTAGTAAGCCTCTAGTTACTAGCTTGTTGATCAACAGATGGTCACGGTTTCCTGACCATGGACATAGGATGTCATTGATAACAGGATCACATCATTAGGAGAATGATGTGATGGACAAGACCCAATCCTGAGCCTAGCACGAGATCGTATAGTTCGTAATGCTTAAGCTTTTCCAGTGTCAAGTATTTATTCCTTAGACCATGAGGTTGTGCAACTCCCAGATACCGTGGGAATACTTTGGGTGTGCCAAACGTCACAACGTAACTGGGTGACTATAAAGGTACGCAACGGGTATCTCCGAAAGTGTTTGTTGGGTTGGTACGAACCGAGACTGGGATATTGTCACTCCGTATGACGGAGAGGTACCTCTGGGCCCACTCGGTAAGACATCATCATAATGAGCTCAAAGTGACTAAGGAGTTAGTCATGGGATGATGGATTACGGATCGAGTAAAGAGACTTGCCATGACGAGATTGAACAAGGTATCGGGCATACCGACGATCGAATCTCGGGCAAGTACCGTACTGATAGACAAAGGGAATAACATACGGGATTGAGTGAATCCTTGACACAGTGGTTCATCCGATGAGATCATCGAGGAACACGTGGGAACCAACATGGGTATCCAGATCCCGCTGTTGGTTATTGATCGGAGAGTCGTCTCGGTCATGTCTGCGTGTCTCCCGAACCCGTAGGGTCTACACACTTAAGGTTCGGTGACGCTAGGGTTGTAGAGATACATGCACATGGAAACCCGAATGTTGTTCAGAGTCCCGGATGAGATCCCGTACGTCACGAGGAGTTCCGGAAGGGTCCGGAGGTAAAGAATGATATATAGGAAGTCCAGTTTCGGCCATCGGGAGAATTCCGGGGGTCACCCGGAGTGTCCCGGGACCATCGGAGGGGTCCCGGGGGTCCACCGGGTGAGGCCACCCATCCCGGAGGGCCCCGTAAGCCGCAAGGGGAAGGGGGCCAGCCCCTGGTGGGCTGGCGCACCCACATGGCCCCCCCTTCATGCGCCTAGGGTTGAAACCCTAGGGGATGGGGGCGCCCCCTATGCCTTGGGGGGCAAGTCTCCCCCCTGGCCGCCGCCCCCCCTGGCCCCCTATATATAGTGGGGGGAGAGAGGGCAGCCGCACCCCAAGCCTCTGGCGCCTCTCCCCCCCGTCACACCTCCAACTCCTCTCGCAGGGCGCCGGCGAAGCCCTGCAGCTTTTCCTGTTGCATCCACCACCACGCCGTTGTGCTGCTGGATCTCCATCAACCTCTCCTCCCCCCTTGCTGGATCAAGAAGGAGGAGACGTCGCTGTACCGTACGTGTGTTGAACGCGGAGGTGTCGTCCGTTCGGCGCTGGGATCATCGGTGACGAGGATCACGAAGAGTACGACTCCATCATCCACGTTCCTTGGAACGCTTCCGCACGCAATCTACAAAGGGTATGTAGATGCACTCTTTTATGCTCGTTGCTAGATGACTCCTTAGATTGATCTTGGTGAAGCGTAGGAAATTTTTTGAATTCTGCTACGTTCCCCAACAGTGGCATCTGAGCTAGGTCTTTGCGTAGCATCTTGCACGAGTAGAACACAAACAAGTTGTGGGCGTTGAGTTTGTTCAATTCTCTTGCCGTTACTAGTCCAATCTTGATTCGGCGGCATCGTGGGATGAAGCGGCCCGGACCGACCTTACACGTACGCTTACGTGAGACTGGTTCCACCGACAGACATGCACTAGTTGCATAAGGTGGCTGGCGGGTGTCTGTCTCTCCCACTTTAGTCGGATCGGATTCAATGAACAGGGTCCTTATGAAGGGTAAATAGAAATTGACAAATCACGTTGTGGTTTTGGCGTAGGTAAGAAACGTTCTTGCTAGAAAACCCATAGAAGCCACGTAAAAACTTGCAACAACAATTAGAGGTCGTCTAACTTGTTCTTGCAGCATGTGCTATGTGATGTGGTATGGCCAAGAAGATGTGATGAATGATATATGTGATGTATGAGATTGATCATGTTCTTGTAATAGGGAATCACGACTTGCATGTCGATGAAAATGACAACCGACGGGAGCCATAGGAGTTGTCTTAATTATTGTATGACCTGCGTGTCACTGAATAACGCCATGTAATTACTTTACTTTATTGCTAAACGTTAGCCATAGTAGTAGAAGTAATAGTTGGCGTGACGACTTCATGAAGACACGATGATGAAGATCATGATGATGGAGATCATGGTGTCGTGCCGGTGACAAAGATGATCATGGTGCCCCGAAGATGGAGATCGAAGGAGCAAGATGATATTGGCCATATCATGTCACTTTATTTGATTGCATGTGATGTTTATCATGTTTATGCATCTTGTTTACTTAGAACGACGGTAGGAAATAAGATGATCTCTTTTTTTTTTCAAGAATTGTGTCCCCCCTAACTGTGCACCGTTGCTAAGGATCGTTGTTCCGAAGCACCACGTGATGATCGGGTGTGATAGGCTCTAACGTTCGCATACGACGAGTGTAAGCCAGATTTACACACGCAATACACTTAGGGTTCACTTGACGAGCCTAGCATGTACAGACATGGCCTTGGAACACGGAAGACCGAAAGGTCGAACATGAGTCGTATAGAAGATACGATCAACATGAAAGATGTTCACCGTTGATGACTAGTCCATCTCACTTGATGATCGGACACGAGCTAGTCGATTCGGATCATGTATCACTTAGATGACTAGAGAGATGTCAATCTGAGTGGGAGTTCATTAAAATTTGATTAGATGAACTTAATTGTCGTGAACTTAGTCTAAATTCTTTACAATATGTCTTGTAGATCAAATGGCCCACGCTCATGTCACCCTCAACTTCAACGCGTTCCTAGAGAAATCCAAGCTGAAAGACGATGGTAGCAACTATACGGACTGGGTCCGTAACCTGAGGATCATTCTCATAGCTGCCAAGAAAACTTATGTCCTAGAAGCACCGCTAGGTGATGCTCCCGCCCCAGCAAACCAAGATGTTATGGACGCTTGGCAGTCGCGTTGTGATGATTACTCCCTGGTTCAGTGCGGCATGCTCTACAGCTTAGAATCGGGGCTCCAAAAGCGTTTTGAGCACCACGGGGCATATGAGATGTTCCAAGAGCTGAAAATGGTTTTCTAGGCTCATGCCCGAGTTGAGAGATATGATGTCTCCAACGCATTCTACAGCTGTAAGATGGAGGAAAACAGTTCTGTCAGTGAGCACATACTCAAGATTTCTGGGTTGCACAACCGCTTGTCTCAGTTGGGAATGAATCTCCCAGACGAAGCGGTCGTTGACAGAATCCTCCAATCGCTCCCACCTAGCTACAAGAGCTTTGTGTTGAACTTCAATATGCAAGGGATGGAGAAGTCCATTCCCGAGGTGTATTCAATGCTGAAATCAGCAGAGGTGGAGATCAAGAAAGAACATCAAGTGTTGATGGTCAATAAATCCACTAAGTTCAAGAAGGGCAAGGGTAAGAAGAACTTCAAGAAGGACGACAAGGGAGTTGCCGCGCCCGGTAAGCCAGTTGTCGGGAAGAAGCCAAAGTATGGACCCAAGCCTGAGACTGAGTGCTTTTATTGCAAGGGAACGGGTCACTGGAAGCGGAACTGCCCCAAATACTTAGCAGACAAGAAGGCCGGCAACGTCAAAGGTATATGTGATATACATGTTATTGATGTGTACCTTACCAGCGCTCGTAGTAGCTCCTGGGTATTTGATACCGGTGCAGTTGCTCATATTTGTAACTCAAAGCAGGAGCTGCGGAATAAGCGGAGACTGGCGAAGGACGAGGTGACGATGCGCGTCGGGAATGGTTCCAAGGTTGATGTGATCGCCGTCGGCACGCTGCCTCTACATCTACCCTCGGGATTAGTTTTAAACCTTAATAATTGTTATTTAGTACCAGCTTTGAGCATGAATATTGTATCTGGATCTCGTTTGATGCGTGATGGCTACTCATTTAAATCCGAGAATAATGGTTGTTATATTTATTTGAGAGATATGTTTTATGATCATGCCCCGCTGGTCAATGGTTTATTTTTGATGAATCTCGATCTTGATGATACACATATTCATAGTGTGAATGCCAAAAGATGTAAAGTTGACAACGATAGTCCCACATACTTGTGGCATTGCCGCCTTGGTCATATTGGTGTCAAACGTATGAAGAAGCTTCATGCAGATGGATTTCTGGAGTCTCTTGATTATGAATCATTTGACAAGTGCGAACCATGCCTCTTGGGCAAGATGATCAAGACTCCGTTCTCCGTAACAATGGAGCGAGCAACCAACTTATTGGAAATCATACATACCGATGTGTGCGGTCCAATGAGTGTTGAGGCTCGCGGAGGCTATCGTTATGTTCTCACCCTCACAGATGACTTGAGTAGATATGGGTATATCTACTTGATGAAGCACAAGTCTGAGACCTTTGAAAAGTTCAAGGAATTTCAGAATGAGGTTGAGAATCAACGTGACAGAAAAATAAAGTTCTTGCGATCGGATCGCGGGGGTGAATATTTAAGTCATGAATTTGGCACGCACCTTAGGAACTAT
Organism: Secale cereale; assembly: GCA_902687465.1. Taxonomy (NCBI): domain Eukaryota; kingdom Viridiplantae; phylum Streptophyta; class Magnoliopsida; order Poales; family Poaceae; genus Secale; species Secale cereale. Next base: position 117,172,313 of record LR738712.1, on the reverse strand, counting down.
GGAATTGTTTCACAATTGACACCGCCCGGAACACCTCAGCGTAACGGTGTGTCGGAACGTCGAAACCATACTCTGTTGGACATGGTGCGATCTATGATGTCTCTCACCGACTTACCGCTATCTTTTTGGGGTTATGCTTTAGAGACTGCCGCATTCACTTTAAATAGGGCTCCGACGAAATCCGTTGAGACGACACTGTATGAACTTTGGTTTGGCAAGAAACCTAAGCTGTCGTTTCTAAAAGTTTGGGGTTGCGACGCTTATGTCAAGAAACTTCAACCTGAAAAGCTCGAACCCAAATCGGAAAAATGCGTCTTCATAGGATACCCAAAGGAAACAATTGGGTACACCTTCTACCACAGATCCAAAGGCAAGGTCTTTGTTGCCAAGAATGGATCCTTTCTGGAGAAATAGTTTCTCTCGAAAGAAGTGAGTGGGAGGAAAGTAGAACTTGATGAGGTGACAGTCACCCCTCCCGAACCGGAAAGTAGCGCAGCGCAGGAAATTGTTCGTGAGGTGCCTGCACCGACAAGGGAGGAAGTTAATGATGTTGATCATGAAGATACAAATCAAGTTACTACTGAACTTCGAAGGTCCACAAGGACACGTTCTGCACCAGAGTGGTACGGCAACCCTGTCATGGAAATCATGTTGTTAGACAACGGTGAACCTTCGAACTATGAAGAAGTGATGGCGGGCCCGGATTCCAGTAAATGGCTTGGAGCCATGAAATCCGAGATAGAATCCATGTATGAAAACAAAGTATGGACTTTGGTGGACTTGCCCGATGATAGGCATGCCATAGAAAATAAATGGATATTTAAGAAGAAGACAGACGCGGATGGTAATGTGACCATCTATAAGGCTCGGCTTGTTGCTAAGGGTTATCGACAAGTGATGTCTACACACGCTCCTACTCTTGTAGACTATGTTGGGCCTCCAAGCACAGAGGTTTGTAGGACAGCAACAATTTCCCTCAAGTGGATGACCTAAGGTTTATCGAACTCAGGGAAGTAGAGGTTGAAGATGGTCTCTCTCAAGCAACCCTGCAACTAAGATACAAGAAGTCTCTTGTGTCCCCAACACACCTAATACAACTAGGAGTTGTATAGGTGCACTAGTTCGGCGAAGAGATGGTAAAATATGGATGATAGGAGTGGCAAAGCAAAGTAATATAAATCTGTAATAAAAAGTGCAGCAAGCAAACAAGTGGTAAACGTGAGCACAAATGGTATTGCAATGGTGGAAACAAGGCCTATGGATCATACTTTCACTAGTGGCAACTCCCAACAACATTAACATAATCGAATCACATGATATTTCCCATAAAACATGCAAGGGGGACGCACCCGGAGGTCATTCCTTCGTGGTCAAGAGAGGACGAGAATTATGTAGGGCTACAAAAGCACACCTCAAAGTTCGTAGTTCTCAATCTAAGGATTTCCCAATGTCACCGCGGCCATCCAAAGAGAGTCCCACAATCACCACAACATATCTAAAGGATAGTCAAAGACAAGCACCAAGAGACTCTCAATCTTCAATCAACACACAAGAGAGGAAATCACTCATGAAAATATTTTTCTAATCCATGTCCAATAGACCACTGTCATCTTGGTCTCGGGGATTATACTAGATAAAGACAAGTGAGTACATCAATCCAATACATAGAGGAAGGGGAAATATCATGGGATCACCCTAGATTAACATAGCATATGATCACGACGAAGATCACATCATGGGAGAGAGAGATAACCACATAGCTACACGTACGAGCCCTCGGCCCCGGAGAAGACTACTCACACATGGACATGGTGAGGAGGAGGTTGATGATGGTGTTGATGGAGAGGTGCCGCCCCGCGAGGAGGAGACGGCCGGCGGCAGCCACGGAGGCGGCGGCGGCGGCCCTTGGGGGCGCGGCGGCGGCGGCGGCGGCCCTTGGGGGCGCGGCGGCGGCGGCGGCGGCCCTAGGGGGCGGCGGCGGCCCTAGGGGGCAGCGGCTCCTTGGCCCCCCTTCTTCCTTGTGGATGGTGCTGCAATGGTGCTGGTCCTCCCCTCCAAGACGGCGGCTCGGGAGGAGGAAAATTCGTGGCCCTTGGTGACCTAGGTTTCCTCTCTTTATATAGACTCTCGGATTCCCGTCATCAGATTTTGGGCCTCAGTAAAACGGGCTTTACTCGGCTGTCCGGACTCCGATTTGGACGAATTTTATATCCAGAAGCATCGCCTCGAAATTCCCCACAACTTTTGCAACTTGACTTTTTCCGTTTGACGTTGTGTCCGGGCCAGAACGTGACCATCTTTAAAAAACGTTCTCAGACAGATTTCAGGAAAGTCAGAGTCCTACTCCAATACGACTCCTTTTGCGTTGTTGTCAATTTCCAAGTAATTCCTACACAATAAAGTGTAAAACAAGAACATTGTGCACTTTTGCAACCATTAGTAGGTTAGTCCAAATATGATCAAAAGTGTATGGAAGTGCATAAATATCATAGCAATATCACACAAAAAGGGCATGGAGCAAGCAGAAATTATAGATATGTTTTGGACGTATCAACAAGTTCAAGGGATTGACTACGACGAGATTTTCTCTCCCGTAGCGATGCTGAAGTCAGTCAGAATCATGTTAGCAATTGCCGCATTATATGATTATGAGATATGGCAAATGGACGTCAAAATGGCATTCCTTAATGGTTTCCTCAAGGAAGAACTGTATATGATGCAGCCGGAAGGTTTTGTTGATCCAGAGAATGCTAACAAGGTATGCACGCTCCAGCGCCTGATCTACGGGCTGGTGCAAGCATCTCGGAGTTGGAATATTCACTTTAATGATGTGATCAAAGCGTTTGGCTTTATACAGACTTGGGGAGAAGCCTGTATCTACAAGAAAGTGAGTGGGAGCTCTGTAGCATTTCTCATATTATATGTGGATGACATATTGCTGATGGGAAATGATATAGAATTCTTGGAGAGCATAAAGGCCTACTTGAATAAGATTTTTTCAATGAAGGACCTTGGAGAAGCTGCTTACATATTAGGCATCAAAATCTATAGAGATAGATCAAGACGCCTCATTGGTCTTTCACAAAGCACATACCTTGACAAGATATTGAAAAAGTTCAATATGGATCAGTCCAAGAAGGGGTTCTTGCCTGTTTTGCAAGGTATGAGATTGAGCACGGCTCAGTCCCCGACCACGGCAGAAGATAGTGAAAAGATGAGTGTCATTCCCTATGCCTTGGCCATAGGTTCTATCATGTATGCCATGCTGTGTACCAGACCTGATGTGAACCTTGCCATAAGTTTGGTAGGGAGGTACCAAAGTGATCCCGGTATGGAACACTGAACAGCGGTCAAGAACATCCTAAAGTACCTGACGAGGACTAAGGATATGTTTCTCGTTTATGGAGGTGACGAAGAGCTCGTCGTAAAGGGTTACGTCGATGCTAGCTTCGACACAGATCTGGATGACTCAAAGTCACAAACCGGATACATGTATATTTTGAATGGTGGAGCAGTCAGCTGGTGCAGTTGCAAGCAGAGCGTCGTGGCGCATTCTACATGTGAAGCGGAGTACATAGCTGCTTGCGAAGCAGCACAAGAAGGAGTCTGGATGAAGGAGTTCATCACCGACCTAGGAGTCATTCCAAGCGCGTCAAGCCCGATGACTCTCTTCTATGACAACACTGGAGCTATTGCCATTGCCAAGGAGCCCAGGTTTCACAAGAAGACCAAGCACATCAAGCGCCGTTTCAACTCCATCCGGAATTATGTTCAAGATGGAGACATAGATATTTGTAAAGTGCATACGGATCTGAATGTCGCAGACCCGTTGACTAAACCTCTTCCACGGGCAAAACATGATCAACACCAGAACTCTATGGGTGTTCGATTCATCACAATGTAACTAGATTATTGACAGTAGTGCAAGTGGGAGACTGTTGGAAATATGCCCTAGAGGCAATAATAAAAGGATTATTATTATATTTCCTTGTTCATGATAATTGTCTGTTATTCATGCTTGAATTGTATTGTACGGAAACAGCGATACATGTGTGAATACATAGACCACGACGTGTCCCTAGTAAGCCTCTAGTTACTAGCTCGTTGATCAACAGATGGTCACGGTTTCCTGACCATGGACATAGGATGTCATTGATAACAGGATCACATCATTAGGAGAATGATGTGATGGACAAGACCCAATCCTGAGCCTAGCACGAGATCGTATAGTTCGTAATGCTTAAGCTTTTCCAGTGTCAAGTATTTATTCCTTAGACCATGAGGTTGTGCAACTCCCGTATACCGTAGGAATACTTTGGGTGTGCCAAACGTCAAAACGTAACTGGGTGACTATAAAGGTACACAACGGGTATCTCCGAAAGTGTTTGTTGGGTTGGTACGAACCGAGACTGGGATATTGTCACTCCGTATGACGGAGAGGTACCTCTGGGCCCACTCGGTAAGACATCATCATAATGAGCTCAAAGTGACTAAGGAGTTAGTCACGGGATGATGGATTACGGATCGAGTAAAGAGACTTGCCATGATGAGATTGAACAAGGTATCGGGCATACCGACGATCGAATCTCGGGCAAGTACCGTACCAATAGACAAAGGGAATAACATACGGGATTGAGTGAATCCTTGACACAGTGGTTCATCCGATGAGATCATCTAGGAACACGTGGGAACCAACATGGGTATCTAGATCCCGCTATTGGTTATTGACCGGAGAGTCGTCTCGGTCATGTCTGCGTGTCTCCCGAACCCGTAGGGTCTACACACTTAAGGTTCGGTGACGCTAGGGTTGTAGAGATACATGCACATGGAAACCCGAATGTTTTTCGGAGTCCCGGATGAGATCCCGGACGTCACGAGGAGTTCCGGAAGGGTCCGGAGGTAAAGAATGATATATAGGAAGTCCAGTTTCGGCCATCGGGAGAATTCCGGGGGTCACCGGGAGTGTCTCGGGACCACTGGAGGGGTCCCGGGGGTCCACCGGGTGGGGCCGCCCATCCCGGAGGGCCCCGTAGGCCGCAAGGGGAAGGGGGCCAGCCCCTGGTGGGCTGGCGCACCCACATGGGCCCCCCTCCATGCGCCTAGGGTTGAAACCCTAGGGGGTGGGGGCGCCCCCTATGCCTTGGGGGGCAAGTCTCCCCCCTGGCCGCCGCCCCCCTAGGAGATTGCATCTCCTAGGGCCGGTGCCCCCCTGCCCCCCTATATATAGTGGGGGGAGAGAGGGCAGCCGCACCCCAAGCCTTTGGCACCTCTCCCCCCGTCACACCTCCAACTCCTCTCGCGGGGCGCCGGCGAAGCCCTGCAGCTTTTCTTGTTGCATCCACCACCACGCTGTCGTGCTGCTGGATCTCCATCAACCTCTCCTCCCCCCTTGCTGGATCAAGAAGGAGGAGACGTTGCTGTACCGTACGTGTGTTGAACGCGGAGGTGCCGTCCATTCGGCGCTGGGATCATCGGTGACGAGGATCACGAAGAGTACGACTCCATCATCCACGTTCCTTCGAACGCTTCCGCACGCGATCTACGAAGGGTATGTAGATGCACTCTTTTATGCTCGTTGCTAGATGACTCCTTAGATTGATCTTGGTGAAGCGTAGGAAATTTTTTGAATTCTGCTACGTTCCCCAACACTTCTCACCTTGTATGCATGTCACAAGGCCTTTCTCAAGTTGCTTCTTCAACTTGGCATTTTCTTCAACAAGATGCACATGCTCGCAACATGGGTTAGTAGCATTTGCATTATCAATCAACACCATGCGAGGAAATATGGACTTTTCCTTGGTTAGCGAAACTTGGAGTTGATCATGAGACTCCTTGAGAGAAGCATGCATACCTTTCAAGGCCTTGTGAGCCTTTTCAAGAGTAACAAACTCCTCCTTGAGTCTATCGTGGTCAACCCCAAGTTTTGCCTTCTCGGAGTTAAGCATACGAGAGACAACTAAAGCATGATCGAGATCTTTCTTTAATTTAGCATGATCATCGTTGTGTAACTCCTCAAGAGCCAAACGAAGACCACGCTCTTCCTCTAGAGCATTAGAGAGATCCGATATTTCATCGGCATAGTCTCGACTATGACCTTCCATTTTAGCAATGGTCTCCTCATGAGCCTCGATCATGTCATTGGCCTCACCGAGTTGTTCCAAGAGAGCAACAAAATGCTTCTTGGGTTTGCCCTTGAGTTTGCTCATGAACAACTCAAATTCATTTTCTCCCTCCTTAGTTCCCTCACTCTCATCAATACAATCCGTCAATGAAGGATTAGAAGTGATGGTAGTATTGATGTTTAGGGTTACCTTGTTGGTGGCCTTGGCCATGAGACACTTGGTGGTGATGTTCTCATTTGGTGAGTCGAAGAGAGATGAGTGCGGAGAAGTAGCAATAGCAATTGTGGCCATGGTAACCATCTCATCATCTTCATCATTATCATCATCCTCAACATATTCTTCTTGGGCACCAGCCCTTTAGGAGGAGTCTTCTTGTTGAAGTTATTCTTGTTGGGATAAGACTTGGCCTTGTCCTTCCGGATAAGCTTGCCTCCAAAGTCTTCTCTTTTCTCATATGGGCAATCCGCAACGAAGTGGCTTACATTTCCACAGTTGAAGCATGTCCTCACTCGTTGCTTGCCCTTGTTCCCACTTGAGTTGTTCTTGTTGAAGTTGGGCCTCGTGTTCTTCTTGTTGCCCCAAAATTGCCGTGAAGCAAGAGCCATGTGCTCATGATAGGCATATTTGGTGTCCTCGGGGCAACTCTCATCCTCCTCCTCCTCCTCCTCTTCTTCCACACAAGCCTTGGCCTTCAATGCAAGGTTAGGCTTCTTTGGTCGTTGAGCTCTTAAAACCGCATTGTCGACGGTCTTGTCCAAGATCCTCATGGCAACGAACTCATCCAACACTTCATTTGATGACAAGTGGTGGAAGTCCGGTCTTTGACGGATGACAGAGGACATGGCCTTATGGTAGGGCATCATGGCCTTGAGAAACTTGCGCTTGATCCAATTGTCATCCGTGTCCTTAATTCCATGATCTCGAAGAGAGACCGCAAGAGTGGTTAATCTCCGATAAAGTTCACGAGGATCTTCTTCTTCGATCATAGCAAACTCATCGGCTTCATCTTGCACAACTTCATAGTTTGAGCGTTGAATGCTGGCGCTCCCCTTGCACATAGTGCCAACATGCTCCCAAGCTTCCTTGACCACAGTGAAGGGTCGAAGATGTGCAATGTCTTCGGGAGGGATAACATCTTGAAGTATGCAAAGAACGGACTCGTTGAATTGATGATCCGCAGTTTCTCTTGGAGTCATGTTGTCGGGATCGCGTGGATAAAAACCTTGCTCAATGATTCTCCAAAGATTAGTAGAGCAATGATTTAAATGACGTTTGAAGCGAAACATCCAAGTAGCAAAATCAGAAATTTTTATAAAGTTAGGAGGGGGCCCAATGGAATTTAAATGCGGTGTGGGAATGGGTCCTCCATAGTGAGTAGGAGGAGCGAAGTGAGCAAAGATCCCACTCCCATTCTTAGTAACCGGGGCTTGTTCACTACTAGCTTCTCCCTTGTCGGGAGTAGCCTCCGACACGTTGGTAGCGGGACGAACCACTTCCAACGGTGTGGTGGATAATTTAAGCCCCTCAAGCAAATCTTTAAACATGCCTTTGGCCTCGGTCGCAAGTGATTCTTTCAATGTGGTCATTGCCACATTGAACTCCTCACGAGAGACCGAGGCTCCCCCATCGGACGTAGGCAAGGATGGAGTTCCACTGGAATGTCCCTCCGTCTCGACTACGTTGTCACCCATACTCTTTGGATGGTAAAGTCCTTAAAAAGAGATGAGGCTCTGATACCAATTGAAATGATCGATATGGTTGACTAGAGGGGGGGAGGTGAATAGGCAACTAACAATTTTTAGCTTTTCTTAACCAATTTAAAATAAGCTTCAAAGTAAGTTGTCTAGATATGCTACTAAGACGACAACTAATAGGAAGTAAAGATAACAACCTCACAAGCAAGCTATAAGAGATAAACAAGTAAAGCTTGCACAAGTAAAGGAAAGAAATAATCACAAGTGGAACCGATGAAGACGAGGATGTGTGGCCGAAGTTCCTTCCCTTTGAGGGGAAGTACGTCTCCGTTGGAGCGGTGTGGAGGCACAATGCTCCCCAAGAAGCCACTAGGGCCGCCGTATTCTCCTCACGCCCTCACACGATCCAAGGTGCTGTGATTCCACTAGTGGTGCCCTTGAAGGCGGCAACCGAACCTTTACAAACAAGGTTGGGGCTATCTCCACAATCGAATTGGAGGCTCCCAACGATACCACGAAGCTTCACCACAATGGAATATGGCTTCAAGGTGACCTCAACCGTCTAGGGTGCTCAAACACCCAAGAGTAACAAGATCCACTAGGGATTAGTGGGGGGAATCAAATATCTCTTGGTGGAAGTGTAGATCGATGCCTTCTCAAGCAATCCCGAGCAAATCAACAAGTTTGATTGGCTAGGGAGAGAGATCGGGCGAAAATGGAGCTTGGAGCAACAATGGAGTATTTGGGGGAAGAGGTAGGTCAGCAAGGAGGAAGAAGAGGCCTTTATATAGTGGGGGGAACAATCCAACCGTTACCCCCCACTCAGCCCCGCAAAGAGTGGTACTACCGCTTGAGGGAGCGGTACTACCGCTTATGAAGCGATACTACCGTTTCCCTTCAACGGTACTGCCGCGCAAGAGGGTTGGGACCCAGAGCGGTACTACCGCGGTCGCAGGGCGGTACTACCGCTGAGGAGCGGTACTACCGCCACTACTACCGCTCCTAGTGCCGCAAAACCCGACATGAGAAAAAGCGCTCTCGAGTCGAGGCGGTAGTAACACGGAATAGCAGTGGTACTGCCGCAGAGTGCAACAAGCGGTACTACCGCTTAGTGGAGCGGTACTACCGCTTGAGGCACTCAGGCGGTACTACCGCTGGGGCCAGGAAAACCAGAGAAGGGGGGAATGTAGTACTCCATTGAGGCGGGAATGTATGGTGGGTGCGATAAGGAAGTGTACGTGCTGATTCCACCCAAAACTTACCAAAGTGGATCCCCTCTTAATAGTACGGCTTTCATATTACTCAGATCCACCGAAAAATAAGCAAAAGGAAACATCGTCTTCCATAGATTCCGAGGGGCATCTAATCGTCTTGTGCCTAGGTGAGATATATCTGAAAGAGCTTAGAACACATGATTAGTCCGCAAAAGCATTGCCATCAATCACCAAAACACCATCGGGCTAAATATGCCCTTACAAAAAGTAAATAGATAGGCCCTTCGCAGAGGGAAGCAGGGATTTATAGAGGTGCGAGAGCTCGATTTTTAAATAGAGATGAATACCATTTTGAGCGGTATACTTTCATTGTTAACATAACAACCAAGAATGTCGACATCTCCCACGCTACGCACATTATAGGCGGTTCCCAAACAGAATGGTAAAGTTTATACTCCCCCAACCACCAACAAACACACTCCACGGCCATCCGAATCCACGGGGTACCGTCGAAACAAGCAACAACCCCGGGGGAGTTTTGTTTAATTATTATGATTTGAGCATGGGACTGGGCATCCCGGTTACTAGCCATTTTCTCATGAATGATGAGCAGAGTCCACTCATCGTGAGAATAACCCACCTAGCATGGAAGATATAGACAACCCTAGTTGATACATGAGCTGTTCGAGCATACAAAACAGAATTTCATTTGAAGGTTTAGAGTTTGGCACATACAAATTTACTTGGAATGGCAAGTAAATACCGCATATAGGAAGGTATGTTGGACACATTGGAATAACTTTGGGGTTTATGGAAGTGGATGCACAATCAGTATTCCCGCTTAGTACAGGTGAAGGCTAGAAAGAGACTGGGAAGCGACCAGCTAGAGAGCAACAACGGTCATGAACATGCATTAAAATTAATCAACAATGAATGTGTCACACCCCAAAAATATTCCTCTGGAGTTTTGAAAACTTTTGCAAAACTTTAACTAAGTTTTTTTTTTTTTTAAAATTTTGGTTGGAGGGTTCTGTTTGAAGGATGGACTTATTTGATTTAAGTATTTTGGAGGTTTTAAGAACTTTTCTTTCTTAAGAATCTTTGGCTTTGGTCAATTATTTTCAAAAGCAAAAATCTTTTCCACCTCTTCTAGCACCATAAAAATTCCCAAATAATTTTTCTGCCACTCCAAATTTTTCCTCTCAAGTCATGTACACCTTCTGTGATATTTCACAACTCCTCCCCACTCCACAAAAATATTCTTTCTATTTATTTTATATTCCAAAAGGGGAATTTGAATAAATCATAGTTTCTTGACATTTACAAAGGAACTATATTTTCTATGACTCTTCTGCATCCACCAAAATTATCCCTACATATATATGGTACCCTCAACCCATTTCTCCAAAAACATTTGGTCCCACAGTTCAAAATTTTCAAAATAAATTCAGTTCAAATTTGGTCCATAAATCATGTTTTTGCCCCAAACCATTTCCAAACTTCACCAAAATTCTTGGCCTCCTGGCAAACTCATTTTTGAGTAGCTACACACCACCACCCAAAACCCCATGATCAAACTAGTTGCCTAAACCCTCAAAGCATTTCATCAAACAGGTTGCTGGCACTGTTCATAACTGAATTAAAATTCAGTTAACTGAATTTACTTCGGCCGACAGAGACAGGGTGCCGTGCATCCATCATCTTCCCTCCCGCACGGCGATGTTGCTTGTGTCCAGTGCCGTAGCACTCCCTGGCCCAGCGCCCAGCCACTCCACGCCGGCGAGGTGGCACCGGGCCGGTGCAGCCTCCCCAAGCGCGTCCACGGCGGGGCCGAGCGGACACGCCACGGCCATAGGCCGCCATTCACTGCCCAGCAGCACCCCTACCTACTTCTTCGCACACGCGTCACTCCCTCTCTCACCTCCGCACAAAAGACACACCGGCCACGCCGCACGGGGCCCGTCTGACAGTCGCCGGAGCCGGCCGCTCCGCCGCGCCCGTGCGGACAGCACATCGCCAACGTGTCGCGCAGGCGCAAGCCCGCCCACGCGGAGGCTTCGGACGAACGCCACGGGCCTCTAGAATGCCCCGACACTCAGATCACCGACCAGAACCAACCCCGGCGACCTCATTAACTCCGGCGAGCCCCACCCGCTTCGGCCATCTCCGACTCGCCTATATAAAGGGTTCCCGAGCTCCTCTAGCGCCAGCACTCGCCTTCACCACCTCCCATACCTCCTCCTGACCACCCACCAGGCCCCGAGGGGGTCGTCTTCTTCCCCTCCGGCCACCGCTCCGCCGCCTCTGTCCTCGAACCGAACCGAGCACATACACCACCAGAGCAGCCCAAACTTCGTCGATCCTCTCCTTTTCCACCACCTTGCCGAATCCCTAAGTCAATTTACCTCCCCGAGCCCTCTCCGACGAGCCACCACCTCACCAGAATCATCCTCCGCCGGCGACGAGCTCACCGCCGTTCAGGTGACCGCCGGTGGCCACCTCCACCACCCCTGGATGCGGAAGTCCCCGCTGGTCATGTTGCGACCAGCGCCGGACCCTGAGACCCCGGCGATCGTCGCCGGCGATCGCCGCCGCCTCTCTGTACTCGCGCGCGAGCGCGTTTGAATTTAAACCTGACGGGTGGCCCCCACCCGTCAGCTCTCTCTCTCTCTGTTCTGTTTTAAGTGGAAGCGCACTCTGCGCTTTACGCCTTCTGCACAGGAAGACGTACTCGTACCCGAAACGTTTTCTTTTAAAATAACTCTGGGACTTCTGTTTTACAGAAAAACCCCTGGTTTTGAAAAGCTAATAACTTTTAAAATATAAACCCAAATGAGTTGATTCTTTTTGCTAAAATTTTCTTTTCTACTCTAGTTTATTTTAAGATTTATTTAAAAATATTTTGAGAACTTTTTCTGTTCTGTGTTGGTTTTCTTATTCGAATTCAAATTTGAATTTTTCAGAGAAAGAAGAGGGAACTTTTGCTGGATTTTCAGAAGGGTTTTCTCCTGATTACTTTGGACAAGGCAAGCATTATTGAACTTGAGATATGATGTTGCTTCCTTGCTTGGTTACATAGTATGATAGTGCATCACATACGTAGCATGTTATATCACATGTGCATGCATGGTCATGTCATGTTTGTTTTACCTTGGCTTGCATGTCACACTAGCTTGTCTGGCATACAAGTGGTTACGTGAGGGCAGAGATGTTGCTGCTGGTTGGGACATGCTAGTGGGCATGGTCCTTTGTTGACACAGTGGTGTCATGTGATACTGATAAAAGAACACTGTTGATATTTTAACAGTACCTCCTGAGTCTGCCTAGATCGAGTCTTGCTCTTACACCTAGCTGTATACCGTGCTGCCACGGGTCCTTCCGAAAGGAGGGTACGGCCTAGTAAGTTGTTAACCCCTGGACGGGTGCACGCCACCCAGATAACTGCGATGAAGGTTGTAGCCTGTCATCGGGTCAGGGGCATGGGTGTTACCGGTTGTAGCCGAGAGGGGGGCACCCCTTGTAATCCGCGCGTTTAATAGTGATCCCATGCTTTTCGGAGGTTGTAGCCTCCCTGACTTAAGGTGTCTGGAGTGATGCTGTGGGTGAGTCCAAGCATCCGGTGGGCGGGTATGCGTCAGGAGTGTTTTCAACCTAAAGTCCGTATTAGGTTTTAGTCAGTGCACGGTGCTGTCTAGATCCTATACTTGTGGGTAAAGGGTACACCCTCTGCAGAGTTATATCTATTCGAATAGCCGCGTCCACGGTCAAGGACTTAGTTGGGTGGGTCAAGTATCGGTCCCGGTGTCAGTCTCTGGAGGAAAATAATATACTTGAGTATGTTATGTTTGCATGATGCTTTCGACATAGTCAGAATTATCATGAATTTATTTATGATGAATATTATATTTATGGACTAACCCGATAATTTTGTTGTTACCTTCAAGAGTGTCTCAGGGGCTGGCTAGACTACCCCGGACACTCGCTTTTATTTTAAAGACCTTTTGTGGCGTCCCTCGAGTGTCAGGCGGTTTATCACGCCACTACTCTTGTGGATACCCAACTGGCATTTCTTTTAAAGTCCTTTTGTGGCGTCCCTCGAGTGTCAGGCGGTTTATCACGCCACTGCTCTTGTGGATACCCAACTGGCATTTCTCTTAAAGTCCTTTTTGAGGCGTCCCTCGAGTGTCAGGCGGTTTATCACGCCACTGCTCTTGTGGATACCCAACTGGCATTTCTCTTAAAGTCCTTTTTGAGGCGTCCCTCGAGTGTCAGGCGGTTTATCACGCCACTACTCTTGTGGACACCCGACTGGCATTTCTCTTTAAGTCCTACCGTGATGTCACTTGACATCCGACCGGCATTTATTTTATCTTCTTATATTATTAATAATATCGTGTACTAACCATATTCCACCATGCCAAGTCTTGTCAATTTGTTGCATACATGTAGTTTATTTATCATGGCATGTGCTTTCAGTATACCTTATTTTCATAATGTTTGCGAGTACATTCAAAGTACTCACTGGCTTGTCCCTGGCTATTTACTTGGCCAGACTTGGAGGAGGACGAGCCCGTGGAGGAGAATTGCGCTAGCGAGGCCGACGCTTAGAAGGTTCCCAGTCAGCACGCCTGTGTCTTGAGTCTATCACTTGTACCATCCGTCAAGCTTCCGCCACACCAATAAAATAGTCAAGCCTCACACTGACGCTTGACTCTATGCTAGTCTTTCAGCGTTGAGTTCCACCACCCACTGTCATATTTCGCCACCCTAGTGTGTTGAGTTGTTGTAATAAATTATTGAGTCACCCTGACTCAACCCTGTGTAATATTATTGTACTGGTTATCTATATCAAGGTTGTCCACTGGTTGTGCTTGGGAGCCAGTGTGACTTAGGGCTATTCTGTGAGTTACTTCTCAGAAATGAGCCCGACAGACCTTGGTACCAGAGCCAGGCTGACTGTAGGAGCCCTAGGCACGATCACTAGACACCGAGTCAATGCTGACATTTTTTTTTCCCAGCATGCATCTCATGCATCGTAGCAAATTTTCTGTAGTCATCATACACTTATGACATGACTACTTGGATTTTTGTCTACTGTTGTAGATGGCTGGTGGCAGCTGCCCGTCGCAAGTTTTCGCCAACGAGCCTGCGGGATTTTCCCGTCTTCTCGCGAGCATCGCGAAAGACGCGCTGGGGTCCCTTGGGCGTCCGGAGTACGTCATCTACCCGGACAAGATCTCAGAGACCCTGACTATGTACCAGGCTTCGGTATATATTCGGGGTGGTGCGTCCGTATCTTTCCGCAACTACCGCTTCATGGGGAGAGCCATGCCCACTGAGAGGCATGCTATCCAGATGGCCGCACGTGAGGCTATCGCACGTCTCAGGGATATCCTGCCCGTCATGCAGGACCGTCCCTATTACTACATGCCTTGTCACGTTCCATACACCAGCCACTATGCTTTTTCCTGCACCATAGGGGAAAAGGACACGGCTATTGAGCCACTTGTCCAGTATATCATGGCCTTGGAGTCAGCCTTCACCTCCATGGTGGATGACTACCTCACTGCGCGGATGGACTTGTCTCGTGCAAGAATCATTCGCAGGAGCGAGTACCGCTCTCCTTCGCCTCGTGCTCCACGCACATCCACTACACCAAATATTCCTCTGGCTAATCCTGCGACTCAGCGCTCGACCCCGACTGGCGATGCTAGCCGTCCGGCTGCACCCATTCCTACCAGAGCTTCTCCACTGACCAGCACGGTGCCACCTCCAGCAGGCACGGCATCAACGACTACACGACTAGAGGCGATCCTCGAGGAGGAAGAGGAGGAGGGCGATATCACATCATGGGTGCCTTGCCTGAGTCTCACTCTCAGCAGGACCTAGGATGAGCTGTGTGAACGAACACAGTCTTCTTCGCCAAACGACCACTTGAGAACACGGATGTAATATATTTATTTTCCTGTTCCGCCTAGCCTTTGTAAAATAGCTATGACCGCTGGCCGATGAGAGCACGGAGAGTGCGCTAGTAGAATAAAATGATCTTATATGATACAGTTTCCGCATGTACCCTGTATAATTATATCCTGTATAATTAAATCCTGCTTGTATAATTAAAATCACTTGTGTAATATAACTGTTTGCCTTGCCTTACCTTGTCCGGGGGAAAAATTTATTTGGAAACTTATTTCTGCCTTTTTGATTATTTTCTTTGGTGTTATGCAAATACCCCAGAAAGAAAATGCATCGTCCCTGGACCCGTTCTATGCCAACTCCAGATGAGAACAACGCTGGACAGATGGAAAATAATTTTACTCAAGGGCAGACGAGTCAGCAAAGCAGTGATTCAGCATTTTCGCAAGTGTGTCGCTTATTTGAGCAGAGTCAGCAACAACATCAGGAGATGATGCAGCATTTGATTAACATGGGAAATCACCATGGACAACAGCAACCCAGGTCCAAACTATCTGAGTTGCAAAAGACCCGCCCAACGGTTTTTACGCACACTGACAAGCCACTAGAGGCAGACGACTGGCTTCGAGACATGGAAAGAAAATTGGACATTGCCCAGTGTACGGACCAGGAAAAGGTGTTGTACACACCACATTATTTTTCTGGAATGGCTGCGTCGTGGTGGGAAAACTTATGCCACACCCACCCTGACGGAGCAAATATGACATGGGCACAACTCAAGGAGCATTTCCGAGGAGCGCATATCCCAAATAGCATTATGAAATTAAAGAAGAGGGAATTTGAGGATCTCAAACAGCGGGGCTCCACAGTGTCCCAATATCTGGATCAGTTTACTCAGTTGGCCAGATACGCCAACGACGAATATATGACAGAAAACAAAAAGATGGAAAAATTTCTCGACGGACTTGTCTCATCCCTAAAGTGCCAGCTGATGGTTCACACTTTTCCAGACTTTAAGACACTTGTGGATAAGGCTATTATTCTGGAAAATGAACACCGCAATATGGATGAGGCTCGCAAGCGTCGCATGAACCAGTCAGGACAGGTTCGCAACAACAGGCCCAGGAATGACGTTCAAAAGACAGTAATGACCCGGCCAACAAATACAGCTCCACCTCAGAACCGCAGTGCATTCCACAATAGGACTAAGGATACAAATTTTCATTCTGGAGTTACATGTTACTCCTGTGGAGGAGAGGGGCATTACGCTAAACAGTGCCCGAAACAAGGAAACAACCCTCCCAAAGCCAACAACAACAACAATGGCCGCGGTGCGACCAACGCTCCGCGACGCAATAATTTCAACCCCAATAACAACCACAAGCCAGGACATATCAACCACGTGAATTTTGAGGAAGCTCAGAACGCACCGGATATCGTGTTTGGTACGTTCCCCGCCAACTCAGTAAATGCTACAGTTTTATTTGATTCCGGAGCTTCCCACTCTTGCATTTCTAAAAGATTTGCCTCGAAGAATCAGTTTCCCTTTTTGCCTTTGCAAAATTCCATGGTTATTCAGTCCCCGGGATCGAAGCAAAATACTCAATGGTACTGCAAGGATGTGAACATCGAAATTGAAGGAATGGGATTCCTAGCCAATCTCATCATATTGGACGCAGTTGATTTGGACATTATTCTGGGAATGGATTGGTTAACCACAAACAAAGGTTTTATAGACTGCTATAACCGCACAGTAACTCTTACCAATTGCCAAGGGAAGACCATCAAAGTGGGTACAAGGAAGATTGCCACATTCCAAGGGAAATTAAATCAAGTGGATACGGTGGAATTAAATATGGTTCCTGTAGTCTGTGAATATCCTGATGTATTTCCTGAAGAGTTACCAGGAATGCCACCGGACCGCGAGATTGAGTTCGTTATTGAACTAGCACCTGGAACGACACCCATATACAAGAAACCGTACCGTATGGCCCCAACAGAATTGGCAGAATTAAAGAAGCAAATTAAGGAGTTGATGGAGAAAGGTTACGTACGACCCAGCTCGTCACCATGGGGTTCGCCAGTTTTATTCGCCAAAAAGAGGGATGGTACCCTACGGCTGTGCATTGATTACAGGGCACTTAATATGGTCACTATCAAGAATAAATATCCACCGCCTAGAATCAACGACTTGTTTGAGCAGCTAGCTGAAGCTAAAGTCTTCTCAAAGATAGACCTAAGGTCAGGTTATCATCAGCTAAAAATTCGGACGACGGACATACCTAAGACGGCGTTTACCACAAGATATGGATTATATGAGTTCACAGTAATGCCGTTCGGTTTGACCAATGCCCCTGCATATTTTGTGCATCTCATGAACAAGGTTTTCATGAAATATTTGGATAAATTTGTGGTGGTATTTATCGATGACATACTCATTTACTCTAAGACGCCCGAAGAACATGAGCAGCACCTTCGGATAGTACTAGAAGAATTAAGAAGACATCAGCTTTATGCCAAATTCAGCAAATGTGAATTTTGGTTGAGAGAAGTGGGTTTCCTTGGACACGTACTAACCCAAGATGGAATCGCTGTGGACCCGGGAAAAGTAAAGGATGTATTGGGATGGAAGCAACCCACAAACGTAACGGAGGTCAGAAGTTTTCTTGGTCTAGCAGGCTATTATCGAAGATTTATTGAAGGATTTTCCACTATAGCCAGACCCATGACCCAATTACTCAAGAAAGATAAGAAGTTTGAATGGACTGAAGCTTGTGAAAAGAGTTTTCAGGAGTTGAAAAAGAGGTTAACAACGTCACCAGTCCTAGTTGTACCCGATGTACACAAAAATTTTGATATATACTGTGATGCATCCGGGAAAGGCCTTGGGTGTGTGTTAATGCAAGAAGGAAAAGTAGTAGCTTACACATCAAGGCAGCTACGGAGACATGAAGAAAATTACCCCGTTCACGATCTGGAACTTGCTGCAGTAATACACGAACTCAAAGAGTGGCGACACTATCTTCTGGGGAACCGATGTGAAATATACACGGATCATAAAAGTCTTAAATATATTTTCACGCAGCCAGAATTAAATTTGAGACAGCGACGATGGCTTGAATTAATTAAGGATTATGACGTAGGAATTCACTATCACCCTGGTAAAGCCAATGTTGTGGCAGATGCCCTCAGCAGAAATCCATACGCCGGAAATGGCAGCGTTCAGCTCTCGCAACATGTGCTCAGCCAGGAATTTGCCAAACTCAACATGGCCCTAGTCACGGAAGGGACCATCTCCCAGTTGGAAATAAAACCAACCTTAGAGGACCAGATCAGAGACGCCCAGAAGGGACATCCGAGTATTGAAGGAATTAGGAAGAAGATGAAACTGGGCAGAGCTCCCGAATTTATTGAAGACGACCAAGGAATTATCTGGTTTGGACAGAGACTATGCGTACCAAACATTGAGGAATTAAAGCAGCAAAGAATGGCAGAGGCACACACCGCTCCATATTCTATTCACCCCGGAGGGACAAAAATGTATAAGGATATACAGGAGAGATTCTGGTGGCACGGGATGAAAAGGGATATAGCCATATATGTGGCATGTTGTGATACCTGCCAACGAGTGAAGGCGGAACACCAGAGACCAGCAGGGTTGTTGCAACCAATTAAAGTGCCTGAATGGAAGTGGGACAGGATTGGCATGGATTTTGTGGTTGGTTTGCCAAGGTCACGCCATGGGAATGATGCCATCTGGGTAATAATAGATTCACTAACTAAGGTAGCACATTTCATTCCGGTAAAAACCACCTACTCAACACAGAGGCTAGCCAGGCTGTATCTATCCAGGATTGTTTGTCTACACGGAGTACCCAAAATAATTGTATCCGACAGAGGCACCCAATTTGTCTCTAGATTTTGGGAACATTTACAGCAAGCCTTAGGCACGCAACTGGCCTTCAGCACAGCATACCACCCGCAGACCGGAGGACAGACAGAGCGGGTAAATCAAGTATTAGAGGACATGTTGAGAGCATGTGTGCTTACCTACGGAGTCAGTTGGGAGGATAGTTTGCCTTATGCAGAATTTTCCTACAACAACAGTTATCAAGCTAGCCTAAAAATGGCACCGTTCGAAGCATTATACGGACGACGGTGCCGAACCCCATTAAATTGGTCTGAGACCGGAGACAGCCGAATCTTTGGACCAGATATGCTAATAGAGGCAGAAACCAAAGTAAAACTTATTCAGGACCGACTAAAGGCAGCTCAGAGCCGACAGAAGAGTTATTATGATCAAAAACACCGCCAGATCCACTTTGAGCCAAATGACTACGTGTATCTTAGAGTATCTCCAACAAGGGGGCTACAGAGATTTAAGGTCAAGGGGAAATTAGCACCGAGATTTATCGGACCATTCAAAATAACTGCAAGAAGGGGCAGGGTTGCTTATCAACTGGAATTACCCGCAGAATTATCAGATGTCCACGATGTGTTCCATGTGTCTCAACTGAGGAAGTGTATCAGCAACCCGGAAAAACAGGTGCAGCACCAGGAATTAGACCTTCAACCCGACCTTACCTATCGGGAGCGTCCTATAAAAATTTTAGAGGAGTCTGAACGGAGGACCCGGCAAAATGCAATAAAATTTTGCAAAGTCCAATGGAGCAATCACACCGAGGAAGAGGCAACCTGGGAAAGAGAAGATCATTTAAGGACTGAGTATCCGTACCTGTTTGAGGAACAGCTGGAATCTCGGGGACGAGATTTTTCTTAAGGGGGTAGGTGCTGTCACACCCCAAAAATATTCCTCTGGAGTTTTGAAAACTTTTGCAGAACTTTAACTAAGTTTTTTTTTTTTTTTAAAATTTTGGTTGGAGGGTTCTGTTTGAAGGATGGACTTATTTGATTTAAGTATTTTGGAGGTTTTAAGAACTTTTCTTTCTTAATAATCTTTGGCTTTGGTCAATTATTTTCAAAAGCAAAAATCTTTTCCACCTCTTCTAGCACCATAAAAATTCCCAAATAATTTTTCTGCCACTCCAAATTTTTCCTCTCAAGTCATGTACACCTTCTGTGATATTTCACAACTCCTCCCCACTCCACAAAAATATTCTTTCTATTTATTTTATATTCCAAAAGGGGAATTTGAATAAATCATAGTTTCTTGACATTTACAAAGGAACTATATTTTCTATGACTCTTCTGCATCCACCAAAATTATCCCTACATATATATGGTACCCTCAACCCATTTCTCCAAAAACATTTGGTCCCACAGTTCAAAATTTTCAAAATAAATTCAGTTCAAATTTGGTCCATAAATCATGTTTTTGCCCCAAACCATTTCCAAACTTCACCAAAATTCTTGGCCTCCTGGCAAACTCATTTTTGAGTAGCTACACACCACCACCCAAAACCCCATGATCAAACTAGTTGCCTAAACCCTCAAAGCATTTCATCAAACAGGTTGCTGGCACTGTTCATAACTGAATTAAAATTCAGTTAACTGAATTTACTTCGGCCGACAGAGACAGGGTGCCGTGCATCCATCATCTTCCCTCCCGCACGGCGATGTTGCTTGTGTCCAGTGCCGTAGCACTCCCTGGCCCAGCGCCCAGCCACTCCACGCCGGCGAGGTGGCACCGGGCCGGTGCAGCCTCCCCAAGCGCGTCCACGGCGGGGCCGAGCGGACACGCCACGGCCATAGGCCGCCATTCACTGCCCAGCAGCACCCCTACCTACTTCTTCGCACACGCGTCACTCCCTCTCTCACCTCCGCACAAAAGACACACCGGCCACGCCGCACGGGGCCCGTCTGACAGTCGCCGGAGCCGGCCGCTCCGCCGCGCCCGTGCGGACAGCACATCGCCAACGTGTCGCGCAGGCGCAAGCCCGCCCACGCGGAGGCTTCGGACGAACGCCACGGGCCTCTAGAATGCCCCGACACTCAGATCACCGACCAGAACCAACCCCGGCGACCTCATTAACTCCGGCGAGCCCCACCCGCTTCGGCCATCTCCGACTCGCCTATATAAAGGGTTCCCGAGCTCCTCTAGCGCCAGCACTCGCCTTCACCACCTCCCATACCTCCTCCTGACCACCCACCAGGCCCCGAGGGGGTCGTCTTCTTCCCCTCCGGCCACCGCTCCGCCGCCTCTGTCCTCGAACCGAACCGAGCACATACACCACCAGAGCAGCCCAAACTTCGTCGATCCTCTCCTTTTCCACCACCTTGCCGAATCCCTAAGTCAATTTACCTCCCCGAGCCCTCTCCGACGAGCCACCACCTCACCAGAATCATCCTCCGCCGGCGACGAGCTCACCGCCGTTCAGGTGACCGCCGGTGGCCACCTCCACCACCCCTGGATGCGGAAGTCCCCGCTGGTCATGTTGCGACCAGCGCCGGACCCTGAGACCCCGGCGATCGTCGCCGGCGATCGCCGCCGCCTCTCTGTACTCGCGCGCGAGCGCGTTTGAATTTAAACCTGACGGGTGGCCCCCACCCGTCAGCTCTCTCTCTCTCTATTCTGTTTTAAGTAGAAGCGCACTCTGCGCTTTACGCCTTCTGCACAGGAAGACGTACCCGTAACCGAAACGTTTTCTTTTAAATAACTCTGGGACTTCTGTTTTACAGAAAAACCCCTGGTTTTGAAAAGCTAATAACTTTTAAAATATAAATCCAAATGAGTTGATTCTTTTTGCTAAAATTTTCTTTTCTGCTCTAGTTTATTTTAAGATTTATTTAAAAATATTTTGAGAACTTTTTCTGTTCTGTGTTGGTTTTCTTATTCGAATTCAAAATTGAAATTTTCAGAAAAAGAAGAGGGAACTTTTGCTGGATTTTCAGAAGGGTTTTCTCCTGATTACTTTGGACAAGGCAAGCATTATTGAACTTGAGATATGATGTTACTTCCTTGCATGGTTGCAAAGTATGGTAGTGCATCATACGTTGCATGTTATCACATGTGCATGCATGGTCATGTCATGTTGGTTTTACTTTGGCTTGCATGTCACACTAGCTTGTCTGGCATACAAGTGGTTACGTGAGGGCAGAGATGTTGCTGCTGGTTGGGACATGCTAGTGGGCATGGTCCTTTGTTGACACAGTGGTGTCATGTGATACTGATAAAAGAACACTGATGATATTTTAACAGTACCTCCTGAGTCTGCCTAGATCGAGTCTTGCTCTTACACCTAGCTGTATACCGTGCTGCCACGGGTCCTTCCGAAAGGAGGGTACGGCCTAGTAAGTTGTTAACCCCTGGACGGGTGCACGCCACCCAGATAACTGCGATGAAGGTTGTAGCCTGTCATCGGGTCAGGGGCATGGGTGTTACCGGTTGTAGCCGAGAGGGGGGCACCCCTTGTAATCCGCGCGTTTAATAGTGATCCCATGCTTTTCGGAGGTTGTAGCCTCCCTGACTTAAGGTGTCTGGAGTGATGCTGTGGGTGAGTCCAAGCATCCGGTGGGCGGTTATGCGTCAGGAGTGTTTTCAACCCAAAGTCCGTATTAGGTTTTAGTCAGTGCACGGTGCTGTCTAGATCCTATACTTGTGGGTAAAGGGTACACCCTCTGCAGAGTTATATCTATTCGAATAGCCGCGTCCACGGTCAAGGACTTAGTTGGGTGGGTCAAGTATCGGTCCCGGTGTCAGTCTCTGGAGGAAAATAATATACTTGAGTATGTTATGTTTGCATGATGCTTTCGACATAGTCAGAATTATCATGAATTTATTTATGATGAATATTATATTTATTGACTAACCCGATAATTTTGTTGTTACCTTCAAGAGTGTCTCAGGGGCTGGCTAGACTACCCCGGACACTCGCTTTTATTTTAAAGACCTTTTGTGGCGTCCCTCGAGTGTCAGGCGGTTTATCACGCCACTACTCTTGTGGATACCCAACTGGCATTTCTTTTAAAGTCCTTTTGTGGCGTCCCTCGAGTGTCAGGCGGTTTATCACGCCACTGCTCTTGTGGATACCCAACTGGCATTTCTCTTAAAGTCCTTTTTGAGGCGTCCCTCGAGTGTCAGGCGGTTTATCACGCCACTGCTCTTGTGGATACCCAACTGGCATTTCTCTTAAAGTCCTTTTTGAGGCGTCCCTCGAGTGTCAGGCGGTTTATCACGCCACTACTCTTGTGGACACCCGACTGGCATTTCTCTTTAAGTCCTACCGTGATGTCACTTGACATCCGACCGGCATTTATTTTACCTTCTTATATTATTAATAATATCGTGTACTAACCATTTTCCACCATGCCAAGTCTTGTCAATTGTTGCATACATGTAGTTTATTTATCATGGCATGTGCTTTCAGTATACCTTATTTTCATAATGTTTGCGAGTACATTCAAAGTACTCACTGGCTTGTCCCTGGCTATTTACTTGGCCAGACTTGGAGGAGGACGAGCCCGTGGAGGAGAATTGCGCTAGCGAGGCCGACGCTTAGAAGGTTCCCAGTCAGCACGCCTGTGTCTTGAGTCTATCACTTGTACCATCCGTCAAGCTTCCGCCACACCAATAAAATAGTCAAGCCTCACACTGACGCTTGACTCTATGCTAGTCTTTCAGCGTTGAGTTCCACCACCCACTGTCATATTTCGCCACCCTAGTGTGTTGAGTTGTTGTAATAAATTATTGAGTCACCCTGACTCAACCCTGTGTAATATTATTGTACTGGTTATCTATATCAAGGTTGTCCACTGGTTGTGCTTGGGAGCCAGTGTGACTTAGGGCTATTCTGTGAGTTACTTCTCAGAAATGAGCCCGACAGAATGCAAGCATGAGTAGGATATAAATCACCATGAACATAAATATCATGGAGGCTATGTTGATTTGTTTCAACTACATGCGTGAACATGTGCCAAGTCAGACCACTTGAATCGTTCAAAGGAGGATAGCACCCCATCATACCACATCACAACCATTTTAATTATCATGTTGGCACGCAAGATAGACCATTATAAACTCTCAACTAATTAAGCATGGCATAAGCAGCTATGATCTCTAATTGTCATTGCAAGCATGTTTCATTCATAACAAGCTGAATCAGGAACGATGAACTATCATATTTACAAAAACAAGAGAGGTCAAGTTCATACCAGCTTTTCTCATCTCAATTAGTTCATCATATATCATCCTTATTGCCTTTCACTCGCACGATTGAACGGTGTGGATTATAATAATAGTGCACGTGCATTGGACTAAGCTGGAATTTGCGAGCTTTTAATACAAGAGAGAAGATAAGGTAATATGGCTCAAGGTTAAATCAACAATAAAGCATAAGAGAGCCACTAAGCATTTTCAATCATGGTCTTCTACTCTTGACCCCCAAAGAAAAGAAAAGAACTATTTACACGGGAAAGCTCCCAACAAGCAAAAGAAGACCGATAAATCTTTTTAGGTTTTCTTTTAATTACTACTACAGGCAAGGAAAGTAAACTAGCTAAAAGCTATGACTAATATTTTTTTGTTTTTCTTAAGGTTTTTCTAACACACGAGAAAAAGACTAAGAAAAAGAATTGAAACTAAGCATGGATGGTACAATGAAAGAGTGAGAGCACCGACAACTAGAATAAGTGTGTGAACATGAATGTAAAGTCGGTGAGAAACACATACTCCCCCAAGCTTAGGCTTTTGGCCTAAGTTGGTCTATGGCCACGGATCGAAGCTACTTCCTCCAGTG
This sequence comes from Secale cereale, assembly GCA_902687465.1. Lineage (NCBI taxonomy): Eukaryota > Viridiplantae > Streptophyta > Magnoliopsida > Poales > Poaceae > Secale > Secale cereale. Next base: position 117,147,672 of record LR738712.1, on the reverse strand, counting down.
TACTGAGGTGTGTCCTCTGGGTGCCACTAGTTGGCAAGCTTATCCAGATCCCACCCATAAACAGACGAATGGTAAGGATCGAGTGGTGGCTCCGGCTCAGGCTCTGAAGCTTGTGCCTGGCTTTGGTACTTGTAGAAGGCATCTGATGTAACGAGATATATGCCTGTAGACAGATCAAACAGAGATGGTGCAGGCAAGGTAACAATCTCACAATATTTTTCATCAAACCTTAATTTATAGTTAAGCAACCTATCCTTGTCTTTAACAATAAAATCGTGAGCTACCATACTCTTATAGTCTAGATAAGCAGGGGAAAGCAATTTTTCTTCCTTCTCATGATGCCTAATAGGCATTCTAAAATGTTCAGCAAGGCGAGAAGCAAAGATGCCTCCAAAGACTGGGCCCTTTGAGCGGTTCAGACTCAGTCGTTTAGCAACGACGGCACCCAAGCTAAAGTTGTGTCTTGAAACAAAGCATGGCGTAAAATGAAAATATCAGGGGCACTGAGATTCCCACTATTTCCATGACCAATTAAACATCTATTAGCAAATAAAGCAAAGTAGCGCAGAACAGGGAAATGTATACTAGTAATTCTCGCCCCTGAGACTTGTCTAGTTTCCCCTACGGCTATCATGTCAATAAACCCTTCAACGTCTTCACGACGGGGTTCATCAAGTCTACCTTCAAAGGGTATCTTGCATACTTCACAAAACTCAAAGAATGATATTTCCTTAACCTCATCATATAAACGAAACTCTACTGTAGGTGGTGTTTTCTTAGCATGGAAATGAAAATTTTGTGTGAAAATATTAGTAACTAAGAGATATTGTTCACGCTGGTCATGGAGGAAGTCGGTGAGGCCTGCATTATTTGCTAACCAATAAAAGTCTTCGTAAATCCCGGTGGCTCTCATGAAATCATTACAAGGCCATTCACAGGGCTGAACTTCCGCCATGCGAGGAAGACTATATCTGGGCTTCTTATTTTCTTCCTTCTTCTTCTCCTCTGAACTCTTACTAGAGGAGCCCCTCAACAATCTCTTTATCATTTTCCTCCTCTAAAAATTTCTGAAATTTTTAGTTACTCAAAATAAAAGCCAAACTCAACAAGATTGATAGCAACAACTCCTACTAGTGCCTATATACTATATCATGCATTAGAACTACTTGGGACCAGGGAAATTTGACATGCAAGTTCAAGAACAAGGTCACCACATCAGCAAAAATTTGCAATAAATAAAGCACTAGAACAAAAACTAATTGGACCAATGGAGGAGTCACATACCAAGGAACAATCTCCCCAAACAGTTTGGTGAATGGTGCTTTGAGCAAGGAGATCGAAAATGGCAGCAAGATGAGCTAAAACTCGTGCTTGAGCTGGTGGGTGATTTTTTTGGGAGGAAGAAGAAGAGTATGGGTGCAGGAATAAGTGGAGGGGGCCATGTGGGGCCCACGAGGCAGGGGGCGCGCCTTGTGAGGGTGGGCGCGCCCTGGACCCTCGTGGCCAGGCGTTGGCTCCCCTCGTTGTGTGTTCAGTGCCATATATCCTCAAATATTCTAGAAAACATCATATTAAATTTTCAGGGAATTTGGAGAACTTTTATTTTCGGGTTATTTTTTTATTGCGCGGATAAGTGTGGAGACAGACAGAAAATACTATTTTTGCTTTATTTATTCTAATTACCAGAAGGTAAAAGGAGGATACAGAAGGTTGTGCTAGATAGATTCACCTATCCCATGCTCATCAAAGGGAATCCATTAACAAGGTTGATCAAGTCTTGTTAATAAACTCTTTCCAAATAACATGAAACCAGAGAATTTTCGAATAACACTAGGTTACCTCAATGGGGATATGTATGTCCCCAACAATAAGAATATCATATATCTTCTTGACAGTAGGGAGAGGAACTTCAAAACCTCCAATAGTAATAGTTGAAACTTTTCCAATATAATTGATATTGTGGACCTGAGGTTGTTTCCTCAAAAAGTGTACCGTATGCTCATTACCATTGACATGAAAAGTGACATTGCCTTTGTTGCAATTAATAACAGCCCCTGCAGTATTCAAAAGGGGTCTTTCAAGGATAATAGACATACTATCGTCCTCGGGAATATCAAGTATAACAAAGTTCGTTAGAATAGTAACATTTGCAACCACAACAGGCACATCCTCACAAATACCAACAGGTATAGCAGTTGATTTATCATCCATTTGCAAAGATATTTCAGTAGGTGTCAACCTACTCAAGTCAAGTCTACGATATAAAGAGAGAGGCATAACACTAACACCGGCTCTAAGATCACATAAAGCAGTTTTAACATAGTTCCTTTTGATGGAGGAAGGTATAGTAGGTACTCCTGGATCTCCTCATTTCTTAGGCATTCCACCTTTAAAAGTATAATTGGCAAGCATGGTATAAATTTCTACTTTAGGTATCTTTCTTTTATTGGTAATAATATCTTTCATATATTTAGCATAAGGATTTATTTTAAGCACATCAGTCAAACGCATACGCAAAAAGATAGGTCTAATCATTTTAGCAAAGCGCTCAAAATCCTCATCATCCTTTTTCTTGGATGGTTTAAGGAGGAAAAGGCATGGGTTTTTGAACCCATGGCTCTCTTTCCCTACCGTGCTTCCTAGCAACAAAGTCTCTCTTATCATAAAGTTGATTCTTTGATTGTGGGTTATCAGGATCAACAGCAGGTTCAATCTCTACGTCATTATCATTGCTAGGTTGAGCATCATCATGAACATCATCATTAATATTATCACTAGGTTGATGTTCATTACCAGATTGTGTCTCAGCATCAGAAACAGAGATATCATTGGGATTCTCACGTGTGTCTGCTACAGGTTCACTAGAAGCATGCAAAGTTCTATCATTTTTCTTTTTCTTTTTCTTAGAAGAACTAGGTGCATCTAAATTAGCTCTCTGAGAATCTTGCTCAATTCTCTTAGGGTGGCCCTCAGGATACAAAGGTTCCTGGGTCATTTTACCACCTCTAGTTGCAACTCTAACAACATAGTCATTATTCTTACCATTTAATTCATTGAGCAAATCATTCTGAGCCTTAAGTACTTGTTCTACTTGAGTGGTAACCATAGAAGCATGTATACTAATGAGTTTCAGTTCACCTTTAACTCTAGAAAGATAATCACTCAAGCGTTCCATCATATAAGCATTATGTTGAAATTGTCTACCAACGTAAGCATTGAAGTTTTCTTGCTTCACAATAAAATTGTCAAACTCATCTAAGCATTGGCTAGCAGACTTATAACGAGGAATATCACCTTCATCAAATCTATAAAGAGAATTTACCTTTACTACCTATGTCGGGTTATCAAGACCATGTATTTCTTCAATAGGTGGTAAATTCTTAACATCTTCAGCTTTAATACCTTTTTCTTTCATAGATTTCTTTGCCTCTTGCATATCTTCAGGACTGAGAAAAAGAACACCTCTTTTCTTCGGAGTTAGCTTAGGGGTGGGTTTAGGAATTGTCCAATTATTTCCATTGGCCAGCATATTATTCAATAGTAATTCAGCTTGATCAACTGTTCTTTCCCTGAAAACACAACTAGCACAACTATCCAGGTGGTCTCTGAAAGCATCGGTTAGTCCATTATAAACGACATCAAGTATATCTTCCTCTCAAGAGGATGATCAGGCAAAGCATTAAGTAATTGGAGAAGCCTCCCCCAAGCTTGTGGGAGATCTCTTCTTCAATTTGCACAAAGTTATAAATTTCCCGTAAGGCAGCCTGTTTCTTATGAGCGGGAAAATATTTAGCAGAGAAGTAATACATCATATCCCGGGGACTACACACACAACCAGGATCAAGAGAATTAAACCATGTCTTAGCATCACCCTTTAACAAGAACAGAAACAACATAAGGATATAGTAGTAACGAATCTTTTCATCATTGGTAAACATGGTGGCTATAACATTCAACTTAGTAAGATGTGCTACAACAGTTTCAGACTCATAGCCATGGAAAGGATCGGATTCAACCAAAGTAATTAACTCGGGATCAACAGAGAAATCATAATCCTTATCAGTAACAAAGATAGGTGAAGTAGCAAAAGCAGGGTCATGTTTCATTATAGCATTCAAGGACTTTTCTTTCAGCTTAGCTAATAATTTCTTAAGATCATATCTATCGTTGCAAGCAAAAAAGTCTCTAGCAGTTTCTTCATCCATAACATAACCTCCAGGAACAACAGGCAATTCGTATCTAGGGGAGAAGCTTCATCATCACTTTCATAAATATTATCAGTTTCAATATTTGCATTCTCCCTAACCTTAGCAATTTGTTCATCTAGAAATTCACCTAGTGGCACAGTATTATCAGGCATAGAAGTAGTTTCATCGTACATAGCAGAAGTGGCATCATCAAGAACATACGACATATCAGATTCAATAGCATGAGTAAGAGTCGCAAATTTACCCATAACAGATGGTGAATCAAGTGCAGAGCTAGATGACAGTTCCTTACCTCCCCTCGTAGTTGAGGGATAGATCTTGGTTTTGAATCCTTCAAGTTCTTCATAGTGATCAACAGATATAAATCCCAAGTGACTTAAAGAATATAGCTATGCTCCCCGGCAACGGCACCAGAAAATAATCTTGATAACCCACAAGTGTAGTGGATCGCAATAGTTTTTGAGGGTAAAGTATTCAACCCAAATTTATTGATTCGACACAAGGGGAGCCAAAGAATACTCTTAAGTATTAGCAGCTGAGTTGTCAATTCAACCACACCTGGAAACTTAGTATCTGCAGCAAGGTAGTTTAGTAGCAAAGTAGTATGGTAATAGTGGTAACAGCAATAAAAGTAATGGTAGTGTTTTTGTAGTTTTTGTAATAGTAGCAGCGGAAAAGTAAATAAGCAACAAGCAATATGTGAAAAGCTTGTAGGCATTGGATCGGTGATGGGGAATTATCTCGGATGCAATTCATCATGTAAAAGTTATAACCTAGGGTGACACGAAACTAGCTCCAGTTCATCAATGTAATGTAGGCATGTATTCCGAATATAGTCATACGTGCTTATGGAAAAGAACTTGCATGACATCTTTTGTCCTACCCTCCCGTGGCAGCGAGGTCCTATTGGAAACTAAGGGATATTAAGGCCTCCTTTTAATAGAGTACCGGACCAAAGCATTAACACATAGTGAATACACGAACTCCTCAAACTACGGTCATCACCGAGAGTGGTCCCAATTATTGTCACTTCGGGGTTGCCGAATCATAACACATAGTAGGTGACTATAGACTTGCAAGATAGGATCAAGAACACACATATATTCATGAAAACATAATAGATTCAGATCTGAAATCATGGCACTCGGGCCCTAGTGACAAGCATTAAGCATAGCAAAGTCATAGCAACATCAATCTCAGAACATAGTGGATACTAGGGATCAAACCCTAACAAACTAACTCGATTACATGATAGATCTCATCCAACTCATCACCGTCCTGCAAGCCTACGATGGAATTACTCACGCACGGTGGTGAGCATCATGAAATTGGTGATGGAGGAAGGTTGATGATGACGATGGCGACGATCTCCACTCTCCGGAGCCCCGAACGGACTCCAGATCAGCCCTCCCGAGAGAGATTAGGGCTTGGCAGCGGCTCCGTATAGTAAAACGCGATAATTCTTTCTCCTTAATTTTTTCTCCCCGAAAGTGAATATATGGGGTCCGGAGATACGTCGGTGGAGCACGAGGGGGGCCACAAGGCAGGGGGCGCGCCCTAGGGGAGGGGGCGCCCCCCCTCCCTCGTGGACAGGGTGTGGCCCCGTGGTATCGATCTTTCCACATGTATTTTTTATATTTTCCAAAATAATTCTCCGTGAATTTTCAGGTCATTCCGAGAACTTTTCATTTCTGCACAAAAACAACACCATGGCAATTCTGCTGAAAATAGCGTCGGTCCGGGTTAGTTCCATTCAAATCATGCAAGTTAGAGTCCAAAACAAGGACAAAAGTGTTTGGAAAAGTAGATACATTGGAGACGTATCAGGGCTCAGCGTCAATCTCAGAGCTCAAAGAACATAAAGTGCCTCCCGACAGGGGCGTGTTCGGCTCGATGGGTTCGGAGATCCGAACCGTGACGGTCTCCATCTCGAGAGGAGGAGTATCTTCGGCTCCGTCCTCAACTGTTGCCACTAGATGAGTGATCGGGAAGGGATCGACCTCATCATGACCGGATTCAAGTCCGATCTGATCTCCTGGTGATGAAAGCCCCAGGGCGGCGATGCAATCCAGCAACTCGTTTAAATGCGAGAGATCTACCGAGGTCACGTCATTGGAGTGGCCAGAGTCAACATAGGGGTGGTGCTCGATGACCGCGGGGAGTGCAACCGGCCCTGAGGCCATGCGGGCGCATACAGCGAATCCGCCGAGCTGGAGAACCTAGCCAGTGGACAAGTTGTTTCCGAGGGTGATCCCGTCGCTAATGAAGAGACGAGCCATTGACCGCTCATCGCGAGCGCACAGCGGAGCTCTCAATGAAAGCACCATTGTCGGTGTCAAAACCGGCAGATCTCGGGCAGGGGGGCCCAAGCTATGCGTTTAGAGGATCGATGGTAACAGGAGGCTGGGGACATGATGTTTACCCAGGTTCAGGCCCTCTCGATCGAGGTAATACCCTACTTCCTTCTATATTAATATGGATGAATATGAATACAAGAGTTGATCTACCTCGAGATCGTAATGGCTAAACCCTAAAGTCTAGCCTATGAGGATATTGTGATGATGATGATCCCCTCTACAGACTAAACCTGCTGGCTTATATACACGCCAGAGAGGGCCTAGGGTTACAAGGGTGACTTGGGAAGGAAGTAATAGATACATGCGAACTCTACGCTTGCCTTTCTACGTACATAGGTGTCCTGACTGAATACGGGGGAGAGTCTTCTTCTTCTTCTTTTATGGCCCATCAATACAACCCACCTTCATCATCTCGGACACCTGATGATCCCTGAATACAGGACTCCCTCAATCATGAATGAGTCGATCATGTTCACCATTGTTTATGAAGAGAGCTTTACCTGTATAGTACCCATAAACCGGCTGTGATTGCTTATTGCACCACCGGGTTATCATAAAGAAGTAAGAAGACACAATCGATATGCATTAGCCCCCAAGTGCCAACTATTCTTGCGTGCAAAGTGCTTGGGACTTATTTATATGAGCCGCTGTATGAAGAATGTTTCGGCATGCATTAGCCCCCAAGTGCCAAGTGTTGTTGCTTGCAAAAGGCTTGGGACTTATATTCTTGTAACTCGGATATGAATGTATTTGCAACTCTGTGTTTGTACAGAATACCACTGCTGAACTTCAATCACAATTGGCTGATGAAAAGACCCGGCTGAAGAATCAAGAATCTGAGACCCAGAAAGCTGAGTCAAAATTCCGATTTAGCGTGCCTGAAACGGAAAAGCTGAAGACCAGCTTTGAGGCGAAGAAAAATGCTTGGACTGAAGAAAGGACTGCTTTGACGCAGCGAGCTGAAAAGGCATGGGCGGCTCTTGAAGAGGTGACCAGTGAGCTCACTGGTTTAAAACACTGTGTATCCCAGATGGTTTCTGCTATCTTTGGTGAGTCGCCTTGGTAATCATCAAAAGTGAATATTTTCTTTGATAGTATAAACCGCCTCTAACCAATCTATGACTTATGCAGGTCGTAGGAGTAGCAATCTTAACCAAGATATGCTTGTCAAGCTCAAGGCTGTGTACACACTTGTTGAACAGTTATACACTGGAGCTCAGTGTGCACTGGCCACAATTTCTCCGGCCAATCAGGGGCCTACTCTCTTGGTAGATGTGACACCCCGAGACCGGTGCGCCAGGTGTCAGCCAGTTATTCGTTGTCGTTGCCATGTCATCTGCTTGCGTGTTGCATCTTGCCATGTCATCGTGTGCTTTGCATCGGCATGTTTTCAAAACTTGCTTCCGTCCGAGTCCGCCCGTCCTTTCCGTTGTCCGTTCTGAGGCCAGACACACTTGCACGCGCCCGCGGCGCCTCCGAATATTTATTTTGTGAGTGGCCGAAAAACGTTCTCGGAATGGGGTGAAACTTGGCATGTGGTCTTACTATAGTGTAGACAGGCCGCCTGCCAAATTTCATCGCATTCGGAGTCTGTTTGATAGCCCAACGGATATATACAGCGGCACTAGTCGCCGGTTATTTTGTCGGACGTTTTCGATCTCCGAAAGCCCCGCGGGCCTCTTCTCTACCCTCCCCACAACCCCTCCTACACAGCCCACTACCTAACCTAGGCCCATCCTACCCCCCCCCTCTCGACCGGTGCCGTCCGATCGAGATCGGAGGGCTCAAAAACCCCTCCAAACTCCCAAACCCTAGCCCTCCTACTATAAATGGACACCCCTAGTCCATTTTGGGCAGCCTAGACCCTCTCCACCTACCTCTAGCCTCCCTATGCATCAAAATCCGCGCCCCCATCTCCAGCCAGCCACCTCCCACCTCCTCTGCCTTGTTTTCCGGCGCCAACCAGCCAGCCGCCGCCACTTGGCGCGTCCGGACTGGCTAGCCGCCGTCGTGCAGCCGCCGTCGGCCCCTCCTCGCGTGCCACGTCGTCTCCCCGGGTCAATGTGGGGACCCCGACTTAGAAGTCGAGATTACCAAAATGCACGTGTACAGTGATCCCAGAGATCAATGCTCACTGAACACACAAAAGCTGAATAACAGGAGTCTTACATCCATACAAATAGTCTTACACGAATTAAGGCCATTACGGCCAAGTCTTACATAGATAGAGCCTCACGGGCTAAATAGCAAATAACTCAAATAGCGGAAGTCTTCGATAACGGGTAGAACCCATGCCATCTGCCTTAACCCTACAGGCATTCTGACTGGGATAGCGTCCTAGTTCGCATGTTCGTCTCCAAAGAACTCTTCCTCATATTCCTGTTCTTCCATGCCTGGCCAATTAAATAACCAGTGGCAAGCCAATGAGTACTTTGAATGTACTCGCAAGCAACCCATGATGTGGTTCAAAGTAACAGTGCATTTGAATAATAATGATCAATCTAGCAAGGCTAGAACAAATATTCTACCATCAAGCTTATGCATCAATAAACTTGCGTAACCTCGAAGACAGGTTACCGATATCAACATGAATGTGATTCAACTCAACGAGTCAAGTCACCACCTTGACTCACATACACACGCATGGTTTCACAAACATTGGACGTAGCCCAAGAGCGGTTACCCAACTGTCCATGACCGTGGACACGGCTATTCAAATAGTTTGACACTCTGCAGAGGTTGTACACTTTACCCACAAGATCCGGGGAACTTCCGTGTCATCCACGACCCGCGGTACCTCAAGTACCCGGGGTAAGCACCCGGTCATTACCTTTCCTTAGACGACACTAACATAGAGTCCACTCGTTGGTACACGGCCCTCGGGTACAAACAATAGATCACGGGACTTGCCCTAATTTCAATGTCACACGTACCCGAAGGGACCAACGGTGTGTCCGGTGCCATGTGAAAACAGTCATGGTCGTCTATCCGAGCACGACCCCGTCCCGGGAAAGACCTCAAGTCTTCCCGTCACTAGTAATGCGGGCACCATGCTAGTATCGACCTAAGTAATCAATAAAGCCCCGTCCCATAAGGGGTAGTGTGGTTGCACATGTATGGTTGGAATAACGGTCGCAACTTAAACCAATCCGTTTGAAAAACACACACACTTGTCTCGGTACACCACTTCGTCATCAAGTGGTCACCCAACTCATCATCTCCCTCGGGCATGAATGGCACCCGACGGGGTTTTATGCAAAGACTTCAACCACGAAGGTTCATGTCACACATGCATCACTAAGTATCACTACTAGCTATTTGCATGACATCTAGCACATAGCAAGATCAAGAATAAAGCATGCATCATGTGGTGGGTTCAACTAGGTCACCACCGTAACCCTAACATCATGCATCGGAAACAAACGGGTTCCGAAGAACAAGTGTATCATGGTCAAAGGGCTGCTTGCCTGGATTGGCTTGGTCTTCAAAGTCTTCAAATCCTTCTCCTTCTTCTTCCACAGCAACTTCGTCAAATACGGGATCTATACGTCGCATAATAACCATGGGAAAATAAGACCTCAAATAAAACAGAAAAATCAAAGTGCTCAGAAAAATGTCAACTTATTTTTGTTAAATACTAGAGGGATTTCTAAGATGGGGAAAAATCTTAGCTGGAGTTTTGGAGTAATAGAATGGAATCTATTGATTTTTGAACAGGAGTTTTACTGCTCAAATTTGAATTTAAATTTGAACAGTACAGAAAAGTTTCTTAGATGTGAGTGAAAGTGGTACCATTAAATAGGTTGGAATATTACAAGATTTTAGGAGTTGGAATTATCTCATTTGGACCATTATTCTTTTTTGTAAAAAATGTTTAAAACAATTACAGAAAAGAAAAAGGAAAAGTGCCCTGTGCAACTGGGCCAGAGAAGGCCACAGTGCACGGCCCAGGGCGGACCAGCCCAGCCGCACGGGTGCCTGCGCGCGCACGTCAGGTTTTTAAACCTGACGGGCGGGGCCCGTCGGTCAGTGACTGAGAGGAGGGGGAGAGAGGTGTGGGGATGACAGGCGGGGCCCGCCTGTCATCTCCAACCTTGCGGCCACGGTGACGGCGAGCTCACCGGCGAGGTTTTCGGCCACGGCGACGGCAATGGAGGGCAGGGATGGGTCCAGCGTCGAGTGGTGGTTGTAGGGGTGGTGGTACGGTATGCCGGGGAGGTCAGGTTCGCCGGCGGCGAGGTGGGACGGCGGAGGTTCGTCGGGAGGTCGTTGCTCCGGTCGTTCCCGACTGCAACAGAAGGGGGAAACAGGGGGGAAACGATCAGTGGCGCACGGCGGTTCTAGATCGGGCAGAAAGAAGGGCAGGGAAGGCCCGTACTACGAGATCACCGGCGGCCCGACGCGGCGGAGCTCCGGTCGATCCCGAGCACTGGGACTTCCTGGGGAGGAATGGGTGGTGCTGGGGGGCTCAGTGAGGTGTGGTGGAGCTGCTGAT
>LR738712.1:117069768-117136237 GCA_902687465.1 Secale cereale | reverse complement strand
GTCCTATTTATAGGGGGTCGACGGAGGCCCGTGGTCTAGTGCGCCGGCGAGCTCCGGCTCGAAGCTACAGCGCACAGGGGGCGAGGGGAATGAGTCCACGGAGTTGCTGGACGAGCTCCACGTCCAGCTGAGGTGAGAGGAGGAGCGGGGGAGCTTCTAGACTGCGCGCGCGTGTGAGGCAGAAGAGTGGCCATTGCGGGTGGCCGGTGCGCGTGTGACGATGGTCACTGGAGGGCGCAGGAGGAGGGGGGACAGCGCCGGGGCGGTCGCGGACGTCGAGGAGCATCGACTGGCGCGAGGGAGTGGCCCGAGGCTATCGGGGGTGGCTGATTGGCTGGAGCTACAGTGTGTGGCCGCATTGTTGCGTGCTCCAGAGCGCGCGTATGGCTGGCACCTTCGTGCCCTCGCCGCTCTGGTCAAAACCAACGTGCCCAAGAGTGTCTAGAATGTCAGGGGAGGAGTAAAGAATTGGGCAGAGGCCTTGGATGCCCTGGAGATGCTGAGAGAGAAAGAGGATGCTGGTGACTTGGTGAAAATTTGCTGTCCAGCAAGGTAAACTTGGGTTCTTACCCCTCAATCATGGAGCTGGGGTGCTGGGGAAGTTACTGGGGGTAGCGAGTAACTGAATGAACATGTGGTAAAAAGTTGAGGTCATGGAGAAGAGTAAAAGTGATCAAGATGAGGGCTTTAGTAAATCTGCAGAAGGTGTTTGATCAGTGTTTGGTCAAGCAAATGATCTCCACTTGACATGGCACTTAACAGGATTGAAAGACATGAGAAAATAGGGTGCTTCACCAAATTTGGGCTCATTTGAAGAAACTAGCCAATGTAACTTTGGTGAACCCTAGAAATCAACAGAAACAGCTTCATCTTGTTTGGGTCAAGCTAATCATCTCCCCTTGATGCACCACTTGGTGTAGCATCATCATTTGGGGTATTGATCATGACCACCAAGTTTGAAGCTCCAGATAAAAAGTTGGTAATGTAAAGTTGTTCAAATTTGCATTTGAACAGAAAGGGTTTTAGGGTGATCTGATCAAGTTGCTCTATTCCAAATCTTGTGCCACTTGGTCTAGATGCCTTATTAGGCCATTCTAGCATGTGCACCAAGTTTGAGAGCAGTTGGACAAGTTTGGCAATGTAAAGTTGCTCAAGCTTCAAATATGGACATAATGGTTATGAAGGGGTTTGAGGATGTTTTCTTGCTTCCCAAGGCATTGGACTTGGCAAGATCATCAAATATGTCATAAATGACATGATAGAATTTCCCTGGAATTTTTGGAGAAAATTTCCTTTGTAAATATTTCAAAAGCTTGAAATATCCAGAAAGGGTTTTAGAGGGATGAGCCCATTATTTTGAACATGACCAAGTGCTGAAACTCTTATATATGGACAATATATGTCCTCTGAGTCTCTCTGAATTTTGGCAAATATTTTTGAAATAGTTAAATAATTTTTCCCTATTAAAGACCATTTCTGGCCTTAAGAAAAAGCTTTTAAATAAAATAGGAAAATAGCTTTTAAAATTATACCTTTGTGGTTCCTGGGAGTCCTATGACTACTAGGTCTCAAATAAACCTTTTGAAATAATTTTCTCACCCTAAATCAAGTACTTGCAGTGCAAATCTCAATTCAGGGGTTTTTGAAAAACTAAATTTATGAAATACATTTTGGTCAAATTAATTTGTAAGAAAATACTATACTGTTATATAACACTTGGCATGATCATTGGGCAGAAGTTTTGGGTATGGAGATGAATTCTACAAGAGGTCATAGTTGACTTTAATGAGCACATGAAAAAGCACATGAAGAAAACTCAACTCCAAATAAAAGCCAAATGATGCCAAAAAATTTTGCTGGTCCAAATTTTCATGCTTCAAAGATACAAATAACATACTACAAAATGCAGGGTGTGACAGACCTACCCCCCTTACAAGAATCTCGTCCCCGAGATTCCTAAACTAGGGCTTAAAAGAGATCGGGAAACTCGGATCTAAGATAGTCTTCTCGTTCCCAGGTTGCTTCTGCTTCGGTGTGGTTGCTCCACTGGACCTTGAAGTACTTGATGGTACGGCTTCGCGTCCGTCGTTCTGCTTCGTCCAGAATGCGGATGGGCTTCTCGCGGTAGGTCAAATCAGGCTGCAGATCAATGGCTTGGTGATCCACATCCTTGTAGAGATTGGGCTTGTCTGGAACTTGGAGACACTTCCGGAGTTGTGACACATGGAACACATTGTGCACATCAGATAGCTCAGGTGGTAGTTCCAATTGGTAAGCCACTTCTCCTCGTCGTGCAGTGATCTCAAAGGGTCCGATGAACCTTGGTGCGAGCTTCCCCTTGACGTGGAAACGCTTGGTTCCCTTCAGAGGAGTTACCCGCAGGTACACATGGTCCCCGACATGGAAACTCATGTCCCGACGGTGAGTGTTAGCATAACTCTTCTGCCTTGACTTGGCTGCCTTTAATCGCTCTCTGACTAGTTGGACTTGCTCTTCAGATTCGCGAAGAATATCCGGTCCAAAGACTAGTCCTTCTCCAGTCTCTGACCAGTTGAGGGGTGTGCGGCATCTACGTCCATACAACACCTCAAATGGTGCCATCTGAAGGCTCGACTGGTAACTGTTGTTGTAGGAGAACTCGGCAAAAGGGAGACAATCTTCCCACTTGGCTCCATATGCCAGGACACAGGCTCGGAGCATGTCTTCAAGAATTTGATTGACTCGTTCTGTCTGACCTCCGGTCTGTGGGCGAAAAGCCGTGCTGAAAGACAACTTGGTTCCCAAGACTTCTTGGAACTTCTTCCAGAACCTGGAGGTGAACTGGATTCCTCGATCTGACACAATATCCTTGGGAACACCATGAAGACTTACGATTCGGTCGATGTAGAGAGCTGCCAGCCGGTTGCCATCATAAGTGGTCTTGACAGGAATGAAATGGGCTACCTTGGTCAAATGATCGACTATGACCCAGATAGAGTCATGTCCTCTATTCGACCTTGGTAATCCAGTGATGAAGTCCATTCCGACTTTATCCCACTTCCACTCAGGAACCTTGAGTGGTTGAAGCAATCCAGCAGGTCGTTGATATTCAGCCTTGACCCTTTGGCACACATCACACTTTGCAACATAGGTTGCAATCTCTCTTTTCATCCCGTGCCACCAGAATCGTGCCTTCAAGTCTTGGTACATCTTGGTTCCTCCGGGGTGGATGGAATACGGAGTGTCGTGGGCTTCTTGCAGAATCAGCGTCTTCAGCTCGGTGTTGTTTGGTACGCAGATGCGAACTTTGTACCAAACAATCCCGTGCTCGTCTTCGGAGAATCCTGGGGCCTTGCCCAGCTTCATCTTCCTCTTGATGCCTTCAATGCTTGTGTGTCCATCTTGTGCCTTCTTGACGTCGTCCATCAAGGTCGGTCTGACTTCCAAATGATCCAGAAATCCAGGGGTGACCAATTCCAAACTGAATTGTTCGATCTCCTTAAACAAGGCTGGCTGCCTTCCTTGAATAACGACATTCAAAGAGCAAGCCTTCCTGCTTAAGGCATCGGCCACCACGTTAGCCTTCCCGGGGTGATATTGAACACTGAGGTCATAGTCTTTGATGAGCTCCAACCATCTCCGCTGCCTCATGTTCAATTCCTTTTGGGTGAAAATGTACTTCAGACTTTTGTGGTCTGTGTAGATCTCACACCGTTTCCCTAGGAGGTAATGCCGCCATGTCTTCAAGGCATGAACCACCGCCGCTAACTCAAGATCGTGAGTAGCGTAGTTCTCCTCATGGGGTCGTAGCTGCCTGGAGAGGTATGCTATGACGCGGCCTTCTTGCATCAGAACGCTTCCAAATCCGGTTCGAGAGGCATCACAATATATCACAAACTCCTTGTGAATATCAGGTGTTGCCAGGACTGGGGCGGTAGTCAATCTCTTCTTGAGCTCTTGGAAGCTCTCTTCGCATTTTGGCGTCCACTCGAACTTCTTGTCCTTCTTGAGGAGCTGAGTCATTGGTCGTGCAATGCTAGAGAATCCTTCCACGAACTTGCGGTAATAGCCCGCTAGTCCGAGGAAGCTTCTGACTTCCTTGACGGTCGTTGGAGATTGCCATTTGGTCACAGATTCGATCTTCGCGGGATCAACAGATAATCCTTCCTCGGTCAAGACGTGACCTAAGAATCCAACTTTATGCAGCCAGAACTCACACTTGCTGAATTTGGCATACAGTTGGTGCTCACGAAGCTTGTCTAGGACCATCCTCAGATGCTGCTCGTGCTCTTCCTCCGACTTCGAGAACACAAGAATGTCATCAATGAAGACAACAACGAACTTGTCCAAATATTCCATGAAGACTTTATTCATGAGATACATGAAATAAGCTGGGGCATTGGTTAACCCAAAGGACATGACCGTGCACTCGTACATGCCATATCTGGTTACGAATGCCGTCTTCGGAATATCTTGGGGTCTGATCTTCAGCTGGTAGTACCCAGATCTGAGGTCGATCTTGGAGAATACCTTGGCTCCGCTGAGTTGATCAAACAGATCTTCGATCTTGGGAAGTGGATATTTGTTCTTGATTGTAACTTCATTGAGGGAACGATAGTCAATGCATAAGCGGATGGTACCGTCCCTCTTTGCCACAAACAGAACGGGAGATCCCCAAGGGGAGGCACTCGGGCGGATAAATCCCTTCCTTAGCTGCTCTTCCAGCTACTTCTTCAACTCGGCTAATTCTTCCGTCCCCATTCTATAAGGCTTCTTATAGATGGGTCCTGCTCCGGGCACGAGCTCGATGATGAACTCAATGTCACGGTCAGGGGGCATTCCCGGTAGTTCATCCGGAAAGACATCAGGATACTCACATACCACCGGTACTTGATCTAGCCCAACTTCAGACAGACAGTTGACTTTAGCGGCTTGAGCGGAAGAGGAGTTGGAAGCAAACTTGACTTCGACTACTTGGTCATTGGTCACAGTGACTGTCCGATTGGCACAGTCTAACAAGCCTTGGTGCTTACTGAGCCAATCCATCCCTTAGATCACATCCAAGCCTTGCGATCTCAGGATGATAAGGTCTGCTAGGAAGTCTACACCGTTAATGGTAATACCGACTCCTTTACAGCCTATCTTGGCTCTCATCTCGGCTCCGGGGGTTTGTACCACCATAGGGCTATTCAGGGGTGTAGGGGTCATGCCACTTTTTAATGCAAATCTTTGAGTGACAAATGAATGCGTTGCTCCAGAATCAAACAAGACAGTTGCAGGTGCTGAGTTGACAAGGAACGTACCCAACACGACGTCCGGGTCTTCCTGGGCTTTTTCAGCAGTGACGTGATTCACACGCCCCTTCCCATGGTTAGGTGGATTGCGAGGAGCTGGGTTCCTTGGTGGCATTCCGCGGCCTTGTCCCTGGTTCTGCGCATTGGGGCGCGGGGCATCAGGCTTCTTGTTGGGGCACACCCTTGAGATGTGTCCGGGCTGACCACATCCAAAGCAAGTGACTTGGTTTGGATTGATCTTGTTGCCACCACTGGTATTGGGGTTGAAAGCTGGCCTGGGGTTGGCATACTGCTGAGGCTGAGGGTTGGCACGAGGTGCAGGAGCTCTTGGTTGCTGATAGGTTGGCTTGGCCGGGGCTGACTGCCACGGACGAGGCTTCTGGTTGCTGGAACTTCCCTTACTGACCAACTTGCGCTTGCGAGTGTCTTCCAAAGCACGCCGCTTGTCTTCAAGCATAAGTGCCTTGTTCACCAGGTCAGGGAAGGATGGGCAGTCGCACACGACAAGCAAGTATTGCAGAGTCTGATTGAGGCCTTCCATGAAGCGCTCCCTTTTTGCAGCATCAGTGCTGACATCTTCAGGGGCATACCTTGACAGAACACTGAACTTCTGCATGTACTCCTTGACAGTGCCACTTCCTTGCTTCAGGGCTCGGAACTCACGCTTTTTGATAGCCATGATTCCGGAAGGAATGTGGGCCTTGCGGAATTCTGCCTTGAAGTTAACCCAAGTGATGTCTTGTTTAGCATGCATGACCTTGAATCCATTCCACCAAGCTCTAGCAGTTTCCCCAAGGCAGTGGGCTGCATAAGCCACCTTCTCGCGGTCTTCGGTGCATCCGACTAGTTCCAGTATCTCCTCAATGGAACGGACCCAGTCGTCTGCATCCAGGGGTTCAGCAGTCTCGATGAAGGTTGGCGGTGCATGCTTCTTGAACTCTGCCAACGTGGAACGTCCATTGCCATTCCTCGCCGGCTGGCGGTTGTTGGTGACAGCTTGAGCAATCAGCTGAAGAGCTGCAGTGTTGGCTTGGCGTTCCTCTCGGAAAGCTTGGAGAAGCTGAGCCATGTCCATGCTTGGAGGAGGTGGTGGTGGAGCTTGGTCGTTGGTTTGGTCGTGGCCTGCCTCTGGCTGAGCGGATGCTCCGGCTTCAGGCTGCTGGGTAGAGGTACCAGTACGAGTTACAACAGGCATCCTGTTGGAGTGGTAAAAGGTCTCATGACTTGGAAGAGGAAAGCAAGACGGATGGGTGCCTAGTAAGGGGGTGGGTGTGACACTAAATCAAATCATGCAAGGGCCGAAAGGCCAAAACACATTCATTAAAATCCAAATGGGTGATGTAGTCGTTTACACATTCCCGAAGGAAGAATACGACATACATCGAGACACAACAAAAGCAAACACTAGATGGTTTCATATGAACCATACAAGGACTCGACTGCGCATAGGGGTTACATGACCTATCCTACCGTAGAGGTTACAACTGGCATATCCGAGTAGCGAATAATGCCTAAGCGGCGGAATGCTCGGTCGCGTATTCCGGCTCTTCTGGGTCTTCCTCCTTGTCTTCATCTGTCTGGGTCCCCTTGTCACTTGAGGGTGTGGGGGAGTGGAGGAGTTGGATACGACGGTGCTTCGTCGGTGGTGCAGGGAAAAGCTTGCGATATTCCCTTGTCGTCATCCGGCGTCGCCGAGGTGGTTCTTCATTCTTGGAAGATACATCCTCGGAGGGCCTTCCGCCTCGATATGCGATAGTGGACTGTCCAGAAGGTGCTCCTTCCTTCTTGATCCTATTTGCCTTCTCTTGAGCTCGACGAAGAAGTGCCTTGGTCTTGTGAAGTTCTTCTCGAAGCTTCATTGATTCCGAGGCCAAGTCTTGTGCCAAGCTGTCGGTACATAGACTGAAGTAGGTCTGGAACTGAAGCAAGAGTCCTTCCTTCAGTGGAGGGGCTAGTGCGCTGCTTTCTTCTTCACCTTCCTTCCTGTAAGGTAAGAAGCGAGTTGTCATCTTGGCTGCCATCTCCGGAAGAAGCTCGCGGAGACGGGTTAATGCCTTGAGTGCAGCAGCCTCGATAGCGAGTGGTAGTGTTGCCATCTGGGGTCCCTCGAAGAACCAACTTGTGGGAGGATCGTTTGCCTTCACGATCACTTCCACATGGTACTCCACCTCAGTATCGCTCACCCAATGCTCAAGGTAGGTGAGGATGGGTGCTCGGTGGAACTGACACTCCTGGAGGCTATCCTCGAGAAGCAAGGGAAACCCAGTGGTCAGGTGCTCTTCGGGTACAGCGGCCATCTACAAAGGTGGAATAGGAGGGGTTAATAAGCTGATGAAACTTCAGGTTTAGAAAAGAAGAGAGGTTCAGAAGGTTTTTGGAAAAAGGGGTCTCATCTAACTAACGCCCATGCTAACTAAGGCTTCCTACAGTCAGGATGGCTCTGATACCAGCTCTGTGGGGACCCCGACTTAGAAGTCGAGATCACCGAATGCACATGTATAGTGATCCCAGAGATCAATGCTCACTGAACACAAAGAAGCTGAATAACAAGAGTCTTACATCCATACAAATAGTCTTACACGAATTAAGGCCATTACGACCAAGTCTTACATAGATAGAGCCTCACGGGCTAAATAGCAAATAACTCAAATAGCGGAAGTCTTCGATAACCGGTAGAACCCATGCCATCTGCCTTAACCCTACAGGCATTCTGACTGGGATAGCGTCCTAGTTCGCATGTTCGTCTCCAAAGAACTCTTCCTCATATTCCTGTTCTTCCATGCCTGGCCAATTAAATAACCAGTGGCAAGCCAATGAGTACTTTGAATGTACTCGCAAGCAACCCATGATGTGGTTCAAAGTAACTGTGCATTTGAATAATAATGATCAATCTAGCAAGGCTAGAACAAATATTCTACCATCAAGTTTATGCATCAATAAACTTGCGTAACCTCGAAGACAGGTTACCGATATCAACATGAATGTGATTCAACTCAACGAGTCAAGTCACCACCTTGACTCACATACACACGCATGGTTTCACAAACATTGGACGTAGCCCAAGAGCGGTTACCCAACTGTCCATGACCGTGGACACGGCTATTCAAATAGTTTGACACTCTGCAGAGGTTGTACACTTTACCCACAAGATCCGGGGAACTTCTGTGTCATCCATGGCCCGCGGTACCTCAAGTACCCGGGGTAAGCACCCGGTCATTACCTTTCCTTAGACGACACTAACATAGAGTCCACTCGTTGGTACACGGCCCTCGGGTACAAACAATAGATCACGGGACTTGCCCTAATTTCAATGTCACGTGTACCCGAAGGGACCAACGGTGTGTCCGGTGCCCTGTGAAAACAGTCATGGTCGTCTATCCGAGCACGACCCCGTCCCGGGAAAGACCTCAAGTCTTCCCGTCACTAGTAATGCGGGCACCATGCTAGTATCGACCTAAGTAATCAATAAAGCCCCGTCCCATAAGGGGTAGTGTGGTTGCACATGTATGGTTGGAATAACGGTCGCAACTTAAACCAATCCGTTTGAAAAACACACACACTTGTCTCGGTACACCACTTCGTCATCAAGTGGTCACCCAACTCATCATCTCCCTCGGGCATGAATGGCACCCGACGGGGTTTTATGCAAAGACTTCAACCACGAAGGTTCATGTCACACATGCATCACTAAGTATCACTACTAGCTATTTGCATGACATCTAGCACATAGCAAGATCAAGAATAAAGCATGCATCATGTGGTGGGTTCAACTAGGTCACCACTGTAACCCTAACATCATGCATCGGAAACAAACGGGTTCCGAAGAACAAGTGTATCATGGTCAAAGGGCTGCTTGCCTGGATTGGCTTGGTCTTCAAAGTCTTCAAATCCTTCTCCTTCTTCTTCCACAGCAACTTCGTCAAATACGGGATCTATACGTCGCATAATAACCACGGGAAAATAAGACCTCAAATAAAACAGAAAAATCAAAGTGCTCAGAAAAATGTCAACTTATTTTTGTTAAATACTAGAGGGATTTCTAAGATGGGGAAAAATCTTGGTTGGAGTTTTGGAGTAACAAAATGGAATCTATTGATTTCTGAACAGGAGTTTTACTGCTCAAATTTGAATTTAAATTTGAACAGTACAGAAAAGTTTCTTAGATGTGAGTGAAAGTGGTACCATTAAATAGGTTGGAATATTACAAGATTTTAGGAGTTGGAATTATCTCATTTGGACCATTATTCTTTTCTGTAAAAAATGTTTAAAACAATTACAGAAAAGAAAAAGGAAAAGTGCCCTGTGCAACTGGGCCAGAGAAGGCCACAGTGCACGGCCCAGGGCGGACCAGCCCAGCCGCACGGGTGCCTGCGCGCGCACGTCAGGTTTTTAAACCTGACGGGCGGGGCCCGTCGGTCAGTGACTGAGAGGAGGGGGAGAGAGGTGTGGGGATGACAGGCGGGGCCCGCCTGTCATCTCCAACCTTGCGGCCACGGCGACGGCGAGCTCACCGGCGAGGTTTTCGGCCACGGCGACGGCAATGGAGGGCAGGGATGGGTCCAGCATCGAGTGGCGGTTGTAGGGGTGGTGGTACGGTACGCCGGGGAGGTCAGGTTCGCCGGCGGCGAGGTGGGACGGCGGAGGTTCGTCGGGAGGTCGTTGCTCCGGTCGTTCCCGACTGCAACAGAAGGGGGAAACAGGGGGGAAACGATCAGTGGCGCACGGCGGTTCTAGATCGGGCAGAAAGAAGGGCAGGGGAGGCCCGTACTGCGAGATCACCGGCGGCCCGACGCGGCGGAGCTCCGGTCGATCCCGAGCACTGGGACTTCCTGGGGAGGAATGGGTGGTGCTGGGGGGCTCAGTGAGGTGTGGTGGAGCTGCTGATGGTGCTGGAGAGGCCCGGGGGGGGGGTCCTATTTATAGGGGGTCGACGGAGGCCCGTGGTCTATTGCGCCGGCGAGCTCCGGCTCGAAGCTACAGCGCACAGGGGCGAGGGGAATGAGTCCACGGAGTTGCTGGACGAGCTCCACGTCCAGCTGAGGTGAGAGGAGGAGCGGGGGAGCTTCTAGACTGCGCGCGCGTGTGAGGCAGAAGAGTGGCCATTGCGGGTGGCCGGTGCGCGTGCGACGATGATCACTGGAGGGCGCAGGAGGAGGGGGGACAGCGCCGGGGCGGTCGCGGACGTCGAGGAGCATCGACTGGCGCGAGGGAGTGGCCCGAGGCTGTCGGGGGTGGCTGATTAGCTGGAGCTACAGTGCGTGGCCGCATTGTTGCGTGCTCCAGAGCGCGCGTATGGCTGGCACCTTCGTGCCCTCGCCGCTCTGGTCAAAACCAACGTGCCCAAGAGTGTCTAGAAGGTCAGGGGAGGAGTAAAGAATTGGGCAGAGGCCTTGGATGCCCTGGAGATGCTGAGAGAGAAAGAGGATGCTGGTGACTTGGTGAAAATTTGCTGTCCAGCAAGGTAAACTTGGGTTCTTACCCCTCAATCATGGAGCTGGGGTGCTGGGGAAGTTACTGGGGGTAGCGAGTAACTGAATGAACATGTGGTAAAAAGTTGAGGTCATGGAGAAGAGTAAAAGTGATCAAGATGAGGGTTTTAGTAAATCTGCAGAAGGTGTTTGATCAGTGTTTGGTCAAGCAAATGATCTCCACTTGACATGGCACTTAACAGGATTGAAAGACATGAGAAAATAGGGTGCTTCACCAAATTTGGGCTCATTTGAAGAAACTAGCCAATGTAACTTTGGTGAACCCTAGAAATCAACAGAAACAACTTCATCTTGTTTGGGTCAAGCTAATCATCTCCCCTTGATGCACCACTTGGTGTAGCATCATCATTTGGGGTATTGATCATGCCCACAAAGTTTGAAGCTCCAGATAAAAAGTTGGTAATGTAAAGTTGTTCAAATTTGCATTCGAACAGAAAGGGTTTTAGGGTGATCTGATCAAGTTGCTCTATTCCAAATCTTGTGCCACTTGGTCTAGATGCCTTATTAGGCCATTCTAGCATGTGCACCAAGTTTGAGAGCAGTTGGACAAGTTTGGCAATGTAAAGTTGCTCAAACTTCAAATATGGACAGAATGGTTATGAAGGGGTTTGAGGATGTTTTCTTGCTTCCCAAGGCATGGGACTTGGCAAGATCATCAAATATGTCATAAATGACATGATAGAATTTCCCTGGAATTTTTGGAGAAAATTTCCTTTGTAAATATTTCAAAAGCTTGAAATATCCAGAAAGGGTTTTAGAGGGATGAGCCCATTATTTTGAACATGACCAAGTGCTGAAACTCTTATATATGGACAATATATGTCCTCTGAGTCTCTCTGAATTTTGGCAAATATTTTTGAAATAGTTAAATAATTTTTCCCTATTAAAGACCATTTCTGGCCTTAAGAAAAAGCTTTTAAATAAAATAGGAAAATAGCTTTTAAAATTATACCTTTGTGGTTCCTGGGAGTCCTATGACTACTAGGTCTCAAATAAACCTTTTGAAATAATTTTCTCACCCTAAATCAAGTACTTGCAGTGCAAATCTCAATTCAGGGTTTTTTTGAAAAACTAAATTTATGAAATAAATTTTGGCCAAATTAATTTGTAAGAAAATACTATACTGTTATATAACACTTGGCATGATCATTGGGCAGAAGTTTTGGGTATGGAGATGAATTCTACAAGAGGTCATAGTTGACTTTAATGAGCACATGAAAAAGCACATGAAGAAAACTCAACTCCAAATAAAAGTCAAATGATGCCAAAAAATTTTGCTGGTCCAAATTTTCATGCTTCAAAGATACAAATAACATACTAAAAAATGCAGGGTGTGACAGTCAACCCCGCGCCTGGCCCGCCGAAGCCCGATTCAGGTCCGCGGACGGGCCGATCTGGGCCCCGAAACTGCCGACGCGCTCGCTCCGCTCCAGGCGCTGCCCTGCGCCCCGCGCCCTCGTTCCCGTTGCCTTGGCCACGAGCGCTGCCAGCCTCGGCCTCTACCCTGCCGCCTCGGCATCCTCCTTGCCGCCGTCCCCGCCGCCGACCAGATCCGGGCTCGCGTCGCCCGGATCCGTTCCTTCCCATCCTCGCCGGCTACCTTGCCACCTCCACCCGCCGTCCCGACGCCGGCAAGGCCCCAGCGCCGCCGACCTCGTCCCCGGTCTATGGGAGGACGACCTGCCTCCCTCCGGCCCACCAGCGTCAGGCCCAGTTGCATCCCGCGGCCCGTCCCCTTCAGGCCGCTTCGGCCCAGCCGCCAGGCCTGCCTCTGCCTCTCCCTCCGCCTCACCGTTTTGGGCCAGGCCCGCTGGGGTGAGCCCCTCCTAAATCCCGCCCCGGGCGTCACTTAGCTATACTACGCTCGTTGTTTCTTTTTCCCTAATGTTCAATTTCTGCTAAGTCCCAAAAATTGCATATAATGTTGCATCTTTGACTGCTCGTAACTTTTTGTGTGGTTATCCAAATTGAGTGAATGATATGTCAAAATGATCGTGGTGATATGCTCTACACTTTGTTCCATTGTGCCATGCTTGTTTTAAATCATCTTGATGCCTTAATCACTGTTGCAAGAGTGCTACTTGTTATAAACTGCTGTTACTTGTTATTTTGTTGCCATGTTTGAGATATGATAACTTGGTGCATGTTTATCCAAATGATGCATATGATATGTCAAAATGTTCATTATGAAGTGTACTACATGATGGTTGCTGTAGCATGCTTGTTTGAGTTCATATTGCCATGTTAATCTCTGTTGCAAAAGTGCATTTGGCTGTTAAGTGCTGAAACTTGTTATGAGATGCTGATTTCAATTGCTCTTTGCTATTGATGTGTTTGTCCTCATGCCACATGTCTAGATGTTTTAGAAGCACCATTATATGGTCTTTGCTGTGGTGCATTTAACTTTCCATGATATGCATTGTATTGACTTAAACAAGCTTGTAAACATGCCATGTTGTTATTGCTGTTTTGTACTTAGTGAAAAAACTGCTAAGTCTGGAATCTGTTATAACCTGATGCTATGTTTGCTTGATGCCCTAGTCAAATCCATGCTTGTTTTGGAGTGGCCAATGATCATGTCTTGTTGTCCATGTTTTTGTCTATACATTCATGACCTTACTTGCTCATATGCCCTGCTGTAGCTTATTTATTTCTTGCTCTCAAGTTGCTATAAATTATAGCTGTCAGTTTTTTATCATCATGTTCAATTTGGTGGAGCTTGTTGTTATTGATCCATGCCTCCTATGGAGTTGCTCCAATGGAGTTGTTTGCCGTAGGATATGTCTACTACATGCCCATGCTCTTTGTGTTCTTATTAGAGTTTATATGCTTATTGTTTTGTGCCTCCGAAGGCAGCATCGTGATGATGTTTTTGCCTTCCCAGATTTTGGCTAAGTCTGGATAACTTTATTGCAACTTTCCATGCTTATTTAAATGTGTTCCAGGAAGCTTTTGGGTGTGTTCTAAGTTCCTACTTGTTAAGTATCATGTCTACTTCATATCCATGCTTCTTGTTATGATGTTTGGGTGCTGTAGCTTATATTTACCTTGCTCCAAAGTTGCTATGTGGCTGTTAACTTCAGCTTTGCCTTGTAACTTGTTTTGCTCGTATCTTTTAGCCCGTTGCTCCGTTTTGGGTGTGCCTTATATGAAACTTGTGTGATTTTGCATGTAGAATCATAATATAATGTTGTTTTCATGTTTGGAGTGTATTTGCTTGATGTTTGGGTGCATCTTGCACCGTTGCCATGTTTGTCTTGTTTGGCTCATATCTTCTAGGCCGTAGCTCCGAATTACACAAACTTTATATGAAACTTGACTAGAATTTCGTGTAGATCATCATGGTGCATGTTAACCTGCTGTTTAACAACTTTAACTTAAGGTTTGTTCAGATCTGGACTAATTTCAAATTATGCATATGAGGACTTACCGGATTTGTTATGTGTTGATTCCGGCCTCATTTAAACTTGTTGACTTGTGTTGTTCCTGTGTGCTTCCTGCCTTGCCATGTATTGCATCATATATAGACTTGTCTTGCATCATACTTGGTTGAGCATATTGTCATGTTCTTGTGTTGTGTGTTTACGTATTGCTTGCTTCTTCTCGTTAGTGCTTGTTCCGTTGCGTTCGTGAGGATTCGTTCGTCTACACGTGGTTCGTCTTCAAGGCTTCTTCTTCGTCTTATTCATGGATCCGTTCTTCTTCCTTGCGGGATCTCAGGCAAGATGACCATCACCTTGGATACCTTTACTATCATTGCCATGCTTAGTGTCTCGATGCTATCGTTATATGTCGCGCTACCCATCATTATTGGCAGGCCCTCTCCTTGTTGCCATGAAACCTCTAACCTTTGACACCTTCCCAGCAAAACCATTGTTTGGCTATGTTACCCGCTTGCTCAGCCCCTCTTACAGCGTTGTTAGTTGCAGGTGAAGATGAAGATTGATCCTTGTCGGATCTTGTTGTTGGAATATCACAATATGTCTTATATATATTAACACACCTATATACTGGGCATGGGTGGAAGGCTTGGCCTTTTGCTTGGTGTTTTGTTCCACTCATGCCACCTTAGGAGCCGATAAACTGGCATTATGTTCCTTGATTTTGCGTTCCTTACACGGTTGGGAATATGGGGACCCCTTGACACTTCGTCTTTGAATAAAACTCCTCCACCAAGGCCCAACATTGGTTTTAATTTGCCTCATAATAACAACTTAATTAATTAATTAAATTTGCATAGGGGGTCGCGTCCCCGGGGATTCTTCTACATAGCAGGGGGGCCAGCGCTGATGGTGTTGGTCCCAAATAGAGCAGCTTGCGGCGCCGCCCCTTGGAAACTTGGGGTATCTGGTCGCTGTAACCATAGCTCATCCGGACGTGGCCTGAGACGAGATACGCGCGGCTACTATCAGGGTGTCGGCATGCCGGGAGGTCTTGCTGGACTTGTTTTACCATTGTCGAAATGTCTTGTGCACCGGGATGCCTAGCCTGATCGGATTTCTCTAAGATAAGGGGTAATAATTATTATTACTTCAGCTGATCGTGAGAGCTTGTGATGGGCTAAGTTGCGACACCCCTGCAGGGTTATGATCTTTCGAAAGCCGTGCCCACGGTTATGTGGCAGATTGGAATTTGTTAATGTCCGGTTGTAGAAAACTTGATAGAGGATCCGAAGTAAAACACACAACTGTGTGAGTAACCGTGACTGTCTCTTTTCACTTTGAGAAGAGAACACAGTGGGGTTATGGTTGACTCGTAGGTAGTTTAGGATCTTTAGCGATCATTACTAGTTTGTGACCGTTTGCGTAGATGCTCATCTTATTCTTGTACTCGTAAGTTAGCCACCATATTTTGCTTAGTCGCTGCTGCAACCTCACCACTTTACCTCTTCCTTCCCATTAAGCTTTGATAGTCTTGTTACCCATGGTTATGGGATTGCTGAGTCCTCGTGGCTCATAGATACAACAAGAACAGTTGCAGGTGCAGGTTTCCGATGACTTGACGTGAGAGCGTGATCGTTGTGTTGGAGTTCTTTCTTCTTCTTCTTCTTCTTCTTATTCAGTCTTGGGTTAGGTTCTGGGTCGGTAGCCTGGGATAGCAGATGGATGTCGTTGTGCTTTCATGTTTGTATCCGTAGTCGGATACCTTGTATTGATGTTGTTGTATTCATGTGAATTGTATGTATTGTTGTATCCCCCATGTATGTATGTAATGGTACGATGTAATGATATCCATCTTGCTAAGCGCCCGAAATGCGGTTGTGCCCCAATCACGTAAGTGTCACGTGATCGGGATAGAATCGCATCTTGGGCCTGACAGTAGATGTCTTGAAAAAACTTTCTGTGTTGCCTGCTAGGATAGACGAGATGAAGCGGTCGTCTGCAAGAGCCGGTGTCGTGAAGCTTTGACCAAGGCATGGTTACCAGAGCTAGACCCATCTGATGTAGCTACTGGATATCCAAGCTAGAAAGAAGATGGCACTTCCTTTTATCAGAAAGACTTCGCTGCATGTGTGAAAGAAATACGCCCTCTGGCCAGTCTGATTGCAAATGAAGCGGATCTGTCAAGATATCATTCGGCTTACAGCATGGAGAAACAGAAGATGCCCACTCCGGCTTATAAAGTGATGGATTTAATCCCTCCAATCCGCAAGCATACTTTCGCCCCTGAAGTTGACCCGTCCGAACTTATAGATGATGAGGCTGAATTTCAAGCCTTGTCTGGCATCGATTGGTCATCACCAAACTTTCAGATGGAGGAGGACGAAGAACCGGAGAAGGATGATCTAGAAGCCTCAAGTCAGCAAGGACGAGAAGAGTGAACCGTTGGGCGGTTTATATATTTGATCCTTTGAAAACATTTGATCTTGTTTGGCTCACGGAGTCATGTCATAGGATAGTGAAACTTTAATCTGCCGTGCCATCGTGCGCGGTTCTGTTTTGCGCAATACTGTTGATCCACCGGTTTAAGAAACTAACACTCTATGATTTTGATAGTGTTGATTTATGCAAATCAGAGTGATCATTATCCTGCACACAAATAGATAACAAGTGCCATGAGTTGCGTGCTTAGACTGCCGGCTTATCAGCTCCATGCGGTTAGAGTCTTTAGAGCTATAACTCTAAACATAAGATTATTATCCACTGGCGACTTAGAGTCTGCCATCCTGGTGGGTTGCAAAGACCCAAAGATGCTTCAAATATGAGACATAAATAGGGAAGCTTGGCCCGACTTGTAAAAAACCACATGGCAAGAAAAAGGTGATGAAATAAAGCCAAAATAGAAAATCAAAAAATCTGAGGCTTTTGCAGGACACCAAGCCAAAGTTTCTTCTTCAATGAAACTAGCCTCTTGGCCACTGGAAGGTACGCGCTTTCTGTGAGCCGGCTCTCACAGTACCCAATCGACATTTGAACCTAGATAAATTCAAGTCTTATTTAAAGATAGACTTATCTAGAGTACGCGGGGTCAGAGTTGCATCATGCATCACATGCCGATTGATCCAAGTTTCAAGGAAGGCGGCTGGATCTATCCTGACTATCTGTAAGCCGTGCTCTCACATGACAAACCGACATTTTAACCTTAACAAGCTGAGGATCTTTGGTGAATACACCGTAAAAGACTGATTGCTAAGAGTTCGACGGGTCAATCAGGATTACCTGATGGAGAAGCAGTTGGTATATAGGTAGGATGACCCGGAAAGGTTATGTCCTCTTTGGTGAATACACCTATGTTTGAACAAGATAACCTGGTCAAGAGGGTAGTAACACTATGTTCTCTTTGGTGAATACACCTATGTTTGAATAGGAAGCCCCCAAGTGACATACTTACGAATTGTGCTCGTCGGGGACCTATGTTTGAGTTGTACTGTGCATCCAACTCTCTTTGGTCACTGTAATTTGGGCATCAAGCCTCTTAAGTGAACATGTAAGACGATGATACAGACTCGGCTCTGAGGAAGTGAAACTACAGAGGCCCTGAATTATTAGGGATGCCGGCTTTATTATACTGTCACTAATATATACATCATCAAACTATGTACATCATGAGAGCCTGTAGCTCAAGTATATTAGGGCCAAAGATGAGCAATATTCCACGGCCGACAGGTCTCCTCCTCCGATGTGCGTGAGTCCTTGTGTTCTCGAATGTCTATAAGATAGTATGACCCATTATGAAGATTCTTGCTGACCAAAAAAGGTCCTTCCTAAGGCGGTGATAGTTTATGCATATCAGTTTGATCCTGGATAAGCCAGAGCACCAAGTTGCCTTCTTGAAAGGTTCTGGTTTTGACCCAGCGGTTGTGATAAGGACGTAGAACTTACTGATAAATCGTTGAACGAGCCGCCGCGAGATCACGCTCCTCATCCAATACGTCCAGTGCATCTTGACGTGCCCTTTCATTATCAGCTTCAACATAAGCCGCCACACGGGGCGAATCATGATGGATGTCACTAGGGAGAACCGCCTCTGCTCCATAGACCACGAATAAAGGTGTGTACCCCGTAGATATGTTGGGGGGTTGTATTGATACTCCATAACACTGAGGGTAACTCCTCCACCCAACAACCCGGCGTTCTTTTCAAAGGAACCATAAGTCGGGGCTTGATGCCTCGAAGAATCTCTTGATTAGCTCGTTCCGCTTGACCATTAGACTGGGGTGAGCCACGGCGGAAACGTCAAGTCGAATATGCTCTCGTTGACAAAACTCTTTCATCGCACCCTTAGACAGATTAGTGCCATTATCCGTTATAATGCCGTGGGGAAAGCCAAAACGGAAGATCACCTTGTTAATGAACTGAACCGTCGTTGCCGCATCACACTTGCTAACCGGCTCTGCTTCAACCCACTTAGTAAACTTGTCAACTGCTACCAAAAGCTGGGTTTTCTTATCCTTTGACCTCTTGAAAGGCCCAACCATATCAAGCCCCCAGGATGCAAATGGCCAAGTAATTGGAATCATCCTCAACTCTTGAGCCGGAACATGAGCTCGTCGTGATTTTTTTTGACAACCGTCACATTTGCTGACAAAATCCTCAGCATCAGCATGATTCGTCAACCAATAGGACCCATGACGAAAAGCCTTGGCTACAAGAGATTTAGAGCCGGCATGATGACCACAATCTCCTTTGTGGATCTCTCGTAGGATCTCAAAACCTTCTTCAGGAGAACGTTGAAACGCCCCTGTGACACTGCGATGGTGCAACTCCCCATTGACAATCGTCATTGACTTAGACCGCCGGGTTATCTGTCTGGCCAAAATCTCATCCTCAGGTAACTTGCCCCGGGTCATGTAAGCCAAATATGGAACTGTCCAATCAGGAATAGCATGAAGAGCCGCCACCAATTGTACTTCCGGGTCAGGAACAACATGATCCTCCTCTGTGGGTAATTTGACAGAAGTGAAACTATCCCCAATAGTATCGATTACGGTGAAACTTTCGCTCTCGTCTCTCACCTTGAATCTATTCGCATTTTGCTTGCATATGCATCGCATCATAATTTCAAGTTGCATCAAATGGATGTGAAGAGAGCATTTCTTATTGATCCATTTAATGAATTGGTGTATGCCAAACAACCCCTGGGGTACAAGGATCCCAAGTTCCCCAATCAACTATAAACTCTATAAGGCACTCTATGGCCTTAAACAAACCCCACATGCGTGGTATGAGCACCTTACCGAGTTGTTAGAAAATCGTGGGTTTGAAATTGGGCTAATTGATCCACTCTTTTTACTAAGAGTGTTAAAGGGGATATGTTCGTATGCCAATTATATGCTGATGATATTATTTTTGACTTGTATAACAAAGCTTTCAAGGATGATTTTGCTAAGCTAATGACTGATGAGTTTGAGATGTCTATGATGGGAGAGTTGAAGTTTGTTGTATGTTTGGGTCCTTGCTTTATCTTTCTACATCTAGACCGGATATCATGTTGAGTGTGGGCATGTGTGCAAGATTTCAATCCGGGGCGAACGATGATGACAAGCCAGACCCACGTGGGAGGAGGTGCACGAGCGCGAAGCGCACCCACATGTCTAGGCCGGACCAGCCCGACACAGGGCAAGGAAGTCGCCATGCGATCCCGGCATGCCCATCCAGTGCGGGGCAACGCGCACGAACTCGCTCGCACGACCGAAGCCACCCAGTGACGATGGCCACGGGCGCGCCCCGCGGTCCACCTGTCATGGACTGCTCAGCCGGGTCGCCCGAGCGCACGCCGTCTGGGCAAATTGGATGGTGCAGATAGCCCCCGAGAGGCTCTCTCGACAGGCCAACTGGAAACGGGCGGCTCATAGGGCCACTTTGCCTTCGAAGCCCGAGGGAGGTGGGTACTTCAACACTTTTTATAGGAGTAATTCCCATGCACAAAGAATGAGACAAAAGCCATAAGAAGCATAATATCAACTCCATCTTATTTTCACATATGATTTAACCTTAATTTGACCATGAGTTTTAAGTTTCGGACATTTTTCCTATTCCTACGAATCAAACACCCAATTATGAAGGTTCATGTGTTTTCATTATCATCTGTTTTGCATGTGTCAATTAGCAAAATGGCCTAGAGGGCTAATTGATGATGGACCATCTAGAAGCATTGTCAAGCACTATCGGAAAAAAGGATCTGACATTAATTTTAAGAAATTCCTTTATAATGTTCTATTTTACTTTAATCCCTTGACATTGATATATTAGGACCTTTAACTTGCTTTTGTACTGCATGTGCTATTTCCATTCATGTGCATCTTTCTTTAAACTGGTATTTATTTTCCATTTTAGTTCCTTAATCGTCCTCCTGAGGTTGTTAATATAGCTTATGCCACAAAGCTTTGGTTGGATGTGGAATATGGTGTTGTTAAGAATGTTGACATATTCATTGTTAGAGCTACCTTTTTCACTTGCCTTCTTTTCAGGCCTATGCTCCCAATGGCTTTAATGTCATTGGGACTTTAAGGTTGCTAATCATTATGTTAAGGATGTTGTTCTTGTGAAATTCAAAAATCGGTTCTCCTTTTCCTTTTTTTCATGGCGCCAATTGAAAACAATGCATCATCGCCGAGGGGCCAACACTAATGATGGCAACCAAAATTTCAGAGGTGATGCCACGTGTTCCAGAATTGTATGACCTAATGAAGAATGCTTTGTTGCTTGCTATTTCTGATGATGCGGGTGGTGATTCTACTACTGGAGGAAGTGTTGAAGATCCTGGAGGCAGTGGTGCTGCAAGAGCCATTGTTGCGATGTATGATACATGTGATGTCTAAGACTTTATGTTTTACTCTGCCTTTTGTTTGTGATGTTTAAATTGGCATCTCACTATTGAACTATGTGTGTATGCTTAAGTGTTGAACAATATGTTGTTTTATGTGAAATTTAGTAGGGTTGGGTACCAAATGGAAGGATATCGACAGCCTTGAAGATAACATTGCAGTCGGTTCATAATGGAAGCTACCTGAGCATTAGAGTGGTTAGTCGTAATAAATCGTACGCGGCCATCTGAGCAATCCAAGTGGTTCCAATGACCGTCTCCGACGTAAAGAATATTAGTGACATGGGATTTGAGGCAAAGCGGGGTTCCGCCGTCGGCCATGTACCAAAACCGCGTCCAAAGTACGATTATGTACTAATAAGCCAAGGCCACCATGGCGTTCTATTCTTTTTTGGAAACGAGTGCAAAAGATTGCCTCATCCATTGATTAAGCAGAAGAGAGTTGCCCAGTTAATTCACAGAAAACCGGACAAAAACCATCACAAACTACTGAGAAACACTCACATAATACCCCACACACACCTGACATAGATGGTCTCGTCAATATCGCACACCAACCGTCATGGTCATCACTTCTCCCCAACAGGCCTCATCGCCCTCGCTAATCTCCGAGCAAGCGACTCCGAGTTCATCGAAGATGAACGTTGATCCAACCATCACCATAAAGGCCACGTGGATACACAAGAAGGCCCATGCAGAACTCAACCACCCGCGCCGAGGGAAGCGCAACTTCGACTTTGAAAGATAGCTCCAAAGGAGAACTGTGCAAGATTGGAGCCATGGAAGATCACATGACATGCCCACTCGCTGCTTATCATCGTCACCACCGAGGCCCCGCCGTTGCAGCTCCGACTTCACTGCCATAGAACAACCCAAGGTAATCCCACGAACACACCTGAGAAGAGCCGATCACCGCAACCATTGTCGTGCTTCTGACATCGCGCACTCCCATCATCGTTGCTACATAAGCCCTAACGCCAACACCACCATCTTCCAACAAGCCCATTTGCCGATGCCTAGCTTCAAAGACGAAGCCCACGAGAGGGGATATGATGCCAAAGCACCGTCATCATACGATGCACCAGGGCTCGCCCGCTCGTCGCACTGCACAACCCTCTCCCCCTCCAGATCCGTGACGCACCTGCACACCAAGGCCAGAGCGCGTGGCACTGATGACCGTGCACCAGCCTCCGCATGGACACCGAGCATTCGTGCCACCCCTAGTCTGCGCCCAAGCATGAGTGGCAGATCCACACAACATCATCGAGCGCGCACATCCACACGCCACCCAGCCGTCCTGCCCCATCATGAGACCAAGCGTCTGCACCACTCCTAGCCGCGATCGGGTCGCCGCCCTAAACTCGAAGATGGCTGATTCCTGCTCCTCTACTCAGTCGTGCTACCCTACGCCGCTGTGCCTCGTGAGAGGGATGAAAAGACCCGCCACCGCTGATGCCACTTTCTTTGCCCGACAGCATGCACTGGAGGCGGTGAGGGAATCATGGTGGTGTGGTGGGTGGTTGTTAGCGTCGGCTAGGGTTGCTCCCGGGCCGCTCGCGGGGAGCGACACAGGAGTCCTCTCCTTTGTCCTAGGCCAATGAAGCAGTTTCCGTTTTCTATTCACATAATTGCAAAACCTAGATGTTAAATCAAGTGATACAAGCGACATCATACTATGTGTTATGCACAAGTTACTCAACAAAGGGGCATAAACAATGACTAGCATACGAGGCTATATCAAAATAGACACTAATTGGCAACGATCTCGACAACCATGATATATAAGAACTGATTGTCAAATATTAATGGGACTGGAAATTGGCATATAAAACAAGGAGAAATATAAGTGAACCCTAACAAATGCACCACAAAATTAGACACAAACAACTATTGGACTTACATGTTTTTTTTTTAGAATGGGACTTACATGTTGTGGAGAAGCCAAGTATAATTCAATAAAAACAAATCCAAAAACAAATCCATAAAAGGGTAATTGTAATTTAGAAATGTAAATGGGACACATTTAACAAAATTTACATGTGAAAACGAATAAAAATTTCAGGAAATGTATGTCCATAAGTATAGATAAATTTGGTGGTAACACCAATATTATAGCCGAGGAGTGTCTAATAACATAGGGCCATAGGCTATTTTGAAATACTCAACATATGCAGTTACAGATCATAAGGAAACTCTACTCTGACTGAAGGGAGGGTACTTCTCACGGTCAGTCTGATACACATATGCCGTATAACATTTGCCATCAAAATGAAGGCAGGGTATTTCTAGTCTATTGATGAGTGTTTATTCACTAAATACATTCAATACAAAAAATGTGTTCTTGCATAAATAGAGAAGGATGAAGAGTACTGCTAGTTCACTCATGGTATGTTGGTCTGCTAGTTTTCCTGATGATAATTTGTATTTCAAATGGATTGAATATCTTCAAAATGTCACAAACCCTGTTATCAACCACCATACATTTGATTTCGACTACTTTAAGGCAATC
The DNA here is from genome assembly GCA_902687465.1 of Secale cereale. Classification (NCBI taxonomy): domain Eukaryota; kingdom Viridiplantae; phylum Streptophyta; class Magnoliopsida; order Poales; family Poaceae; genus Secale; species Secale cereale. The sequence goes on along the minus strand of LR738712.1, from coordinate 117,112,700 downwards.
AGATATTTTGTGCAGTTGCTCCACTACTTTGGAACTTTCTTACGATTCCTGCCATCAACAAAAAATGTATCAATCAGACAGACAGAAGACTTTTAAGTGTGTTAAACACACAAATGTGTCACATATCACGTACAGGAGGTTGAGATCATGATAGCTAGCCGCATAGGATATCTTCTGTTGTAACTACTAGCTAGCTTATCTCTTCTCTTTCTTTCTCTTCAAGTTGTATCTCAATGAACTCTTGTATGCGTTATCTCAGGCTCGCACCCTGCCTATTTAACATGCATCACGTCGCCCTAGATCAGGAAAGACGTTTCCGCCAACGCACATGGTAATTAGAGCCTTCCTACTTCCCATCTAGCTTCCAACATCTCCACCTGTGCCGAAACCATGTCTTCTTCCTCCGGTGCCGCCCAACCCAATCTCAATGGGCAGGTCATCGAGAAGCTTTCCCGCGCGAACTACATGCTGTGGCGCACGTAGATCACACCCCAACTGCATGGCGCCGGTGTCTTCGGCTACATCGACGGCACATCACCGGAGCCGGCCAAGCTCCGCGCCGCCAAAGACAAGGACGACAAGGAAACGTTCGAGCCCAACCCTCTCCACCCTCTCTGGGTCAGGGAGGACCAGCAGGTACTCGGCTTCCTCCTCAGCAACCTCTCCAAGGAGGTGCTGGTCACGGTGACCACGGTCACTGTCGTGGAATTAGCACGGCAGATGTCCGGTTTAACGGACTTGATGATGGAACCATCGCACGGGTTAGCTTGAAGGGGTTCATAGCACACAAAGGACACGGAGAGTTTATACTAGTTCGGCCCCTTCGATGAAGGTAAAAGCCTACGTCTAGTTGGTTTGGTATTGCTTGAGCATCGGTTTACAGGGAGCGGATCGCTTGCCTGTAGTTTCGACGGGTTGATTCTTGCTTGTCCTTGAACCGTCGACGGGTCGTCCCTTTATATAGAGGTGACGCCTGGTCCGGTTTACAGAGTCCCGAGGCCGGCTCATACTTGTGTCTGCCTCGGTCTCTGTCCTTTCTTCCTTATCTCTCAAGTTACATCGCTTGGCGGTTTACAAACCATAATTCTATACATGGGTCCTAAGATCTCATGGGCCGTAGCCTTTACTAAATATTACAACCAAACATATTATAATTAATCCGGTTTACACTAGCCGGTTCATACCTGCTAGTCATATCTCTGACATTAGGCCCCAGAATGATTTGAACTTGTTCATATCAATCTCCCTTGTCTTGTATAATTTTCCTCTATGCCTTCTCATTTTTGTAAACCGGCTCTGACGTCATCCTCGGGAATCATTGAATCTGACTGTGACATCATCTCCGCATTTAACGCTGCGAGCTGTACTGTGACTTTGTTTTAATGGTTATCCCGAAAATCGAGGCGTCAAGGGATCTTTATCCGACCTTTGCTCCCTCGAATCCCGCACCTGTCGCTTCATATCTGACCTTCCCTTATAAATACCGCCATCCTCATTCATTATCCTCTTCTCGCATCTTCTTCCTCGTCTGTCGCCTGAGCTTCAAGACGCCATTGACGCCCGAGCTTCGAACCGCCGCCGTCGACCGCCGAAAACAAATCCGCGCCGGCCGCTGCATCGCCCTGATTTTGACTAGAGAACTCCGCCGCCGATCTCCGCTGTTCCAGGTATGTCTTTCCTCCTCATTGTAGATCCGCATCCTCTAGGGTTCTTCCCTGTGCCTCCACCATTAGAGCTTTAACGAAAGCTTCGCCTTGTTTATCTTGAATGCCCGTTCCACAGAAGTTTTTGACCTTTATAACTAGCTCTTAGATCTTTATCTTTGTTCTGCTAGTATATGCTTTAGATCTCGTCATCTACACTTATCCTGTAAATTCATCTGCTCCGTATAAGATCCTTATAGTTCTTCCCGTTCGTCCTTGTATTTATTTTCCTTTTTCTTGCATGCTCAGATCTGTTCTTCCTTAATTGTCTGTAAAAACCTGTTTCTTCTCCTTTGTAGATCTATTAGGTATACCCCGGTTTATACTGTCATGCCCTGTTCCTGTAAAATTTTTGGAGTTGAACGTGACGGTTTAGCTGTTCCTCTTTTGCTGTCATGAACCGGCAGTGACATAGCTCCCTGTTATTGCCGGTTTAACCATATCATTAGTCCCCTGTCTAAACCGTTGCGTAATCTTCATAGATATCTTCCGGTTTATACTACTGTACCCGCATAATCCGTTTTTTGCACTTTATATTTTCAGCACTCGTTCTTCTGCCATTATGGCCAAACAATTGTGTCTTGTGACTGGGTTCCTTCCATCATCACGGAAGAAGACTTGGTCAAAATTGCTGAAATTGGTACTTTAGGCCCTCAATCCGTTTTGAAGTGGCGGGCTCCAGGAAACGAATGCCCTCCTACTCCCAGGCAAGGGGAGGTTATTGTTTTCTTTGATCACATAGCTCGAGGCTTCACACCCCCCGGTTCAAAGTTTTTCCGGGATGTACTCGCCGCCTTTCAACTCCATCCTCAGGACATAGGTCCAAACTCTATCTCCAATATTTGTGACTTCCAAGTGTTTTCAGAGGTGTATCTGCAAGAAGAACCGTCTGTTGATCTGTTCCGGGATTTCTTTCACCTAAACCGGCGTACGGAATTCACCAGCGGACCGCATCAGGAACTCGGCGGTGTTAGCATCCAGAAAAGGAGAGACGCTGTCTTTCCCCACGCCGCTCTTCACACGCACCCAAAGGAGTGGAACAAATCATGGTTTTACTATGTTGACACTTCTCCTGAAGGGGAGAACCCACTGCCGGGTTATCGCGAGCACCGTCTTCCGGAGGATCATCCTCTGCCACAACGACTCAGCTCCGTCGAACGGACCCGGTTTGCATCTCAGCTTTCCAGACTGAAAGCTTTTATGGCCAATGGTTTAATTGGAACCGATGTTATGCGTTGTTGGCTCTCTTGGAGTATCCTTCCCTTGAGTCGGCGATCGCAGTTGATGTGCCAGTATTCTGGTAAACCGGACGACCCTCAACGGTTTACCAAGGATAAACTTTCCGAATCGGAGGTTATTGAATCGGCTAAGAAGATGCTCAACGTCTCCTTAGCAGACTGCAGCAAAGTCGGATTAGCCCCGTATTACAAGAAAAACAAGCTGCCTGCGGTAAGCTTTGCTTTGTCATGCATTTGTAATCCGTTCTTTTAAACCGTTCTTTCAATTATCTTTTCTTCCTTCGAATAGGCTGAGGATCCTTTCTGGAAGAGAAAACCTCAGGAGAAACCCGGCAAACAAGCACGCCGGAAGACCTTTGCTAATAAGAAAAGAAAAGTAGCTGTTGGCTCTAGTTCTCACACTGAGGATGATGATCCGGATTTCGAGGTATGAATTAATCCGGCTTTTAATTTGCTTGCTTGTGCTCATATCTGTATCTAATGATAACTTTCCACAGGAGTTGGCTGAAGGTGATAACCCGGCCAAAGTTGAGGTAACTATCCTTTCTTCCGATTCAGAACCTCTTCCACAAAAAAGTCGTCGGACCGTCCGGAAATACCAATTTTCTCACCCTTATGCTCAATTGGATCCTAATTTTCTTTTGAAGAAACAACAACATGAAGCTCTTCGCCGGACCACTCGCCATAGCAGCCTGGCAGTGGAATCATCCGGGATTTCTCTAACTCCGGCTCGAAAGCGCCGCACTGAGGTGATATTTTCTCCGACCCTCCTTCATCCCAAGGCCGGGCTTATCCGCAAACCTCTTAAACCGTCTGACCCTGATTATCAGGAAACTCCACTATCCTCTTCTGGTGAATCGACTGCCACGCAACTTCCTCCACTGAAAACCGTCCCAGGGCAAGTCCTTTAAACTTATCCGGTTTATGATTACATTTGTCTTTATAGTTCTAACTTGTTTTTTCCACTTCCTTCAGCAAGCCAAAGCCTAGTAAAAAACCAAAGGCCAACCCCTCAACTGCTGAGATTGTCGCTGATGACCCGGCAGCTAATCCGGATTCTATTGTCCCTCCAGAAGGCGAGCCCACAATTCCTCTTGAGGATCCTGCGCCTACGGTTTATATGTCAATGCCCGAGAACCCTACTGCTGATGATGTTCATAATGCGCCAAGTCCTGCCCGAGCCAATTCTCCTCAGGCCAATCCGGCCTCTCCCAATCCGGTTCATATTGCAACTCCACCAACTGCACCTGTTTCTCCAGAAGTTGTAGTGACTGCGACTGCTTTTGTTGCTCCGGCTGAGCCCACCGTTTTAGCCAAGCATACGGCTAAAACGGAGAAACTATATAAGGAGAAGGGTAAATGGAGTACTGAGTTATCTAATCTTGCCGATATGAGTGCCCAAGAAATCTATTCCGGATACTTAAACTGGCTCCACAGCAGCCGAGATTACGAAGCGGGCTTGGTTAATTTAATGAAGGAAAAATATGAGGTAATCCTTTTTCTTCTGACTTTGTGCTTTTGATATGCCTCTACCTCATAGTAGCCCCCAAGTTCCGGTTTAGCTGCGTGTTGAAGGTGAACGGAACTTATAGCTTGAACAATTGATCTTTACATAAGCCCCCAAGTATCAAATAGATAACTTGGTTATGTATTTGATACTTGTAAGAATTTCTTCTGATACCTCAATTATCCATTAGCCCCCAAATGTCAAGTAGACAATTTGTTTGTGTGCTTGAGACTTTTGACTTTGAATTGCTGCTGTTTATTGCTTCAACTGCCATTAGCCCCCAAGTGTCAAGTAGACAACTTGTTTGTGTGCTTGAGACTTGTCTGATTTTCGCTTCTTATCCCTTGATTGTACTTGCAGGCTGATTTAAACCGGAATGCTGATGAGATCAATGAGCTTCGGAACCGTCTTGCTGAGACAGAGTCTGCTGCTTCGAAAGCCAAGAAAGATCTTCAGGTAAGTTTAAAGACTGCTGAAGATATGAAAACATTCTTTGAAGAAGAGCAGACCACTTTTGAAGTTCAGAAAAAAGAGCTGGAGAAAAGGGTTCAGGATGCTGAGGGGGCGCTTAATCCGGTTACTGAAGAATTAACCGGTTTAAAGCGGCAAATTGAGTTAATGACTTCTGCAATCTTCGGTAAGTATGATCCGAACTCCTGCTTTATCCTTGTAATCTTCTATCTGTGCCGGTTTAACTGTTATATTCATATGCAGGGCGCCGTGTCACCCATCTTGGGGATGACCTACGGAAGAAACTTAAGGCATGTTACACTTTGGTCGAGAAGCTGTATTCCGGCGCTCAGAGGATCATCAGTGCAATATCTTTCGGTAAACCGGCCCCTACGACGATCCAAGGCACGTTGGAGAAGTTGTCTGTTCTGCCAGTGCGTCTAGAAGAAGTTAAGAAATCTGCTGCTCGAGCCGGTGCCCTCATGGCACTTACCAGGGCTAAAGCATGGGTCCCGGATCTTGATCCGGAAGAAGCTTTGACTGGATTTCCTGACACTAAAGAAGATGGATCCGCTTTTACCGCAAAGGATCTCCATGCCTTGACGAAGGAGATGCGTCCCCTCGCCAGCAAGCTTGCAGCTGAATCCGATTTATCCAGGTATCATCCGGGGTATGACTTGCAAAACGAGCAGGTGGAGCGGCCGGTTTATGACACCGTCAATTTAATCCCACCAGTTCGCCCTCATACCTTCGCTCCAGATATCGAACCTTCTAAACTTATCAGTGAAGAGATGTACTTCCGGGCCCTGACGAAGATTGACTGGTGTGTTCCGGACTTCCAACCGCTTCAAGAAGAAGAAAAAACTCCGGAACAAGTCGATGCCCAGCCGTCGCAGCAGGAGGGAGCATAACTCATAACTTGTTGTTGTAACTGCAGCTCCGATTTATCAAACAATCTTTTAATCCGTCAGGCTTGCTATGCCTTGTAATAGGATAGCTGGAACATTATCCGCTTTGATCCGGATATTCTAACCTTTTGTTTTAATGTTTGCCAATTAAATTTGCCTGATGTTGCTTATCTGGTGTATCATCTGTTCCTGCATAAGTAATACTGAAAACATGTCCTGAGACCAAGTATGCTCAATACTCTTAATCTGGTAGAACTTTAAAATTTCTTGATGACGACCTTCATGGATCCAAGAACAAAACCCGGGCTTGATAACAGACACCGGTTTATCTCGTTCTGAAACTTTGTTCAAAAATTTGTAGCTTGTTGCCTGATGGATGATCCGGGTTATAATGAACACCGGTTTATTCATGCTGGTATTCATGACCCAGACTTTTCACTTTATAGATATGTGGCCAACTTCTGTAGCTGTTCCACTCCGGTTTAAAGAGTCATAAAACATAAACACCAAAGATGCGAATTTGCAAATAAAACCATGTAGTCGAGGCTTTTTAAGAGCTGCCAGGCTCAAAGCAAGGTTCAGCCAATCACTGGATGTGGATTATCCATCTTTCCAGAGGGCCGGTGGATGTGGATTATCCATCTTTTCATATGAACCATAAGAAAAAAAATTAGCCAATCACTGGATGTGGATTATCCATCTTTCCAGAGGGCCTAGCCAATCACTGAATGCGGGTAAACCCGACTGTCCAGAGGGCCAATGGATGCGGGTAAACCCGTCTGTCCATAAGAAATTTAGCCAATCACTGAATGCGGGTAAACCCGACTGTCCAGAGGGCCTAGCCAATCACTGAATGCGGGTAAACCCGACTGTCCAGAGGGCCGATGGATGCGGGTAAACCCGTCTGTCCATAAGAAATTTAGCCAATCACTGAATGCGGGTAAACCCGACTGTCCATAGGGCCTAGCCAATCACTGAATGCGGGTAAACCCGACTGTCCAGAGGGCCGATGGATGCGGGTAAACCCGACTGTCCATATAGTTTTCCCTGGCTCCATGGAATCATGGGTAGATCTTGAAGCGTCCTCTCTTGAACCGGATGTGACCTCATGCTCTTTAGAGAGTTTTATTGCTTCTGTGTATATTCTGTAAAAAATCAGTTTTTAACCGGCCAATATGTTGAAATATAACATATGATAAGACATACATGGTTGTTTTCACAAGATATTTGTATTGGAAAAAAGGCTGAGCCCCCGGTTTACCGAGGGTGCCGGTTTATTCATTGATCATAATATATACATAGGATACAGTGGAGCTCAGAGCTCAAGTATAGTAGGGGCGTAAGTGGGCGATGTTCCATGGCCTCTTCGTCTCCTCCTCTGATGTTCGTGAGTCCTTGTGTTCTCGAACGTCCAGCAGGTAATATGAGCCATTGTGCAGATTCTTGCTAACCACAAAGGGCCCTTCCCAATGTGGGGATAATTTGTGCATATCTGTTTGATCTTGGATGAGCCGGAGTACCAAGTCGCCCTCCTGGAACGTCCTTGTCCTGATCCGGCAGCTATGATATCTGCGTAAGTCTTGTTGATAAATTGCAGATCGTGCCGAAGCTATATCACGCTCTTCATCCAGCCGGTCCAAACTATATTGCCTTGCTTGCTCGTTGGCCGCTTCAACATAAGCCGTTACCCTTGGTGAATCATGACGGATATCACTTGGAAGGACCGCTTCAGCACCATATACCATGAAGAAAGGTGTGTAACCTGTGGACCGGTTTGGTGTAGTGTTGATACTCCAAAGAACAGATGGTAACTCCTCAACCCAGCATCCTGGGGTTCTCTGCAAAGGAGTCATAAGCCGGGGCTTGATACCTCGCAAAATCTCTTGATTTGCTCTTTCATCTTGTCCATTGGATTGGGGGTGGGCCATAGAAGATACATCTAAGCTAATATGCTCCCGTTGACAGAATTCTTCCATCTCTCCCTGAGATAAATTGGTGCCATTGTCTGTGATGATGCTGTGCGGAAAGCCAAATCAGAAGATTACCTTTTTGATGAATTTGACTGCCGTTGCCGCATCACACTTGCTTATAGGCTCTGCCTCAATCCACTTTGTAAACTTATCCACCGCTACTAGTAGATGAGTTTTCTGATCTTGGGATCTTTTGAAAGGTTCAACCATATCAAGCCCCCAAGTCGCAAACGGCCAGGTTATTGGTATCATCCGGAGCTCCTGCGCCGGAACAAGAGCACGTCGTGAAAACTTTTGACAAGCATCACACTTCCGTACCAAATCTGCCGCATCAGCATGAGCTGTTAACCAATAAAACCCATGCCGGAATGCTTTAGCCACCAATGATTTTGAACCGACATGATGACCACAATCCCCTTCATGGATCTCGCGAAGAATCTCGCAACCTTCCTCACCTGATACACATCGCTGAAATACTCCAGAAGTACTGCGATAATGAAGCTCTCCATTTGCAATTGTCATGGATTTAGAACGCCGGATTATCTGTCGTGCTTCTTCTTCATCGTCCGGTAGCTCTCCTCGGCTCAGATATGCCAAATAAGGCAGCGTCCAATATGGAATAACATGAAGCGCTGCAACTAACTGTGCCTCCGGATCAGGAACAGCTAGGTCTTCCTCCGATGGTATTTGAACCGACGGACTGTGCAATTCATCCAAGAAGGTATTTGGCGGCACCGGTTTACGTTGGGAGCCTAGCCGGCTTAGAGCATCGGCCGCTTCGTTCCGTCGCCGGTCTATATGATCCACCTGATACCCTTTGAAATATCATGCGACTGCTTCAACTTCTCGTCTATAAGCTGCCATGAGGGGATCTCTTGAATCCCACTTGCCTGAAACTTGCTGTGCCACCAAATCTGAGTCGCCAAAACACTTAACCTAGCTCAAGTTCATCTCCTTTGCCAGCCGCAAGCCATGAAGTAATGCTTCATATTCCGCTGCATTGTTAGTACAAGGAAACAATAGGCGGAGAAAGTAACAAAATTTATCACCTCGGGGGGAAGTTAAGACAACTCCAGCCCCCGAGCCCTCCAACTGTCTTGAACCGTCAAAGTGAATCGTCCAGTAAGTAAGATCCGACTTCTCCTCAGGGGTCTGCAACTCTGTCCAATCATTGATGAAATCCACCAATGCCTGAGATTTTATAGCGGTATGTGGCACATATTTTAATTCATGTGGGTTGAGCTCAATGGCCCACTTCGCCACTCTTCTTGTAGCTTCCAGGTTCTGGATTATGTCCCCCAACGGTGCTGAACTAACCACAGTTATTGGTTGACCTTGAAAATAGTGCTTCAGCTTTCGGTTTGCCATGAACACACCATATACCAGCTTTTGCCAATGTGGGTACCTTTGCTTGGACTCAATGAGTACTTCACTCACGTAATAAACCGGGCGCTGAACCGGGTATTCCTTTCCTGCTTCCTTGCGCTCAACCACAATTGCAACACTGACTGCCCGTGCATTGGCAGCGACGTATAACAACAACGGCTCCTTATCAACAGGGGCAGCCAGGACCGGCGACTTTGCCAGTTGCCTCTTCAGATCCTCAAACGCCGCGTTCGCCTCATCACTCCATATAAACCGGTCTGTTTTCCTCAGCATCTGGTAAAGCGGGATCGCCTTCTCTCCCAAACGGCTGATGAACCAGCTTAATGCTGTGATCCGGCCAGCGATACGCTGAACATCGTTGATGCAAACCGGCTTGGTCAAAGATGTGATGGCCTTGATCTTCTCTGGATTAGCTTCTATTCCTCTGTTTGAGACCAAGAATCCCAGTAGTTTACCTGCCGGAACACCAAAGGCACACTTCTCCGGATTAAGCATCATCTTATAAGCTCGAAGATTGTCAAAAGTCTCTTTAAGATCCTCTATCATTGTCTCTTCTTTCCTTGATTTAACCACGATGTCATCCACATAGGCATGAACATTCCTCCCTATCTGCTCTTTAAGACAATTCTGAACGCAACGCTGATAAGTTGCTTGAGCACTCTTAAGTCCAAAAGGCATAGACACATAGCAAAAAGCACCAAAAGGGGTTATGAAAGCTGTCTTCTCTTGGTCTTTAACTGCCATCTTGATCTGGTGATATCCTGAATATGCATCCAAAAAATTTAGCCGCTCACATCCCGCTGTGGCATCGATAATCTGATCAATGCGAGGGAGAGCAAAAGGATCAGTTGGGCAAGCTTTGTTGACGTCTGTGTAGTCCACACACATTCTCCACTTCCCATTCTTCTTTAATACCAGCACTGGATTAGCCAACCACTCTGGGTGAAAGACTTCCACTATGAACCCTGCGGCCAAAAGCCTGGCCACTTCTTCTCCTATAGCCTTGCGCCTCTCTTCGTTGAAGCGGCGCAAATATTGTTCAACCGGTTTGTATTTCGGATCAATGTTAAGGCTGTGCTCAGCGAGTTCCCTCGGTATACCTGGCATGTCAGAAGGCTTCCACGCAAAGATATCCCAGTTCTCACAGATGAACTCGATGAGCGTGCTTTCCTATTTGGGATCAAGGTTAGCGCTGATAGTGAACTGCTTGGACGAATCACCTGGCACAAAATCAACTTGCTTGGTCTCCTCTGCCGATTTAAACTTCAAAGCCGGATCATGCTCTGTAGTAGGCTTCTTCAGCGGAGTCATATCTGCCGGATCAACATTATCTTTATAAAACTTCAACTCCTCTGTGGCACATACTGCCTCCGCGTAGGCTGCATCTCCCTCTTCACACTCCACTGCTATCTTGCGACTTCCATGAACCGTGATTGTGCCCTTGTGACCCGGCATTTTGAGTTGCAGATAAACATAACATGGTCTAGCCATAAACTTGGCATAAACCGTTCTCCCGAATAAAGCGTGATAGGGACTCCAGATCTTGACAACTTCAAAAGTTATCATCTCTAACTTGGAATCATGCTCATCTCCAAAGGTAACTTCCAAGTCAATCTTTCCAACTGGATAAGCCGATTTACCTGGAACCACCCCGTGGAATACCGTGTTTGATTGCCTTAACTTCTTATCCGTCAAGCCCATACGACGGAAAATCTCATAGTACAAGATGTTGATGCTGCTACCACCGTCCATGAGAACTTTAGTGAATTTATAACCTCCCACCTGGGGTGCCACCACCAAGGACAAGTGGCCCGGATTATCCACCCGCATTGGGTGGTCTTCCCTACTCCATACAATGGGCTGCTCTGACCAGCGCAGAAATTGCGGTGTCGCCGGTTCAACCGCGTTCACTGCCCGCTTCAAAACCTTCTGATCTCGTTTACACAGACTTGTGGTGAATACATGGTATTGCACACTACTCAACTCCTTCGGATTACTCTGATACCCGGACTGTGGTTGTTGTTGCTGACGCTGCTGATTACCTTGATTATTGTAGTTACCTTGGCCCTACTGTTGACTGCCTTGGTTATTGTAACCACCCTGATTACGTGGCTGATTGCCCTGGTTGTTATAACTTCCTTGACCATTTTGATTACCGCCCCGGTTTTGATAACCATTGTTGTTGCCTCTATATCCTGATCCGGAGCTGTTCCCCTGATAACCCGGACCATAAAACCCTGGTCCTGAACCGCCATTTGGAGGCCTGTCATTAGGTTTAAAGCGGCCCATCATTGCTTCCATAAAGGGCCTGCACTCTCTTATAGTGTGTTTCGCCGGTCGTTGTTTCGAGCCATGCTTCGGACAAGGCTGATCTAACTCTTGGTCCCAACTAACATCCCCTCCGCCGGTTTGTGGAGGTGGGTTGCCCATACTATGCTGAAAACCCCCTTGAACTTGGATGTTGGCTACGAAATCAGAGCCACCTTCTGCTTTTCGCTTGCCCAAGAAACTTGCAGTAGCCGGGTTAATTTGCGCCGGTTTACCAGGTTTGTTAACCTTCCCTGCCTTGTCTCCTTCAGCTTCTGGATACATGGTATTATCAGAGTCCCCATACTTTACCAAAGCACTCATGAGAGTTCCCATATCATTGCAATCCCTTTTAAGTCGTCCTAGCTTTAAATTTAAAGATTCAAACCGGCAATTGTTTTCCAAAGTCACTATCGCCGTACTAGGATTGATACCATTCGAAGAGTGCAAGATCTCCGCTACTCTCCGCACCCAAGCACCTGTAGACTCCTGCTCTCCTTGCACACAAGCTGCTAGATCCACCACTGACATCGGCTGCTCGCATGTATCCTTGAAGTTTTTGATAAACTGGCTGCGTAGTTCCCCCCATGATCCGATGGAATTCGGGGGTAAACCCTTCAGCCAGGTCCGGGCTGTACCCTCAAGCATCATAGTAAAGTACTTTGCACAAGCCAATTCATCCACGTCCAGCATCTCCATGGCCATCTCATAACTTTCAACCCAAGCTTCTGGAGCCAAATCCGCTGTGTAATTAGGTACCTTGCGGGGCCCTTTAAAATCCTTAGTCAGCTTGATACTCCGTAAAGCGGGGATAAGACATTGCACCCCAAAAGAACTTGCCGTAACTCCTGTTTCTGTCGTGGCTGTGTGAACCGGCGTCGTTTGACGAACCTCCTCCCGGGCTCCTGATCTAACCCGGTTTGCATCTTGAGCTTGAACATCCGCACCCGCCGGATTATCCTGTCTGCGCCGATGTCGCCTGCGCTCACTGCTGGACACTTCCGGCTCCTCCCAATGCCGAGTGTAACTCCGGCTGGGATGTGGTGTTGAATGTAGCCTTTCCCTGCTGTGAGAATATGCTTGCTGCTGTATTAACGCTGTATTAAGCAGCTCCTTGACCCTGCGTGCCTCCAATGCCACCGGGGACATCTCCTCCACGGGTAAAGCGGCCAAACGTGCAGCGGCAGCAGCGATGTTATCCAAAGGATTTGAATAATGACCTGGAGGGGTGGGAACGTAAGGTGTAGACGTGATCCGCCGATCTTGCTCTGCGGTGGGCTGCTGAACCGGCTCCTCCCTAGCTGGGGGTGCCCTCCGGTTTAGGGCCGGATCATTGCTAGTCCCAGCCCCAGGTGTCCTGAACAGATCCGTCGCTTCATAAACCGGCGGCAGACGAGATTGGTATTTTCGACCCCTTACTCCTTGCATAGAGGCCTGCTCCATCCTTAGATGAAAAGCCTGATCATTCAGCTCCGCTTGTCTTACCGCTATCATTGCCTTCTCTGCTTTCAGATCCTCCTTTAATTGATCAATCCGGCCTTTTAACTAAAGGAGCTCTGCATCATGTTGCGCCTTGTCTGCTGGAGCTATTGTTTCCACCGCTTTAGCTGTGAACTCCTCGATCAAGGTGGATAGAACGTCAGTAGGTGAGAGGGCCGGGCCACTCCCCCCTACACCAGCTTCTGCTGTCGCCCTGTTCACCGTGGGCTGTGAACCGGCCATAAAGACAGCCACCCGGTTTGGCGGGTCGAAGGGGTCCGGAATACTGTTTCCATCGGACTCGCCCTCAGACCGGCCATCCCGCAACTGATACAAAGACTCAGTTTCTCTGGATGAAGATTCGTCGTCGGAGTAGACAACTATTGCACCATCGGACTCCGATCCGTCCTCGGTTCGAACCCCATGGACTGCTCCAACGAAAACATGCTTCACAGCGGGCTGAATCCGGTCTGAACTCGCACGCTGAGCCGGCTCGACGATGTTGGAGAAGACGTCCGACTCAGGTCCCGGTTCGCCGATCTTGCCGATGAAGACGTGGATGCTGCCGAAGGGAACCCGGTACCCGTATTCGATTGAATCGGCCTCCGGTCCCCAACCTGCGTCGTCGATGTAGATCCGGCCGCGGCGACTCTTGGTCATCCGGCCGGCCGCGTAACCCTTGAGCCCTTCAAAGCTGCCCTTCAAGAACTCGAGACCATCGTGCGGAGGCCCCAAGGTGGGCGCCAACTGTCGTGGAATTAGCACGGCAGATGTCCGGTTTAATGGACTTGATGATGGAACCGTCGCACGGGTTAGCTTGAAGGGGTTCATAGCACACAAAGGACACAGAGAGTTTATACTAGTTTGGCCCCTTCGATGAAGGTAAAAGCCTACGTCTAGTTGGTTTGGTATTGCTTGAGCGTCGGTTTACAGGGAGCAGATCGCTTGCCTGTAGTCTCGACGGGTTGATTCTTGCTTGTCCTTGAACCGTCGCCGGGTCGTCCCTTTATATAGAGGTGACGCCTGGTCCGGTTTACAGAGTCCCGAGGCCGGCTCATACTTGTGTCCGCCTCGGTCTCTGTCCTTTCTTCCTTATCTCTCAAGTTACATCGCTTGGCGGTTTACAAACCATAATTCTATACATGGGTCCTAAGATCTCATGGGCCGTAGCCTTTACTAAATATTACAACCAAACATATTATAATTAATCCGGTTTACACTAGCCGGTTCATACCTGCTAGGCATATCCCTGACAGTCACCACGGCAAACGCGCTCTGGACGACGCTGGCGGGCATGTACTCGTCGCACTCGCTGAGCCGCGTCAACAACATCAGAACCTCCCTCATCAATGCGCAAAAAGGTACCCAATCCGCCGCCACCTACTTCGCCCACATGCATGGTCTTGCCGACGAGCTGGCTGCGGCGGGCAAGCCGATCCAGGATGACGAACTGATCTCCTATATCCTCCATGGGCTGGATCTGGAGTACCAGCCCCTGGTCTCGGCCCTCGACGCCCGCGTCTCACCTACCTCCCTCAACGAAATCTTCGCCATGCTCAGCAACTTCGACCAACGCATGGCGCAGTTCCACGGTGCCGGTGGCCACTCATTCAAGTCGTCTGCCAACGCTGCAACCCGCGGACGTGGCGGGGCACATTCCCGCGGCTCTTTCCGCGGCAGGGGCCGGTCCGGCAGCAGCAACAACGGCGGGCGCTTCAACAACAACAACAAGGCTCGACGCGGCGGCGGCGATGGCTCTGGTCGCTCTCGTCCGGACTCGCCTCGCTGTTAGATATGTGGCAAGCCTGGCCACACCGCAAAAGACTACTGGTACCGCTATGATGAAGACGAGGACGACTCTCCAGAAGATGACAAGGTCGCTGCGGCGGCCGACGGCTCCTACGGCATCGACACCAACTGGTATGTCGATAGCGGCGCCACCAACCACATCACCAACGAACTTGAGAAGGTGACCATGAAGGAAAGGTACCGTGGAAAGGATCAAATCCACACGGCCAGTGGAGAAGGTATGTAGATAAGTCACATTGGTCATTCAATATTCAGTACCCCTAGTCACAATATTCATCTCAAGAAAATTTTGCATGTTCCTAGTGCTGCCAAAAGTCTTCTTTCTGTTCATCGAATTGCCTTAGATAATCATGTCTTCCTCGAGTTTCACCCTCACTTCTTTTTGATCAAGGATCAGGAAACGAAGAAAATCCTCTATCGAGGTAGATGTGTTCGAGGGCTTTATCCGTTGATTCCGGTGCGTAGACGATTCAATAAACAAGTCTATGGTGTTACCAAGCTTTCATCAACACGGTGGCATGATAGACTAGGACATGCTTCTTTCTCTCTAGTTGAAAACTTGCTTAGGAAAAATAAGCTCCCGTTTGTGGTTGAGCGGCATAATGAGACTATTTGTGATTCGTGCCAAAGAGCGAAAGTCATCAATTACCATATCCCATATCTACTAGTGTTTCTACCAAACCATTGCAACTTATATTCTCTGATTTGTGGGGTCCAGCCCCCACCTCTGTTGGTAGACACTCTTATTACGTCAGTTTCATTGATGACTATAGCAAATTCTCGTGGATTTATCTTCTTAAGAATAGATCCAAAGTATTTCAAGTTTTTCAAAACTTCCAAGCTCTCGTTGAACGCGAGTTCAACAGCAAAATAATTGATGTCCAATCAGACTCGGGAGGAGAGTATGAGAAGCTAAACTCCTTCTTCCAAACTCTTGGCATATCACACCGCGTATCATGCCCTCATGCGCACCCGCAGAACGGCTCAGCTGAACGAAAACATCATCACATAGTCAAAGTTGGCCTTGCTCTTCTTGCAGGAGCATCCATGCCTCTCAAATTCTGGGATGAGGCTTTTCTCACAGCCGTTCACCTCATAAACATCCTTCCTAGCCGTGTCATCAACAATGACACACCCCTAGAAAGACTTCTCTAGGAAAAACCAAACTATCAATCTCTCCGTGTTTTTGGGTGCGCATGCTGGCCAAATCTTCGTCCCTACAACAAACGTAAACTCATGTTTCGTTCCACCAAATGTGTGTTCCTTGGCTATAGCTCCCAACACAAAGGTGTCAAGTGTCTCGAGGTCTCCACGGGTCGAGTCTACATCTCTAGGGATGTTGTATTCGATGAAACACAGTTTCCCTTTGCCGATCTTCATCCTAACGCCGGTGCGTTTCTTCGCAAAGAAATTATTCTTTTGCCCTCACATCTCACCGGTCGTGATCAAGGGGGGACCAATATTGATGATGATCACTTGTTGATTAATCATGCTGATATGTTGCATGAGCCTTGTGTTGATGAAACAGGAACAGAACTAGAAAAAAATGAAGCAGAAAGAGCAAATTCTGGCCCTTATTTCATGTGTCCAGAAACAGGAGACAAAATCTCCTCGGGATCAGTGCGGCGTCAGGAAATCCGATCCCCCTCGGGATCTGTTGTGGCTGACGAAGGATCTCCCTCGGGATCCGGCACAGCAGGCGCGGCTGCGGCTGCAGGCGCACGCGCCGCAGCGCCCAGCTCCACAGACAGCACGCAGCCGCTTCTCGGTGGTCGCGATGCGGGCCTAGAGGCGCCCCAATCCCTTGCTGCCACCTGGCGATGCGTGGATGGCTAGGACAACGTGCGCTATCGCGGCCAGCCGGTGTGCTACAAGCGCCGGGCTTTGGTTTGCTCCACCAACGCGGACCCTGGCACGGGCCCCAGCGCGGATCCCAGTACTGATTCGCCTTCATTAAGCAATGATGGGCCGGATCACATGCCAGGATCTTCTGCGGCCTCTTCATGCGACGCAGTTCAGCTACAAGCCGCAGAAGATCCCTCTGAGACAGCCCACGCTGCTGCACCCAGGGGATCCCCCTCGGGATCGGCTCCAGCTGGAACTCCTGTACAGGAGGCTGGATCTTCTGTGGCCATGGACGAGGCTGCGTTACCACCACGGCGCACTCGACTACAAAAAGGGGTAATGAAACCTGTGAACTACAAAAATATAGTTAAATATGGCATGATCTGTTCTACAGGAGAACCAGGTGAACCAAACACTGTTGAAGAAGCACTTGGTAATGAACAGTGGAAGAAAGCTATGGATGAAGAGTACATGGCATTAAAGAAAAACAAAACATGGCATTTGGTTCCTCCACAGCAAGGTAAAAACTTGATTGACTGCAAATGGGTATTCAGGATTAAGAGAAAATCTGATGGAACCATTGATCGGTATAAAGCTAGACTCATTGCAAAGGGTTTTAAACAGAGATATGGCATAGACTATGAGGACACGTTTAGTCCAGTTGTAAAAGCTGCTACCATTCGTCTTGTCCTGTCTATTGCTATTTCTAGGGGCTGGAGTCTTAGACAGCTAGATGTGCAGAACGCGTTCCTCCATGGTGTTCTGGAAGAGGAAGTGTACATGAAGCAACCTCCTGGGTTTGTGAGTAAAAGTACTCCATCTTATGTGTGCAAACTTGACAAAGCACTATATGGATTAAAGCAAGCTCCAAGGGCATGGTATTACATATCTGTCACAAGATGCGGGCACTTGGTTTTGTCCCTTCCAAGTCTGACACCTCATTGTTTATTTACAACAAGTTCAACACATGCATATTTGTTCTCATCTATGTTGATGATATTATTGTGACAAGCTCATCTGATAAAGCAATCACAGGGGTCTTGAAGGACTTGGGTGCAGACTTTGCCTTAAAGGATCTTGGAGACTTGCACTTCTTTCTTGGGATTGAGGTAAAGAGAAACAAAGATGGACTCCATCTCTCTCAAGAAAAGTATGCAACTGATCTGGTAAAAAAGGCTGGTTTGAAAGATTGTAAACCATCTCCTACTCCATTATCTAGTTCAGAAAAACTATCTCTTACAGAAGGGACACTCTTGAATCAAGAGGACAGCACAAGATACAGAAGTTTAGTGGGAGCATTACAATACCTTACTCTTACCAGACCTGACATTTCCTTTGCAGTTAACAAAGTTTGTCAGTTCCTTCATGCACCCACTACTGCTCATTTAACTGCTGCAAAACGCATAGTTAGATATGTCAAACATACTTTGAGCATTGGTCTAACTTTCAGCAAGTCACCCTCCACACTAGTCAGTGCATTCTCTGATTCAGACTGGGCAGGATGCTTAGATGACAGAAGATCAACTGGTGGATTTGTTGTATTCTTTGGACCTAACTTGATATCATGGTGTGCACGAAAGCAAGCCACAGTCTCCAAATCAAGCACAGAGGCAGAATATAAAGCATTAGCAAATGCTACAGCAGAGATTATATGGGTTCAGTCTATGTTGAAAGAACTTGGTGTGAAAAGCACACAAGCTCCATGCCTATGGTGTGACAATCTTGGTGCTACCTATCTCTCTGCAAATCCACTCTTTCATGCTAGAACAAAGCATATAGAAATTGATTTTCATTTTGTCAGAGAAAGGGTTGCTCAGAAGCAACTTGACATTCGGTTTGTGCACTCCAGAGATCAAGTTGTAGATGGATTTACAAAGGCATTGCCTGTACGGAGTTTCGAAGAATTCAAACGTAATCTTAACTTGACCAAACTGTGATTAAGGGAGGGTGTTAAACACACAAATGTGTCACGTATCACGTACAGGAGGTTGAGATCATGATAGCTAGCCGCATAGGATATCTTCTGTTGTAACTACTAACTAGCTTATCTCTTATCTTTCTTCCTCGTCAAGTTGTATCTCAACAAACTCTTGTATGTGTTATCTCAGGCTCGCACCCTGCCTATTTAACATGCATCACGTCGCCCTAGATCGGGAAAGACGTTTCCGCCAACGCACAAAGTGCACAAAAAATCTACTCCGCATTTATATACCTCATTTAGTTGAAGAGTGAGCTTCTCTAGAAGTGGAGAGTTCTCAAGAATGCATATTAATGCAGATAAGTCATCTGCCACACACCACTCATTTAGTGACAGACTCTTTAACTTGCTAAATGTTGGGCATCTCAAAACAGTAAACTGTATCAAGTAAAGATTAAATTCAGTTAATGAAAATTATCAAATGATAAGAGAGAATGCAAGGTGAGTTCTAGTCGGATTTAAAAAAAGGAATATATATATAATGTCAAGCTAACATTAATTGGTTCTCCATTAATTGCAGCATCGGTCAGTGAATTTATTGTTCACATTACATTTACCAAAATGAAATACTACAGTATTCCTCTACAAAACAAGAACATATGTAGTGGATTTGCTAGGTACGTATGCTGGTCGCGATAGAGATGAGCACTACTCAGTTATGTTATGTGGTTCCGCTAAGAACTGCTAGGCTAAAAAATTAGAACATTGGTGAATTTGCTGGTGAGTATCTTCCAAATGATCCAAGTTGTTGTCTATTTATAGAGGCATGGATGATCCAGCAAAGAGAAATAATGAAGAGAAAGTGAGACTTGAAATGGTGTGTGTACCTTTACATAGGGAGCTGTTAACTCCAGATGCGTAGCACTCGAGAAACTTGGTAGCTTCATTAGAGCATCTTCAACGGTACGTATGTTCAATCGTTGGTATAAGTGTCCAGGTCAGCAGCCAACTAACACATCATACAGGTTCTTCAATGGAGCATATGTTAACCGTATGTTAAACAACCAAGCGGGTGCACTAAATATTGAAAAATGACCATGCTTGCCTTGGAGCTTGTGCCTCAACCGTTGCTTCAAGATCATACGATTTCATTCTCTCTCTTCTTTTATTATGTGCCATGTCATCAAAACTGTCTATGCGACAATTTACCAACGATAATCATACGGCTATTGGGGATGCCCTTAAGTGGAGTTCTACACATACACCCGAACAGCGCCAGGCAACACCGCATTTACAATGCAAAGGCCAGCTGTGGCCAAGCCTGACACATGCAGTTTCTAGGAGCGGCATATGCTCAAGCCAAGGAGTTGTGATACGAATATTATCCAGTTCCAGTGAAACAATATTGGGGGCAGAAATACAAGTTACCGAGCCCCTTGGAAATAAGCAGCATTCCTCAATCTTGAGACGCTTCAAGGATGGGGACGAGAGCCTGTTAGCATTGATGTCAGAGCAAGAAATCACTAGATCCTCCAGCCGTCCAGCGCCGTGCAGCTTGAGAAATCAAGAATCGTGCATTCTGCTGGCACCGTTATATGGCGAAGCTCCAATCTCGCCAAGTGCCTGGAAACGAGAGGCTGCCCATGTATTGTTTTGTGTATCAGGCTGACCGTGAGAGCTCGGACCTGGCACTCGGACACGGCATGCCGAATCAGGCTGTTGAATTCGCCGTGGAGCTGCCAGAATCCTCTGACATCGATGACACATTCGTCAAGAGGCGCACGGAGATCCAGCAACAGGCGGCCTACTAGCCTCTTCAGCCCAGCGACGGTTACCGACCCAGCGACTTTAGACTCTGGGCAGCCGTGGGTGCAAAACATTTGGGGCACATTCTGCCAGGAGAGTAACGATTGTGTGTTGTGCACTCCCTGGTGGGGGCTGTTTTTCTTTCTTTGTCTTGAAACTTTGTCACTTCTTACTCTCTTAATTAATGAAAAGGGGAAAATCTTTTGCCCCACGTTTAAAAAAAAAGTAAGGCCCTTTGTTCTCCTTCGACTATTCGGGAATATAGCAGGACTCATCCTACATTCTTAAGAAGTCGGTCCCAATTCTCTTACATGCAACCTATCCACCTCATCTCAACATGCAACTATTTCATCTCAACACTCATGCCACATCAGCAGATTTTTAGACCAATCATGTACGTTAGTTCAGCAATAAATAATACTCCAATCTTTTTCGCCTGGTGCAATTCACGTGGTGCAGCGAGGCCTCGAGCCAGATATAGGGAAGTTGTTTGTAATCTGAATTTGAATACATGGGAAGCATGTGTAGTCTATATGTTCGTTTTTATTTTTGGAAGGGTCTATAACTCTATGTGTTAAATTGTTGTTTGTAGACGATTGGTGTCGTCAGAAGATCATGTCACGATTGCTTAATGTTTCAAAATTTCCAGGTTATGGTGTAATCGCATCGTCACAATAAAAAAGGTTCACCATGACTCCTTTTTCGCCACTCATCCCTCAAACCAAAAAATGAAGGCTTTCTCTAACCACTCAACATATGCAGTTACACGTCTTAAAGAAACTCTACCAAGACACCTATTTGTACAATGATGTATAGCATTTGCCATCAAAATGAAGGGAGGGTATTTCCCGTTCATTAACGAGTCTTTATTCACTACATACAATCAACAACAAAAAAAATGTGTTCTTCAATAAATATAGAAGGATGAAGGGTACTGCTAGTTCACTTAAGTTATGTTGGTCTTCTAGTTTCCTCGATGTTAATTTGTATTTGAAATGGATTGAATATCTTCAAAATTCCGTGAACTCTATTATCAACCATTATACATTTGATTTCAACTACTTTAAGGCATCCAGATATTGTGCGGAGTTGCTCCACTGCATTGTAACTTTCCTGCAATCCCTACAGTAAAAAGAAGTATCAATCAGACAGAAGAGTTTAACTGCACGAAAAATCTGCTCAACGGTTATATACCTCATTAAGTTGAAGAGTGAGCTTCTCTAGAACTGGAGAGTGCTCAAGAATGCGAACTAGTGCAGATAAGTCATCTGTCACACACCACTCATTTAGCGACAGACTCTTTAACTTGCTAAATGTTGGGCATCTCAAAACAGTAAACTGTATCAAGTACAGAGTAAATTCAGTTAATCAAAATTATCACATGTTAGTAAAGAATGCAAGGTGAGTACTAGCCGCAGTTCAAAAAAAGGAAAATATATACTGTACAATGTCAAGCTAACGTGGATTCTCCATTAATTGCATCATCGGTTAGTGAACGTACTACTCAGTTATGCTATGTGGTTTCGTTAAGAAAATTACGGGCCTTGTGGAAGAAGATGTGCTTGACTAAGAAATTACTCCCTCCGTTCCCAAATATTTGTCTCTCTAGACATTTCAAATAGACTACACATACGGATGTATGTAGACATATTTTGGAGCGTAGATTTACTCATTTTGCTTCGTATATAGTCACTTGTTGAAATTTCTAGAAAGACAAATATTTTGGAACGGAGGGAGTAGAACATTGGTGGATTTGCGTGTGAATGTATTCCAAATGATCCAAGTGTGAAATTTTGTTGTCTATTTACAGGGGCAGGGATCCATCAAAGAGAAATAATGAAGGGAAAGTGAGACTTGAGATGGCTCTGTGTACGTACCTTCACATAGGGAGCTGTTAACTCCAGATGCGTGGCACTCCGGAAACTTGCTAGCCCCATTAAGTGGAATTTTATACAGCCCTCACATACACCACAGCAGCGCCAGGCAACATGGCATTTGCAATGCAAAGGCCAGCTGCCGCCGAGCCTGACACACGCAGTTTCTAGCAATGGCATACACTCAAGCCAAGGAGTTGTGATGCGAATGTCATCCAGTTCCAGTGAAACAATACCGGGGGCAGAAATACAAATTGGGGAGCCCCTTGGAAATAAGCAGCATTCCTCAATCTTGAGACGCTTCAAGGATGGGGAGGAGAGCCTGTTGGCATTGATGTCAGAGCAAGAAATCACTAGATCCTCCAGCGCCGTGCAGCTTGAAAAATCAAGAACCGTGCATTCTGCTGGCACTGTTACATGGCGAAGCTCCAATCTTGCCAAGTGCCTGGAAACGAGAGGCTGCCCATATATTGCTCTGTGCGTGTCTACCAGGCTGACCGTGAGAAGCCGAACTCGGCACTCGGACACGGCATGCCGAATTAGGCTGTTGAATTCGTCGTGGAGCTGCCAGAATCCTCTGACATCGATGACGCATTCGTCAAGAGGCGCTCGGAGATCCAGCAACAGGCGGCCTACTAGCCTCTTGAGCCCAGCGACGGTCACCGACCCGGCAACCGGCGTAAAGCGGAGGCTGTGCATGGATGTCCAATGATTGCGCCAGCCCCGGGCGAGCGCGCTCGTCTGCACGGCATCTCGCGCCGGCAGGAAGCCGATCACGTGGCGGATGGCGTCGTCCGGGAGGGCGCTGAGGCCGTCCGGGCCGCTCGGCGTCCACTGTGTCTTTTCGCCCTTTCTCCACTGAAGCGTCCGGTTGAGCATCTGGCGCGCGTACAAGTCTGCGTGTTTGCACGACGCGAACAGAACATTACGAGCGGAGAAAATAACGAGCATACGCAAAGAATACATCATGGCGAGTCGACTCACCTTCCGGCGACACCACCTGGCGGCGGCGGATGACGATCATTGTACAAGGATCACACGACGAAGCCATGCTCTATCCGTACGACGATGGGATCTCGAACTGCTCACGTTATTGATCAAGGGAATTTGGACATGCCCTAATTATTAATAACGGAAGATCAATTCGGCCCTCTTTCGCAACATTTTTTTTACAGCAAAACGACTTTACATGCAGGAGAGAAAAAACAATCAGGATAGACCGACACATACCAAAAGAGTGAATTGTAAAAAACCACCACATTGAGGCCAAGGATTGCAGAAAAGACTCTTTTACGATTTTGTTGCAGAAAGCACTGATTTCGCGCCTAATCATTTGCAGAAAACACCAAACCTCCTGTTGGGGCATTTTAAGCACTATTATGACAGGTGGGACCCTACTTCGTCTATGTGGCATCACGGCGGCGAGCTGACGCCGTCTAACGGCGTGAAGTTACATCGGACGCACCGTTTGGGTAAAAATTGCCTTGGTAGATCTGATCAGTTCATCCCCCACCCCCTTTCCACGCTCTCCTCTGTCTCTCTCACTCTGCACCCTCCATGGCTACCGACGACGGCGGCGGAGTGGATGGCCCCGGCGGCGGAGTGGATGGCGCCGGCGGCGGAGTGGATGGCGTCGGCGGATGGTTGCTTGGTGGCGGTGAACCTAACCCAGCGGAGGAAGTGTGCGGCAGCTCGAACCCTAGTCAGGCCCCACATTGGCGAGCGCCTTCATTGGGGGATGGCGCCACCGGTGACCTCGCCCGTGCTATCCAGACCACTCCGACTATCTCCCCTGGGTAAGATTTCTCCCTCGTTTCCTTTTGAATTTAGGGTTAGGGTTCTTAAACAAATTGGGGATTTTTATGTCAAATGTCTTATTTGGGAAATTAGACACACTATTAACAATGCCATGGGCAAACTTCAGTTAGAAATTGTTCAGTTAAAAATTCAGTTAGAAATTGTTCAGTTAGAAAGTGTTGTGCATAAATTTGGATGAACTGTATGTCTGCACTGTTAACAATGCCATGGGCAAACTTCAGTTAGACACGCTATTAACTTAATACTGACATATCTTTCTTTTAGTTAACAATTCCTGGGTATGTACTGACATAACTTCAGTTAGACACGCTGTTAACAATTGTTCAGTTAAAAATTCAGTTAATACTGACATGTGTTCAGTTAACAATTCAGTTAGCACTTATGTATATTGTAGCTCAACCAATGCATTCTTTCTTTTGTAGTTTGTGTGATGATATTTGGGAAATTAGACTCCACTTTCATGACAGAGATAATTTGGAAAGGACCATGTGTGTTACAGACATTACATTTCTGAATCTTATAGCACTCATGGAGACAGCTCGGTATGGAGAGAATGATTACATGTATTTTGTTAGGGATCCTGGGTTGGGCATAGAAGGTTTGCAAGAGATTTGTGATGATGACCATGTAGATGAGATGTTAGACCACATTGTCAACAGAGATGAAACCATAGTTAACTTGACTGTACTCAGGGGCAGTGAGCCCAGACCTGGAGATATAAATGTAGGTTATGTCTGTGAGCAGCAAGTTCCTATAGGCATTGTTGGAGAGATGACTGTTTATGAGGTTAGTGATGAAGGTGTTATGTACAAGTCTCCATCAAAGAAAGTTGCACAGCCAGAACCAACTCAGTTTTACTCTGCAGAACAAAGCATAGATCTGTTTATGCACAATGCAGAAGATGTTGATATGGATGAAGGTAATGCAGGAGATGTTGATTTGGAACAGGAGGAGTTAGAAAGAAGTATGGAGCTTCAGAGGAGAAATAAAATTGAAAGGTTTAAGAAGCACAAGAGTAGTGCTGAGAGGGTAGAAGCACTTACAAAAAAGCTACCTGTTCTTTTAACTGAAGATGACTCTGACTTGGAGGCGGATGAGGATTTCATGGCTAGGATGGCTGAGATGAGGAGGCAGAGAGAGGACTCACTTTTACACTTTGAAGGTGACACTGATGTTGAAGAACCTTATGAGCTAGAAGAAGAGGAAGTGCAAGAGGAACATGCAGAGCTAGAGGAACATGGAGAGGATGAGGAACTTGAAGATGAGCTGGTACCACAGGGGCAAAAGAGGAAGAAATTGAGAGTAAGAAAGGGGCCAACCACAAGATCACATTCAAGTCTAGATCAACAGTTTGAGGATGTTTGGGTACCATCTGTAGGGGATCGTAGCAGAAAAATCAAAAATTTTCCTACGCGTCACCAAGATCTATCTATGGAGTAATCTAGCAACGAGGGAGAGGGGAGTGCATCTACATACCCTTGTAGATCGCGATGCGGAAGCGTTGCAAGAACGCGGATGAAGGAGTCGTACTCGTTGCGATTCAGATCGCGGTTGATTCCGATCTAAGCGCCGAACAACGGCGCCTCCGCGTTCAACACACGTGCAGCCCGGTGACGTCTCCCACGCCTTGATCCAGCAAGGAGAGAGGGAGAGGTTGGGGAAGACTCCATCCAACAGCAGCATGACGGCATGGTGGTGATGGAGGAGCGCGGGACTCCAGCAGGGCTTCGCCAAGCACTGCAAGAGACGAGGAGGGAGAGAGGTAGGGCTGCGCCAAGCGACAGAGGTCAAAATGTGTTATGGGCAGCCCCAAACCTCACATATATATAGGGGGAAGGAAGGGGCTGCGCCCCCTCTAGGGTTTCCCACCCCTAGGGGTGCGACCAGCCCTAGATCCCATCTAGGGGGGCGGCCAAGGGGGAGAGAGGGGGAGGCGCACCACTATGTGGGCCTTAGGCCCATCTGAGCCTAGGGTTTCTCCCCTTTTCCTTCTCTCTTTGCCTTGGGCCTGGTTAGGGGGGCGCACCAGCTCACCTGGGGCTGGTCCCCTCCCACACTTGGCCCACGCAGCCTTCTGGGGCCGGTGGCCCCACCCGGTGGTCCCAGTACGCTACCGATAGCGCCCGAAACTTTTCCGGTGACCAAAACGGGACTTCCCATATATGAATCTTTACCTCCGTACCATTCCGGAACTCCTCGTGACGTCCGGGATCTCATCCGGGACTCCGAACAACATTCGGTAACCACGTACATACTTTCCCTATAACCCTAGCATCATCGAACCTTAAGTGTGTAGACTCTACGGGCTCGGGAACCATGTAGACATGACCGAGACAACTCTCCGGCCAATAACCAACAGCGGGATCTGGATACCCATGTTGGCTCCCACATGTTCCACGATGATCTCATCGGATGAACCACGATGTCAAGGATTCAATCAATCCCGTATACGATTCCCTTTGTCTATCGGTATAGCACTTGCCCGAGATTCGATCGTCGGTATAGCGATACCTTGCTCAATCTCGTTACCGGCAAGTCTCTTTACTCGTTCCGTAACACATCATCCCGTGATCAACTCCTTGATCACATATTGTGCACATTATGATGATGTCCTACCGAGTGGGCCCAGAGATACCTCTCCGTCATACGGAGTGACAAATCCCAGTCTCGATTCGTGCCAACCCAACAGATACTTTCGGAGATACCTGTAGTGCACCTTTATAGCCACCCAGTTACGTTGTGACGTTTGGTACACCCAAAGCATTCCTACGGTATCTGGGAGTTGCACAATCTCATGGTCTAAGGAAAAGATACTTGACATATAGAAAAGCTTTAGCATACGAACTACACGATCTGTGCTAGGCTTAGGATTGGGTCTTGTCCATCACATCATTCTCCTAATGATGTGATCCCGTTACCAACGACATCCAATGTCCATGGTCAGGAAACCGTAACCATCTATTGATCAACGAGCTAGTCATCTAAAGGCTTACTAGGGACATGGTGTTTGTCTATGTATCCACACATGTATCTGAGTTTCCTATCAATACAATTCTAGCATGGATAATAAACAATTATCATGAACAAGGAAATATAATAATAACCAATTTATTATTGCCTCTAGGGCATATTTTCAACAGTCTCTCACTTGCACTAGAGTCAATAATCTAGTTCACATCGCCATGTGATTAACACTCACAGGTCACATCGTCATGTGACCAACATCCAAAGAGTTTACTAGAGTCAGTAATCTAGTTCACATCAATATGTGATTAACACTCAATGAGTTCTGGGTTTGATCATGTTATGCTTGTGAGAGAGGTTGTAGTCAACGGGTCTGCAACATTCAGATCCCTATGTACTTCGCAAAACTTTATGTCATATCGTAGATGCTGCTACCACATTCCACTTGGAGCTATTCCAAACTGTTGCTCCATTATACGTATCCGGTATCTCTACCCAGAGTTATCCGGATAGGTGTTAAGCTTGCATCGACGTAACTCTTTACGTCGAACTCTTTATCACCTCCATAACCGAGAAACATTTCCTTATTACTCTAAGGATAATTTTGACCACTATCCAGTGATCTACTCCTGGATCACCTTTGTACCCTCTTGCCAGACATGTGGCTAGGCACCCATCAGGTGCGGTACTTAGCATGGCATACCGTATAGAGCCTATGACAAAAGCATAGGGGACGACCTTTGTCCTTCCTCTTCCTTCTACCGTGGTCAAGTTTTGAGTCTTACTCAACTTCACACCTTATAACTCAGGTAAGAATTCCTTCTTTAACTGACCTATTTTGAACTTCTTCAAAATCGTGTCAAAGGTGTGTGTTCCTTTTGAAAGTATCATCAGGCGTCTTGATCTATCTCTATAGATCTTGATGCCCAATATGTAAGCAGCTTTATCCAGGTATTCCTTTGAAAAACACCTTTTAGACAACCCTTTATGCTTTCCAGAAATTCTACATCATTTCGGATCAACAATATGTCATTCACATATACTTATCAGAAATGTTGTAGTGCTCCCACTCACTTTATTGCAAATACAAGTTTCTAACAAACTTTGTATACCCAAAAACTTTGATCACTCCATCAAAGTGTATATTCCAACTCCGAGATGCTTGCTCTAGTCCATGGAAGGATCGCTGGAGCTAGCATACCTTTTAGCATCCTTAGGATCGACAAGACCTTTCTGATTGTATCACATACAACCTTTCCTTACGAAAACTGGTAAGGAAACTTGTTTTGTCATCTATCTGCCAGATTTCATAAATGCAGCTAATGCTAACATGATTCCGACGGACTTAAGCATCGCTACGAGTGAGAAAATCTCATCGTAGTCAACTCGTTGAACTTGTGAAAAACCTTTTTGCCACAAGTCGAGCTTCACAGACAGTGACATTACCGTCCACGTCCATCTTCTTCTTAAAGATCCATTTATCTCAATGGCTTGCCAATCATCGGGCAAGTCTACCAAAGTCCATACTTTGTTTTGATGCATGGATCCTATCTCGGATTTCCCGGCTTCTAACCATTTGTCGGAATACGGGCCCACCATCGCTTCTCCATAGTTCGTAGGTTCATCGTTGTCCAACAACATGACATCTAAGACAGGATTACCGTACCACTCAGGAGTAGTACATATCCTTGTCGACCTACGAGGTTCGATAGCAACTTGATCCGAAGCTTCATGATCACTATCATTAGTTTCCTCTTCAACAGTCGTAGGTTCCACAGAAACCTCTTTTCTGTGTTGCATTACTCTCTGGTTGAAGTGAGGGTTCGAAAACCTTATCAAGTTCTATCTTCCTCCCACTCAATTCTTTCGAGAGAAACTCTTTCTCGAGAAAGGACCCGTTCTTAGTGACAAACATTTTTGTCCTTGGATCTGAGATAGAAGGTATACCCAAATGTTACCTTTGGGTATTCTATGAAGGTGTATTTGTTCGCTTTGGGTTCGAGCTTTTCCCGGCTGAAGCCATAAGCATCGCAGCCCCAAACATTAAGAAAACGACAACTTTGGTTTCTTGCCAAACCATACGACGTTGTCTCAACGGACTTAGATGGTGCCCTATCTAAAGTGAATGCAGCTGTCTCTAATGCATAACCTCAAAATAACAGCGGTAGATCGGTAAGATACATCATAGATCGCACCATATCTCATAAGGTTCGATTACGATGTCCGGACACACCATTACGCTATGGTATTCCAGGTGGCTTCAACTGTGAAACATTTCCACAATGTCTTAAGTGATTGCCAAACTCATAATTCAGAAAATTTCCCCTTGATCAGATCGTAGGAACATGATCTTCTTGTTATGATGATTCTTAATCTTCACTCTGAAATTGCTTGAACTTTTCAAACATTTCAGACTTTTGCTTCATTAAGTAAATATACCCATATTTACTCAAATCGTCAGTGAAGATGAGAAAATAACGATATCCACTACACGCCTTAATTCTCATTGGATCACACACATCAGCATGTATGATTTCCAACAAGTCACTTTCCCGTTTCATTGTACCTGAACACGGGATCTTAGTCATCCTGCCCAAGAGGCATGGCTCGCATGTGTCAAGCGATTCAAAATCAAGTGACTCCAAACATCCATCAGCATGGAGTTTCTTCATGCATTTTATGCCAAAATGACCTAAGTGGCAGTGCCACAAGAAAGTGGTACTATCATCATTAACTCTACATCTTTTTGGCATTAATATTATCATCATGTGTATTACTATGATCGAGATTCAACGAACCATTGGGTGCATGACCATAACGGTATTATTCATGTAAACAGAATAACCATTATTCTCTAACTTAAATGAATAGCTGTATTGCGATGAACATGATCTAATCATATTCATGCTCAACGTAGACACCTGATAACATTTATCTAGGTTCAACACTAATCTCGAAAATAGAGGGAGCGTGCGATGGTGATCTTATCATCCTTGGAAACACTTCCAACACACATCGTCACCTCGCCCTTAGCTAGTCTCCGCTCAGTTCGTAGCTTTTGCTTCAAGTCACTAATAGCAACTGAACCGGTATCCAATACCCAGGTGCTACAAGGAGTACTAGTAAGGTACACATCAATA
This sequence comes from Secale cereale, assembly GCA_902687465.1. Lineage (NCBI taxonomy): Eukaryota > Viridiplantae > Streptophyta > Magnoliopsida > Poales > Poaceae > Secale > Secale cereale. The sequence goes on along the minus strand of LR738712.1, from coordinate 117,082,578 downwards.
ACAATATACTTTGTTGAAGTTTCCAGCTATCATATCTACCATTTATTTGGGGTAGTTCCGCTACCATGTGACCGTTCCCCTTACAATAGAAGCACTTAGTCTCGAGGTTTGGGTTTAACCATGGGTTCCTTCATCAGAGCGACAACTGGTTTGCCATCCATGAAGTTTCCCTTCTAGCCCTTGCCCTTTTGAAACCAGTGGTCTTTGTTAAACCATCAACACTTGATGCTCCTTCTTGATTTCTACTTTTGCGGTCTTAAGAACCGCTAATAGCTCCGGGATCATCTTCATCCTTTGCATGTCATAGTTCATCACGAAGTTCTAGCAGCTTGGTGATAGTGTCTAGAGAATTTCGCAACCACTATCTCACCTGGAAGATTAACTCCCACTTGGTTCAAGTGATTTTAGCACCCAGACATTCTGAGCACATGCTCACAAGTTGAGCTATTCTCCTCCATCCTTTTGGCAAAAGAACTTGTCAGAGGTCTCATACCTCTCAATATGGGCATGAGCCTGAAATCCCAATTTCAGCTCTTAGAACATCTCATATGTTCTATGGTGTTCAAAACGTCATTGGAATCCCGATTCTAAGCCGTAAAGTATGGTGCACTAAACTATCAAGTAGTTATCAGGACGTGTCTGTCACGTGTTCACAACATCCACAGACAACTTTGTAGGGGTTTGCACATCGAGCGGTGCATCAAAGACGTAAGCTTTCTGTGTAGCAGTGAGGACACTCCTCAGACTACGGACCCAGTCCGCATCATTGCTTACAATATCTTTCAACTTAGTCTTTCTCTAGGATCGTATTAAACAGGGAGCTACAACGCAGTTATTGGTCTACAACATAATTTGTGAAGACAACTTAGACTATTGTTCATGACAATTAAGTTCATCTAATGAACTCCCACTCAGATAGACATCTCTCTAGTCATCTAAGTGATACATGATCCGAATCGACTAGGCTGTGTCCGATCATCACGTGAGACGGACTAGTCATCAACGGTGAACATCTTCATGTTGATCGTATCTTCTATACGACTCATGTTCGACCTTTCGGTCTTCCGTGTTCCGAGGCCATGCCTGTACATGCTAGGCTCATCAAGTCAACCCTAAGTGTATCGCGTGTGTAAATCTGGCTTACACCCGTTGTATGCGAACGTTAGAACTTATCACACCCGATCATCACGTGGTGCTTCGGAACAACGAACCTTAGCAACGGTGCACAGTTAGGGGGAACACAATTCTTGAAATTTTAGTGAGAGATCATCTTATTCACTACCGTCATTCTAAGCAAATAAGATGTAAAACATGATAAACATCACATGCAATCAAATAGTGACATGATATGGCCAATATCATTTTGCTCCTTTTGATCTTCATCTTCGGGGCTCCATGATCATCATTGTCACCGGCATGACACCATGATCTCCATCATCATGATCTCCATCATCGTGTCTCCATGAAGTCGTCTCGCCAAACATTACTTCTACTACTATGGCTAACGTTTAGCAATAAAGTAAAGTAATTACATGGCGTTATTCAGTGACACGCAGGTCATACAATAAATAAGACAACTCATATGGCTCCTGCCGGTTGTCATTCTCATCGACATGCAAGTCGTGATTCCTATTACAAGAACATGATCAATCTCATACATCACATATATATCATTCATCACATCCTTTTGGCCATATCACATCACACGGCACATGCTGCAAAAACAAGTTAGACGTCCTCTAATTGTTGTTGCAAGTTTTTACGTGGCTGCTATAGGTTTCTAGCAAGAACGTTTCTTACCTACGCCAAAACCACAACGTGATATGCCAATTTCTATTTACCCTTCATAAGGACCCTTTTCATCGAATCCGATCCGACTAAAGTGGGAGAGACAGACACCCGCTAGCCACCTTATGCAACTAGTGCATGTCAGTCGGTGGAACCTGTCTCACGTAAGAGTACGTGTAAGGTCGGTCCGGGCCGCTTCATCCCACGATGCCGCCGAATCAAGATAAGACTAGTAACGGCAAGAGAATTGACATGATCTATGCCCACAACTACTTTGTGTTCTACTCGTGCAAGATACTACGCATAGACCTAGCTCTGATACCACTGTAGGGGATCGTAGCAGAAAAATCAAAATTTTTCCTACGCGTCACCAAGATCTATCTATGGAGTAATCTAGCAACGAGGGAGAGGGGAGTGCATCTACATACCCTTGTAGATCGCGATGCGGAAGCGTTGCAAGAACGCAGATGAAGGAGTCGTACTCGCTACGATTCACATCGCGGTTGATTCCGATCTAAGCGCAGAACAACGGCGCCTCCGCGTTCAACACACGTGCAGCCCGGTGACGTCTCCCACGCCTTGATCCAGCAAGGAGAGAGGGAGAGGTTGGGGAAGACTCCATCCAACAGCAGCATGACGGCATGGTGGTGGTGGAGGAGCGCGGGACTCCAGCAGGGCTTCGCCAAGCACTGCAAGAGACGAGGAGGGAGAGAGGTAGGGCTGCGCCAAGCGACAGAGGTCAAAACATGTTATGGGCAGCCCCAAACCTCACATATATATAGGGGGGAGGAAGGGGCTGCGCCCCCTCTAGGGTTTCCCACCCCTAGGGGTGCGGCCAGCCCTAGATCCCATCTAGGGGGGCGGCCAAGGGGGAGAGAGGGGGAGGCGCACCACTATGTGGGCCTTAGGCCCATCTGAGCCTAGGGTTTCTCCCCTTTTCCTTCTCTCTTTTCCTTGGGCCTGGTTAGGGGGGCGCACCAGCTCACCTGGGGCTGGTCCCCTCCCACACTTGGCCCACGCAGCCTTCTGGGGCCGGTGGCCCCACCCGATGGTCCCGGTACGCTACCGATAGCGCCCGAAACTTTTCCGGTGACCAAAACGGGACTTCCCATATATGAATCTTTACCTCCGGACCATTCCAGAACTCCTCGTGACGTCCGGGATCTCATCCGGGACTCCGAACAACATTCGGTAACCGCGTACATACTTTCCCTATAACCCTAGCGTCATCGAACCTTAAGTGTGTAGACCCTACGGGCTCGAGAATCATGTTGACATGACCGAGACAACTCTCCGGCCAATAACCAACAGCGGGATCTGGATACCCATGTTGGCTCCCACATGTTCCACGATGATCTCATCGGATGAACCACGATGTCAAGGATTCAATCAATCCCGTATACGATTCCCTTTGTCTATCGGTATAGCACTTGCCCGAGATTCGATCGTCGGTATACCGATACCTTGCTCAATCTCGTTACCGGCAAGTCTCTTTACTCGTTCCGTAACACATCATCCCGTGATCAACTCCTTGATCACATATTGTGCACATTATGATGATGTCCTACCGAGTGGGCCCAGAGATACCTCTCCGTCATACGGAGTGACAAATCCCAGTCTCAATTCGTGCCAACCCAACAGATACTTTCGGAGATACCTGTAGTGCACCTTTATAGCCACCCAGTTACGTTGTGACGTTTGGTACACCCAAAGCATTCCTACGGTATCTGGGAGTTGCACAATCTCATGGTCTAAGGAAAAGATACTTGACATATAGAAAAGCTTTAGCATACGAACTACACGATCTGTGCTAGGCTTAGGATTGGGTCTTGTCCATCACATCATTCTCCTAATGATGTGATCCCGTTATCAACGACATCCAATGTCCATGGTCAGGAAACCGTAACCATCTATTGATCATCGAGCTAGTTATCTAGAGGCTTACTAGGGACATGGTGTTTGTCTATGTATCCACACATGTATCTGAGTTTCCTATCAATACAATTCTAGCATGGATAATAAACAATTATCATGAACAAGGAAATATAATAATAACCAATTTATTATTGCCTCTAGGGCATATTTCCAACACCATCATCTGATGAGGATCCAAATCCTGGTGATTTGAAGGAAGAGGAAGATGATGGGGCTGTTGCCCTACAATTTGTGCTTGGCAGTACGAGTAGGGCCAAGAAACAAAAACCAAGGATATGGTATTCTGAGGACAGAGAGAGCCCTGAGCTGCAGTTTGTTAAGAAGCTCTGTTTTGAGAATGTGTACCAATTTAGAAGGGCACTTCTCACATTTCACATAGCACAGAACAGAAACTATGTATTTCATAGGAATTGTAATGACAGAATTATAGCAGTTTGCACCCATGAAGACTGCCATTTCTTCATTGCAGCTTCTGTGCTGGCAAATGAGAGAACTTTCTGCATTAGGAAAACAAATCCGGTGCACACATGTCCAGCTGTAGCAGAGACCACCAAGGTGACTACAAAATGGGTTACACATCAGGTTCTAGAAGCAATAAGAACAGACCTAAACACATCAATTAGTACAATAATGCAAAATCTAAAGAGCAAGTATGGAGTTGAGATCAGCACTCATATGGCCTATAGGGCTAAGAACAGAGCTATCAAGATAGTGCAAGGAGATCAGAGGGGCCAATATACTAGGATCAGGGATTACTTGCAGTCTGTGCTAGACACAAATCCAGGTAGTAGGTGCATTGTCACTACTAAGTACTTAAAAGATTATCCAAGCAAGAATCCAAGGTTCCATGGGTTGTTCATCTGTTTGAATGCTTGCAAGGAAGGATTTTTGAATGGATCTAGACCATCACAGGTAATTACTGAACTTTGTTATACCTGCCATGTGTTCATAGATGCTATATTTCTCAATTGTGTTGTCTGTCATTGCAGGTGTGGATGGATGCTTCATCAAGCTGTCAATTGGCCAACAAATTTTAGCTGCCACGGGAAGGGATGGGAATAATAACATATACCCAATTGCTTTTGCAGTTGTGGACAAAGAAGACACAAAGAGTTGGACTTGGTTTCTGACGGAACTAAAGATAGCAATTGGTGGAGAATCAGGGAGATTTGGTCATTACACCATAATCTCTGATAGACAAAAGGTAATTTCAAACTGATAGCTCTGATATTACACTATAATTATTGTTCATATGCATTGCTTAGTTGTTTATTGCTCATATTTTTTCAAACAGGGCCTTCTAAATGTTGTACATCATGTATTCCCCAATTGCCCACATAGATTCTGCCTTAGACACATCTATCAAAACTTTCAGACTGCTGGTTTTAGGGGGTCAGAGTTAAAGAAGTACATGGATAAGGCTAGTTACTCTTACACTAAACATGGGCATGTAGCTGCAATGGATGCTCCTAAGCAAGAGTGCAAGGCTGCTTGTGCTTGGCTTAATAAAGTTCCTAGACATGCTTGGGCTAGATATGCCATGGACTTCAATTGCAAAACTGATTTAGTGGTCAACAATATTAGTGAGGTTTTTAACTAGATGATATTAGATGTGAGGGGTAAACCAATAAAGACTATGGTAGATGGAATCAGGACTAAGTTGATGGTTAGGTTCAATGGAAATAGGACTAAGACAGAGGCAGCAAAGTGGGATATATGCCCAACATATGCTGAGTTGCTTGAAGAGGCAAAGAAGCAATCTAGGAACTGTCAAGCACTGATGGCTGGGCCAAATATCTACCAAGTGACAAGCAATGAAAAAACCTATTCAGTTAACTTGCATCATAGGACATGTGGTTGCAGAAAATGGGATATGACTACAATGCCATGTAAGCATGCAATAGCAGCTATTACCAAAGCAAAACTGAAGCCTGAAGACTTTGTTCATGAGTTCTTCAAAAAGTCTATGTATCTGGCAGCATATAGCCCAATCATATTTCCTGTACCTGGACCTGATCTCTGGCCCAAGACCAAAACTAGAGACATAGAACCTCCAGTGTTCAAGGACAAGCCCGGGAAGAAGCAAACCAAGAGGAGAAATGGCTTGTTTGAGCCACCAGCACCTAAAGATAGATCTAGGATGGCATCAATTACTTACAGCAATTGCAATCTTGTGGGTCACAGATACACATCATGCCAGAAGACATTAAAGCCAAGTCTAGCAATGAGAAAGAACAAGCATGAGATTAGTACCAAACACACTTCTTTTTGTTTTAACAGTAGTATGTATTAACTAGCTACCATATTTAATTGCAGAGTAACAGGGCAGAGGAGGGTAGCACACAGGGAAGCACTGCAGGAACCAGGGCACCACCAAGGGCATCTTCATCAACTGCTCCAGCAGCAAGGGCATCTTCATCAGCAACTCCAGCAGCAAGGCCATCTTCCTCAGTAACTCCAGCAGTAAGGCCATCTTCCTCAGCAGCTCCAGCAGCAAGGCCATCTTCCTCAGCAGCTCCAGCACCAAGGCCATCTTCCTCAACTGCTCCAGCAGCCAGGAGAGCTTCTACAGCTGCAACTACCACAACAACACCCTTCTTGCCTCCAAGACAGAGAAGGAAACCCAGCAGGCTGAAGGACTATTTTTATGCTTCAGGGAACTAATGGCAGACCTTGTTGATGATGTTATGGTACTGTAAACACACTTCTTATGGAGGTCTGATGTTATTAGCAAGAAACATCATGTCATGATCTTGCTGTTGTGGTACTTTAAGCACTACCTGCAACTGTTGTGCTGTTATCATGATATTTTCTTGCTTTTATGAACTATAAGCACTTTTATTAGATGCACTATTATGATGATTCCAATTTGTGTCTTGCTGTGATGGTTGTTCAAAATAGGGGCTTGTCGATTCATCGATGAAATGAGTCTTGGGGTGAGCCTAGGTTCATTTTGTCGATTCATCAATGAAATGAGTCTTGGGGTGAGCCTAGGTTCATTTTGTCGATTCATCGATGAAATGAGTCTTGGGGTGAGCCTAGGTTCATTTTGTCGATTCATCGATGAAATGAGTCTTGGGGTGAGCCTAGGTTCATTTTGTCGATTCATCGATGAAATGAGTCTTGGGGTGAGCCTAGGTTCATTCGATTCATCGATGAAATGAGTCTTGGGGTGAGCCTAGGTTCATTTTGTTGATCCATCGATGAAATGAGTCTTGGGGTGAGCCTAGGTTCATTTTGTCGATTCATCGAAGAAATGAGTCTTGGGGTGAGCCTAGGTTCATTTTGTCGATTCATCGATGAAATGAGTCTTGGGGTGAGCCTAGGGTCATTTTGTCGATTCGTCGATGAAATGAGGTTTGGTAGCCGCAAATATCTTAAATCTAATTCTACTAAACACATACACTAGATAACATCAAAGTGCACTCACATTCATAAAGATTCATCAAGGTTTTGATCCAACACATGATCTCACAAAATACATACTTAAAGGTTTCAGAAATAGATACTAAAAGGTTTCAGAAATAGATACTAAAGTGCTTAATAGATGATTATCATCTAGATTACAACACTGCTGGATCCAACACCATGGGTCACAAATTCATACTAAAAGTATTGGATAGAAGATAATCATCTTGAAATTGATAGAGGATTATCATACTTGAAGGCACCCTACTCATCTAAGATGGCCTTCACACCCTGAAGCTTCAACTTTATTTTTTCCTCAGACTGTTGAAGCTCAGAAATGTGATGCTGCAGTTTATGCCTCTCTTCTGTCAGCCTTTCCTTCTCCTTCAAATGATTGAACTTCAAGTTCCTAATCACATTGGCTTGAGCACCTGTCAGGTTCTTCAGAGTATCATACTTTTGCAGCATCTTCTTCTTCTCTTCCTCTGTCTTTGACAGCTCTGCCTTCAAGTTCCCCACTATAGTTTCAAGCTCAACAATCTTCACATCAACATATTCCTTCTGATCCTTCTGATTATTTAACTCCACGCCCCTCTGCTGTTGGGCATCCAAGAGAGAATTCACATCAGCATTCAAACTGTCATAGTTCTCCTGTAGTTTGTTCTTCTCCTCCTCTTTCTTTGACTGCTCTGCCTTCAAGTTGCCTACTACACTTTCTAGCTCAGCAATCTTTAGAACAAGATACTGCTTCTGCTCCTTTTGATTGGTTAACTCCACACCCCTCCGCTGTTGGGCATCCAAAAGAGCATTCACATCAGCATACAAACTATCATAGTTCTCCTGTAGTTTCTTCTTCTCTTCTGTCAGGTTGTGAATTGCAAATGAACTCTCTAGATTATCATTGGTCCTAGCTGACTTAATCTCCTCATACATATCCCATAGCTTGGCCAATGCCTTCTCCATTGAGTCTGGCCATTCAAAATCAATCCATTGAACTACTCCACAATTTATGCCTTCTTGTATTATAAACAATAAAATAAAAAACAAATATCTAAGTGAGTCATTAAGCACTGACAATCAAACCAACATGTTCTGGTATCTAATATATGCAGCAAACAAACCATACAGCAGACAAATAAACAATGCCCATGGTTAAACAAGTCATTAAGCACTGGCCATAATAAACAATGACTACCATCCATTAATGAGACATTAAATTAAACAAAGACAAAACACTAATGATAAGGCATGTCAGAACAAGCTAAACAAAGACCAAGCTAAGCAAATCTTAACAGCTTGATAAACAAAACATTAAGCAAGCAAATTCCTTTACACAGGATGTGAATCATACCTTCTTAGCACTTCCAAGAAACCTCCTGCCCGTGTGCATCCCTTCAAATGCAACAAAGCGCTCAGCCGGCTCACCGTGTTCACACAAAACATTCACATCTGCGTCAGTTCCATTGAAATTCGGATCGTGCATCGTAGCTGGAAGCTGCGGGAGCAAGCAAAGAGAAACCTAGGTTCAGATCGAGCTCAGTGAAAAATCCCCAATTCACTAACCCTAACCCTAGCTCTAGCTCTCTAACCAACTCACCTTGATGATGCCATCGTAGGAGGAGGAGATGTTCATGACTAAATCCTCGCTGGTGGCGTCGCTCCACGACACCATGGCACCGGGGAGCAGTAGAACGACGGTCGGCGGTGTGTCGGCGTCGGGGGAGAGGAACAGAGTGAGGAGAGGGCGAGGCAGAGGCGAGAGAGTGAGGAGAGAGCTGGATCGATCCATTTTTTACCCACACGGCAGAGGAGGAGCGACCTTCATGCCGTTAGACGGCGTCAGCTCGCCGCCGTGATGCCACATAGACGAAGTAGGGTCCCACCTGTCATAATAGTGCTTAAAATGCCCCAACAGAAGTTTTGGTGTTTTCTGCAAATGATTAGGCGTGAAATCAGTGCTTTCTGCAACTAAATCGTAAAAGAGTCTTTTCTGCAACCCTAGGCCTCAATGTGGTGGTTTTTTGCAATTCACTCCATACCAAAACATAGGAGATCTTACCCTAAAAAAACATAGGAGATCTTGTTTAGTTAATCCATCCACCGTGGCATTTGTTTCCCGGTAATAGTGTGTGAAGATCACTTTATCAAAAAGGCCCCGCTTTATATATAAAGCAAAGATCATCAACAACCCGATACAAATGCACGCCATCAGAATACACGCACACATCCAAGGCAGGATACAGGTGCTACCGGGGCCCTCAATCGTGAACATGCCACCGCGAAGAGATGAAGCTACATACGACGAACCGTGGCTCCAAGACGGTGCCTTCAGGAAGGTTACGACACCAAAGCGATGCCACCGTCCAACCCAAGGATCAGAGTTTTCCATTGGAGCAACACGACGGGCAGTGAGAGCCGCGGCGACGTCTTGAAGAAAGTAACGAGCTTCGCCGTCGCCGGTCCGTCCGAAGATAGAACATGTTTTCACCCCGGTCAATATTCACCGCCACCGAAAGTCACACCATGGCTACTACGCCTCCCACACGGCCATGGCCATGAGGCAGCACCAAGCCATGGGATCTGCCCATGAGCACCACGACACCACCACCAGGGCCGCCACCCCGGCATCCAGGACCTTGATGCCACCTCACCCGTTGTGACGCCCCCGATTTGACCGTACATTAATCATGCACGCAAATGTGTACGACCAAGATCAGGGACTCACGAGAAGATATGACAACACAACTCTAAACACAAATTAAAATAATACAAGCTTCATATTATAAGCCAGGGGCCTCGAGGGCTCAAATACAGAAGCTCGAAAGCAACAGAGTTAGCGGAAGCAACAATATCTGAGTACAGACATAAGTTAAACAAGTTTTGCTTAAAAAGGCTAGCACAAACATCAACGAACGAAGAGGAAAGGCCTCCTGCCTGGGACCTCCTAACTACTCTTGGTCGTCAGCTGTCTTCACGTAGTAGTAGGCTCCGTTGGGGTAGTAGTAGTAGTCGACTGGGGTGGCATCTGGCTCCTAGGATCCGCCATCTGGTTGCATCAACCAGAAAGAAGAAGAAGGGGGGGGGGAGGGGGAGCAAAGCAACCGTGAGTACTCATCCAAAGTACTCGCAAGCATCATATCTATACTAAGTATGCATCAATATCAAAGGAATAAGCTGTATATGTGGACTGACTGCAGAATGCCAGAAGAGGAAGGGAAAAGCCTAGCCTATCGAAGACTAACATCTTCAAGAATCTTCTGGGAACCACCATCTTGCAGCAGTAGAAGGAAATACAGAATATTAGTTTATAATTAACAAGCATGTTGTAGTATTAACGGCCTAGAGATCCTTCCTCGACTCCCTGCGAGAAAGTCATCTCGCAGCCACATATCCAACACATATCTCAAGTATCCATTTCTAGTTATAATAGATTAGGATATAAGACTGAACGTCAGTTACCGTAGACACGGCTATTCGAATAGATAACTTCCCTGCAGGGGTGCACCACGTTACCCTCACGCTCGATCATCTCTGGTCGGACACACCTTTCTGGGTCAATGCCCGGCCTCGGAAGATCAACACGTCGCAGCCCTACCTAGGCTCAGCAGAGAGGTCCCCGCCGGTCTACATCCTAAGCACTCCGGGGTCATGGGCCATCGCCCGTTGCACTCTGGGTCGTTGCGAGCAGGGCGGACCAGGCACCACCTCTATACTGGATGGCGCCGGCCCAGCCGTGCCGCAATGCTGAACTGGATGTCTGACAAAGCTTCGGCTGGCCATAACTATTCTCGCGTGGCGGTTAGTGCGTAAAGGCCAGAGGCCAACTCAGAACAAATACCCAAATCTGTTAGTGTATTATTGACAGAAGTGACGGTTGTCGGGACAAGTCCGGAGCTATCACCCCTCCTGGGTGATACCGCTAAACAGCCAGCCGTCACCGTAAGAACTCCCGCGGGTGCTCACCGGGCCCGCCCGCCTTTCACAAAGGTCTCAAGTAAAGTCCATGTAACTGTGTGTCCAAAACATCAAGGTGGAAAACCCGAGGAATCATCCTCGGCAAATTCCACTCGATGTGTCCGTCAAGGCGAACTATGAGGAATCACCCCCGAGGTTCACACTTGAGGGGTTGCATGACAGAGTCGTATTGGGAATGGAGAAAGAGGAATCACCCTCGATGACCATGACAGAATAGCTACACTACAGAGTTATCATCATGAGTGCGTTATGAGGTTTCACCCTCGACACCCGATAGTACCTTTGTAGAGTCGATGATGAAGCAGGGGCAACAAGGACAAGGTGGGGGTCACTGATGGATCACTATCTAACCTATACTAAGCAGTTTAGCATAGCATGTAGGTAACAATAGCAGGTACAAAAGCAGGATATGCATCAGAATGGGATCAATCAATAACAGTAGCAAAATCTAATGCAAGCATGAGAGAGAATGGAATGGGCGATATCGGGATGATCAAAAGGGGGGGCTTGCCTGGAAGCTCCGCTGAAAGAGAAGAAGAGTCGTCGTCGACGTAGTCGATCACCAGGGCATCAACATGAGTCTCGGGGTCTACCGGAGAGAAGAGGGGGGAAGAAACAATAAATACATAGCACACAGTTGCATGACATGACAATAAGCGGTACTAGGCGTGTTCTAACGCAGTACTACACGATACCGGCGAAGGGGGAAAACACCCGGGAAAGCATTCCCGGTGTTAGACATTTCCGGACATACGAAATGGAGGGGATTGTTCCATGTTCGGTATGCTAGGGATGTGTGGTGGACGAACGGACCGCGTATCCGGGTTCGCCTCGAAATTCTGAGCAACTTTCATATATAAAACTTTTTCATCCGAGTTACGGATTATTTTATATGATTTTTCAAAGTTTTATTAATATTCTGCAATTTATTATTAATTCGAAAATAAACAGGAATTTGCTAGGTGCACCCGGTGCAATGCACCCAGCAGTGCACCAGAAAATGACAGTGGGTCAACGGGGTCCCAGTTAACTAGTCAACGCTGACCGGTCAACAGGGGGTGGGGCCTCTCTGTCATACTCACAACTAACTAATTACAGATTAGCTAGGTTAATTAATTAATTAGTTTAACTAAAACAACTTAATTAAGTTAATTAATTAATTATTTTTATAATATATTTTTTATTTCTTTTTTTAAAAGGGGGCTGGGCCCACATGTCATAGGCCCCGGGGCCTAAACGGGCAGCGGGTTACGGTCGTCGGGCGTGCCCGCCCGAACACGCACGGGTGTGTGGTTGCGGGGCGAGGCCGCCCGGCACGGCGGGGCACCGGCAGCCGCCAGCCGTGGCAAGCGGCGGCCCCAGGCGGTGGCGGGCACGGCACCGGGAGGGGGGCAACGCCGGAGGAGGGGGCGGCGCCGGCGTGCGGAGCGGCCCCGCAGGCCAGGCACGAGGCGGCAGACGGCGTGCAAGGACACGGCGACGCTGCGGGGTCGTCGGGCACGGTGGGGCAGAGGCCAGGGGGAAGCGGGTCCGCAGCCGAGGGCACGTCTGCGTGTGGGAGGGGGGCGACGATGGCGGCAAGCGGTGCGAGCCTGCGAGGGGAAGCGGGACGCGGTGAGCGGAGCGGCGAGCTGCGCGGCGGGACGGACGGCGGCGACGCACGGTGGTGACCAGGGAGGGGCACGCGCGGTGTGTGTGTGGGGG
>LR738712.1:116957639-117069618 GCA_902687465.1 Secale cereale | reverse complement strand
CCGGCGGGGCGGGCGTGGTGGCCTACGGCGGCTGGAGCAGCAGGCAGGGTGAGTGGCCGCCGGCGAACGAGCATGGCATGGGCACGCGGCTACGGGACGTGAGGGAGAGAGGGGAGACTGCGGGCTCACCGTGGTCCTGTAGGTGTGCGTGAGTGGGCTCGGGGAGGGCTCGAGGTCGCCGGATTTGGCGTCGACGGCCGGCGGAGCAGAGGAGGAAGGAGGGCTCAGGGCAGCGTCGCGGGGCGCCAGGGTCCTTGTAGCTCGTCGAAGAGGAAGAAGATGACGAGGCGGGATCCGTGGGCAACCTGGCAGCGCTCGAGGTGGCCGATGGTCGCGGTAACGGCGACGACACAGCGACACAGCGAGCGAACAAGCTCGTTGAAGGGGATCTCGCGAGGGGGCGGGAGGTTGAGTACGAGGGAAGAGGGGTTAGGGTTTGGCCCGGGGCGTGGGGTCGACGGGGTAGGTCATATAGGCGTCGAGGTCATCGGGGTAGCCGCCGGATGGTTGCCACGGCGATGGCCGGGGCCGTGGCGGCCATCGGTGCTGTCCACGCCTTCTCTGTGAACAGAGGAGGGGGGGAACGAGGGTGCAGTGGGCCTGGTGGCATGAGCCGCTTCGGCCGGCTGGGCCATGTGGCCCAGGGGGGGGTCCTTTTTTATGTTTTTGTCTTTTGTTTTTCCTTTTCTTATTTTTCCTTTTTTGTTTTCTATTTAGTTTTATTCTGCTTTTACATTTATAAAATACAAACCTAGACTCTCAATTAGTACTATTAAATATACCACTGCCACATTTAGTTGAGGTTCAAAATAAAATAGTTTAGTACTTTTATAATTTAAAAATCATTTAGCAATTATCTTTAGCCACTGTTATATTCACAAGAGGGCATTTAATTACTTTACAAAAGTGTTGGGTCACCACCATAATTAGTTATGGAATATTTTCTACAGTTTGAACATTTTAGTTGTGACATTTGAAAACTTTAAATTTTGACTTCAACTTAAATTGAAATTTAAACCGGACAAAATCAAAGAGGGATTTTGCAACAGTGAAAATGATGACGTGGCACCATTAACATTGGGATTACTGTAGCTTAATTATCCGGGCGTTACACCCGCACCCACCGCGACCCCAACCTAAGAGATGAGTGGAAAGGCACTGTCTTTCGCACCCCAGAGTTGTTGCCAGCGTCGAGACCCAATAGGCCGGCCAAAACTGGTCTCCATTGACCCGTCCTACCACTAGGCGCGAGACGAGTCAGGTCCTGCTGCCAGGTGTGAGACGAGCTCGGTCCTGCTACCGGGCGCATGACGAGTCTGGTTCTGCTGCCGGGCGCGAGACGAGCTCGGTCCTGCTGCCGGGCATGAGACGAGCGATGGGCCGCAGCTGGGAGAGGGCCAACCCTCCGATGAAGGTAGCGCCCAAACGACAAGGAGAGGAATCGAAGGATGTCAAGGGCGCTCGCCAACAGGCCGACGCCGAAGAAGTCTAGCCATCGCTGTGAAACTGAAGGAAATATGCCCTAGAGGCAATAATAAAGTTGTTATTTATATTTCCTTATATCATGATAAATGTTTATTATTCAGGCTAGAATTGTATTAACCGGAAACTTAGTACATGTGTGAATACATAGACAAAACAGAGTGTCCCTAGTATGCCTCTACTTGACTAGCTCGTTAATCAAAGATGATTATATTTCCTAACCATAGACATGTGTTGTCATTTGATCAATGAGATCACATCATTAGAAGAATGATGTGATGGACAAGACCCATCCGTTAGCTTAGCAACTTGATCGTTTAGTTTTACTGCTATTGCTTTCTTCATGACTTATACATGCTCCTATGACTATGAGATTATGCAACTCCCGTATACCGGACGAACACCTTGTGTGCTATCAAACGTCACAACGTAACTGGGTGATTATAAAGATGCTCTACAGGTGTCTCCGAAGGTGTTTGTGGTGTTGGCATAGATCGAGAACATGATTTGTCACTCCGAGAGTCGGAGAGGTATCTCTGGGCCCTCTCAGTAATACACATCATAATAAGCCTTGCAAGCAAATGACTAATGAGTTAGTCACGAGATGATGTATTACGGAACGAGTAAAGATACTTGCCGGTAACGAGATTGAACTAGGTATGATGATACCGACGATCGAATATCGGGCAAGTAACATACTGATAACAAAGGGAACAACGTATGTTCTTATGCGGTTTGACCGATAAAGATCTTCATAGAATATGTAGGAGCCAATATGAGCATCCAGGTTCCGCTATTGGTTACTGACCGGAGATGTGTCTCGGTCATGTCTACATAGTTCTCGAACCCGTAGGGTCCGCACGTTTAACGTTCGATGACAATTTGTATTATGAGTTATGTGATTTGATGACCGACGTTTGTTCGGAGTCCCGGATGAGATCACGGACATGACGAATAGTCTCGAAATGGTCGAAACGTAAAGATCGATATATTGGAAGGCTATATTCGGACATCGGAAAGGTTCCGAGTGATTGGGTATTTTTCGGAGTACCGGAGAGTTACGGGAATTCGCCGGGAGAAGTAATGGGCCTTATTGGGCTTTAGTGGAGAGAGGGGAGAAGGGCCAAGAGGTGGCGCGCGCCTCCCCTTGCCCAAACCGAATTGGACAAGGGGTGCGGCCTCCTTTCCTTCTCCCTCTCCCTCTCTTTCCTTCTCTCCTACTCCAAATAGGAAAAGGAATCCTACTAGGACTTGGGAGTCCTAGTAGGACTCCCTATGCTTGGCGCGCCCCCTAGGCCGGCCGCCTCCTCCTCCCTCATTTATATAAGTGGGCAGGAGGGCACCCCAAAGGCACTCCAAGATTTGTCTTAGCCGTCTGCGGTGCCCCTCTCCATAGTTACACACATCGGTCATATCGTTGCAGTGCTTAGGCGAAGCCCTGCCCCGGTAGCTTCATCATCACCATCACCACGTCGTCGTGCTGAGGAAACTCTCCCGTGACGCTCAACTAGATCAAGAGCTCGTGGGACGTCATTGAGCTAAACGTGTGCTGAACGCGGAGGTGCCGTACGTTCGGTGCTTGGATAGGTTGGATCGCGAAGACGTTCGACTACATCAACCGCGTCACTAGACGCTTCCGCTTTCGATCTATGAGGGTACCTAGACACACTCTCTCCTCTCATTTCTATGCTTCTAGTAGATAGATCTTGCATGATCGTAGGAAATTATTGAAATACTACGTTCCTCAACAGTGGCATCAGAGCCAGGTCTATGCGTAGATGGTATGCACGAGTAGAACACAATGAGTTGTGGGCGATAATAGTCATACTACTTACCAGCATGTCATACTTTGATTCGGCGGTATTGTTGGATGAAGCGGCCCGGACCGACATTACGCGTACGCTTACGCGAGACTGGTTCTACCGACGTGCTTCGCACACAGGTGGCTGGCGGGTGTCAGTTTCTCCAAATTTAGTTGAATCAAGTGTGGCTACGCCCTGTCCTTGTGAAGGTTAAAACAACACATACTTGACGAAATATCATTGTGGTTTTAATGCGTAGGTAAGAAAGGTTCTTGCTAAGCCCGTAGCAGCCACGTAAAACTTGCAACAACAAAGTAGAGGACGTCTAACTTGTTATTGCAGGGCATATTGTGATGTGATATGGTCAAGACATGATGCTAAATTTTATTGTATGAGATGATCATGTTTTGTAACAGAGTTATCGGCAACTGGCAGAAGCCATATGGTTGTCGCTTTATTGTATGAAATTCAATTGCCATGTAATTGCTTTACATTATCACTAAGTGGTAGCAATAGTCATAGAAGCAATAGTTGGCGAGATGACAAAGATGCTACGATGGAGATCAAGGTGCCGCGCCGGTGACGATGGTGATCATGACGGTGCTTTGGAGATGAAGATCAAAGGCACAGGATGATGATGGCCATATCATATCACTTATATTTATTGCATGTGATGTTTATCTATTATGCATCTCTCACTAAATTTCAAGGTACAAGTGTTATCCCAGAGTATGCACCGTTGTGAAAGTTCATCGTGCCGAGACACCACGTGATGATCGGGTGCGATAAGCTCTACGTTCAAATACAACGGGTGCAAGCCAGTTTTGCACACGCAGAATACTCGGGTTAAACTTGACGAGCCTAGCATGTACAGACATGGCCTCGGAACACTGGAGACCGAAAGGTCGAGCGTGAATCATATAGTAGATATGATCAACATAAGATGTTCACCATTGAAAACTACTCCATCTCACGTGATCATCGAACATGGTTTAGTTGATTTGGATCACGTGATCATTTAGATGACTAGAGGGATGTCTATCTAAGTGGGAGTAATTTAGTAATATGATTAATTGAACTTTAATTTATCATGACCTTAGTCCTGGTAGTATTAGCATATCTATGTTGTAGATCAATAGCTCGCGATATAGCTCCCCGTTTATTTTTATATGTTCCTAGAGAAACATAAGTTGAAAGATGATAGTAGCATTGATGCGGACTTGTTCCGTGATCTCAGGATTTTCCTCATCGCTGCACAGAAGAATTATGTCCTTGATGCACCGCTAGGTGACAAACCTATTGCAGGAGCAGATGCAGACGTTATGAACGTTTTGACAAAAGCTCGGTATGATGACTACTTGATAGTTTAGTGCACCATGCTTTACAGCTTAGAACCGGGACTTCAAAAAGTTTTGAATGCCACGGAGCATATAAGATGTTCCTAAGAGTTGAAATTAGTATTTCATACTCATGCCCGTATCAAGAGGTATGAGACCTCTGACAGTACTTTGCCTACAAGATGGAGGAGAATAGCTCAACCAATGAGCATGTGCTCAGATTGTCTGGGTACTACAATTGCTTGAATCAAGTGGGAGTTAATCTTCCAGATAAGATAGTAATTGACAAAGTTCTCTAGTCACTATCTCCAAGTTACTAGAACTTCGTGATGAACTATAATATGCAAGGGATTACGAAAGTAATTCCCGAGCTCTTCGCGATGCTGAAATCGACGAAGGTAGAAATCAAGAAAAAACATCAAGTGTTGATGGTTGACAAGACCACTAGTTTCAAGTAAAAGGGCAAAGGAAAAGAAAGGGAACTTCAAGAATAATGACAAGCAAGTTGTCACTCCCGTGAAGAAACCCAAAGCTAAACTCAAGCCTGAAACTAAGTGCTTCTACTGCAAATAAAATGGTCACTGGAAGTAGAACTGCCCTAGATACTTGGCAGATAAGAAGGATGGCAAAGTGAACAAAGGTATATTTGATATACAGATTATTGATGTGTACTTTACTAGTGTTCATAGCAACCCCTGGGTATTTGATACAGGTTCAGTTGCTAAAATTAGTAACTCGAAACGAGAGTTGCAGAATGAACAGAGACTAGTTAAAGGTGAAGTGACGATGTGTGTTGGAAGTGGTTCCAAGATTGATATGATCATGATCGCACACTCCCTATACTTTCAGGATAAGTGTAGAACCTAAATAAATGTTATTTGGCATTTGCGTTGAGCATGAATATGATTTGATCATGTTTGTTACAATACGGTTATTCATTTAAAGTCATAGAATAATTGTTATTCTATTTACATGAATAAAACCTTCGATGGTCATACACCCAATGAAAATAGTTTGTTGGATCTCGATCGTAGTAATACACATATTCATAATATTGAAGCCAAAAGATGCGAAGTTGATAATGATAATGCAACTTATTTGTGGCACTGCCGTTTAGGTCATATTGGTGTAAAGCGCATGAAGAAACTCCATGCTGACGGGCTTTTGGAATCACTTGATTATGAATCACTTGGTGCTTGCGAACCATGCCTCATGGGCAAGATGACTAAAACTCCGTTCTCTGGAACAATGGAGCGAGCAAATGATTTGTTGGAAATCATACATACTGATGTATGTGGACCGATGAGTGTTGAGGCTTGCGGCGGGTATCGTTATTTTCTGACCTTCACAGATGATTTGAGCATATATGGGTATATCTACTTGATGAATCACAAGTCTGAAACATTTGAAAAGTTCAAAGAAATTTCAGAGTGAAGTAGAGAATCATCGTAACAAGAAAATAAAGTTTCTATGATCTGATCGCGGAGGCAAATATTTGAAAAACAATGTGGAATAGTTTCACAGCTCACGCCACCCGGAACACCACAGCTTAATGATGTGTCTGAACGTCATAAACCGTACTTTATTAGATATGGTGCGATCTATGATGTCTCTTACCGATTTACCACTATCATTTTGGGTTATGCATTAGAGACAGTTGCATTCACGTTAAATAAGGGGACCATTTAAATCCGTTGAGACGACGCCTTATGAACTATGGTTTAGCAAGAAACCAAAGTTGTTGTTTCTTAAAAGTTTGGGGGTGCGATGCTTATGTGAAAAAGCTTCAACCTAATAAGCTCGAACCCAAGTCGGAGAAATGTGTCTTCATAGGATACCCACAGCAAATTTTTGGGTACACCTTCTATCACAGATCTGAAGGCAAGATATTCGTTGCTTAGAATGGATTCTTTCTAGAGAAGGAGTTTCTCTCGAAAGAAGTGAGTGGGAGGAAAGTGGAACTTGATGAGGTAATTGTACCTTCTCCCGAATTGGAAAGTAGAACATCACAGAAAGTAGTTCCAGTGATTCCTACACCAATTAGTGAGGAAGCTAATGATGATGATCATGAAACTTCAGATCAAGTTACTACCGAACTTCGTAGATCAACCAGAGTATGTTCCGCACCAGAGTGGTACGGCAACCCGGTTCTGGAAGTCATGTTACTAGACCATGATGAACCTACGAACTATGAGGAAGCGATGATGAGCCCGGATTCCGCAAAATGGCTAGAGGCCATGAAATTTGAGATGGGATCCATGTATGATAACAAAGTATGGACGTTGGTTGACTTGCCCGATGATCGGCAAGCCATTGAAAATAAATGGATCTTCAAGAGGAAGACCGACCCCGACGGTAATATTACTGTCTACAAAGCTCGATTTGTGGGGAAATGTTTTCGACAAGTTCAAGGAGTTGACTACGATGAGACTTTCTCACCCGTAGCTATGCTTAAGTCTGTCCGAATCATGTTAGCAATTGTCGTTTATGATTATGAAATCGGGCAAATGGATGTCAAAACTACATTCCTAAATGGATATCTCAAAGAAGAGTTGTATATGATGCAACGAGAAGATTTTGTCGATCCTAAAGGTGCTAACAAAGTGTGCAAGCTCCAGCGATCCATCTATGGACTGGTGCAAGCATCTCGGAGTTGGAATATACGCTTTGATAAGTTGATCAAAGCATATAGTTTTATACAGACTTGCGGTGAAGCCTGTATTTACAAGAAAGTGAGTGGGAGCACTAAGTATATGTGAATGACACATTGTCGATCGGAAATGATGTAGAATTTTCTAGAAGTCATAAATGAGTGTTTGAAAGGAGTTTTTCAAAGAAAGACCTCGGTGAAGTTGCTTACATATTGAGCATCAAGATCTATAGAGATAGATCAAGACGCTTGATAAGTTTTTTCAATGAGTACATACCTTGACAAGTTTTTGAAGTAGTTCAAAATGGAACAGTCAAAGAAAGAGTTATTGCCTGTGTTGCAAGGTATGAAGTTGAGTAAGACTCAAAACCCAACCACGGCAGAAAATAGAGAAGGAATGAAAGTCATTCCCTATGCCTCAGCCATAGGTTCTATAAAGTATGTCATGCTATGTACCAAACATGTTGTGTATCTTGCCATGAGTTTGGCAAGGAGGTACAAAAGTGATCCAGGAGTAGATCACTAGATAGCATTCAAAATTATCCTTAGTTACTGGATGACTAAGGAAATGTTTCTCGATTATGGAGGTGATAAAGAGTTTGTAGTAAAGAGTTACACCGATGCAAGCTTTGACACTGATCCAGATGACTCTAAGTATCAATCTCGATGCGTATTGAAAGTGGGAGCAATTGCTAGAGTAGCTCCATGCAGAGCATTGTAGACATAGAAATTTGCGAAATGCATACGGATCTGAATGTAACAGACCCGCTGACTAAACTTCTCTCACAAAGCAAAACATGATCACACCTTAGTACTCTTTGGGTGTTAATCACATGGCGATGTGAACTAGAATATTGACTCTAGTAAACCCTTTGGGTGTTGGTCACATGGCGATGTGAACTATAGGTGTTATTCACATAATGATGTGAATATTCAGTATTAAATCACATGGCGATGTGAACTAGATTATTGACACTAGTGCAAGTGGGAGACTGAAGGAAATATGCCCTAGAGGCAATAATAAAGTTGTTATTTATACTTCCTTATATCATGATAAATGTTTATTATTCATGCTAGAATTGTATTAACCAGAAATTTAGTACATGTGTGACTACATAGACAAAACAGAGTGTCCCTAGTATGCCTCTACTTGACTTGCTCGTTAATCAAAGATGGTTATGATTCCTAACCATAGACATGTGTTGTCATTTGATCAATGAGATCACATCATTAGAAGAATGATGTGATGGACAAGACCCATCCGTTAGCTTAGCAACTTGATCATTTAGTTTTACTGCTATTGCTTTCTTCATGACTTATACATGTTCCTATGACTATGAGATTATGCAACTCCCGAATACCGGAGGAACACCTTGTGTGCTATCAAACGTCACAACGTAACTGGGTGATTATAAAGATGCTCTACATGTGTCTCCGAAGGTGTTTGTGATGTTGGCATAGATCGAGAATAAGATTTGTCAGTCCCAGTGTTGGAGAGGTATCTCTGGGCCCTCTCGGCAATACACATCATAATAAGCCTTGCAAGCAAATGACTAATGAGTTTGTCACGAGATGATGTATTATGGAACGAGTAAAGAGACTTGCCGATAATGAGATTGAACTAGGTATGATGATACCAATGATCGAATCTTGGGCAAGTAACATACCGATGACAAAGGGAGCAACGTATGTTGTTATGCGGTTTGACCGATAAAGATCTTCGTAGAATATGTAGGAGCTAATATGAGCATCCAGATTCCGCTATTGGTTATTGACCGGAGATGTGTCTCGGTCATGTCTACATAGTTCTCGAACCCGTAGGGTCCGCACGCTTGACGTTCGATGACGATTTGTATTATGAGTTATGTGATTTGATGACCGACATTTGTTCGGAGTCCCGGATGAAATCACGGATATGACGAACAGTCTCGAAATGGTTGAGACGTAAAGATCGATATATTGGAAGGCTATATTCGGACATCGGAAAGGTTCCGAGTGATTCAGGTATTTTTCGGAGTACCGGAGGGTTACGGGAATTCGCCGGGAGAAGTAATGGGCCTTATTGGGCTTTAGTGGAGAGAGGGGAGAAGGGCCAAGAGGTGGCGCACGCCCCCCCCCCCCCTTGCCCAAACCGAATTGGACAAGGGGTGCGGCCCCCCTTTCCTTCTCCCTGTCCCTCTCTTTCCTTCTCTCCTACTCCAAATAGAAAATGAATCCTACTAGGACTTGGGAGTCCTAGTAGGACTCCCTATGCTTGGCGCGCCCCTAGTCCAGCCGCCTCCTCCTCCCTCCTTTATATACGTGGGCAGGGGGCACCCCAAAGGCACTCCAAGATTTGTCTTAGCCGTGTGCAGTGCCCCTCTCCACAGTTACACACCTTGGTCATATCATTGCAGTGCTTAGGCGAAGCCCTGCGCCGGTAGCTTCATCATCACCGTCACCACGACGTCGTGCTGATGAAACTCTCCCGTGACGCTCAACTGGATCAAGAGCTCGTGAGACGTCATCAAGTTGAATGTGTACTGAACACGGAGGTGCCGTACGTTTGGTGCTTGAATCGGTTGGATCGCGAAGACGTTCGACTACATCAACCGCGTCACTAGATGCTTCCGCTTTCGGTCTACGAGGGTACGTAGACACACTCTCCCCTCTCGTTGCTATGCTTCTAGTAGATAGATCTTGCGTGATCGTAGGAAATTTCTGAATTACTATGTTCCCCATCAAAAACGTCCCAGACCACTGCCATGGGCCACCACCACGCTGTTGTAGCCCATATCCACGTCGGGACCCCGAGGGGCAGCCCCGAGCCAGCGCCACCACCCTCGTTGCCAAAACGGCCGCCGCACGCAAGGTCGTCTGAAGCCCACTCCACCGCCATCGCCACCACCAGCATAAACCACCACCACTGTGCCGCCACTCCACCAACCATCGCAGAGACGGCCGACCGCGGCCTGATACGTCCAAAATGCATCACTATTTTATATCGTAATTCATCCTTATTCATTGATATATTTCACTTTACGATGATGTTCTTATGTTGTTTTGGCCTATTTTACACAGTTTGCAACTTTCCGGTGCCGAAGCAGCAGACGCAGGATTCAGCGGTAAAAAGTGGACGCTGAGTTGCTGAAGAAGAATACCTCCAAATTACCTGAAAATCGACGGAGGGTATTTTCCAGAAGGATCATGAAGATACACAAAAGAGCAACCAGAGGGGGCCACAGGGTGCCCAGGCGGCCACCTGGCGCGGCCCCCACCCTGGCCGCGCCGGGAGGGCGCCTGGAGCCCCTGGCCCACTCCAGGCTCCCCCCACTGGCCTATATACTCCTCGTCATCCAGAAACCCTAAAAGGGGGGAGAGTTTACGGAGTTCCGCCGCCGCTCCGTGGCGGAAACCTACAGAGAAGAAAAGCCATCTCCGGCGGGCAGATTCCGCCGGGGAGATCACCTCCCGGAAGGGGAGATCATCGCCATCGTCATCACCATCATCACGGGCATCATCGAGATCATCATCAACATCATCCCCAACATCAGCACCATCTCCATCTTCATCCAATCTCATCTCACAATTGCAACTTGTGCTGTAATCCGTACTATCTATCCTCTCTACCCTATCGGTGTTGATTACTACTTTGTGGTGAATGCTATTGAGTTTTGTTGGAAAAATATCATTGTGTCCAGATTGTTTATCATCCATCTATCTCCACTGATCATGATCTCTTTTATGTCTTGTGAGTAGTTACTTTAGTTCTTGAGGACATGGGAGAAGTATTGTTGTTAGTAGTCATATGATGTTGAAGTAATATGTGTTGTTTGATACTTAAGTTGTGTTGTTATTTTCCTAGTGGTGTTGTGTGAGTCGAACACTCAACACTTCGCCTTATTAAGGACCTAGGGGAATACATTGTGTACAAAGAATGCTTACGGTGGGTTGCCGGAGTGACAAAAACCTGAACCCCAGTTCGCACGCTTTTGCACAAGGGAACAATGGATCATCAATCGTATTGCTATGGTTAGGTTTTTTCCTTAAATACTATCTTGTATTTGCGGATGCTTGCAAGGTGTTTAATCATAAGAGTGCACTCATCTCAGTCTAAAGGGTGTACTAGCATAGATCCACCCACTCAACACTTATCAACACATCACATAGTACCGATACGGAATATGGCGAAAGCACATGACTACCTCTCCCGTGTGTCCTCAAGAACACTTTAGCCTTTATAAGTTCAGTTGCTAGGCCTCTCCTTTGCTCAGAAAGGATTGGGCCACTTGTTACTCTCCAGTGCCTTTTACTTTGCTCGCTTTTACTTTCCTGTTGCTTATATCAAGAAAACCCCTAAAAAGTTATCTTTCAGTGCTTGCAGTTATTCCTTGCTCAGAATCACTTATCAATACCTTCTGCTCCTCGTTGGGTTCGACACTCTTACTTATCGAAAACGCTGCAATAGATCCCTTACGGTTGTGGGTCATCACGGCCCAAGCTGCCCGTAAGGTACCCAGCCTGCACCCATTCACCAGATCTGGCCGCCGCTGCAACAGTCGCCGCCAGCGCATGGCCGGGCACGCCCTGCCCCAACGCAGCCCTCCGCGCCACCAGCAGGGCCCCAAGATTCCGCCATGCCGACCCGCCACCGCGCCCCGCACATCGTAGCTCTCAGGCCCAACGATGTCGGCCCGTTCTAGCCCCTGTTGAGCGAGGGGTGAGAAGTCCCCGCTGGCGCCACCGACGGCGGCCCGGCTTCGCCTGGCCACGCCCTCTGACGATGCCGGGAGGGGAAGGAGGTGAGAGGAAGGGAGAGGCGAACGGCAGCTAGGGTTCCTCCCCCGCCGCTCGTGGGAGCGCCAGAGGAGGGGGAAGGGGTTTAAGCTAATCTTTTTCTGAAAATCACTTTAGCAAAGTCTCTTGATAATTCTTTGCACTATGACAATATGGCAACGTGAAGCTCCTGGGAGCTATCATGATGGTTGATTGTGTCCACAAAGTTGCAATCTGACTCAACTTGCACACTGCTGCATCCAATCTTCCCAGCCAGATATAACCCATTTCTAATCGTATGAATTTCTAATGAGTCCACAATAGTCACGGCTGGTAACAACCAGGTTGCGGCAGCAATAAAATTACTCCACACATCTTGTGCCATAGCTTCACTCGCTACATCTATATTTTTCAGAGAAACTGATGCATCCGCATTTATCTTGATAATCCCTTTCTAGGCTTCTTCCACATAAAATCACCAGTTTGTTCTTAATTCTTTGCACTATAGGCTCTCACATAGTAGCAGGTACTCGTATATATGGAGAGCGTTGTTCGCTCTGGCGTTTGGATTTTCTCCCTTTTGACGAACTCGTGTCTTTGCTAACATATGTTCCAGGCCGCTACTATTAGCAGTTTAGGGTTTGGTACTTCATTTGAGCCCCTCTCTGCCTTGGATAAAATCTCCAACGTGATCGGTTCTGATATATCTTGAGCCACTACACGCTCCACTATCTCATTAAGTCCCAAAGCTCTTCAGATATCTCTTGTCCTCAACAGGTGAATAGACAATATTGAATATCCTCATGCCCCACCCTAAAGATTGGACATTGCGTCGTATAAGGGACATGACTCCCAACAAATATTCCGTAACAAGGTAAAGAGTCACGAATAACCTTTGAAGTGAAAGGCTTGATCTTTCCTAGGATATATAGGTTCCACCTATTCTTCCATACGGGGTTAATTTGGACGTTTCCTTGCCGATCAGGTTGCACTTGTCTGCCGCCAAATTGATGCTCAAACTCCCTATGGTAAGCAGACTTGACAGAGATGTTCCTGACCTTGTGAACGTTGCACTTTCTTTTATCCTAGCACAAGGTGAGGATGGCTCGGGCGCTCCCGCTGTCGCCCGCGACGGCACCGGCTCTCGTCGTCGGGAGCCCCTCCCTGCCGGTCCCCCGCTCCTGCCCACCCCCCTCCCATTTCCGAGCCGACCTCACTGGGCCGATTGGGCGGCCAAGGAGGACCGGGCCGAGGCCGCGGTAGCTGCGGCGGGACTCCTCCGGCAATCGCGGCAGCTGCCGAGGCCTGGCGGAGTGCGTCGCGCCGGTCCTTGGGCTGTTGGCTCCGGCCACCTCGACCCCCCTCCTCCCCCTTCCTCTGCTGGTGCAGCCCCGTGCTCGCCGTGCACCACCTTCCCCACCATCGCCGGAAGCGCGCCGTGAGGCCGGCTGCCATGGTCGTGGGGCCCGAGCCCGCGCTTTGGGATGGCCGGAAGGTCGGAGGTTGGTCCGACCGCGGTCTCGTGGCGCCGCCCTTCTCCGACGCGGCTCGCCAGTGCGCTGTTGCCGGTGCGGCCTCAGGCGGTGGCAGCCATACTGGATCCCCGGGGGCTGAAATTTCACCCCTTTCGCCCGTCGGCGGCGGCGCCGGCCGGCGTGTTGGCGGCAGTGAATCACGCCAGTGGAAACCTAGCGCTCTCCCTCCCTCCCCTCCTGGAAGGGTTGGGCCGTCCCGGTGTAAGATCATGGATGTCACCTAGAGGGGGTGAATAGGCACTTTTAAATTAATTACGGTTTAGGCTTGAACAAATGCGGAATAAACCTAGCAGTTAATTTGACAAGCACAAAACCTACAACAACTAGGCTCACCTATGTGCACCAACAACTTATGCTAGCAAGATAAACAACTAGGTGATGGAAAGATATATGAAAAGAAACAATACGGCTATCACACAGTAAAGTGCATAAGTAAAGGGCTCGGGTAAGAGATAACCGAGGCATGCGGAGACGACGATGTATCCCGAAGTTCACACCCTTGTGGATGCTAATCTCCGTTTGGAGCGGTGTGGAGGCACAATGCTCCCCAAGAAGCCACTAGGGCCACCGTAATCTCCTCACGCCCTCGCACAATGCAAGATGCGGTGATTCCACTAAGGGGCCCATTGAGGGCGGTCACCGAAACCGTATAAATGGCAACCCTTGGGGGCAGTCACCGAACCTGTACACTTTGGCAACCCTTGGGGGCGGTCACCGGAACCCGACAAATTGCTCGGGGCGATCTCCACAACCTAATTGGAGACCCTGGCGCTTGCCCGGAGCTTTACACCACAATGATTGGGCTCCGAACACGACAAGTTTGGGGCTATCTCCCCAACGACACCATGAAGCTTCACCACAATGGAATATGGCTCCGAGGTGACCTCAACCGTCTAGGGTGCCCAAGCACCCAAGAGGAACAAGCTCAAGGGTACCAAGCACCCAAGAGTAATAAGCTTCTCAACTTCACTTCCACGTATCACCGTGGAGAACTCAAACCGATGCACCGAATGCTATGGCAAGGGCACACGGGGTGCCCATGTCCTTCTCTCCCAAATCCCACCAAATCAACTAATGCTAGGGAGGAAAATGAGAGGAAGAACAAGAAGGAGAACACCAAGAACTCCAAGATCTAGATCCAAGGGGTTCCCCTCACGTAGAGGATAAAGTGATTGGTGGAAATGTGGATCTAGATCTCCTCTCTATTTTCCCTCAAGAACTAGCAAGAATGGTTGGAGGAATTGACAGATAGGCAAGCTTTAGAGAGTCAACAATGGAGGAGAGAGAGCTTGCTTACAGATAAGAATCAAAGGCGGAAGAAGACCCACTTTTATAGGCCCCCAAGAATCTTCCCGTTACATCCATTTTTACACTGCAGCGGTACAACCGCTTGAACCACCGGTACTACCGGAATTCGCAGGTTCCCCTTGCAAAAGTGCACCAGCGGTACAACCGGTGGAGCTACTGGTAGTACCGGTCGGCCAGAGCCAACCGGAACTACCACTCCACCACCGCCCAACAACCACCTCTGATACAGAAGGGTTTCAACCCATAGCAGTGGTTGGGGCGGTGGTTGTGCCGGTACAACCGCTGGACTAGAGTCCCGGGGAGGTGGAGATCTGGGCAGTACAACTGCCGCAGACACCGGTAGTACCGGTTTGTAAGAGCAATCCGGAACTACCGCTGCACCACCGCTCTACCACTGTATCAATAACAGAAGGGTATGACCCCTAGGCCGTAGCACGAGCGGTGGTTTAACCGGAACAACCGGCCGAGCGGTACAACCGCTCTGCACTAAAACCACTGCCACAGAAATACTATGTGGAAACACTAAAACCAAAACTGCCATAACTTCTGCAAATGAGCTCTGAATTGAGCAAACTCAAGCATGTTGGATAGAGGAAGACGAGTAGCATCAAAACAACAATTGGTTATAGTAGGAAGAGACAGAGAGGTATGCCTAGGGTATAGAGGAGTGAACCCTTCATCAGAGAAGAACCGGCATAACCTCCAACATCGAAAACATCATAGAAGATGCATGAGTGAACTCCGTTTTCGATGAACTCGAGCTTGTCATCAAGATGACCATAAGCTCCAAAACTCACAAGGAGAAGAACCAAACAAGAACCAATAAATATGATGCAAGGATGCAATGGTTTGAGCTCTCTATGAACGATACGATCAAGCTACTCATCGAGAGCCCCCCTTGATAGTACGGCAATCGATCCTATAACCCGGTCTCCCAACTACCACCATGAGACCGGTAAAATAGAAACCTATCAAGGGAAAAGATTTGCCTTGAACATAGTCCACTTGAGTCGGATGATGATGATCTTGACTCCCTCAAGCTGGACCACCTTTCTTGATTGCGTTGGCTCGGTGAAGACTAGTTGATTGCTCCCCCATACTCCACTATGGGTGAGCCACTCTTCGACACACCTTCACAAGTCCATTGCCACCACAATGGAAGGCAAGCATCAAGCATATGATCTCTTCGTGATTATCCTACTTGAACTTGCACATCGCAACCTAACCCCACAAGGAACTCTCATGAAGACCATGGGTTAGGACACAACGCGTAATTGGCAATGCTTACCATACCATGGGATTGCTTGATCCCTCTCGGTATATCTTCTATGCTTTGTGTGTTGATCAACTTGATTCACTCTTTGACTTAGTCTTGATCAACCTTGAATCTTTCCAACTCTCTTCATTTTGATGATGTCTTGAAGGTAAACATGAATGGTCACACACTCTTCTTCTTCAAGACATGCTTGCAATAAGCTTAACACTCACAAGACCAATCTTTGGATAATTCCTTAATAGCACCTTGGTCATCACAAACTCTTCTTGAAACCAACACATGGACTCCAAGAAAAGCCTATGGACAAACCCTTCAAATATGACTCAAGGCAACCATTAGTCCATAGAGATTGTCATCAATTACCAAAACCAAACATGGGGGCACCACATGTTCTTTCACCCGGGCCCAATGGGCCGGCAAGGACGGGGCGGATGTTGGGCCTCCCGGTTGCTCCGCTGCTGGCCCACCTCAGCAACCCACCCGCCTCTCTTGGGTTGTGGCCCAGACCCAGTCTGGAGGCCCACCTTCCCCCTCTTTAGGGTTGGATTTGGGGCAGTCCTCCCTCTTCATCCCCCGACTCCTCCCAGCGCCGCCGTCCCCTCATCCCCTTCCAGCGCCGCTAGTCCCCTCTGTCCCCTCCCCCAGCGCCCCTCCTCCTCCCCCCGAGGTGTTGCCCGCCATGTGCTAGGTGGCTTCTCACCCCTCGTTGGTTACCCCAAGTGGAAGGTTTGAGATGCAGTGTAGCAGAAGTTTTCCCTTGGTAATACCAAGGATCGTTTTCCCTGAGACTCCCAGTTTCAACAAGAAGGTGCCAACTGCTAACGGCGCCAGATATTAGCAATCAACATGGACCTGCACACAGATACAAATAACTTTGCTCCCAACGAGTACAGAGAGGTTGTTAATCCCTCCGGCCTTGTAGTTTACAAAGGATCAAACGCAAGTGATAATAGTGATAGATATAATTGCAATAGTAAATAAAATGCGGAAAAGTAAATAGCGGATGTGATCAATGATGGTAATATGGACCGGAGTCTTATGATGTTCACTAGTGATGTCTCTCTCCCAAAATACGATAAAACAGCTATGTGAGGTAAACGAATTACAGCTGGGCAATTCACAGGACCATGTGCGCAAACCAATGCTGACTACATTGCAAGAAAGGTTGAGGTTCAAAGCATGGGCGGTATGCCGAGGTAAGTAGACCGAAATCCATCTGCATCTACTACTAATCATCCACCTTGAGATATCTATCCAGAACATCTCGCTGGTATTAAGTTGCGAGTCCCACCCATAGTGTAAACTCAAAGCAACAGACAACTGCATTAAAAGAACTTTGCGTAAAGTAAACAATCCTTGCACCCGCGGGCACAAGCACCGTTGTTTTCCCCCTTGTGGCAATAACACATCCCCTAGACTCATGTTTCTGTCACTCAAGCTAGTCATCGAGGGGCATGAACCCACAATCGAGCATAACGTTCCCTCTTGGAGTCACTACCTACTACTTGGCCAAAGCAATAAATAACAACGGAGAACATGCAAGAATTACTTACGAATATAAATATAAAAGAGGTAGATCAAATATATTACTCAAACACAATCTAAACATAATCTCATAATCCATCGGATCCCAGCAAACTCATCATAGCAACAGCATAAGGATTACATATGTGCCTCGATCATGTAGGGCAGCTCACGAGGACTAATTAGTGAAGCACAAGAACGGGAGGAGAACATCACATAGCTACTGGTCATGGACTCATGGTCCAAGGGAGACTACTCACAACTCATCCGGGAGGCGTCCATGGTGGTGGAGAAGCTCCCGGTGGTGATCCTCCCCTCCGGCAGGGTGCCGGGAAGAGTTCTCCTGGTGCTCCCGATCTTGGAAGCGGCGGCGGCGGCGGAACAGAGATGAGATCGCGAAAAAGAGTTCCCGTCTCGAGGGTTTCGGGAGACGCTTTAAATATATGCCAAAGGGGGGCATCAGCGGAGCCTCGGGGGGCCCAGGCGCACCCCCGGCGCGGCCCCGGGGGAGGCGCCGCCAGGGCGCCTGGAGTCCTAGTGCCCCCCCCCCCCGGCTGTACTTCGGGCGCACGGTAGCTTCTGGAACGCTGATTTTTTATATATTTTTCTGGATTTTTCCTGGCAGTTCTCGTAATGTGAAAACCTGAAATACAAAAACAGCCGAAAACAGAAACTGGCACTGGGGTGCACTGAGTTAATAGGTTAGTCCAAATATGATCAAAAGTGTATGGAAGTGTATAAATATCATAGCAATATCACCCAAAAGAGGCATGGAGCAAGCAGAAATTATAGATACGTTTTGGACGTATCAACATCCCCAAGCTTAATTCCTGCTCGTCCTCGAGTAGGTAAATGATAACAAGAATAATTTCTGTGGTGACATGCTATTAACCATATAGGACTTACTCATAGTCATATGACAAAAGCTTACTGAGACAATGAATCTGTAGTAATTAAGTTGCCTCATGAGAAAATCACAAAGAACTGAAAGGTTTACAACATGCTACTGAAACATCAAATAGATTTGTAATGAACATGATGTGCAAATATGATAAAGTGATATCTAGCTTGCCCCCTTTAGTGAAGCAAAACATAAATGCAGGGGCACCTCCAAGGTTTAAGTGATGACTAGATACAATTATTTCAAAATAAACGATATCACAATCATGCAAAAGACAATGCTACTTTGGGACAATGCACATTACACTCAGAATGACAATCATTCTCTCAGTAGTTGGTGCTTTAAATAGAAGTTGGAGACTCTCGAACCGTGGCTTTTGTTGGCAAGGTTGAAAACCCGTAATCGGAAACAAAGACAAAACATGTACCAGAGCTCTTGGTTTCAAAACAGAGGTAATAATTTTTTTTAGATCATGCATGTTTCGTCAACGAGTGCTAGTAGATAACTCAATCACTTCTTAAGATGGACAAGTTTCAAGGAACGGCTCCCGAATGAGGACGATCACATCCTCTTAATCTCCTTTGTTTATCACTGCCAAAGTTTTCTGATTTCTCATGAACAAAGCGTGAAGGAGGGTTTGTTTGTTATATTAATTTTGAGCCGGGCGCACTCAATGCCAGTTCCTTCTCGTATTATGGGTTTGCACATTATACATGCAATCCCAGGGTGAAGCTTGTCCAACTTAAAAAGATCATTAATTAACTACTACTTCCTCATGGACTTACAACAGAGGCACGAAATATGAATGCTTTTTCTTTGAATAATTTCGAGATGGCACATGCAAGTCTCCGTTAGGAATGGCAGGTAAATACCATGTAGGAAGATATGGTGGACTCATATGGCATAACTGGATTAAAAGGATGTGGATGCACAAGCAGTCAGTCCGCTTAGTACAGGCGAAGGTTAGCAAAAGACTGGGAGCGACCAACTAAGAGAGCAATGACGGTCATAATCATGCAGAGCGACAAAGCAACATTGAATCAGGCATGGAAGTTATATCGCTACTCAGAAATAAAAGATCATCAAGGCTTGACAGACTTTCTTTACAGTCTTAAATATGCGTGAGCATACGCCAAGTCAATCAAAATAAATTCTTGAAGGAAGATATTACTAAACCATACCACATCATAGGCAGACAAATCATGTTGGTAATCCAATAACACATTGGGAACCCCCCAGCTATTTGAGACTAACCATAAGAAAACATGAACTACTAAGCGCCATCGTGCATGTAGCATCTTTATCATAGACATATCAACCAATGCAACGGAAGCAAACTCTCTTAATAAGATAAGCATGATAACTAAAGAGAGTTCAATCAACCAACTAAACGAAAGCTCTTTGAAAAGATAAGCATGAATACTAAGAGCTAAGCATGATAGTAGCTATTAAAAGACAAAGAACACACACATCAAGGATAGACATGAAAATTCTATGTTATGTTCTAGGTAGAAGTGGAGCGTGTTTCTCTCCCACATAAAGAAAGCTGAGTTCCGACTCGTTATGAAAAGCTAAAGAAAACTAAAAAGCAAGACGCTCCAAGCATAGCACATAACACATGAAGTGATAAAAATATAGTGGAACGAAAGACGAACTGATAATGTTGATGGAGAAGGGGATGCACGGGGGCATCCCCAAGCTTAGACGCTTGAGTCTCCTTGAATATTTCTAGGGGGTGCACGGGGGCATCCCCAAGCTTGAGCGTTTGACACTCCTGAATCTTTTTATCATCTTCCCTCGCACACTTGAAAACTCCCTTCATACATAACTCATCATAATCTGATTAGCGAGGTTAGTACCCATAATAAAATAATTGTACCTTGCTGGAAATAAAGATATTCTTGAAGTTCTACTGTTTATCAAGAATGCCAAAAGGTTTTTGCAAAGAAAAAGCAAGCTCTAGGTTTGCAAAATGAAGGAAAGGCAAAACAGGACAGAATCTGTGAAAAACAGAACAGCAGGTAGTAAATGATTTGTTCGGGGCACTTCTGCAACTCTAATAAAAAAACTCAGAACAGACGCACGAAAGACAATTATATATAGCACGCTGTCGAAAAAATTCAGACCAAAGAGATGATCTGCTGATTTCATACGAATTTTTCTATCCAAGGACAGAATCTGTTTCCTGGACAGCACCTCACAACTTTTGAACTTTCTAGCAATCAGAGGCTATACTTGGCACAAAATTGAAAAGCAAAGATACAATGATGATGCTACAGTAGTAAACAACATCAAGACACAACAAAAGCAAAATAAAATTTTATTCATGTGGGCTGCCTCCCAAAAGCGCTTTCTTTTATGCCTTTAAGCTAGGCATAATGCATATAGATTAAGTTGTATCAATTGAACCATCATCAAGATCATCAAAAAGCTCTTCAATAATACAACTAGTCTTAAGAGGACTTTCAAATAAAGGCCTCATAGAGATACTTCTAGGGAGAAGACCAAAAGGATAAAAGTCAAGGGAAGATTCATTTATAAATTCATCAAAGAGAGGTGTTTCTTCCAAAGACTTTACAGTTTCAACCCCTTTGGCAATAGATGGATTACTTTTAGAGCGGGGAGCCTTCGGAACGTGAACGAACTTAGGCTCCCTCTTTGCCGGAGTTTCTACCTTTTTGGTTTTGATCGAGGAGAAAGTAGTTCCTAGAGTATCAAATATTTCCTCAATCTTATCTACCCTAGAAGAGTCCAAGTCATGGAATTTGACGGTCTCCAAAGTTTTGAAAATTTTATGCATGGAGCTATCAAGCCTATTCAAATTCCCTTGGATCTTACGATCGAACTCATTAATCTTATTAATGTTTGGCATCTCTAACTCTATCTTTTCAAGTTTTTTCATAATGTGAGCTAGAGTGATGTCCTCTTGAATGCTAACAACGGGGGAATTCCCAACAAGATTTTCAGTAATACTAAGAGACTCTTCTAGGAAATTCCCATTGATAGCAGTATCTAGAATAAACCTATTCCAAGAAGTAATTCCAACATAAAAATTTCTAAGCAGGATAGTAGTAGGTTGCTTCTTGGTGGCTCTTTTTTGAGAATCATTAATTCTATACCAAGCATCTTTCAGACTTTCCCCACCTCTTTGTTTAAAGGTGAGAACTTCTGCCTCCTCAAAGACAAAAGGACCCGACATAATGACAACTAAAGAATAAGATAACTATTTTTGTGATTTTCGATAAAAGATACTAAAGCAAAAACTGAAAGGTAAACTAACAAGACTAAAAAGCAAAGGTAAAAGATAGCGTGCAACTCCCCTATCCTGAAGAGTGGAGTCCCCGGCAACGGCGCCAGAAATTGCTTTGCTATGTGGCTTCTCACCCCTCGTTGGTTACCCCAAGTGGAAGGTTTGAGATGCAGTGTAGCAGAAGTTTTCCCTTGGTAATACCAAGGATCGTTTTCCCTAAGACTCCCAGTTTCAACAAGAAGGTGTCAACTGCTAACGGAGCCAGATATTAGCAATCAACGTGGACCTGCACACAGATACAAATAACTTTGCTCCCAACGAGTACAGAGAGGTTGTCAATCCCTCCGGCCTTGTAGTTTACAAAGGATCAAACGCAAGTGATAATAGTGATAGATATAATTGCAATAGTAAATAAAATGCGGAAAAGTAAATAGCGGATGTGATCAATGATGGTAATATGGACCGGAGTCTCCTGATGTTCACTAGTGATGTCTCTCTCCCAAAAGACGATAAAACAGCTATGTGAGGTAAACGAATTATAGCTGGGCAATTGACAGGACCATGTGCGCAAACCAACGCTGACTACATTGCAAGAAAGGTTGAGGTTCAAAGCATGGGCGGTACACCGAGGTAAGTAGACCGAAATCCATCTGCATCTACTACTAATCATCCACCTTGAGATATCTATCCAGAACATCTCGCTGGTATTAAGTTGCAAGTCCCACCCATAGTGTAAACTCAAAGCAACAGACAACTGCATTAAAGGAACTTTGCGTAAAGTAAACAATCCTTGCACCTGCGGGCACAAGCACCGTTGTTTTCCCCCTTGTGGCAACAGCACATCCCCTAGACTCATGTTTCTGTCACTCAAGCTAGTCATCGAGGGGCATGAACCCACAATCGAGCATAACGTTCCCTCTTGGAGTCACTACCTATTACTTGGCCAAAGCAATAAATAACAACGGAGAACATGCAAGAATTACTTACGAACATAAATATAAAAGAGGTAGATCAAATATATTACTCAAACACAATCTGAACATAATCTCATAATCCATCGGATCCCAGCAAACTCATCATAGCAACAGCATAAGGATTACATATGTGCCTCGATCATGTAGGGCAGCTCACGAGGACTAATTAGTGAAGCACAAGAACGGGAGGAGAAAATCACATAGCTACTGGTCATGGACTCATGGTCCAAGGGAGACTACTCACAACTCATCCGGGAGGCGTCCATGGTGGTGGAAAAGCTCCCGGTGGTGATCCTCCCCTCCGGCAGGGTGCCGGGAAGAGTTCTCCTGGTGCTCCCGATCTTGGAAGCGGCGGCGGCGGCGGAACAGAGATGAGATCGCGAAAAAGAGTTCCCGTCTCGATGGTTTCGGGAGACGCTTTAAATATATGCCAAAGGGAGGCATCAGCGGAGCCTCGGGGGGCCCAGGCGCCCCCCCGGCGTGGCCCAGGGGGGGCGCCGCCAGGGCGCCTGGAGCCTTGGTGGTCCCCCCCCCCCCGGCTGTACTTCGGGCGCACGGTAGCTTCTGGAACGCTGATTTTTTATATAATTTTTCTGGATTTTTCCTGGCAGTTCTCGTAATGTGAAAACCTGAAATACAAAAACAGCCGAAAACAGAAACTGGCACTGGGGTGCACTGAGTTAATATGTTAGTCCAAATATGATCAAAAGTGTATGGAAGTGTATAAATAAAATAGCAATATCACCCAAAAGAGGCATGGAGCAAGCGGAAATTATAGATACGTTTTGGATACAACAATTACATACATACATACATGGGGGATACAACAATTCATACAAATCTCATGAATACAACAATATCAATACAAGATCCGACTACGGATACAAACATGAAAAGCACAACGACATCCATCCTGCTATCCCAGGCTGCCGACCAGGAACCTAACCCAAGACTGACGAAGCAGAAGAAGAAATAACTCCAACACAAGTACATCGCTCTCACGTCAAGTCATCGGAAACCTGCACCTGCAACTGTTGTTGTAGTATCTGTGAGCCACGAGGATTCAACAATCCCATAACCATGGGTATCAAGACTAGCAAAGCTTTATTGGGTATGGAAAGGATAGTGGTGAGGTTGCAGCAACGACTAAGCATATGTATGGTGGCTAACTTATGAGTACAAGAATAAGATGAGCATCTACGCAAACGGCCGCAAACTAGTAATGATCGCTAAAGATCCTGAACTACCTACAAGTCAAACATACCCCCACCGTGTTCTCTTCTCAAAATGAAAAGAGACGGCCATGGTTACTCACACGGTTGTGTATTTTATTACGGATCCTCTGTCAAGTTTTTTACAATCGGACATTAACAAATTCCCATCTGCCACATAACCGCGGGCACGACTTTCGAAAGATCAAAACCCTGCAGGGGTGTCCCAACTTAGCCCATCACAAGCTCACGATCTGCGGAGTCGCAACTCCATGTTGGGAAGACCCGAGTATTCCCGGAATCTCGTGCTCAAGACATTTCGACAAAGGTAAAACTAATCCAGCAAGACCTCCTGACGCGCCGACACCCTGATAAGAGCTGCGCATATCTCGTCTTAGGCCACGATCGGATGAGCTAAGCTTACGGATCGCTGAAGTCCAAGTTGCCAAGGGAGCGTTGCAAGGTGCTCTAGGTTGGACCAACACTCATGAGGAGCACTGGCCCAGGGGTTGATTAAGAGTCCTCGGGTGCTAGCCGATCCCTATGCAAGTTTTAGTTATTAGGCAAATGTAGTACCAAAGTTGGGTCTTGCTGGAAAAACATTAAGCAGTGCGAATTATCAAGGGGGGGGGCACATAAACACCAATCATGTTAGGAACGCAAAATCAAGGAACATAATGCCGGTTTATCGGTTCTTAAGGCGGTATGAGTGGAACAAAACACCGAGCAAAAGTCCAAGCCTTCCACCCATTGCCAAGTATATATGTGCATTATTTCAATTAATAGATATTGTGATATTCCAACAACGTCCAGCTCCAACATGGAGCAATCTTCATCTTCACCTGCAACTAGCAACGCTATAAGAGGGGCTGAGCAAGCGGGTAACATAGCCAAAACAATGGTTTGCTAGGAAGGAGTCAAAGGTTAGAGGTTTCATGGCAACAAGGAGAGGCTGACATCAAAAGATAGGTATCGTGACATATAGCGATAGCATCGAGACAACTAGCATGGCAATGATAGTAAAGGTATCCAAGGAAACGGTCATCTTTCCTGAGATCCCGCAAGGAAGAAGAACGAGTCCATGAAGAAGACGAAGAAGAAGCCACGAAGACGAACCAAGTGTTGACGAATCAATCCTCACGATCGCAACGACACAAGCACTAACGAGAAGAAGCAAGCAACACGGTAAACACACCACACAAGAACACGACATAATTCTCAATGAAGTATGATGCAAGACAAGTCTATATGATGCAAAACATGGCAAGGGATGATGCAAACAAGAACATCACACAAACAAGTTTAAATGAGGCCGGAAAACAACATATAACAATTCCGGTAAGTCCTCATATGCAATTTTCGAAATTGGTCCAGATCTGAACAAACCTTAAGTTCAAGTTGTTAAACAGCAAGTAAACATGCACCATGATGATCTACTCAAAATTCTAGTCAAGTTTCATATAAAGTTTATTTAATTCGGAGCTACGGTCTAGAAGATATGAGCAAAACAAGTCAAGCATGGCAGCGATGCAAAACACATCCAAACATCAAGCAGACACACTCCAAACAGGTATTCAACATGTTATTATGCATCTACATGCAAAAACACACAAGTTTCAAATAGGACACGCTCAAAACGGAGCAATGGTTCAACACATACACATGAAACAAGATATAACAATAAGCTGTCCAAAACAGCAACATGGCACTTAGTTGTCAACAAAACAACATGATACAAGAACATTTCATGGCAACATGTACATGTCCATCACTACAAACATGACCAATGAGCTACTACAAAACACCACTAGAACATGCTCAAAACATCATGACAATATTGCAAAAGATAACAGTTTCACAGACTTAGTGAAATAAACTAGACATGGCAGCAACAACGACAAGTAGGCATGTTTGCAAGCTTGTGCAACTCATCTCAAAGCATATCATGGCATGTGCAGATAACCAACAGAAATAAGACATGTTTATGAAGCTACCCATGGCAAGAACATGGTCATAGTATGCATAGAACACTAGCTATTCACATGGCAAAACTGAACTTGCTGATAATAGGCTGACAGAAACATTTTACAACAACTTGAGAGCATGAAAACAACAAGCTACAGCAGGCCATTTATGCAAACAAGGGCATGCATGGATAGAGCATAACATGGACATCAATACATGGTCATTGGACAACCCAAAACATTCATGGATTTGAGTGGGGCATCAAGCAAACATGGCATCAGGATATAACAGTTTCAGACTTAGCAGTTTTCAACAAGTCTCAGAAAATAACAACGGCGAGTAGGCCGCTTTACAAGCTTGTTGCAAGCACCACAAGGCATATCATGAAAGGTGGATTGCACCACAGCAGA
Organism: Secale cereale; assembly: GCA_902687465.1. Classification (NCBI taxonomy): domain Eukaryota; kingdom Viridiplantae; phylum Streptophyta; class Magnoliopsida; order Poales; family Poaceae; genus Secale; species Secale cereale. The sequence goes on along the minus strand of LR738712.1, from coordinate 117,043,238 downwards.
GATGGCATGATTGTGCTTCTAAAACATATTGATATGTAGCTCAAACAAAAATCACACATAAAGATATGAATAACAAGTTTCAGCACTTAACAGTCACATGCACTTTTGCAACAGAGATAAACATGGCAATATGGCACCTAACATGAATGCTACAGCCACCATCATGTAGAGCACTTCACAATGAACATTTTGACATATCATACACTCCATTTGGACCAACATGCACAAAGATACAACCTCACAAACATGCTAACATATTGTTGACAGGCAACAATGACTTGACACTAACATCACATAGCAGTTTTGCAGCGAATATTAAGACACCAATATGAACAGTAACATGCATGCAAATGCAACTAACATGTAGAGCATCACAAGACGAACATTTTGACATATCACATGCTCCATTTGGATCACCACACAAAAATTTACAAGCACCACAACATGCACACATTTTTATGAGTTTCTAGGACTTAGTCATTTAAAAAATAGAGTGAGCGATTAGTAACTAAAACTTGCACGGGCGTGGGATAGGGCGAGCTCACCTAGTGGGCTTCGGCCCAGGAAGCAAGAAGGCCAAGGCGGTGTTGGGCCTGCTAAATCAGGCCCACGGGAGGTCGAGGCTGGACCGGGGCGGGGCCACAGGGGAGCTGGGCCGGCCCACGAAACGAGCGAGGAGGCATCAGCCTCGATCCCGATCGGATCGAGCGATGTAGCGGCTGCGGCGGCTCGCTGGGACTCCGACGAGGCGGGATGCCGACGGACGGAGGAGGTCGGCGGCCGACGGCGAGGATGGCAGATCCGGCAGCGGGGCAACGGATCTGGGCGGCGATCTGGCGACGTTGGCGCTCGCGCGGTAGTGCGTGGCGGTGGTGCACGCGCTGGGCGGTGCGGTGGAGTCCGACAATGGAGGTTGAGGGAGGCGGCGGAGCTGCTCGCCGACGGTTGCCGGAGACGGAGGCGGTGTGATACGTCCAAAACGTATCTATAATTTCTGCTTGCTCCATGCCACTTTTGGGTGATATTGCTATGATATTTATACACTTCCATACACTTTTGATCATATTTGGACTAACCTACTAATCCAGCGCACCCCAGTGCCAGTTTCTGTTTTCGGCTGTTTTTGTATTTCAGGTTTTCACATTACGAGAACTGTCAGGAAAAATCCAGAAAAATTATATAAAAAATCAGCGTTCCAGAACCTACCTTGCGCCCGAAGTACAGCCGGGGGGGGGGGGGCACCAGGGCCCCAGGCACCCTGGCGGCGCCCCCCCCCCCTGGGCCGCGCCTGGGCCCCCCGAGCCCCGTCTGGTGCCCCCCTTTGGCATATATTTAGAGCGTCCTTCGAAACCCTCAGGACGAAAAACTCTTTTTCGCGATCTCATCTCTGTTCTGCCGCTGTCGTCGCTTCCAAGATCGGGAGCACCAGGAGAACTCTTCCCGGCACCCTGCCGGAGGGGAGGATCACCATCGGGAGCCTCTCCACCACCATGGACGCCTCCCGGATGAGTTGTGAGTAGTCTCCCTTGGACCATGAGTCCATGACTAGTAGCTATGTGATGTTCTCCTCCCGTTCTTGTGCTTCACTAATTAGTCCTCGTGAGCTGCCCTACATGATCGAGGCACATATGTAATCCTTATGTTGTTGCTATGATGAGTTTGCTGGGATCCGATGGATTATGAGATTATGTTCAGATTGTGATTGAGTAATATATTTGATCTACCTCTTTTATATTTATGTTCATAAGTAATTCTTGCATGTTCTCCGTTGTTATTTATTGCTTTGGCCAAGTAATACGTAGTGACTCCAAGAGGGAACGTTATGCTTGATTGTGGGTTCATGCCCCTCGATGACTAGCTTGAGTGACAGAAACATGAGTCTAGGGGATGTGATGTTGCCACAAGGGGGAAAACAACGGTGCTTGTGCCCGCGGGTGCAAGGATTGTTTACTTTACGCAAAGTTCTTTTAATGCAGTTGTCTGTTGCTTTGAGTTTACACTATGGGTGGGGCTCGCAACTTAATACCAGCGAGATGTTCTGGATAGATATCTCAAGGTGGATGATTAGTAGTATATATTGATGGATTTCAGTCTACTTACTTTGGCGTACCGCCCATGCTTTGAACCTCAACCTTTCTTGTAATGTAGTCAGCATTGGTTTGCGTTCGTGGTCCTGTCAATTGCCCAGCTGTAATTCGTTTACCTCACATAGCTGTTTTATCGTCTTTTGGGAGAGAGACATCACTAGTGAACATCATGAGACTCCGGTCCATATTACCATCATTGATCACATCCGCTATTTACTTTTCGCTATTATTTACTATTGCAAACATTATCTATCATTACTATCATTTGCGTTTAATCCTTTGTGAACTACAAGGCCGGAGGGATTGACAACCTCTCTGTACTCGTTGGGAGCAAAGTTATTTGTATCTGTGTGCAGGTCCACGTTGATTGCTAATACCTGGCGCCGTTAGCAGTTGACACCTACTTGTTGAACCTAGGAGTCTCTGGGGATTCGATCCTTTGCATCTTTGCTAAGGGAAAAACTTCCACAACACTGCATCTCACACCTTCCACTTGGGGTAACCAACGAGGGGTTAGAGGCCCATCAAGGAGTTTTTCTGGCGCCGTTGCCGGGGACTCCACTCTTCAGGATAGGGGAGTTGCATGCTATCTTTTACCTTTGCTTTTTAGTCTTGTTAGTTTACCTTTCAGTTTTTGCTTTAGTACCCTTTTATCGAAAATCACAAAAATAGTTATCTTGCTTGCTTGCTACTATGGGTTCCACCGAGAACACCAAGCTGTGTGACTTCACTAGTCACAACAACGATGACTTTATCAGCACACCTATCACTACACCTGCCACTTCAGCACCTTCACATGAAATTAAACCTGCTTTACTGAACTTAGTCATGAAAGATCAATTCTCCGGTGCTGGAGATGATGCTGCTTTACACTTGAACAACTTTGTTGAACTATGTGATATGCAAAAGTACCAGGAAATAGATGGTAATGTTGTTAAGCTTAAGCTTTTTCCTTTCTCCTTGAGAGGAGGAGCTAAAATTTGGTTTCAGTCTTTGCCTAGAAATAGCATAGATTCATGGGACAAGTGCAAAGATGCTTTTATCGGAAAATACTATCCACCTGCTAAAATTATCCAACTTAGAAGTAACATAATGAATTTTAAACAATTGGATAATGAACACGTTGCCCAAGCTTGGGAACGTATGAAATCTCTTATTAAGAACTGCCCTACTCATGGTTTGACTACTTGAATGGTTATCCAAACTTTTTATGCAGGCTTGAACTTTACCTCAAGGAACTTGTTAGATTCGGCCGCGGGAGGAACTTTTATGTCAACTACACTTGGTGCTGCCACAAAGCTTCTCGATGAGATGATGACCAACTATTCCCAATGGCACACCGAACGCGCTCCAACAGGTAGGAAGTTAAACTCTGTCGAGGAGATTTCCTCCCTAAATGAAAAAGTTGACTTGATCATGTCTCTACTTTCGAAGCAATCCTCTATTGATCCTCGCGATGTTCCTTTAAATTCTTTGATTGCTCAAGAACAAGTAGATGTGAACTTTATCTCTAGAAACAATTTTAACAACAATGCTTATAGGAGTAACTTTGGTAATAATCCTAGACCGTTCCCCTCTAATTCCTATGGGAACAACAATGCTTATCCTAGTACCAAGAACTCCATCCAAAAAGATAGAGATTTGCCTGGCTATGAGAAACTGCTAGAAATAGAGAAGGCCACTAAGAATTACATGCACACCCAATATGAACAAAACAAAACCTTCTCGAGGCAATTAAATGAGCATACTGCTATCTTGCAAGACATTAGTAGACGATTAGAGAACATAAATATTGAGATTTCTAACCTCCAGACTAGACTCACTATCACTGAGACCCAAGTTTCCAATATGTCCCACACACAAGCCACTTTGATAAACCAAATGGCAGCTAAACCCGAAGTGGTTGCATCTCTAAGGGAGGAAGAAGATAGAATTAAGAGCCTTCCTACCCACCACACTGTTGCTACTATCCAAGTTGTTGAGAATGTTCAAACTCTTAGCACCCAATGTACTCCTGGTCCCATTGGACCTATTAATGGTGATGCTATGACTATAGAAACTACCAAACAAGTGAACCTAAAGGACACCACTACCACTTTACTTGATGCTAATTACCTTGATTTTGATAATTGCACTCTTACCGAAGTTATTGATTTCCTTCACAAGATGTCTAGAGATCCCCGCACTAGCACGCTTAACCTTGCCTTCACGGAGCATATCACTAATGCTCTCATCAAAGCTAGGGAGGAGAAACTTAGAGTAGAAGCCTCCATACCTAGAAAGCTAGAAGATGGTTGGGATCCTATGATAAAAATTAAGTTGAATGACTTCTCTTGCTATGCATTATGTGATGTTGGTGCTAGTACCTCTGTTATGCCCAAAAGAATATATGATATGCTTAAATTGAAACCTTATGATTCTTGTTCTTTTGGTGTTCGTCTCGTTGATTCTTCCATAAAGAAACCTTTGGGGAGGATCGATAATATTCTTATCATTGTCAATGATAACTACGTTCCCGTTGATTTCACTATTATGGATATTGAATGTGATCCTTCATGTCCAATTATTTTGGGACGTCCCTTGTTACGCACCGTTGCTGCTATCATTGACATGAAAGAGGGTAATATAAAATTTTAGTTTCCTCTCAAGAAAGGGATGGAACACTTCCCTCGAAAGAAGATCAAGTTACCTTTTGAGTCCGTTGTACGGACTAGCTATTCTTTTACTCTTGATAAAACTTGATCTATATGCATTATGCCTAGCTTAAAGGCATAAAAGAAAGCGCTTTAGGGAGGCAGCCCAATGAATAAATTTTTATATTTTGCTTTTGTTGTGTCTTGATGTTGTTTACTACAGTAGCATCATCATTGTATCTTTGTTTTTCATATTTGTGCCAAGTATAGCCTCTGATTGCTAGAAAGTTCAAAAGTTGTGAGGTGCTGTCCAGGAAATAGATTCTGTCCTTGGATAGAAAAATTCATATAAAATCACCAGATCATCTTTTTGGTCTGAATTTTTCGACAGCGTTCTCTATATAATTTTCTTTCGTGCGTCTGTTCTGAGTTTTTTGATTTGAGTTGCAGAAGTACCCCGAACAAATCATTTATTACCTGCTGTTCTGTTTTTCATAGATTCTGTCCTATTTTGCCTTTCCTTCATTTTGCAAACCAAGAGCTTGCTTTTTCTTTGCAAAAACCTTTTGGCAATCTTGAGAAACAGTAGAACTTCAAGAATATCTTTATTTCCAGCAAGGAACAATTATTTTATTAAGGGTACTAACCTCGCTAATCAGATTATCATGAGTTATGTATGAAGGGAGTTTTCAAGTGTGCGAGGGAAGATGATAAAAAGATTCAGGAGTGTCAAGCGCTCAAGCTTGGGGATGCCCCCGTGCACCCCCAAGAAATATTCAAGGAGACTCAAGCGTCTAAGCTTGGGGATGCCCCCGTGCATCCCCTTCTCCATCAACATTATCAGTTCGTCTTTCGTTCCGCTATATTTTTATCACTTCATGTGTTATGTGCTATGCTTGGAGCGTCTTGCTTTTAGTTTCCTCTTTAGTTTTTCATAACGAGTCGGAACTCAGCGTTCTTTATGTGGGAGAGAAACACGCTCCACTTCTACCTAGAACATAACATAGAATTTTCATGTCTATCTTTGTTGTGTGTGTTCTTTGTCTTTTAATAGCTACTATCATGCTCTGCTCTTAGTATTCATGCTTATCTTTTTCAAAGAGCTTTTGTTTAGTTGGTTGCTTGAACTCTCTTTAATTACCATGCTCACCTTATTAAGAGAGTTTGCTTCCGTTGCATTGGTTAATATTGTTGGGGAACGTAGTATTTTAAAAATTTCCTACGATCACGCAAGATCTATCTACTAGATGCATAGCAACGAGAGGGAAGAGTGTGTCTACGTACCCTCGTAGACCGGAAGCGGAAGCGTCAAGTGACGCAGTTGATGTAGTCGAACTTCTTCGCGATTCAACCGATCAAGCACCGAACGTACGGCACCTCCGCGTTCAGCACACGTTCAGCTTGATGACGTCCCACGAGCTCTTGATCCAGTTGAGCTTCACAGGAGAGTTTCGTCAGCATGACGGCATGGTGACGGATATGATGTATTCACCGGCGCAGGGCTTCGCCTAAGCACTGCAACGGTATGACCGAGGTGTGTTTCTGTGGAGGGGGGCACCGCACACGGCTAGAACAATTCAACTTGTGTGTCTTTGGGTGCCCCCCTGCCCCCGTATATAAAGGAGCAAGAGGGGAGGGCCGGCCGGCCTCCTATGGTGCGGCTAGGGCAATCCTACTAGGAATAGGATTGCAATCCTATTCCTAGTAGGAGTCCACCAAGAAGGAAGAGAGGGAAAGGAAAAGAGGGAGAGGTGGCGCCCCCCAATCCTAGTCCAACTAGGATCCCTAGGTGGGCCGCCGGCCAGCCTCTATGGCTGCCTCTCTCCTTTCCTCAAGGCCCACTATGGACCATCCCCCCTCGAAGGGGGTTCCGGTAACCCCCTCCGGCAATCCAGTTAAATCCGAAACTTTTCCGGAACACTTCCGGTGTCCGAATATAGTCGTCCAATATATCAATCTTTATGTCTCGGACATTCCGAGACTCCTCGTCATGTCCGTGATCTCATCCGGGACCCCGAACTACCTTCGGTACATCAAAACTCATAAACTCATAATACCGATCGTCATCAAACGTTAAGCGTGCGGACCCTACGGGTTCGAGAACTATGTAGACATGACCGAGACTCATCTCCGGTCAATAACCAATAGCGGAACCTGGATGTTCATATTGGCTCCTACATATTCTATGAAGATCTTTTATCGGTCAAAACCGCATAACAACATACGTTGTTCCTTTTGTCATCGGTATGTTACTTGCCCGAGATTCGATCGTCGGTATCTCCATACCTAGTTCAAACTCGTTACAGGTAAGTCTCTTTACTCGTTCCGTAACACATCATCTCGTGACTAACTCATTAGTCTTTTTCTTGCAAGGCTTATTATGATGTGTGTTACCGAGAGGGCCCAGAGATACATCTCCGACACTTCGGAGTGACAAATCCTAATCTTGATCTATGCCAACACCACAAATACTTTCGGAGACACCTGTAGAGCATCTTTATGATCACCCAGTTACGTTGTGACGTTTGATAGCACACAAGGTGTTCCTACGGTATTCGGGAGTTGCATAATCTCATAGTCATGGGAACATGTATAAGTCATGAAGAAAGCAATAGCAGTAAAACTAAACGATCAAAATGCTATGCTAACGGATGGGTCTAGTCCATCACATCATTCTCCTAATGATGTGATCCCGTTGATCAAATGACAACTCATGTCTATGGTTAGGAAACATAACCATCTTTGATCAATGAACTAGTCTAGTAGAGGCATACTAGGGACACTCTGTTTTGTCTATGTATTCACACATGTACTAAGTTTCCGGTTAATACAATTCTAGCATGAATAATAAACATTTATCATGATATAAGGAAATATAAATAACAACTTTATTATTGCCTCTAGGGCATATTTCCTTCAGTCTCCCACTTGCACTAGAGTCAACAATCTAGCTCACATCGCCATGTGATTCAATAACGATAGTTCACATCGTTATGTGAATAACACCCATAGTTCACATCGCCATGTGACCAACACCCAAAGGGTTTAATAGAGTCAATAATCTAGTTCACATCGCTATGTGATTAATACCCAAGAGTAATAAGGTGTGATCATGTTTTGCTTGTGAGAGAATTTTAGTCAACGGGTCTGTCACATTCAGATCCGTATGTATTTCGCAAATTTCTATGTCTACAATGCTCTGCATGGAGCTACTCTAGCTAATTGCTCCCACTTTCAATACGCATCCAGATTGATACTTAGAGTCATCTAGATTTAGTGTCAAAGCTTGCATCGGCGTAACCCTTTACGACGAACTCTTTATCACCTCCATAATCGAGAAACATTTCCTTAGTCATCCAGTTACTAAGGATAATTTTGACCGTTGTACAATGATCTACTCCTGGATCACTATTGTACCCCCTTGACAAACTCATGGCAAGGTACACAACATGTTTGGTACACAGCATGGCATACTTTATAGAACCTATGGCCGAGGCATAGGGAATGACTTTCATTCTCTCTATATTTTTCTGCCGTGGTCTGGCTTTGAGTCTTACTCAACTTCACACCTTACAAGTCAGGCAAGAACTCCTTCTTTGACTGATCCATTTTGAACTTCTTCAAAATCTTATCAAGGTATGTGCTTTGTGAAAGTCCAATTAAGCGTCTTGATCTATCTCTATAGATCTTGATGCCTAATATATAAGCAGCTTCACAGAGGTCTTTCATTGAAAAACTCTTATTCAAGTATCCTTTTATGCTATCCAGAAATTCTATATCATTTCCAATCAGTAATATGTCATCCACATATAATATTAGAAATGCTACAGAGCTCCCACTCACTTTCTTGTAAATACAGGCTTCTCCAAAAGTCTGTATAAAACCATAAGCTTTGATCACCTCATCAAAGCGTATATTCCAACTCCGAGATGCTTGCACCAGTCCATAGATGGATCGCTGGAGCTTGCACACTTTGTTAGCACCTTTCGGATCGACAAAACCTTCTGGTTGCATCATATACAACTCTTCTTTGAGATATCCATTCAGGAATGCAGTTTTGACATCCATTTGCCAGATTTCATAATCATGAAATGCGGCAATTGCTAACATGATTCGGACAGACTTAAGCATCGCTACAGGTGAGAAAGTCTCATCGTAGTCAACTCCTTGAACTTGTCGAAACCCTTTCGCAACAAGTCTTTGTAAACAGTAACATTACCGTCTGTGTCGGTCTTCCTCTTGAAGATCCATTTATTTTCGATGGCCTGCCGATCATCGGGCAAGTCAACCAAAGTCCACACTTTGTTCTCACACGTGGATCCCATCTCAGATTTCATGGCCTCAAGCCATTTTGCGGAATCTGGGCTCATCATCGCTTCCTCATAGTTCGTAGGTTCATCATGGTCTAGTAACATGATTTCCAGAACTGGGTTGCCGTACCACTCTGGTGCGGAACGCACTCCGGTTGATCTACGACGTTCAGCAGAAACTTGATCCGAAGTTTCATGATCATCATCATTAACTTCCTCACTGATTGGTGTAGGAATCACCGGAACAATTTTCTGTGATGTACTACTTTCCAATTCGGGAGAAGGTACAATTACCTCATCAAGTTCTACTTTCCTCCCACTCACTTCTTTCGAGAGAAACTCCTTCTCTAGAAAGGATCCATTCTTAGCAACGAATATCTTGCCTTCGGATCTGTGATAGAAGGTGTACCCAACAGTCTCTTTTGGGTATCCTATGAAGACACATTTCTCCGACTTGGGTTCGAGCTTATCAGGTTGAAGCTTTTTCACATAAGCATCGCAGCCCCAAACTTTAAGAAATGACAACTTTGGTTTCTTGCCAAACCATAGTTCATAAGGTGTCGTATCAACGGATTTAGATTGTGCCCTATTTAACGTGAATGCAGCTGTCTCTAAAGCATAACCCCAAAACGATAGTGGTAAATCGGTAAGAGACATCATAGATCGTACCATATCCAATAAAGTACGGTTACGACGTTCGGACACACCATTACGCTGCGGTGTTCCGGGTGGCGTGAGTTGTGAAACTATTCCACATTGTTTCAAATGAAGACCAAACTCGTAACTCAAATATTCTCCTCCAAGATCAGATCGTAGAAACTTTATTTTCTTGTTACAATGATTCTCTACTTCACTCTGAAATTCTTTGAACTTTTCAAATGTTTCAAACTTGTGCTTCATTAAGTAGATATACCCATATCTGCTCAAATCATCAGTGAAGGTCAGAAAATAACGATACCCTCCGCGAGCTTCAACACTCATTGGCCCACATACATCAGTATGTATGATTTCCAACAAATCTGTTGCTCGCTCCATAGTTCCGGAGAACGGAGTTTTAGTCATCTTGCCCATGAGGCATGGTTCGCAAGCACCAAGTGATTCATAATCAAGTGATTCCAAAAGTCCATCACTATGGAGTTTCTTCATGCGCTTTACATCAATATGACCTAAACGGCAGTGCCACAAATAAGTTGCACTATCATTATTAACCTTGCATCTTTTGGCTTCAATATTATGAATATGTGTATCACACGATCGAGATCCAACAAACCATTTTCATTGGGTGTATGACCATAGAAGGTTTTATTCATGTAAATAGAACAACAATTATTCTCTAACTTACATGAATAACCGTATTGCAATAAACATGATCAAATCATATTCATGTTCAACACAAACACCAAATAACACTTATTTAGGTTCAACACTAATCCCGAAAGTATAGGGAGTGTACGATGATGATCATATCAATCTTGGAACTACTTCCAATACACATCGTCACTTCATCCTTTAACTAGTTTCTGTTCATTATGCAACTCCTATTTCAAGTTACTACTCTTTAGCAACTAAACCAGTATCAAATACCGAGGGGTTGCTATGAACACTAGTAAAATACACATCAATAATTTGTATATCAAATATACCTTTGTTCACTTTGCCATCCTTCTTATCCGCCAAGTATCTAGGGCAGATCCACTTCCAGTGACCATTTCCTTTGCAGTAGAAGCACTTAGTTTCAGGCTTGAGTTTAGCTTTGGGTTTCTTCATGGGAGTGACAACTTGCTTGTCATTCTTCTTGAAGTTCCCCTTCTATCCCTTTGCCCTTTACTTGAAACAAGTTGTCTTGTTAACCATCAACACTTGATGCTCTTTCTTGATTTCTACCTTCGCCGATTTCAGCATCGCGAAGAGCTCGGGAATTACTTTCGTCATCCCTTGCATATTATAGTTCATCACGAAGTTCTACTAACTTGGTGATAGTGACTAGAGAACTTTGTCAATTACTATCTTATCTGGAAGATTAACTCCCACTTGATTCAAGCAATTGCAGTACCCAGACAATCTGAGCACATGCTCACTGATTGAGCTATTCTCCTCCATCTTGTAGGCAAAGTACTGTCAGAGGTCTCATACCTCTCGACACGGGCATGAGTATGAAATACTAATTTCAACTCTTGGAACATCTTATATGCTCCGTGGCGTTCAAAACGTTTTTGAAGTCCCGATTCTAAGCCGTAAAGTATGGTGCACTAAACTTCAAGTAGTCATCATATCGAGCTTTTGTCAAAACGTTCATAACGTCTGCATCTGCTCCTGCAATAGGTCTGTCACCTAGCGGTGCATCAAGGACATAATTCTTCTGTGCAGCAATGAGGATAATCCCCAGATCACGGAACAATTCCGCATCATTGCTACTAACATCTTTCAACTTAGTTTTCTCTAGGAACATATAAAAAAAATAAACGTGGAGCAACATTGCGAGCTATTGATCTACACCATAGATATGCTAATACTACCAGGACTAAGTTCATGATAAATTAAAGTTCAATTTAATCATATTACTTAAAGAAATCCCACTTAGATAGACATCCCTCCGGTCATCTAAATGATCACGTGATCCAAATCAACTAAACCATGTCCGATCATCACGTGAGATGGAGTAGTATCAATGGTGAACATCTTATGTTGATCATATCTACTATATGATTCACGCTCGACCTTTCGGTCTCTAGTGTTCCGAGGCCATATCTGCATATGCTAGGCTCGTCAAGTTTAACCCGAGTATTCTGCGTGTGCAAAACTGGCTTACACCCGTTGTATTTGAACGTAGAGCTTATCACACCCGATCAACACGTGGTGTCTCGGCACGACGAACTTTCGCAACGGTGCATACTCAGGGAGAACACTTATACCTTGAAATTTAGCAAGGGATCATCTTATAATGCTACCGTCGTTCTAAGCAAAATAAGAAGCATAATAAGATAAACATCACATGCAATCAAAATATGTGACATGATATGGCCATCGTCATCTTGTGCTTTTGATCTCCATCTCCAAAGCACCGTCATGATCACCTTCGTCACCGGCGCGACACCTTGATCTCCATCGTAGCATCGTTGTCGTCTCGCCAACTATTACTTCTACAACTATCGCTACCGCTTAGTGATAAAGTAAAGCAATTACATGGCGATTGCATTTCATACAATAAAGCGACAACCATATGGCTCCTGTCAGTTGCCGATAACTTTACAAAACATGATCATCTCATACAAAACCGTATATCTCATCATGTCTTGACCATATCACATCACAACATGCCCTGCAAAAACAAGTTAGACGTCCTCTACTTTGTTGTTGCAAGTTTTACGTGGCTGCTACGGGCTTAGCAAGAACCGTTCTTACCTATGCATACAAAATCACAACGATGTTTCGTCAAGTATGTGCTGTTTTAACCTTCACAAGGACCGGGCGTAGCCACACTTGATTCAGCTAAAGTGAGAGAGACAGACACCCGCCAGTCACCTTTAAGCAACGAGTGCTCATAATGGTGAAACCAGTCTCGCGTAAGCGTACGCGTAATGTCGGTCCGGGCCACTTCATCTCACAATACCGCCGAAGCAAAGTATGACATGCTGGTAAGCAGTATGACTAGTATCGCCCACAACTCATTGTGTTCTACTCGTGCATATCATCTACGCATAGACCTGGCTCATGATGCCACTGTTGGGGAACGTAGTATTTTGAAATTTTCCTGCGATCATGCAAGATCTATCTACTAGATGCATAGCAACGAGGGGGAGAGTGTGTCTACGTACCCTCGTAGACCGGGAGCGGAAGCGTCTAGTGACGCGGTTGATGTAGTCGAACTTCTTCGCAATCCAACCGATCAAGTACCGAACGTACAGCACCTCCGCGTTCAGCACACGTTCAGCTTGATGACGTCCCACGAGCTCTTGATCCAGTTGAGCTTCACGGGAGAGTTTCGTCAGCACGACGGCATGGTGACGGATATGATGAAGTTACCGGCGCAGGGCTTCGCCTAAGCACTGCAACGGTATAACCGAGGTGTGTTTCTGTGGAGGGGAGCACCGCACACGATTGGGAGAGATCAACTGATCAACTTGTGTCTACTAGGGTGCCCCCCTGCCCCCGTATATAAAGAAGCAAGGGGAGGGGCCGGCCAGCCCTTCTATGGCGCGCCAGGGAGGCAATCCTACTAGGAATAGGATTGCAATCCTATTCCTAGTAGGAGTCCACCAAGAAGGAAGAGGGGGAAAGGAAGGAGAGGGAGAGGTGGCGCCCCCCAATCCTAGTCCAACTAGGATTCCCTGGTGGGGCGCCGGCCAGCCTCTATGGGCTGCCTCTCTTCTTTCCTCAAGGCCCACTATGGACCATCCCCCCTCATGGGGGGTTCTGGTAATCCCCTCCGGCAATCCGGTTAAATCCGAAACTTTTCCGGAACACTTCCGGTGTCCGAATATAGTCGTCCAATATATCAATCTTTATGTCTCGGACATTCCGAGACTCCTCGTCATGTCCGTGATCTCATCCGGGACTCCGAACTACCTTCGGTACATCAAAACTCATAAACTCATAATACCGATCGTCATCAAACGTTAAGCGTGCGGACCCTACGGGTTCGAGAACTATGTAGACATGACCGAGACTCATCTCCGGTCAATAACCAATAGCGGAACCTGGATGCTCATACTGGTTCCTACATATTCTGCGAAGATCTTTATCGGTCAAACCGCATAACAACATACGTTGTTCCTTTTGTCATCGGTATGTTACTTGCCCGAGATTCGATCGTCGGTATCTCTATACCTAGTTCAATCTTGTTACCGGCAAGTCTCTTTACTCGTTCCGTAATACATCATCTCGTGACTAACTCATTAGTCATTTGCTTGCAAGTCTTATTATGATGTGCATTACCGAGAGGGCCCAGAGATACCTCTCCGACACTCGGAGTGACAAATCCTAGTCTTGATCTATGCCAACACCACGAATACTTTCGGAGACACCTGTAGAGCATCTTTATGATCACCCAGTTACGTTGTGACGTTTGATAGCACACAAGGTGTTCCTACGGTATTCGGGAGTTGCATAATCTCATAGTCATAGGAACATGTATAAGTCATGAAGAAAGCAATAGCAGTAAAAACTAAACGATCATAGTGCTAAGCTAACGGATGGGTCTAGTCCATCACATCATTCTCCTAATGATGCGATCCCGTTGATCAAATGAAAACTCTGTCTATGGCTAGGAAACATAGCCATCTTTGACCAATGAGCTAGTCTAGTAGAGGCATACTAGGGACATACTGTTTTGTCTATGTATTCACACATGTATCTGTTGGAGATATGCCCTAGAGGCAATAATAAAAGCATTATTATTATATCTCCTTTTTCATGATAATTGTCTGTTATTCATGCTTGAATTGTATCGTACGGAAACAGTGATACGTGTGTGAATACATAGACCACAATGAGTCCCTGGTAGGCCTCTAGTTACCAGTTCGTTGATCAACAGATGGTCACGGTTTCCTGACCATGGACATGGGATGTCAGTGATAACGGGATCACATCATTAGGAGAATGATGTGATGGACAAGACCCAAACTTGAGCATAACACGAGATCGTATAGTTCGTAATGCATAAGCTTTTCGGTGTCAAGTATTTATTCCTTAGACCATGAGGTTGTACAACTCCCGGATGCCGTAGGAGTACTTTGGGTGTGCCAAACGTCACAACGTAACTGGGTGACTATAAAGGTACGCATCGGGTATCTCCGAAAGTGTTTGTTGAGTTGGTACGAACCGAGACTGGGATGTTGTCACTCCGTATGACGGAGAGGTACCTCTAGGCCCACTCGGTAAGACATCATCATAATGAGCTCAATGTGACTAAGTAGTTAGTCACGGGATGATGGATTACGGATCGAGTAAAGAGACTTGCCATGACGAGATTGAACAAGGTATCGGGAATACCGACGATCGAATCTCGGGCAAGTACCGTACCGATGGACAAAGGGAATAACATACGGGATTGAGTGAATCCTTGACACGGTGGTTCATCCGATGAAGATCATCGAGGAACACGTGGGAACCAACATGGGTATCCAGATCCCGCTGTTGGTTATTGACCGGAGAGTCGTCTCGGTCATGTCTACGTGTCTCCCGAACCCGTAGGGTCTACACACTTAAGGTTCGGTAACGCTAGGGTCGTAGAGATAAATGCACGTGGAAACCCGAAAGTTGTTCGGAGTCCCGGATGAGATCCCGGACGTCACGAGGAGTTCCGGAATGGTCCGGAGGTAAAGATTGATATATAGGAAGTCCAGTTTCGGCCATTGGGTGATCTCCGGGGGTCACCGGGAGCGTCCCGGGACCACCGGAGGGGCCCCGGGGGTCCACCGGGTGGGGCCACCCATCCCGGTGGGGCCCCTAGGCCGCAAGGGGAAGTGTCCAGCCCTTCTGGGCTGGCGCACCACTAGGGGCCCACCTCCCCATGCGCCTAGGGTTAAAACCCTAAGGGGAGGGGGGCCACCACTTGCCTTGGGGGGCAAGGACTTCCCCCTGGCCGCCGCCCCCCCTGCAGATTGGATCTGCAGGGGCCTTGGCGGAACCCCTGGTCCCCTATATATATGTGGGGAGGGAGAGGGCAGCCGCACCCTTGCCCTGGCGCCTCTCCCCCTCCCGTCACACCTCCATACTCCAACGCAGGGCGCCCGGCGAAGCCCTGCTGCGATCTCCACTGCATCCGTCATCACGCCGTCGTGCTACCGGATCTTTGACGACTTCTCCTCCCCCCTTTCTGGATCAAGAAGGAGGTGACGTTGCTGCACCGTACGTGTGTTGAACGCGGAGGTGCCGTCCGTTCGGCGCTAGATCATCGGTGACGAAGAACGTGAAGAGTACGACTACTTCATTCACGCTTCTTCGAAAGCTTCCGCTCGCAATCTCCATAACGGTATGTAGATGCACTCTTATTTGCTCGTTGCTAGATGTCTCCATAGTTGGATCTTGGTGAAAGCGTAGAAATTTTTTGAATTATGCTACGTTACCCAACAGTGGCATCTGAGCTAGGTTTTATGCGTAGCATCTTGCACGAGTAGAACACAAACAATTGTGGGCGTTTGATTTTGTTCAACTTTCTTACCGTTACTAGTCAATCTTGATTCGGCGGTATTGTGGGGTGAAGCGGCCCGGACCGACTTTACACGTACGCTTACGTGAGACTGGTTCCACCGCCAGACATGCACTAGATGCATAAGGTGGCTGGCGGGTGTCTGTCTCTCCTACTTTAGTCGGATCGGATTCGATGAAAAGGGTCCTTATGAAGGGTAAATAGAAGTTGACAAATCACGTTGTGGTTTTGGCGTAGGTAAGAAACGTTCTTGCTAGAAATCCTATAGAAGCCACGTAAAACTTGCAACAACAATTAGAGGACGCCTAACTTGTTTTTGCAGCATGTGCTATGTGACGTGGTATGGCCAAAACGAAGATGTGATGAATGATATATGTGATGTATGAGATTGATCATGTTTTTGTAATAGGGAATCACGACTTGCATGTCGATGAACTTGACAACCGGCAGGAGCCATAGGAGTTGTCTTAATTATTGTATGACCCGCGTGTCACTGAATAACGCCATGTAATTACTTTACTTCATTGCTAAACGTTAGCTATAGTAGTAGAAGTAATAGTTGGCGTGACGACTTCTTCAAGACACGATGATGGAGATCATGATGATGAAGATCATGGTGTCGAGCCGGTGACAAGATGATCATGGTGCCCCGAAGATGGAGATCCAAGGAGCAAGATGGTATTGGCCATATCATGTCACTTTAACTGATTGCATGTGATGTTTATCATGTTTATGCATCTTGTTTACTTAGATCAACGGTAGTAAATAAGATGATCTCTCACTAAAATTTCAAGTATTGTGTTTCCCCTAACTGTGCACCGTTGCTAAAGTTCATTGCTCCGAAGCACCACGTGATGATCGGGTGTGATAGGTTCTAACGTTCGCATACAACGGGTGTAAGACAGATTTACACACGCGATACACTTAGGGTTCACTTGACGAGCCTAGCATGTACAGACATGGCCTCGGAACACAGAAGACCGAAAGGTCGAACACGAGTTGTATAGAAGATACGATCAACATGAAGATGTTCACCGTTGATGACTAGTCCGTCTCACGTGATGATCGGACACGGGTTAGTCGATTCGGATCGTGTATCACTTAGATGACTAGAGAGATGTCATTCTGAGTGGGAGTTCATTAAAATTTGATTAAGATGAACTTAATTGTCATGAACTTAGTCTAAATTCTTTACAATATCTCTTGTAGATCAAATGGCCCACGCTCAGGTTTCCCTCAACTTCAACGCGTTCCTAGAGAAAACCAAGCTGAAAGACGATGGTAGCAACTATTGGGTCCGTAACCTGAGGATTATCCTCATAGCTGCCAAGAGATCATATGTCCTAGAAGCACCGCTAGGTGATGCACCTGCTCCCGATGCGGCCCAAGACGTTTTGAACGTCTGGCAGTCGCGTAGTGATGATTACTCCCTGGTTCAGTGCGGCATGCTCTACAGCTTAGAGTCGGGGCTCCAAAAGCGTTTTGAGCACCACGGAGCATATGAGATGTTCGAAGAGCTGAAAATGGTTTTCCAAGCTCATGCCCGAGTCGAGAGATATGATGTCTCCGACGCATTCTACAGCTGTAAGATGGAGGAGAACAGTTCTGTCAGTGAGCACATCCTCAAGATTTCAGGATTGCACAACCGCTTGTCTCAGCTGGGAATGAATCTTCCAGATGAAGTGGTCGTTGACAGAATCCTCCAGTCGCTCCCACCAAGCTTCAAGAGCTTCATGTTGAACTTCAATATGCAGGGGATGGAGAAGTCCATTCCCGAGGTGTATTCGATGCTGAAATCAGCGGAGGTGGACATCAAGAAAGAACATCAAGTGTTGATGGTCAATAAAACCACTAAGTTCAAGAAAGGCAAGGGTAAGAAGAACTTCAAGAAGGACGGCAAGGGAGTTGCCGCGCCTGGCAAGCCTGTTGCCGGGAAGAAGCCAAAGTATGGACCCAATCCTGAGACAGAGTGTTTTTATTGCAAGGGAACGGGTCACTGGAAGCGGAACTGCCCCAAATATTTAGCAGACAAGAAGGCCGGCAACGTCAAAGGTATATATGATATACATGTTATTGATGTGTACCTTACCAGCACTCATAGTAGCTCCTGGGTATTCGATACCGGTGCAGTTGCTCACATTTGTAACTCAAAACAGGCGCTGCGGAATAAACGGAGACTAGCGAAGGATGAGGTGACGATGCGCGTCGGGAATGGTTCCAAGGTCGATGTGATCGCCGTCGGCACGCTGCCTCTACATCTACCCTCGGGATTAGTTTTAAACCTCAATAATTGTTATTTAGTACCAGCTTTGAGCATGAACATTGTTTCTGGATCTCGTCTTATGCGAGATGGCTACTCTTTCAAATCAGAGAATAATGGTTGTTCTATTTATTTGAGAGATATGTTTTATGGTCATGCCCCGCTGGTCAATGGTTTATTTTTGATGGATCTCGAACATAGTGATACACATATTCATAGTGTAGATGCCAAAAGATGTAAAGTTGATAATGATAGTCCCACATACTTGTGGCATTGCCGCCTTGGTCATATTGGTGTCAAACGTATGAAGAAGCTCCATTCGGATGGACTTCTAGAGTCTCTTGATTATGAATCATTTGACACTTGCGAACCATGCCTCTTGGGCAAGATGACCAAGACTCTGTTCTCCGGAACAATGGAGCGAGCAACCAACTTGTTGGAAATCATACATACCGATGTGTGCGGTCCAATGAGTGTTGAGGCTCGCGGAGGCTATCGTTATGTTCTCACCCTCACGGATGACTTGAGTAGATACGGGTATATCTATTTGATGAAACACAAGTCTGAGACCTTTGAAAAGTTCAAGGAATTTCAAAATGAGGTTGAGAATCAACGTGACAGAAAAATAAAGTTCTTGCGATCGGATCGTGGGGGTGAATATTTAAGTCATGAATTTGACACACACCTTAGGAGCTGTGGAATTGTTTCACAATTGACACCGCCCGGAACACCTCAACGTAACGGTGTGTCCGAACGTCGAAATCGTACTCTGTTGGACATGGTGCGATCTATGATGTCCCTCACCGATTTACCGCTATCTTTTTGGGGTTATGCTTTAGAGACTGTCGTATTCACTTTAAATAGGGCTCCGTCCAAATCGGTTGAGACGACTCCGTATGAACTTTGGTTTGGTAAGAAACCGAAGCTGTCATTTCTGAAAGTTTGGGGTTGCGATGCTTATGTCAAGAAACTTCAACCTGAAAAGCTCGAACCCAAATCGGAGAAATGTGTCTTCATAGGATACCCAAAGGAAACAATTGGGTACACCTTCTACCACAGATCCGAAGGCAAAGTCTTTGTTGCCAAGAATGGATGCTTTCTGGAGAAAGAGTTTCTCTCGAAAGAAGTGAGTGGGAGGAAAGTAGAACTTGATGACGTGACAGTCACCCCTCCTGGACAGGAAAGTAGCGCAGCGCAGGAAACTGTTCCTGAGGTGCCTGCACCGACAAGGGAGGAAGTTGATGATAATGATCATGAAGAAACAGATCAAGTTACTACTGAACTTCGAAGGTCCACAAGGGCACGTTCCGCACTAGAGTGGTACGGCAACCCTGTCCTGGAAATCATGTTGTTAGACAACGGTGAACCTTCAAACTATGAAGAAGCGATGGCGGGCCCGGATTCCAATAAATGGCTTGGAGCCATGAAATCCGAGATAGAATCCATGTATGAAAACAAAGTATGGACTTTGGTGGACTTGCCTGATGGTAGGCACGCCATAGAAAACAAATGGATATTTAAGAAGAAGACAGACGCGGATGGTAATGTGACCATCTATAAGGCTCGGCTTGTCGCTAAGGGTTATCGACAAGTTCAAGGGATTGACTACGACGAGACTTTCTCTCCCGTAGCGATGCTGAAGTCAGTCAGAATCATGTTAGCTATTGCCGCATTCTATGATTATGAGATATGGCAAATGGATGTCAAAACAGCATTCCTTAACGGCTTCCTCAAGGAACAGTTGTATATGATGCAACCGGAAGGTTTTGTCGATCCAGAGAACGCTAACAAGGTATGCAAGCTCCAGCGCTCGATTTACGGGCTAGTGCAAGCATCTCGGAGTTGGAATATTCGCTTTGATGAAGTGATCAAAGCGTTTGGATTTATACAGACTTATGGAGAAGCCTGTATTTACAAGAAAGTGAGTGGGAGCTCTGTGGCATTTCTCATATTATATGTGGATGACATATTGATGATGGGAAATGATATAGAATTCTTGGAAAATGTAAAGGCCTACTTGAATAAAAGTTTTTCAATGAAGGACCTTGGAGAAGCTGCTTACATATTAGGCATCAAAATCTATAGAGATAGATCGAGACGTCTCATTGGTCTTTCACAAAGTACATACCTTGACAAAATATTGAAGAAGTTCAATATGGATCAGTCAAAGAAAGGATTATTGCCTGTTTTGCAAGGTATGAGATTGAGCAAGGCTCAGTCGCCGACCACGGCAGAAGATAGAGAAAAGATGAGTGTCATTCCCTATGCCTCGGCCATAGGTTCTATCATGTATGCCATGCTGTGTACCAGACCTGATGTGAACCTTGCCATAAGTTTGGTAGGGAGGTCCCAAAGTGATCCCGGTACGGAACACTGGACAGCGGTCAAGAACATCCTGAAGTACCTGAAAAGGACTAAGGATATGTTTCTCGTCTATGGAGGTGACGAAGAGCTCGTCGTAAAGGGTTACGTCGATGCTAGCTTCGACACAGATCTGGATGACTCTAAGTCACAAACCGGATACGTGTATATTTTGAACAGAGGGGCAGTCAGCTGGTGCAGTTGCAAACAGAGCGTGGTGGCAGCGTCTACATGTGAAGCGGAGTACATAGCTGCTTCCGAAGCAGCGCAGGAAGGAGTCTGGATGAAGGAGTTCATCACCGACCTAGGAGTCATTCCAAGCGCATCAAGCCCGATGACTATCTTCTGTGACAACACTGGTGCTATTGCTATTACCAAGGAGCCCAGGTTTCACAAGAAGACCAAGCACATCAAGCGCCGTTTCAACTCCATCCGGAATTATGTTCAGGATGGAGACATAGATATTTGTAAAGTGCATACACATCTGAATGTAGCAGACCCGTTGACTAAACCTCTTTCACGAGCAAAACATGATCAACACCAGAACTCTATGGGTGTTCGATTCATCACAATGTAACTAGATTATTGACTCTAGTGCAAGTGAGAGACTGTTGGAGATATGCCCTAGAGGCAATAATAAAAGCATTATTATTATATCTCCTTGTTCATGATAATTGTCTGTTATTCATGCTTGAATTGTATTGTACGGAAACATCGATACATGTGTGAATACATAGACCACAATGAGTCCCTGGTAGGCCTCTAGTTACCAGTTCGTTGATCAACAGATGGTCACGGTTTCCTGACCATGGACATGGGATGTCAGTGATAACGGGATCACGTCATTAGGAGAATGATGTGATGGACAAGACCCAAACTTGACCATAACACGAGATCGTATAGTTCGTAATGCATAAGCTTTTCGGTGTCAAGTATTTATTCCTTAGACCATGAGGTTGTACAACTCCCGGATGCCGTAGGAGTACTTTGGGTGTGCCAAACGTCACAACGTAACTGGGTGACTATAAAGGTACGCATCGGGTATCTCCGAAAGTGTCTGTTGAGTTGGTACGAACCGAGACTGGGATGTTGTCACTCCGTATGACGGAGAGGTACCTCTGGGCCCACTCGGTAAGACATCATCATAATGAGCTCAATGTGACTAAGTAGTTAGTCACGGGATGATGGATTACGGATCGAGTAAAGAGACTTGCCATGACGAGATTGAACAAGGTATCGGGAATACCGATGATCGAATCTCGGGCAAGTACCGTACCGATGGACAAAGGGAATAACATACGGGATTGAGTGAATCCTTGACACGGTGGTTCATCCGATGAAGATCATCGAGGAACACGTGGGAACCAACATGGGTATCCAGATCCCGCTGTTGGTTATTGACCGGAGAGTCGTCTCGGTCATGTCTACGTGTCTCCCGAACCCGTAGGGTCTACACACTTAAGGTTCGGTAACGCTAGGGTCGTAGAGATAAATGCACGTGGAAACCCGAAAGTTGTTCGGAGTCCCGGATGAGATCCCGGACGTCACGAGGATTTCCGGAATGGTCCGGAGGTAAAGATTGATATATAGGAAGTCCAGTTTCGGCCATCGGGTGATCTCCGGGGGTCACCGGGAGCGTCCCGGGACCACCGGAGGGGCCCCGGGGGTCCACCGGGTGGGGCCACCCATCCCGGTGGGGCCCCTAGGCCGCAAGGGGAAGTGTCCAGCCCTTCTGGGCTGGCGCACCACTAGGGGCCCACCTCCCCATGCGCCTAGGGTTAAAACCCTAAGGGGAGGGGGGCCACCACTTGCCTTGGGGGGCAAGGACTCCCCCCTGGCCGCCGCCCCCCTGCAGATTGGATCTGCAGGGGCCCTGGCGCAACCCCTGGTCCCCTATATATATATGTGGGGAGGGAGAGGGCAGCCGCACCCTTCCCTGGCGCCTCTCCCCCTCCCGTCACACCTCCATACTCCAACGCAGGGCGCCCGGCGAAGCCCTGCTGCGATCTCCACTGCATCTGTCATCACGCCGTCGTGCTGCCGGATCTCTAACGACTTCTCCTCCCCCCTTGCTGGATCAAGAAGGAGGTGACGTTGCTGCACCGTACGTGTGTTGAACGCGGAGGTGCCGTCCGTTCGGCGCTAGATCATCGGTGACGAAGAACGTGAAGAGTACGACTACTTCATTCACGCTTCTTCGAAAGCTTCCGCTCGCAATCTCCATAACGGTATGTAGATGCACTCTTATTTGCTCGTTGCTAGATGTCTCCATAGTTGGATCTTGGTGAAAGCGTAGAAATTTTTCGAATTATGCTACGTTACCCAACAGTATCAAGTTGCCGGTTAATACAATTCTAGCATGAATAAAAGACATTTATCATGATATAAGGAAATACAAATAACATCTTTATCATTGCCTCTAGGGCATATTTCCTTCAGGATCACGTCATCAACTGCAACGGTGACGTCGAGGGGATTTTCCCTTCCCGGCCAACTCTTCGTGTTCGGCGGCTTCGTGCTTCGGGCCAACACTGAAGGCCACCTTGAGCAGATCGAGAGCTACGCCCCTGGCCATCATGTTAGATTCGGTAGCCTGAACTACGTTGCCGACGTCCGCGGAGACTTGATCTTCGCCGGATTCGAGCCAGCGGCGACCCCTCTCTGCCACCACGATGATCATGACTTAGCTCTGTCATCGGATCAGGAAACAGCACCTGCAATAGTTCTGGCCCTAGATCCAGAACGCGTCGCGCCACCCGAAGATGGGAAGCTCAACCCCACCATGGGAGCCGTAGACTCTACGGCGATGGAGCCGCACATGGATCCAACTGATGGGGTCTGTGCTACCGGAACTCTGGACTTAGCTCCGGTATCTGATTCCGAACTGCGCCCCGCAAATCTAATTAGGCGCCTATCATCGAATTATGTGCTGCAGATATTTTCCAGCACTCACCACTTGGCGACATGTTAAGGTCGTTGAGATCACTCTCCTTGGATGAGAACACACAGCTGCACTATATCCGGTTTGAACTTGAGGCTGATGAACAGCCACGCTATGCCCAGGGGGTTGAAGAATTTCATTCCCCACCCACCACCCACTTGGTAGCCACGGTTGAAGATGTAACCGATCTACTCGACTATGCTTCAGAAGACTTCGACAGGATGGACCTCGAAGCTGAAGTAGATACAGATCAAAGCAGGCCCATAGCAGGGCGGTGGAAAGCTACGTCTTCATACGACGTGTATATGGTGGACACGCCCAAAGAGGCAGAAGGCAACGGTGAAAACAATCTGATAGAGGATAAACCTGCCGAAGAACCTCCCAAGCGTCGGCGTCCAAAACACCGAGCAAAATCCCGTAAAGGAAAGGACAACAACACCGCAACTAATGACGGTGATATTTCGGAACAAGCCAAAGACCCCGCAGACCCAACGTTAGAGCAGGAGGAGCGAGAGGACGACGAATAGAGTCTGAAGCCGCAGTCTGATGACAGCTATGCTGAAGACGGTGACTATGAACCGATATCCGAAGAAGAGGTTAGCCTGGATGACGACGAATATACCGTCCCAGAAGAACCCTCCGAACAAAAACGCTTCCATCAGCGGCTTATAGCCACCGCACGAAGCTTAAAAAAGCAGTAGAGACAGCTTCGAGCTGCACAAGACACGCTCAATGATAGATGGAATGAGGTGCTAGACGCTGAACAGAGACATGGCTTTAATGGCCAAATCAAAGGCTATCCCAAGCGCAAGCTGCTGCCTGAATTCGACGACGAGGCTATTGCGCCCGTCCCACCAAAATATAACACCGCCGACAAGCCGGATCGACCACCTTGCGGACGGGACAGAGTCGCTAGCACTGGCGTAAACAAGCCCCCACTCCATAAAGGAAAGAAGGATGCAGCCCAAGTCCGAAAGCATGATCTGCGCGAGGACCTAAACAGAAAAGCTAGTAAGACCAGGTCTATATTCGGACCCAGAGATCGAGCTCCTGCACGGGACGGCGGCTATCAAGCCAATCACGCCGGTGATATACCAATTCGGGGTCAATACCGAACACCACAACCATCGGACATACGCCACAATATAGCAAGATACAGAGGAGCTTCACACCCTCTATGCTTTACCGATGAGGTACTGGGTTATGATTTTCCAGAAGGGTTTAAACCCATGAACATCGAAGCGTACGATGGAACGACGGATCCTGCCGTCTGGATAGAAGATTTTATTCTTCACATTCACATGGCTCGAGGAGATGATCTCCACGCCATCAAATATTTACCCCTCAAGCTGAAAGGACCAACTCGGCACTGGCTAAACAGTCTTCCTGAAAACTCCATTGGGAGTTGGGAAGAACTTGAGGACGCTTTTCGAGCCAATTTTCAAGGGACTTATGTCCGGCCCCCGGACACTGACGATTTAAGTCACATCATACAACAACCCAGGGAGTCAGCCCGCAAGCTTTGGAGCCGGTTTCTCGCTAAGAAGAACCAGGTCGTCGACTGTCAGGGGACGAGTGGCTAGCCAGACACCTGGGACAGGAAAAGCCGAGGACAATGACAGCCCTAACTACACTCATGACTCGCTTTTGTGTGGGTGAGGATAGCTGGTCAGCTCATAGCAGCACCAGCGACCCTGGAACATCTGAAGTCAGGGACGGCAATGGAAAGCCACGGCGCAATAAAAACAACCGTCGAAACAATCCTGGAAGCCCAGATGATACAACGGTAAACGTCGGATTCAGCGGCTCCAGACCCGGTCAACGGAAGAAGCCATTTAGAGGCAACAAAGACGGTCCATCGAGTTTGGACAGAATATTAGACAGGCCCTGCCAAATCCATGGCACCCTAGAAAAACCTGCCAATCACACCAACCGTAACTGTTGGGTTTTCAAGTAGGCCGACAAGCTAAATGCCGAACACAAGGGGAAGGAGCCTCAGAGCGAAGACGAGGATGAACCTCGCCAGCCGAATATAGGCGGACAGAAGAAATTTCCACCGGAGGTCAAAAAGTGAACATGATATATGCCACTCATATCCCAAAAAGGGAGCGCAAACGCGCACTCCGCAACATCTATGCTGTTGAGCCTGTCGCCCCAAAATTCAACCCATGGTCAGCCTGCTCGATCACTTTCGATCGCAGGGATCATCCGACTAGTATTCGGCACGGAGGTTCGGCTGCCTTAGTGCTCGACCCAATAATAGATGGATACCAACCCGAGTCCTTATGGACGGCGACAGTTGTCTCAATCTGTTATATCAGGACACTGTCCGCAAGATGGGAAGCAATGTCTACTTCTTTTGAACCAAAAATGAAGAATGAGGAATGCAAGATCAAGAATCCACAGACCAACAATGAATGCATAGAGAAGATATTGCTTCAACTAGTGGCAGGAGTTATGGAAGTTGGAAATCTTCTAAAATGCATACTTGTGGTTCTTGTTTTCTTCGGTCTTGCTATTTTAGCAAAGATTTGGTGATGTCTTATGTATTCAATGTTGTTGAAAAAGTAAAGAAATGCATTATGTTGGATCAAATTAAGGTGCAAATTTAGCTTTTCCGGGTCGGGAGTAGCTGCGCCTGACCAGACCCCGCAAAGCCGACCCGTAAAAGAGCATATTCCATGAATATCCTTTTTACGGGTCCGTTATGAGGGGTCTGCATCTACGGCCGTCCGCGCCGGCCAGCAGCAGTTTTTCCGCGAACTGCAAACGCGTTTGTGTGCCAGTTGGATGCGGGGTCTGCTAGAGTTTCTCTAAAGAGGTGGACCCAAAGGATGATGTGACATAATGGTGAATACATGCCATGATCCTTTGGAATACACGATCTTTCAAAAAAAGATCTTTCAAAAAAATCCTTTGGAATACACCGAGATACAAAGATGTGGGTCATCCAACAACACGAATCGCAAACTGCATCAAGGGTGGATGAATCGCAAACTGGCCCATGCGTAGCTCCGATGACCCGAACAAAAGCTGAGCCGTGCTGAACGACCATAGATTTTAGTCCCATACTGCTACCTCGAGGGGCATGACAACCAGCATAAAAGGGTAGCCCTCCACAGTTTTCTAAATAGTAGAGCCACTCAAAGTCAGTTGATACAAGAGCGTACACACACAAGACGCGTGCGCCCGCGTGTATATTCGCGACTAGACTTAGAACTTGACGGTCGATGTTACTTTACTATTTTCTTTCTTTCAATATAACATGTTAGAATGATATACCCATTTTGCAGTTGTTTGAGGGCTACAAAAATATGGGATGCAAAACGAGTGTGAAATTGTAGATGCATAAATGTATTGTATTTTATTCTTTTTTTCCGATAAAGGATGGATTTTATTGACTCAATATGAAGCATCAAGAGGATACAAACACTTTGAGCACACACCCGGCCTCTGCATAGCTAGGATGCACATAGCTAACATCAATACACAAAAAAAAATACATCGGCAAATAGCAAAGTCATACAAGACCAAAGCTATGCCTATGTATGAAAAAGAAAAAAAACAAAGCGATCGAATTCGCAATGGACAAACTATGACAATGACCTTATCTGCACCAACTGTCTCATGACACCACAATGACGACAAGGTTCTTCTACAGCAACACCTTCAGGAAGGGAGCGACGATCAAGCATCGCCGTCACCGTATCCAACCATTAAAGGCCAGATTCTAGGTTTTCACCCTGAAGAATCGATCTGAGCGTATCTGAGCAATGCCTCCAACAAAGTCACGATGCAAAAACATCGCCATTGCCAGGTATAACCAACTCGGCTAAGACCTAGGTTTTCACCTTGAAGATCCAGATCAGGTAATCAAGTAGCACCACCATCAAAGTCATCGTGCTTTGTCACCACCAATTTTCTCGATCCCAGTAGCTACATGCGATGTGACCGCTCCCACTGCACAACCATATCCTCTGTGTCAAGTCATTGTTTATAGATTGCATCTCACTATCAGGACAACCGCTAGATCTGGAGAAAGAAATTATCACGAAGACCATTAGTGGCTACTGCAATCCGCAGTGTAGCTGCCACCGTGACAGAGTGCTCACCCCACGATCCAACACCAATGGTGAAACTACACGGGAGATTCCTTGCCAATCCCGTCGACCAGGGAACCATCGCTAGAGAACTCCAGCAGATATCGGATCCACATCGGGGCAGCACACCCAGAGACGCCGTGTTGGATCGTGTTGGATCTTTCCTCTTTTTTTGAGTTCACAATATGTTGGAAGATAAAGCTTATCGATATTTTCATGTTGATATGATGTTTGAGTTGAAGTACTCGATCCTTATATCAATCGAGAACTGATAGCGCTCAGAAGCTATTACAAATATCTCTAAAATGTACTTCCTCCGTTTGTTTTTATAAGACGTTTCAGACAGTTTACTTTGTACTATTTTGAACAATGTCTGAATGTCTAAAACGTCTTATAAAAATAAACAGAGGTAGCCGGTGCATGGTGGTGCCTATATAGCTGGTGCTCCCATAGTCAATCATTTGGATTTTCTGTTTTCTTCTCCTACGTAGTTATAGCAACTCTAGCAGACCCCGTGTAATGCCCAGGATGGGACTATATCTCCTACGTGTCGAGGCACGACTTAGAGACATAACCCCATGCTGGAATGATCGCAAGTCTGGTATCTTTGCACAACTCATGTAAAAAGAGGGATGGAAAACATAAACATAGTTGGCTTACACTCGCCACGTCACACAAATACAATACATGTCTCAAATAATCATTCAATAAAACATCACAGCCCTCTAAGGGTAAAATCCAAATAACAAGATACCAAACATAACTTAAATCAACAGGTCGGATCGAATCCTAGTAGAAGTCTCCACTACAGATCATCCGGATAACGAACATAGTATCGACTACGCTCCTCGTCATACTCCCAGTCTAGCTCGGTGCCATCACCTGGATAGCTCACCATCGGACCTGCATCTGGTGTGGTGAAGTAACTGTGAGCCACAGAGGACTCAGCAATCCCGTTCCCGGGTAACAAGACTATTTAAGCCTTGGAAGAGGATAAGGCTGAAGAAAAGAATAAGTGTCTGCAGCAGCAACTAGCACTAGCTTACGTGAAAGAGTGCGAGAAGAGAAGGCCTCGGTCGAGAGATGATCACGAAGTGATCCTAGCTAAAGCTCAACAAACATAACCCCACCGTGTTCAACTCCCGAATCCCTATTCGGAAATTGGCAGTCACGGTACACACGCTGGTAGTGTATTAGAACAATGTGTCAAGTTATCTACAACCGGATATTAACAAGCTCCCATCTGCCACATAACCGCGGGCACGGCTTTCGAAAGTTCATAACCCTGCAGGGGTGTTCCAACTTGACCCATTACAAGCCCACGATCCGCAGAGTCGCAACTCCAAGGTGGGAAGACCCGAGTATTCTTGGAATCCCGTGCTCAAGATACTCCGAACTAAGGTAAGGCTAATCCAGCAAATCCTCCCAGCGTGTCGACACCCTGATGGTAGCTGCGCGTATCTAGTCTCAGGACACGACCGGATAGGTCAGCCTACAGGTATATACCAATCCTCGAGTTCCCTCGGGTGGCCCCGTAGTCTGCCCAGTTTGGACCAACACTCATGTGGAGCACTGGCCCGGGGGTTGTTAATTAAGAACTCGGGTTTGCAAGACCCTATGCAAGTTTTATTAGTTATTAGGCGAATAGTACCAATGTTGGGACTTGCTGGAAAAGACTTAGCACTTAGCGGTTTATCGAGGGGGTCCCATACACCCCAACCGTGTGAGGAACGCATAATCAAGGAACATAACACCGGTTTAAACGGTTCCTAACGGCACGAGTGGAACAAATCACCAAGCAAAAGGCTTAGCCTTCCACCCTTGCCAATATATAGATGATTTCATTTTTAAGCATTTATATAATGTATATAACCCAACAAACTTCAACATGAAGCAAGCATCTTTGATCTTCACCTGCAACTAGCAATGCTATAAGAAGGGCTGAGCGAAGCGTACTTAGCCAAGCAAGGGTTTGCATAGGTAGGGTGGTTAAATAGGTTCATGGTTACAAGTAGGAGGCTGACAAGAAATACATGGGCATCGAGGCAAAGCTATAGATCGAGACTACTAGCAATAGGCAAAGATAGTAATATTATCGGGGTTCAGTCATCTTGCCTGAAGTGTAGTCGTTCGGATCGTAAGAAGGGTCCTCGTGCTCAACCTCGTTGGTAAGCTCGTGCTCGTACTCGTACTCGGTCTCAGCTCCCGGCTGTAAACAATACAATCACACAAGGCACGAATCAACAAGATGCAATGCGCACACAAAAATGATGGATGCATGATGGATGCACTAAGGAAGCACACGGAGCACGGAAACTAGCACTCAAGCAAGAAGCTTCAAAACATGATAACAAAAGGAGATTATGAATCTACACGGAAAATCAATCAAGTTTCATATAAGACTTGCTGCAATCGAAGCTACGGGCTAAAAGTTATGCCCGAAACAAGAAACGAGCGAAAGCTGAAAATTACAGCAACATAGCAACTTCGGAGCACTAGAAAAATAAGCTACAGCACTCAAACACCATGGCAAAGAGCATGAACATAAACTAGACATATCCTACAGCAAATAATTCCAAAGGTGCACCCCCAAAGGAGCCACGGATCAATAGCAACAAGCTTGGACATATTGAACTTGACAATAAAATTCTGACAGCAGAATTTTATTGAAACTTTGGAGCAAAAGTTAAACATGCTACAGCCACTTAAATAAGCATGTGAGAACATGAATGGAAAGCCAACAATATATACTACAAGGAACCATCAAGAGACACTCCAAAACTATCATGGTTTGTCCTAGAGCAGCACGCAAACATGGCATCGGAACATTACAGATTCCAGACTTAGTGAAAATCCACTAAGTGTTAAAACAGCAGCTTCATCATGGCATCTAAAAGAGCAAGTTTAAGTCACCTCGAAACTAAACATGGCAAGTGGTAAGCACCACATCAAAGTACACATGATGGTGATTCCGAAACATACAAGCATGCATCATAGAGATAAACACCACGATAGCAATGAGCTCAACAAGATGGCATTTCATAACAAGTTAAATAACTAAACAGCCACATAGCACTTTGCAACGAGGATAACCATGGCAAGAATAAATCTATCATGCAACCTAACACAAGCAACATGTAGAGCATGGCAAGACGAACACGTGGACATGTCATTTGCATCAATCGGATAAACGAGCTAAACGATATCACTATGCAAAGATGGCATAAAAACAACACATAGCAGCAGTTTATATCGGGATGCACTCTTGCAACAGAAAAATAAGCATCTACATGATCTCTAATATGCATGGCACAATGGAAGGAATCGTAGTGCTAGTCACCACGAACGTCTGGACACCTCATTTGCGCAAAACGGAGCTCCACACAAAAAGTTATTGCAGTTTGAATATAGCATTAGCACACAACAAAAATACTGGGGACTTAGTGGATTTGGGAAGTCAACCTTCTCTCAGATCTGGAAAAAAACGAACGGATCGGGCCTGGAGAAGTGGATCTGGCCCGACGGACTGGGCCCTGGCGCGGTCAACGACGGCTGGCGGTGGAGAGGGCCCTGCCGTTGGAGAGGCCCAGCGAGGCGGGAGCGGCCTGCGGCTCGGGCCCGCTGGCACGCGGGATCCAGATCGCTGGAGGGATCCGGCAGCCTGGCGCTGAGGCGATCGGCGCGGACCCAGGGGAGAGATCCGGCTCGGCCCGCGGGAGGTGGAGGCTGGGAAACGGCGGGACGGGCCGCGGGGAGGAGGCCCAGGAGGCGGCCGGCGCTGGAGGCCCGCGGAGCCCAGGGGAGAGGCCGCGGCCTGGCTGCTCGACGGCGCGATGCGAAGGAGCTGGAGGCGCGGCCCAGCTCGGGGCCCAGGAGGGAGGAGTGGGGCGCTGGGAGGCTTCGATCAAGGAGGCGTTGACCGATCTGGATCGGGGGTTTCCCGATCCGATCGATCCTAGGCGGCGGCGAACGAGCGGTCTGTTGCGGGAAGCTTGCGAGCCTGGCGGCGGTGGTGCTGCCCGAGCCGGCTGGAGGTCGCTGCGGGAGGTGTGGTGAGGAGAGGTGGCGCGGTGGAGACTCCGGCGAGGTGGCAGCGCGATTCCGGCGACCCTCCGGCGAGCTCCGGCCGGAGTGGAGAGAGGAGAGGCTGGAGGTAGGGGATGACCTAGGGTTTCCTTGTTTTGGGGCACAAATTTGGGGAAGTGGACAAATATATAGGCACAAGTAGCTAGGGTTGTCCAAATGGAGTGCGGTTTTCGGCCACCGGATCAGATTTGGATGGCCTAGATGATAGAAGTGGTTAGGAGTGGTTTGGTGGGCTGTAGGAGGGGTGTCCTGGGCCTCAAAGTGGAGGCACTTTGAGCCCACGAGAATAACTGTTGGGGTAACAAACGGACTCGAAACGCGACGAGATTTGACAGGCGGGTTACACACAACAAAACAACAACACACGACAAGTCTCGCGCCAAACCGGTAACGTTACACGGCCAAACACCAAAATAGGCCTACGGGGCGCCACAGACACGTGAGGGAGCTCCGGAACGCGAAACGGACAACGGGAAGGAACGTGTGGAACCGGATGCAACCGACAACACAAATGCAATGCGATGCACACGTCTACATGATATGAATGAATGCCACACACGCACACGAAAAAACGACGAAAACCCGAAAGACAAAGAACCCGAAATGGAATAGATGAAGCCGAAGATATATTTTATGCCCAAAAGGGAAAGTATTACATCCGGGGCATTACAAACTCTCCTGTACTACAAAAAGATCTCGTCCCGAGATCTAGGACTTGAAAAAGGAAGGGTACTCGGAACGAAGATGATCTTCTCGTTCCCACGTAGCTTCTCGGTCGGTGTGATGTGACCACTTGACTTTCAAGAATTTGATGGACTTGTTGCGGGTCTTGCGTTCGGTTTCTTCGAGAATAGCAACGGGATGCTCTCGGTAGGACAAGTCTTGTTGAAGATCAATCTCTTCAAACGGAATCATGCGTTCAGGTGCCTTGAAGCATTTGCGGAGTTGAGACACATGGAACACATCATGAACATTGGCGAAGTTGGGAGGGAGCTCAAGTTGATAGGCTAGATCGCCTCTTTTGCCAAGAATCTTGAAAGGCCCGACGTATCTAGGAGCAAGCTTTCCTTTGATACCGAATCTTTGGGTTCCTTTCATCGGAGAAACACGGAGATAAACGTGATCACCAATGTTGAATGCCAAATCACGATGCTTGCCGTCATAGTAGCTCTTCTGACGCGACTGAGCGGCCTTGAGATTCTCACGTATGACTTTGCACATTTCTTCGGCTTCTGAGATCAAGTCATTGCCAAGAAGTTGACGTTCGCCTGTTTCAGACCAGTTGAGAGGGGTACGGCACTTTCTGCCATAGAGGATTTCAAACGGAGCTTTGCCTGCACTTGCTTGAAATTTGTTGTTGTAAGAGAACTCAGCAAATGGAAGGCAGTCTTCCCATTTTATGCCAAAAGATATGACACAGGCTCTGAGCATGTCTTCTAGAATCTGATTCACTCGCTCGACTTGACCACTAGTCTGAGGGTGAAAAGCAGTGCTGAACCTGATCTTAGTGCCCATGGCGGACTGAAAGGAGTCCCAGAACCTTGAAGTGAACAAACTTCCACGGTCTGAGGAGATAACTTGAGGAATGCCTTGTAAAGACACAATTCTGGAAGTATACAACTCTGCCAATTGAGCTGCATTGATGGATTCTTTGACTGGAAGGAAGTGAGCGACTTTGGTAAGCTTGTCAATCACCACGAAGATAGAATCATTCCCTCTCTTGGACTTGGGAAAGCCAGTGACGAAATCCATTTCAATGTGATCGAACTTCCACTAAGGAATAGGAAGAGGTTGGAGAAGACCGGCTGGACGTTGATGTTCTGCTTTCACTCTTCTGCAAACATCACATTCATTCACGAATTGGGCAATCTCCCTTTTCATGCGTGTCCACCAGTAAGATTGCTTGAGGTCTTGGTACATCTTGGAACAGCCAGGATGAATGGAAAGGAGAGAATCATGTGCTTCTTCCATTATGAGCTTCCTGAGATCACCTTTGCGAACAACGAGTCTGTCCTCGAAGAACAAGGTATCTCTCTCATCAACACGAAAACACTTGTATTTAGGAGTGCCCTTTGCAATACCATGTTTCACCTTCTGCACCATGGCATCACTGAGTTGGGCCTCACGGACCTGATCTTCCAAGGTAGGAGCAACTTGAAGATTTGCAAGAAAACCCTGCGGAACAACTTGGAGGTTTAGCTTCCTGAATGCTTCACAAAGCTCAGGCTGGAACGGCTTGATAAGAAGGCTGTTGCAATATGCCTTTCTGCTCAAAGCATCTGCAATCACATTTGCCTTGCCAGGAGTGTATTCAATGCTGGGATCATACTCTTGGATCATTTCAACCCAACGAGTCTGACGGAGGTTCAGATTCGGCTGTGTGAAGATGTACTTCAAACTCTTGTGATCAGTGAAGATGTCGACTTTTCTGCCCAACAACAGATGTCTCCACGTAATCAAAGCATGTACCACAGCTGCTAGCTCGAGATCATGTGTGGGATAGTTCTTCTCACCTGGCTTGAGCTGACGAGAAGTGTATGCCACAATTCTCTTATCTTGCATAAGCACACCACCAAGACCTTGGAGAGAAGCATCACAGAATACTTCATAGGGCTTGGACTCATCTGGAGGAGTAAGAACTGGAGCAGAGACGAGCTTTTCTTTGAGAGTTTTGAATGCCACTTCACACTCTGGAGACCAAAAGTATTTGACATTCTTCTGAAGCAAGTTGGAAAGAGGCTTGGCAATCTTGGAGAAGTTCTCAACGAACCTTCTGCAATAGCTGGCAAGACCCAGAAAACTGCGGAGTTGCTTGACGTTCTGAGGAGCTTCCCAGTTGACAATTGCTTCAACTTTCTCGGGGTTACCGCAATGCCGTCAGCTGAGATGATATGGCCCAGGTACAAAACCTTATCGAGCCAAAATTCGCACTTGGAGAACTTGGCATAGAACTTATGCTCACGGAGCCGATCAAGAACCAGACGTAAGTGCTTTTCGTGATCTTCTTCATTCTTGGAAAACACCAGAATATCATCCAGATACACAAGCACGAACTCGCCAGTATAGGGGTTGAAGATGTAGTGCATCATCCTCGAGAAGGTAGGAGGAGCATTGGCGAGACCAAAGGACATGACTGTATACTCGTATGAACCGAAACTCGTTCTGAATGCAGTCTTGGGAATGTCCTTCTCGCGAATGCGAATTTGGTGATAGCCCATTCGGAGATCGAGCTTAGAGAACACTTTAGCTCCTTTGAGCTGCTCGAAGAGTTCGTTGATGTTGGGGAGCGGATACTTGTTCTTTATCGTCTTCTTGTTCAATGGCCGGTAATCAACGCAGAGACGCTCAGTGCCATCTTTCTTCTTGACAAATAAGACACCACAGCCCCAAGGAGACGTACTAGGCCTGATGAGACCCATACTCTCATGTTTATCAAGCTGCTTCTTCAATTCCTTCAATTCATCAGGAGAGAGCTTGTACGGACGCCGACATGCTGGCTCAGTACCCGGCTCGAGTTCAATAACGAATTCCACCCGACGGTGTGGAGGCATGCCTGGAAGTTCTTCAGGAAAGACGTCTTGATATTCGTTTACCACCGGAATTTGAGATATGGCATTAATTTCGCCCTTATCATTGAGAGAGAAAAGCCTGATAGTGTTATCCCTGGAGGCGAAGATAATCACATCTTCATCAGGATGAGTCATATTGACTTCTTTCTGTGCACAATCAATGTGAGCATCATGCTGAGAAAGCCAATCCATCCCGAGGATGAGGTCGATGTCGAAATTACCAAGAACCACCGGATTAGCCAGAAAGCGATAATCACCCATGCGAATAGAAACATTCGGAGCCATCAAATTTGAAGTCATGTGCTTGCCCGGAGAAATAATCGACAACTTCTTATCCAGAAATACCGAAGTCAAATTATGCTTGGTGAAGAATGGCCTTGAAATGAAACTGAGAGATGCACCAGAATCAAATAATACTTTTGCAGGAAAAGAGTTCACTGAAAGGTTACCAATGATCACATCAGAAGAGTTCTCCGCCTCAGCTGCATTCATCAGATTCACCCTAGCATGCCTGGGATTATGCTTCACAATAGCCGAACTGACAGGTGGAGGTGGCGGAAGGCGCCTTGGGTTGTTGCACTTGTTGGATAATGACCCTTCTGGCCACACTTGTAGCAAGTAACCTCAGAAAGTGGACGAGCAGGAGGAACAGTTGACTTGGAAGCTTGAATCTGCAACTTGGGCTGATTGTTGGAGTTGTGTGGGTGGGAGAAACCACGACCACCAGCATTCTTGTTGTTGGAGTTGTTGGAGTTGTTGTAAGGAGCTCGAATCACTGGAGGAGGAGGAAGCCAAAATTTCTGTTGTTTCGAGACCATCTGAGACGATGAGGAAGAGTGAACGGCATCTCGAATCCTCTTCTTAGAAGCCTCCATCTTAAGCTGAGCTGCCTCTTGTTTCAAAGCCATATTATAGAATTTGTCGAACTCATCGGGCTCGAACAGAGTGAGAGCAAGTTGAAGTTCATCTTTGAGACCTCCACGGAACTGGTAGATTTTTCTCTTGGCGTCAGGAATGTCTTGCTTAGCATAGCGGGCGAGGTTTTGGAACTTGACATTATACTGATAGACTGTCATAGAGCCCTGCTTCAGGTTGCGGAATTGCTCACTCATACCCTCGATGACACTTGTAGGAATGTGGTGAGAGCGAAAGTCCTTGCAGAAATCATCCCAAGAGATCACACGACCTGGCCTGGAGTCTTTGTACTGCTGCCACCAGTCAGCTGCTTGGTCTTTGAGTTGGAAGGCTGCAAACTTCACATAGTCCTCTTCCTTCACGTTACTGCACTCAAAATGCTTCTTTATATCGGTTAACCAATCTTCAGCATCAAGAGGGTCGACACAGTAACTGAAAGCTTTTGGATTATTGGCCAAGAACTGGTTGAGAGTAGCATGGTGCTGCTGGTTGAAGAAGTTGCCTTGATTCCCTGGAACACCCTGATTAGCTTGATTAGCTTGCATCTGCTGCATCAACATCTGAGTGTTCTGAGCTGTAGTCTGCATAATCGCTCTCCAAGCCTTAGACGGAGGAGGAGGGGAAGGAGGACGACCTGGGACCTCTTCACCCTCTGGGTTAGCGTTGGGAACCCTTTTCGGAGCCATCTTGAAAGAGATGACCACGAATCAGCAATTGATTGACAGAAGGTATAAGCTGAATCAATGGAATGAATTGCAACAAGTCTTCACAATAATCATTCGAACAATAGGAACGAATGAAATCATTCGAACAAGAGGAACGAATGAAATTCTCAGTTAAATGATAACATCAATCTTCACGAGAAGCCACATAGGGGACAAAAGGTAAAATAAGAAAAACAACAAGGTACAAGCGGGAACAAACACAAGATAGGAGCTTCGTTCTAACATCTTTGTGCTGAAAGCATATGAACGCGTTACGAAAGGGTTTTGCAATCCCCGGATCAGCATAGCCAAGGACCCTTTAAGATGCAACTCCCAATCGGAACATCGGTCATAATACCACTTCACTCAATGTAGAACCCCGAACTCGCTAACCTGCATTCGTTGGAAGAATGCCTACGATCTACTGGATAAACCCACCTATTAATTTCCGAAAGATTCCAGTTATGCAATCAGGTGTTGGGGATACAGGGGAAGCACCGCGCAATCAACTCTAAACCTCCATCCAGCTGTATCCATCCTTCAACACATAACCAGTCTTTCTCGGAAACTGTCTACCACAGACCTTCGAAAAGCATCCACTATAACAAGCTATGGCAATACTCCCGAACTACCTCCCCAGTACTGGGTGATGTCGGGGTTATCTTGCCACTAACCGTATAGGAGAGATTTTCGATGTCGGCCATCTTAAGTATTTAGTACTGCCGCGATATGCTTGTGACGACAATACCCCGAAGCTCAACTCCCTGGGACACTGCCACAACCCCTAATGTCAGGAGGCATCGAGAACAATATTCTCATCACAAGAACATCGAAACAATCCCGGAATACTCGCGAGATTCCTAAAAAAAAATTGGTGCAATTTTTGAAAGTAGAAGAGACAAGAGTAGTCGTCAGGAGTCCTCACCAGAGAGAAAGGGGATGAGAAGCAAAGAAATCCTACTCTCCGATATAAATATAGGACTCAAAATATTTTCAGTGTGTGCCTAGACTCAACCGTCAACGATTTGATCAATCAGTGGGGGCTCCTAGGTCGGAGAAGGCTCTGAATACCAACTTGTAATGCCCAGGATGGGACTATATCTCCTACGTGTCGAGGCACGACTTAGAGACATAACCCCATGCTGGAATGATCGCAAGTCTGGTATCTTTGCACAACTCATGTAAAAAGAGGGATGGAAAACATAAACATAGTTGGCTTACACTCGCCACGTCACACAAATACAATACATGTCTCAAATCATCATTCAATAAAACATCACAGCCCTCTAAGGGTAAAATCCAAATAACAAGATACCAAACATAACTTAAATCCACAGGTCGGATCGAATCCTAGTAGAAGTCTCCACTACTGATCATCCGGATAACGAACATAGTATCGACTACGCTCCTCATCATACTCCCAGTCTAGATCGGCGCCATCACCTGGATAGCTCACCATCGGACCTGCATCTGGTGTGGTGAAGTAACTGTGAGCCACAGAGGACTTAGCAATCCCGTTCCCGGGTAACAAGACTATTTAAGCCTTGGAAGAGGATAAGGCTGAAGAAAAGAATAAGTGTCTGCAGCAGCAACTAGCACTAGCTTACGTGAAAGAGTGCGAGAAGAGAAGGCCTCGGTCGAGAGATGATCACGAAGTGATCCTAGCTAAAGCTCAACAAACATAACCCCACCGTGTTCAACTCCCGAATCCCTATTCGGAAATTGACAGTCACGGTACACACGCTGGTAGTGTATTAGAACAATGTGTCAAGTTATCTACAACCGGATATTAACAAGCTCCCATCTGCCACATAACCGCGGGCACGGCTTTCGAAAGTTCATAACCCTGCAGGGGTGTTCCAACTTGACCCATTACAAGCCCACGATCCGCGGAGTCGCAACTCCAAGGTGGGAAGACCCGAGTATTCTCGGAATCCCGTGCTCAAGATACTCCGAACTAAGGTAAGGCTAATCCAGCAAATCCTCCCGGCGTGTCGACACCCTGATGGTAGCCGCGCGTATCTAGTCTCAGGACACGACCGGATAGGTCAGCCTACAGGTATATACCAATCCTCGAGTTCCCTCAGGTGGCCCCGCAGTCTGCCCAGTTTGGACCAACACTCATGTGGAGCACTGGCCCGGGGGTTGTTAATTAAGAACTCGGGTTTGCAAGACCCTATGCAAGTTTTATTAGTTATTAGGCGAATAGTACCAATGTTGGGACTTGCTGGAAAAGACTTAGCACTTAGCGGTTTATCGAGGGGGTCCCATACACCCCAACCGTGTGAGGAATGCATAATCAAGGAACATAACACCGGTTTAAACGGTTCCTAACGGCACGAGTGGAACAAATCACCAAGCAAAAGGCTTGGCCTTCCACCCTTGCCAATATATAGATGATTTCATTTTTAAGCATTTATATAGTGTGATATAACCCAACAAACTTCAACATGAAGCAAGCATCTTCGATCTTCACCTGCAACTAGCAATGCTATAAGAAGGGCTGAGCGAAGCGTACTTAGCCAAGCAAGGGTTTGCATAGGTAGGGTGGTTAAACAGGTTCATGGTTACAAGTAGGAGGCTGACAAGAAAGACATGGGCATCGAGGCAAAGCTATAGATCGAGACTACTAGCAATAGGCAAAGATAGTAATGTTATCGGGGTTCGGTCATCTTGCCTGAAGTGTAGTCGTTCGGATCGTAAGAAGGGTCCTCGTGCTCAACCTCGTTGGTAACCTCGTGCTCGTACTCGTACTCGGTCTCAGCTTCCGGCTCTAAACAATACAATCACACAAGGCACGAATCAACAAGATGCAATGCGCACACAAAAATGATGGATGCATGATGGATGCACTAAGGAAGCACACGGAGCACGGAAACTAGCACTCAAGCAAGAAGCTTCAAAACCTGATAACAAAAGGAGATTATGAATCTACACGGAAAATCAATCAAGTTTCATATAAGACTTGCTGCAATCGGAGCTACGGGCTAAAAGTTATGCCCGAAACAAGAAACGAGCGAAAGCTGAAAATTACAGTAACATATCAACTTCGGAGCACTAGAAAAATAAGATACAGCACTCAAACACCATGGCAAAGAGCATGAACATAAACTAGACATATCCTACAGCAAATAAGTCCAAAGGTGCACCCCCAAAGGAGCCACGGATCAATAGCAACAAGCTTGGACATATTGAACTTGACAATAAAATTCTAACAGCAGAATTTTATTGAAACTTTGGAGCAAAAGTTAAACATGCTACAGCCACTTAAATAAGCATGTGAGAACATGAATAGAAAGCCAACAATATATACTACAAGGAACCATCAAGAGACACTCCAAAACTATCATGGTTTGTCCTAGAGCAGCACGCAAACATGGCATCGGAACATTACAGATTCCAGACTTAGAGAAAATCCACTAAGTGTTAAAACAGCAGTTTCATCATGGCATCTAAAAGAGCAAGTTTAAGTCACCTCGAAACTAAACATGGCAAGTGGTAAGCACCACATCAAAGTACACATGATGGTGATTCCGAAACATACAAGCATGCATCATAGAGATAAACACCACGATAGCAATGAGCTCAACAAGATGGCATTTCATAACAAGTTAAATAACTAACAGCCACATAGCACTTTGCAACGAGGATAACCATGGCAAGAATAAATCTATCATGCAACCTAACATAAGCAACATGTAGAGCATGGCAAGACGAACACGTGGACATGTCATTTGCATCAATCGGATAAACGAGCTAAACGATATCACTATGCAAAGATGGCATAAAAACAACACGTAGCAGCAGTTTATATCGGGATGCACTCTTACAACAGAAAAATAAGCATCTAGATGATCTCTAATATGCATGGCACAATGGAAGGAATCGTAGTGCTAGTCACCACGAACGTCTGGACACCTCATTTGCGCAAAACGGAGCTCCACACAAAAAGTTATTGCAGTTTGAATATAGCATCAGCACACAACAAAAATACTGGGGACTTAGTGGATTTGGGGAGTCAACCTTCTCTCAGATCTAGAAAAAAAACCGAACGGATCGGGCCTGGAGAAGTGGATCTGGCCCGGCGGATTGGGCCCGGGCGCGGTCAACGGCGGCTGACGGTGGAGCGGGCCCTGCGGCTGGAGAGGCCCAGCGAGGCGGGAGCGGCCTGCGGCTCGGGCCCGCTGGCGCGCGGGATCCAGATCGCTGGAGGGATCCGGCGGCCTGGCGCTGAGGCGATCGGCGCGGACCCAGGGGAGAGATCCGGCTCGGCCCACGGGAGGTGGAGGCTGGGAAACGGCGGGACGGGCCGCGGGGAGGAGGCCCAGGAGGCAGCCGGCGCTGGAGGCCTGCGGAGCCCAGGGGAGAGGCCGCGGCCTGGCTGCTCGACGGCGCGATGCGAAGGAGCTGGAGGCGCGGCCCAGCTCGGGGCCCAGGAGGGAGGAGCGGGGCGCTGGGAGGCTTCGATCGAGGAGGCGTTGACCGATCTGGATCGGGGGTTTCCCGATCCGATCGATCCTAGGCGGCGGCGAACGAGCGGTCTGGTGCGGGAAGCTTGCGAGCCTGGCGGCGGTGGTGCTGCCCGAGCCGGCTGGAGGTCGCTGCGGGAGGTGTGGTGAGGAGAGGTGGCGCGGTGGAGACTCCGGCGAGGTGGCGGCGCGATTCCGGCGAGCTCCTCCGGCGAGCTCCAGCCGGAGTGGAGAGAGGAGAGGCTGGAGGTAGGGGATGACCTAGGGTTTCCTTGTTTTGGGGCACAAATTTGGGGAAGTGGACAAATATATAGGCACAAGTAGCTAGGGTTGTCCAAATGGAGTGCGGTTTTCGGCCACCGGATCAGATTTGGATGGCCTAGATGATAGAAGTGGTTAGGAGTGGTTTGGTGGGCTGTAGGAGGGGTGTCCTGGGCCTCAAAGTGGAGGCACTTTGAGCCCACGAGAATAACTGTTGGGGTAACAAACGGACTCAAAACACGACGAGATTTGACAGGCGGGTTACACACAACAAAACAACAACACACGACAAGTCTCGCGCCAAACCGGTAACGTTACACAGCCAAACACCAAAATAGGCCTACGGGACGCCACGGACACGTGAGGGAGCTCCGGAACGCGAAACGGACAACGGGAAGGAACGCGTGGAACCGGATGCAACCGACAACACAAATGCAATGCGATGCACACGTCTACATGATATGAATGAATGCCACACACGCACACGACAAAACGACGAAAACCCGAAAGACAAAGAACCCGAAATGGAATAGATGAAGCCGGAGATATATTATATGCCCAAAAGGGAACGTATTACATCCGGGGCATTACACCCCGCATCCCGCCGGCCCGCAAAACGCGTTTGTAGTTCGCGTAAAACAGCTTTTGCGGGCTGGCTCGGGCTGGCACAGATGCAGACCCTCCAAACGGATCCCTAAAAAAGTATATTTGTGGAATATGCTTTCTTATGGGTCGGCTATGCGGGTTCTGATCTTTGCACCGCTGCTTCCCGCATATCATCGGCCCGCAAATATCAAATCCAACATAATTGAACAATCGAAAACAAACTGAATTATTCGAATCAAACATAATACAATAATCATCCGAATTACAAATAATTATTCAAATCATCGTAGCAAACTTCTCATGAATACAAAACTTAAATAATGCAATTCAAAACTTGTCATGAATACAAATACAAATGAATACAAAAAGTAGTCACTATCCAGCCCTTTGCCAATGGTGCTCAATGAGATCTTCCCGAAGTTGAAAGTGTGTGTCTGCATTTTCAATCTCCTTGTATGTCTGAAGAAAAGCTCTAATGCGGTTTGGGTCTTTAGCTGGTTTAACACGGCTACCCACATTGTCGTAAAAGAATTCTAAGTTCATTCCTCTCTCATCTTCAAGAATCATATTGTGCAGGATAACACAGCATGTCATGATGTTCTTCAAGGTTTTCTTATCCCAAAAACGAGCAGGGCCATGGACAATGGCAAACCTAGATTGCAAAACACCGAATGCTCTTTCAATGTCTTTTCGGGCTGCCTCTTGCACCCTTGCAAATTCACATTGTTTTTTAGTTGTGGGTTCTTTGATGCTTTTGAAAAATGTGCACCAAGGAGGGTATATACCATCTGCAAGATAGTACCCCTTTGTGTATTCATGTCCATTGATAGTGTAGTTGCAAGCAGGAGCATCACCACTAGCAAGCCTAGCAAACAAATGAGACCGTTGCAACACATTGATATCATTGAGAGTGCCCGGCATACCAAATAAGCAATGCCAAATCCATAAATCCTCAGATGCTACGGCCTCTAGCATAATTGTTGCATCACGAGACTTGCCACAATACATTCCTTGACATGCCTTTGGGCAATTTTTTTTCATGTCCAATGCATACAATCGATGCTACCTAGCATGCCCGGCCAACCTCTCCTCTCATTAGATGCCATCAATTTCTTTGTGTCATCCTCGTTGGGTGCCCGAAGATACTCAGGACCAAAGACACAAATGATCACTTTTGCAAATCTAGGCACTGACTCAATTGTAGTATCTTCACCAATGCGAAGGTACTCGTCGGCATAGTCAGCCGGAACGCCGCATGCAATGACCCGCATAGCCGCCGAGATTTTTTGATATGCACTAAATCCTTTTAAGCCCGCGGCATTCCTTCTTTGAGTAAAATACTGGCAATTTGCCTCGCAAGCTTGAACA
The DNA here is from genome assembly GCA_902687465.1 of Secale cereale. Classification (NCBI taxonomy): domain Eukaryota; kingdom Viridiplantae; phylum Streptophyta; class Magnoliopsida; order Poales; family Poaceae; genus Secale; species Secale cereale. The sequence goes on along the minus strand of LR738712.1, from coordinate 116,999,418 downwards.
AGTTTCAAAAAGAGGGATCGGCGCATTCGGTACCTTCTCCGGAAGAGGTGCAGAGGATACGTAGGATTCTCCGTGAAATAGTCTTGCATCAACATCTCGTTCAAAAGATGGCGATTCCGAGGAATGCACAGACGCCCGACAGTAGATCCTCGCCTCCTCTTCCGGTGCTCGTCTTCATGCTCCTTCACGGCAAGCGCCATGACTAATGTTTGCCTCCGAAAGGTCGCAAGCATGGTCTCAACATCTGAGTCGTCCGAATCGGACGAATTGGATAGCAAAAACTTCTCGCACGGGGTCAACTCCATCTACACGCACACCGGCGCGTCAATCCAGTACACAGCTCGCAAAAAACCACAAAAAAGGGACTAACCGACGGCGGGTTGATCCCGGCGCGGCGACGGTGGTCAATTCCCGGCGGCGGCGACGGCGGGGGTGGGCGGCTCTTCTTGCCAGATCCGGAGGGGCGGTGCAGTAGCTCGGCACGGGAGGGTGTGGCGCGGCCCGACGGCGCGATTCGGCCCGCAGATATGACCGGAATCGCCGACGGCGGGCGGGCGGAAGCAAGGGAGGGCGACGGCGGAATGAGGGGGAAAACAACGCGGGGCTGAAATGTCCCTCCCGCCAACTGCTTCTCTGTGATGTAGGGCACTGCAGCCGCGAGGGGGGAACCCGCGTTTTCCCGGGTTGAGGGACGGATTTTGCCGCGCCCCCCCAAAAAAATTTGCGGGCCAGAGCGGGATGTGGGGTCTGGTCGGGATGGCTTTCCGGCACGTACCCGCATTTTGACGGTTATTTTGCGGGTCAGCGGCGAATGCGGGGTCTGCTAGAGTTGCTCTTAGACATCTATCAAATTCACCGGCCCTTATCTTGGTGCCCACTTGATCTTCCACCTTTTCTCAACTTGGTACTTGCAAATGTATGTCATTAAAGAACTAGCCATGGACAAGGGTGCATGGAAGATGGAAGCTAGCTATGCACGTGCCAAAAGCCCAAAACCATCACTAGGTTTCAATATCTTATGGGTTTTAATTCTATCCTATCCCAATTTGTTTGGGAACAAAAGGCCTTTTTTGGCGAATGAGAATAAAAGGCTTTGTTGTCATTGCCAACTGCAAATATCATCAAGAAATTCCAAAAATAATCATGTTTGAATTGTAATAAATATATTTGAATTTATTTTGTATCGGAATATTTACACAAGATATGATTATGAGGAAAGGATGATATTTATCTTTAATTATTTATTAAGTGCCTTAGATAAGCGGTTTGGAGAAAGTAAAACATGGGTCAAAACAGTGTTGGAGATGACGTAACCCTCAGAAATCCCCTTTTGGAGCTTGGGGTTCTCCACTTCTTCTTCCTCCCTTGCTCACTCGCCAAGCATCCCAGAATTTACGCAGCCCAGTCCGCCGTCGAGGGTTTTCTGGCCAGCCGGCGATGGCCGGATGCTGACGGTTCCCCTGGGAGGGACGAAGGTCGGCCTCAAGAACTGGTGACGGCGGCTCGCTAGGGTGCCACGCAATTCCACCCCTACTCCACCTCCACAAGATCTACAGGTAAACGATCCACGAGCTCATCATTTTCTCTCCGAGGTACCAGGTGATGCAGCGAAGGGCCCGTCCATGCCTGACCTTTGTTGGGTTTTGTTTTTCAGCGACCAAAACCGGCGCACCCCAGCTGTTCGGCGTAATGCCTAAGGAGCAAGCGACGGCCTCCCGCAGGCGGAAGGCGGCGCCCGAGGCGCGTGGCGGCGAGGGGATCGACGCCCTGCCGAGCGAGGTCCTGCAGCATGTACTGTCCTTCTTGCCGGTGGCGGAGGCCGTGCAGACCTGCGTGTTGGCTCGGCGCTGGCGCGACCTCTGGAAGTCCATGCCGGTCCTGCGCATTACCTGCGAGGGGAGGATTCTCAACCGGCGGGGCGTCAGGAGGCTCAACAAGTTTGTGAACCACCTGCTGCTCCTCCGTGACCGCAGCGCGCCCCTGGATGCGTGGGAGATAGAACTCAGTACTTTCCATAGCCAGGATGAACCGCAGGTCAACTTATGGATCCGACATGCTCTCTTGTGCCAAGCTCGAGTCCTCTGTGTTCATTTAAGCCGTGATAACAATAGCTTCGAGCTGCTGGAGGACCTGCCTCTCATCTCTCCGCACTTGACGAGGTTGGAGCTTTGCAACGTAGTGTTAAATGATAGCATTCTGAATTTTTCGAGCTGCCCAGCACTGGAAGAACTATGGATGAAGGGTTGCTACATCCAAGCTGATATGATCATGTCCCAGTCCCTAAAACGCCTCACCATACTTGACTGCATATTTTATCCAAATGAACGGGCTCGGATTTCTGTCCCAAGTCTAGTGACACTGGAATTAATTGAATGTTGGGGGAGGACTCCTTTGCTTGAAAGCATGCCATCATTAGTAACAGGATCTATTAAGCTTGCCGACTGTGATGATTGTTGTGGTAAAGAAGCTGGTGGTTCGTGTGTCGATGATTCCTGTGAAAATTGTAGTTCCATTGAGGATGACAGTGGAGATTGTGTGCTTCTCAATGGTTTGTCAGAGGCTAAAAGCTTGGCGTTGATAGCTGAACCTTGTGTGGTATGTTTGCATCTACTTTTTTTTCTCAGCTTTCATTGTTATTTATGAACTGTGATACATTATGTCTCTTACACCATATCATCATTTGACATTTCTGAAGTAGCAGCTATGCAAGTGGTTTGCTTGCACCTGTACATTATATGGATTTAATTTCCAGTGACTGTATTCATATTGTGTAATGTATTACTTCTGAAATCATACTTTGTGCTTTGCAAGCACAGGTTTAATGTTTTATTGGAATAAATCTTTCAAATCTATTTTATGTGGTCAATTATACATATTCACGTTCGAGAAATATTATGTACAATTTTATATGTTATGCAAGGGGGTAAAAGTGAACTTATAAAATCTGATATGGGTTACAAGCCTCTTTTTTCGCTTTGGCCAAATCAGATTTTGTTTTTCAATACTTGTGGGAGCTTCATTTACTTTGGTAGCATCACATCTTGTACTTCAAAAAAAATAAAAATCTTGAGATATTCTTACCCATTTGCATTTTCTGTAGTTTATCCTCAAAAGAGATTTGATGTGGTGTCCAACCTTTAGCAAGTTAAAAACCTTGTTACTCAATGATTGGTGTATGAAGGCCAATCTTGGTGCACTCATGTGCTTTCTCCAACATACACCTGTTCTCGAGAAGCTTACGATCCAGCTTTCTCAGGTATATGCTTCATAAATCTGATAGATGTTTCCATTTAAGTTATCATGCATGATTTAATGTAGTATTTTTGCTCCATACACTTGCAGGCACCCAGCAGTCGGATGGGGACTGAAGGAAGCTACAATCTGACGGGGCAACCGTTTGCATCTAACAAGCTTAAGGTACTTGAAATCAAGTGTGAGAAGATTGATGAGAGGGTTCACAGAATTTTAACGTTCTTGAGTACCTATAGCATACATGTTGAGCAAATCAATATCCAGCAGAATATTGTATCTTCTGAAGGTTAGTAGGTTCTTGACACTCGTACCATCTAGGCCCCAGCTGCACTTCTATTGATTAGTAACTAGAACGATCATGTTGAGCCTACAGAGCCCAAGGATTTTCCTCAAGAACCCAGAGCCGGACCTTCTCAAGCGCGAACTCCGCGTGTGTTGCCCTCGCAGAATGCTCAGTTGAGGAGCATGGCTGAGCAGATTGTAGTCAGGCAGGAGCAGATCGAAGTTGAGCAGCAGCAGATCCTAGCGCTTCTGGGGCAGATCCAGGTTGAACAGCAGCAGGTCATAGCGCATCAGGAGGAGATCCAAGCTGAGCAGCAGCAGATCATAGCTGGGCAGCAGCAGCAGAGGCACCTCTTGACTCAGATCTTGGCCTGGCTCCAGGAACATTCAGCTCGGAAGACTCCACCAGCTGCTCCTTGTGCTGCAGGCTCAGCTCACACAGAGCGTCTGGAGTGACATGGCGCATTTGCAGAGACTTTGATCATCCATTGTCACTACGTTTCAGCTAGTCCCTATGCATATGTCAGTTTATCTTGTTAGGCACTTACCTGTTGGAAGTTGGAGAAAACGTTGCATGTTAGATGATCTTCGGTGAATGGGATTATGCTATGGATGATGGGACATACATAGCATATGTTTTCTTACATATTTGTGTGATGATGCACATTTATCTCTCTCTATATATAGTTTTGATTTTTTTTATGTGATGATATTAACTGTTGCACACTGTGTTTTCAAGCTGAAGCTCTGTCCTTGATATCGTCTATATTGCTCTTCGGCATGAAAACACAACTGCCAAGGAGCAAAAACTTAGTGTTTCATGTCAGATTCTCCTAGGGCATATTGTTGATGCTTCAAACAAGTGTCTTCGTTGGAGCATCAGACCAGATTTATATTGGAAACAGTCTCTTGCCATACATGGTCTCTAGGAGTATGACACAATCTACAACTGTCTTCCTGGAAGCATAATGTCAAAACTTTTCAGGAATCACCAGTGCAGGGATCTGACACATAATCAACATTTCTTTTTGTCAATCAAACACAAAAAATCTCGAAAGCACATGACAGGCAATCAACGTTCAAAAACGGAGTAGACGGAGAACTACCATATATGCATACTACGTACTCCTGTTATAAGCAAACTGCAAGAAGCCATATATACAGATTAATCCCCAAAATCAACCAAAAGAATCGTTTGTTTCTAGCAGATGAATCAATCGTACGTGCCGCTGTCCTGTAATCAACTATCCTTGTTCAGGTAGGCGAACTCGATCGTCATGATCAAACTACCTCCAAAGATTCCCCCTCGACCGTCTTCGCCGGCTGCTGCTGGCTCTGACCAAAAGCGGCCGCCGGCATTGCGGCCCCCATGAAGCAGCGCCCATGCCGCCGCCGCTGCTGGTACTGACCAGGAAGGTCCGCCGGCGACGCGGCCCCCGTGGAGTTCTGCCCCTGCTGGCCGTCGTGGTGAAGAAGACACGCCGGCTGCGGCGGAGGCGGCGCCTGCGACGACGCCTCAACGCGCTCTTGCCCGAGATCACCGACGCTCCCCGGCGACAGCAGCGCCACGACGGCGTTGATATAGCCTGCCGGGACGGCGGCCCGGACAGGCTTCTTGTTCCCGTCGGGCCCCACCGTGACGCCGTCCTCCCCGTAGATCCCCCTCAGCTCGTCGTCGGTGGCGCGCGGGGTGACGTAGAGCATGTAGAGCGCGGGCACGCCCTTCTTGCCGGCGCCGTCGTCCTTGGCGCTGGTGAATTCGTGCGCGACCCACGGCGTCTTGTCCTTCCTGGACGGGCCGCGGAAGAAGACGAAGTAGGTCCTGACCCCGCCCCCCTCGGCCTTGCTCCGGTCCACCCGCCAGCACCCGCCGGTGCCGACTTTGCGGTCGGGGCGCTTGGCCGCCGCGCCGGGGCTCTGGAACCTGGTCTCGCAGAGGAACCACCAGGTGCGCTGGCCCGCGCGGGCGCTCGCCGGCGGGTGCCGCCGCCGCAGCGCGTCGGGGCTGTCGCTGTAGATGTCGGCGCGGGCGACGAACCCCCGCGCGTCGGCGGGCACCTCCTTGCCGCCGGCGATCCAGCGGTCGAGGAGCGCCACGCTCTCCTCCCGCGTCGGGCTGAAGTAGACGCCGGGGGGCAGCCGCGGCGGGTTGAGGCTGTGCGCGCCGCCGCGCGCGAGCGGATCGGGCGTCTCCGCCACGCCCATGGCGGCGGATGTTGGTTTCTTGGATGCTGCTACCACTTTTCTTGCTTTCTTGAGGGCAAGCGTGCGTTGTGTGTGAGGAGGGATGGGGCGGGCGTGCCGCTTGTTTATTGGGGGACGCGCTTCGGATCTGTCTCCTCGTCCCGAGACCGGTCCCAGTGTCAATGTTGGGGAAATCTACCGCGCGTGACGGCGTGAGGGCAACTCCAACATACTGTACGACGCCAGACGATCGGTGCTTGTCCGTTCGAGGGTAAACATATAGAGCAAACGGATGGATGTCTGCTTTTTATCCGCTTTCGATCGGATCGATGTCTGTTTTTTATCCGCGGACAAAGACAAATTATTCATTCCAATAAACAGAGTTTACCCATTTCAATCAACAGAGTTTGCTCATTTTACTCATTTCAATGAACAGTGTTTACTCATTCCGAACAAATTATTTCACTAATTTAAAAGGGTTTTTATCATTTATGCCATCGGTTGTGTCTCACTACTCAGTTTTGCCATTAGAAGTTACAACTACTCAAAAATGCCATCGACCCGTGAGATGCTTGCTCAAAATGCCATTAGATATCTCAAAAATGATGTCGTTCTGTTAGATGTTTGCTCAAAATGCCATTAGACATTGTTATTTTCACGTCAAACATGTTGATCATGTTATATGACAAAAATAAGCCTAGACCCATATGTTAGTTCTCTCTATCTCAGAATGATAAGTGTGGCCCCACTTGTTAGGAGTAACCAAGTGAATAATTTTACAGGAAAATAAGAACGTTGTTGAGATCAAGTGAGCCCCACACTTTATTGTAGTGAGATAGAGGGAGAAATGGCATGTTGGTCCATAGGTATTTATATCATTATAACATGTCAAAAGAGATTTGAGATCACAATAATGGTGTCTAGTAGCATGTTTGAGCATGTGTGTAATGAAGTGATGTCATTTTTGAGCAGTTGAAATTCATAGTGGCAAAACTGAGTAGTGGGATACAACCGGTGGCATAAATGATAAAAACCCAATTTAAAAATAAATATTTCACTCATTTACAAATTGATTTTATTATTTAAAAATACATTTTTCATTTATTTCAAACAACTGATTTCACTCAACTGAAAAAATAAAACTTATTTCACTGATTTGAAGTACTAGATTCCACTCGTTTTAAAAAACTGATTTCACACATCACAATTTTTTTATATTTTAAAACTATATACACTCGTTTCAAGAAACTAATTTCACTCATTTCGGAAAACATATTACATTCAGTCAATTGAAATACTATATTTCACTTGTTTCAAAAAAGTGATTTCACTCATTACAAAAGATAGATTTCACTCATTTCACTAGTTTCATAAAAGCGCATTACACTCACAATATACAGAAATAAATAAGGATTTTTCACAGAAATAATGTTTCAATTTAAAAACTATTTCACTCATATAAAAAATATCTTTCAAACACATATTTCTCTGAACTAATCAAAATCTATGAAATTACTGAAATTAGATTTTTGAACTAAGTGAAATCTATGAAAATAGCTATTTTTGAAATGTGTGAAACATGTTATTTTTAAATTGAACTGACAAACAAAATAAAATATGTATCATATATCTGGAAAATACAACTTTCACATACTTTAAATAACCAATTTGAGTGATTCTCGCCAAAGTCACATGCAAAGAGTTTTGCATGATTCCACACACTCTTGTGTTTGGATTAATCATGTATTCCATGGTATGTAAAACAACCAGATATGTCCGATACTCCCAAGATGTTGGGAGTATAGATACCAAAGTGATCAAAAGTACTAATCATGGGACAATAGTGAAAAGGGTCATTGAGTACTAAAGTAGCACTGATGACAAGTTTTCTCGTAAGGGGATATCATCAGGGACGAATCTAGGTGGGAGGGGGGCGAGACCCCCCCCCCTAACGATCGCCTCGTCCCTTGACAGCGATGACGTTCGCTAATTTTTCTACGTGCGCACTTGATCGTAGCATGCTTCGCCCCCCTATCCCTCTTCGGCCTTTTTATCAACGGTGAAGCCCAAGCACATGTGTAGTCCATTTGCAAGTTAACAACACAAAGTCCACGTACGAAGAATATGCAGCCCATCGTGGTCTCTTTCATCAAAAGAGGCCATCGTGGAAGACAAAGGTTGGTTAGTTGCAGCCACTACGCGCACGCACAAATCTAAAATAAACGCATCTATCGCTGCTAATCTCTTCTTTTCCAAGCCGCTAGGGGCTGTAGACCTGCTGCGATTGGATCTTTCCATCGCCCTCAGGCTGTCGCGCCGCCATCTAGAAGGGGAGAAGGGAAGGGGACGCCGGGACAGACAGACGTCGGTCTACGGACCACGGACAGGTTGCCGGCATGCCGGACGCACGGATGAGCGGCAACAAGATGAGGGAAAAAGGTAGTTTATTTTCACATCAGATTAGTTCGTGCCATTACAAATTATAGAAGTATAATCATACACTATAGGCATTAAGAATCAAATTATGTCATTTTCAGTTATTTATTTGTGCTTGTGTAGACATGAAGAGCAGAAGAGGAAGTGAGCGGAATCAAATCATATATTTTAAACCTAGTTGAACCAGCTCTCAACTGTCGGAATATGATGCTACTGCAAACGATGTGCAAACTGACGAAGGAAACCGACCTAATCCTAACTAAGACTAAATACTTCAATTGGTGCCATGGCGTAAGCGAGAAGTATTTAATTTCAAACATTTAGAATTTCTTAATACTACATGTCATCTAATAATTTTTCTCTATTGATTACATCAGGTGGTTAATGTCCAAATCATCTCCCTTCAGAGGAAATGATGAATACGAGGATTCCAAGACCCAAGGTAATAGACGGAACATAATTTAATTGTTATGCAAACTCCTAATCAAACAATTATGCCAATAATAAAATTTCATGAATCTACATCTCTTGTGTTGTTGTCTTTCTTTTAGTTTGCTATACCATTTTCCTATCATTGTAAGAGTCGGGTTAGTTCTATTAAGAAATTAGTATAAATATTTTTTTTTGCGGAGGTAAAGGGGTTAACCTAAGGAAAAAAAATCTCTTGTGCCTTTGTCTTCGCCCCTCCTATGTTCCAATCCTGGCTTTATCCCTGGATATTATGAAGAGTTCGTTGTAAAAGGTTACATCGATACCGTCTTCATCATTTCTCCATGCGATTTTCGATTTAAATCGAGTGTTTTGTGTAACAAACAATATGATGGCACAGTTAGTTAGAATTGTTCTAAACAAGTTACTGTGGTGAATTCTATAACAGGGGCTAAGTATGTTGCCGCTTTGGAAGTGACAAAGAAGATGTTGAATCATATAGTTAATTCATGAACTTAGTATGGTTCCAAGAAGGCTTTGGTCAATGGGACACTATTGCAGATAGTTGCTCCATAGCTCAGTCTAACTGTCTGAGGATCAGGTTTCGACCAATGATTCACATATATACAAAGCCAAGTCCGCACAAAATATGAATTTCGTGAAAGCGTGAAAACGCAAGGATATTTTACTTGTTACAAAAAAGTGATTTCACTCGTTACAAAAGATAGATTTCACTCATTTCACAAGTTTCATAAAACGCATTACACTCACAATATATAGAAATAAATAAGGATTTTTCACAGAAATAATATTTCAATTTAAAAATATTTCACTCATATAAAAATATCTTTCAAACACATATTTCTCTGAAATAATCAAAATCTATGAAATTAGATTTTTGAACTAAGTGAAATCTATGAAAATAGATATTTTTTGAAATGTGTGAAACGTGTTATTTTGAAATGTGACTGACAAACAAAATAAAATATGTATCCTATATCTGGAAAATACAACTTTCATATACTTTAAGTAACCAATTTCACTCACTGAAACAATCAGTTTGACATATTTTGAAATAACATGTTTCATATATTTGAAACATTGAAATTTAAACATGTTTAAAATATATCCAAGATTGTTCTTGCTTTAAAGGTCTTTGCGCCAGGAGTTCAAATATATCAAAAGTTTCAGAAACGAAATTATGTTTTAAAAGATGTGAATGGTTTAACTTAATAAACGTAGAGTAAATTTGTTGTAAGAGAAGAGAGGGTGGACATGTCCTAAAAAAATAGTGCGTGTGTGTAACATCCCAAAATTCTAAATTTTGGAATGTTATAATAAATAGATAGAATTGATTGCTTGCTGTTGTGCTGAGTGAAATTGAGTGAAATTTGAAACTTTTGAAAGTTAAACGAGAGGGAATAAAATGACTTTCCCAAAACTTTCACTTTGCTTTTTGATCTCCGAGGGAATTCAAATTCTTTTCAACACAAAACCCTAGAGTGAAGATAATATGACTTCTTCCATTTATTTTAAATGATAAAGGGCTTTGAAAGGATTTTGAATTTCTTCCTCGAAATATTTTAAATTCAAGAAAACTTTATGCGACTCAATGATTTTCCAGAGAGAAGATAAAATGACTTCTTCAAAATATAGGAAATATGAGTTGGAAGTTTTTCTGAAATTTTCTGCAACTCAATTTCAATATTGAGTTATTTGGTTTTTATTCAAATTATTTTTCTCCAAAAATATATTACATGGAAAATAGGGTAACATGATTCCCTACAGCAAAAAATTGGAGATAAATATATTTGAATTATTTTTGGTATTTTAAAGTGATTTTATTGGATTTTATTTGCAACAGTAGGACCTTTTTATTTATTAGATTTTGTGGACATTTTATTTGGCAGTAGGAAAATGTTCATGTTGTAGGGCTTATTGTTCTGCAAATTTTGATATATTATATGCCTATATAATATTTTATTTTTATTTTATTTTATTCGTTCTTCTGTCTGTTAAAAAAATGTTTATAAAAAGAAAAAAAAATACCCTCGCCGAACTGGGCCGGCCCAGCACCCGAGCCAGGCCCAGCCCAGCCACCCCGTCGCCTTCCTCCTCCAGCACGTGACCACCGTCGCCGCCGTGTCCCGAACGGACTCTGCCGCCACCGCCTCTCTCCTCGCCCCCTTCCCCAAGCAGCCCGAGTCCCCGCCCGCCTTTATAAGCCGCCGCCGCCCCGTTCCTCCCCTCGCATCGCACCGCCGCCGCATCGCCAAGCCGCCGCCGCCGCCGCAGCCATTGTTCGCCGCCGCTGCCGTTGCTGTCTCCCCTCGCCGCAGCCACGCCTCGCCTCCCCTCGCCGCAGCCGCGCCTCGCCGCCCCGCTCCTCGCCGCTCGCGCCACGTCCGCCGCCCGCGCTGCGCCTCGCCGGAATAGCCGCCGTCGCCGGAGCCGGCGACTCACTCGAACCGATCGGTTCGATCCCCAAAAGCCGGTTTTCGTCGGGAAAACCGTTAGGTATTAACCGCCCCGTTTTTTTTTCTGTTTTAGTTAGGTTTTAGTTTAGATCGGTTTATTTTTTTAGGGTTTAGTTATACAGTGAATGTTCACTGGTTAAGCCCTAATAGCGAGCGTTCGCTCGGTAGTCTTTTTCTTTTTCTTTTAATTTCGGCCAGGGACTTGTCTGTAATTACTATTTTTACAGATTAGCCCCTAAACTTCAAACGGCCATATCTTTTTACTCGTTGGTCCAAATTCAACGAAACCAACGCCCACGTCTTCGTTACGAAGCCCTCTTTCCAGTAATACAACTCAAACATGTTTTTGAGAAGTTTAAAATTTGAATTCAACTAGTTTTAGATTTGAACTTGTTTTGATCATAACTTGAGTTTTGTAGCTCCGTTTGAGTTAATTCGTTTTGCAAATCGAAGCTCTTGACCTAAACTTTCTGATAAGGCCAAATTCACATAATTTTGGTACTGTTGGAAAATGTTTTGTGTTTCAAGAGTCATTCGTTTGTTTTCGAAGTTTTCCAAAGTGTTTATTCGTTCTGTCCGATCTTTTTGAGTGATTGCTTATGTGTGGTTACCATTGCTTGCTTGCGATAGATTGACCGGTGTGTGACGAGTAGACCTATCCAGAGTTTTGAGTGCGAATCATCTTCATCAACATTGCAGGCAAGTAACACTGTGATCATGCTTTCCAATTACCCAGTTTTCATTGCATTAGTCAAAACTCCTCACACATTGCATGAGTAGGATCAATTAACTTGTGGGATTGGGAAGTAGTTTGTGGTAGTACCTATTACCTGCATTACATTCAAACCCTGGGAGTTACTTCTACGTTTGCTGTTAGGACATGCTATGCTCGTAGACGTGGTTTGGGTTTGAGTGAAATCCATGACAGATGTGAGTTGTTAATTAATGGTTCAACTTAAGGTGGCAACTTTAATACACATCTGGGTGGATTGAGGCACTTGGGTATTCCAGGATTGCCTGTTTTTCTTTTGGACCGCCACCCAGGCTCAAAGGGATCATAAGATTTTTCATGCTAGAAACTTCCGTGTGCAGCCACATGCCATTATGGGCTCTGGCATAGTTGAGTAAGTTGTGGGAAACCTTTCCATGATGGGCTAGCAGATGTAGTTGGGTTTTGTAGGTGTATCGGCCTATCTATCTGGTTAAGGGGACCTCTTCGGAAAGACTGTGTCTCGGTCATCCGTTTCTCAAACACCATGCAGTGCGAGAAACCAAACGGAGGCGATCGAGTCTTGTGGGGAAAGTGCACAAACCTCTGCAGAGTGTACAAACTGATCATGATTAGCCGTGTCCCCGGTTATGGGCATCTTGAGTATCTGGTACTTGGATTTTCATGTGCATCTCAACATGTTACTCTAATTTAATTTTGTTGGGTTTAATGATTACTTTTAATTGGGGTTGAGAGGATGTCTATCTTCTCAACAATTTTTCAACTACCATGATAGTTAATTAAAATGCATTCCTTTGAAGTAGGGAAAAATTGGTTTTACGCAAAAACCTTTACCTTACAGCCTCCACCAGCCAAATATGCATGTAGTTGTAGGCTTTATTCATCATTATCATTACAATGTGAATTTGCCAGTACATTCAATGTACTGACCCATTTTTCGGGCTGCAACATTTTATGTTGCAGGATTATCTTACGACGAGTAAGTGATACGTTAGGGGTTACGATTTCTACACTCAACTTTGCCGTTGGTGTTGATGGGAATCCACAACCTTTGTTGCTTCCGCTATGATCGATTGAGGTAATAGTATTTACGTTACTTAATACATGTGATTTACCTCTGTTATAAATCCAGTTTGTACTGTGTGTGTCAGCATACCGATCCAGGGATGACACAGAACACAGAGACTTCGGTCCATTCGGATCGTGGTCGCTACAAGATGGTATCAGTGCACATGTTGACTGTAGGACGTGACCCTAGAAACTAGCCAGACCATAGGAAAGGTTTTCTCTAAAACTATCTTTTTCAAAAGGATTCTTATCTCTCTTCTTTTTCTGAGCTTTGTCAAAATCTTCCCTTTGACCCTAAATAGTTAGACAATACCCTTTACTATTTGGACCACTTCGGAGTAAAGAGTAATTCACTATGCATTGGAAGTGTTGAAGCTACAACAATGGATACTCCGAATGTTTGAAGAGTTGACAACTTTGAGGAGATAGGATAACCTTTAGAAGACCAAACCCCTGTTATGTGCTTACGTTAGCTGCGACGATTGCGAGCCGTCATTTGTTTGATGTTTTCTGACGGCCACAAACTAAAACCCGTCTTTTCAAAACCTTTGTTTGTATTGAGTGTATCTCTCCCCACCTTCCCAATCTCATCCCAAAACCCTTGGACCCAATAGAGGATGACTGAAGATAGACTTGAAGTCTTTGGACCAATGACCCAACCGGAGGCAGAGTTATGGATACGAAACATGGAGGATCACTTCAGGAGAAATTTGGTAGCAAGGAAGTATGATGTTCAATACGCTCTTCAGTACTTTACAAAAAGTGCTGCAACATGGTGGAAGATGCATCAAGCCATACAAGGATGTAATAGAACAGAAAATTGGGAAGAATTCAAGAAGACCCTGTTAGGATCCCGTCTCATCCGCAAGCGTGGTGACAAACCGAAGAAGAAACTTTGTGCCTGTAAGATTTGTGGAGAAATAGGACACACCCAGGAGGAGCACAAGGATGAATGCCCTAATTGTGAAGGAAGTCACCTAGCTGAAGAATGCCCAACTAGGCAGATTACTTGTTTCTTGTGTGAAGGGACTACCCATTACCCTGCTCAGTGCCACATTTACCCCATGGTGCAACGAACTGTCCAGCAGAAGAAAGAAGCAATGAAAGAAGTCCTCAAGGAAACCCTAAGGGAATCCGCGATGGAGGTAGATATTGACGACCCTGATGGAGAAGGACTAGACAGATATTACTCCCGTGCTTGCTACTCATGTGGATAGAAAGGACATCTTTCACAGCAATGCACTAGGGAAAGTCAGGAGTATTTGGGAGACATCCCGACTGAAGAAGTGGAGTTTGATCCACAAAAGATAGAAGAATTGATAGGAACGAAGAAGTCAAGAAAGAGGAAGAACATGTGTCCCCAGAAGAACCCAATTTCTGCGGAAAAGGACCTAAGTGACATCACATGTTATCGGTGCAAGGATTTAGGTCATTATGCTAGCAACTGCCCAACCAGGAAGCGAAGAACCTAGTGAACCAGGACAGTCGCCATGAAGTCCTTAGATTGGTATTATGCCATTAGTCTACACTACAAGGAAGTAGAGCATTTTACTAAGAGAAGTTTTAGACCAGAGGAAAGTTGATCTGAGCAGTTGAGATTTTGAAATTAGAATGAAGCATGTAGATTAATATGGAATACACCTTTATTACAATGTTGAGTTGAGTATGGAAATAACATTGTAATAGTTCGTGAAGCAATATAAGTTGATACTTTTGGAATCCAAGAAGGAAGTGGAGATGTTTGGATCTCATCGCCATGAGTTGTTGGATGAATGTTAGTGCCTCTCTTGCTATTCTCACCCTGACTAAAACCTAGAACCCTTGGAGTAGTTGACCCCAAACCTTTCTCGGACAAACAAACACAAGGAAATACCTACATTGTCCTGAGTGCCCTTTTATCTTATGCCAACAGATGACCACCCTTTACGAGTCTTTTCTCAAAGGCCCGGAAACCATCATGACCCTGACTAGCGATCAGGATTATCCAAAGATCCTGAAGGACATGATGAAGCATATTCAACTGGAAGGAGATGCAGTTTACAAGGGTTATCCCTTCATGGAGAAAGGAGTTGAACTTTGGTACGTGGAGGTACACCTCCACCGTGTGAAAGGAGTTTGCCCAAATACTATGGGTCAATACTTTTTCATCTCTCGAGTTCCGCGAACAACGTTCTTCGACTCTGTTCGTGAAGCTGCTATGGAGGCCATACGTCAGATTGGAGAAATACTCGAAGCAAGACTTCGTTTTACCCAGGGATGCCTGAGTATGATGCATGCAGAGATGATGGAGATGAAGCACACGACCAATAGGATGAAGCAAAAGATTGATGGATATAAGAATCACATTGCACAATTCCAGTGGGATTGAAGCATCCTTAGCTAGGACGAACGGATATAGATGGAAGAAATTTTTGACCATACCAGACTATCTGGATAGTAGAAATTGTAGTGATGCACCCTTGGAAATTGGAGTATTGAATACTGGTTCAAGAAGTAATAAAAGATTTGATATGAGGAGAATATGGATTATGGATGAACCGGTGCATTTTGTTTAGTGGTACCTCACTGTGTGAACCCTGGACCCATAGGAAGGAATGTGTTGCCCCAATTAGTGGAGTTTGCACAAATAAGTTGGAGTTTATTTTGATATGAAGCTTACCCCAAAAGTATGAAGGAAAGAAGTACAATTGGATTTTTAAGAGGGTGTAAAGCTGGAGTATGGAACTAAAGTGACCCCAAGGATTGAGTTATGGATACACAAGTTCTGACGTGGACCCTTTAGCCGAGGACCTAAGGAGGCTACATAATCACAAGGGAACCACGAGACTTGTCAGAAGTGTTATGTTTCTGCTGTAGTAAAGCAGTGCATTTTGCTATAGATTGTACCAAGAAGAAGGAGTTTTGTGCTAAGTATGGGAGTTGAAGCCTGCAATGGAAATGCAGTAGACCGTAGTAAGTTGAGAATCGATGAAGTTAGCAGCCTGGTATTGATTTTGGATTTTATGAGTTGTTACTCTATAGTGATGAGTGAAGACATGATGCATGGAAGAAGATTTTTGAAGAAACTAGTGTTATTCATTTTAAGTGTGGTAGAATCCAACACCGTTATCTGAATACACTAGCTAGTGGTTAATTACGTCAGACTTGGAGTGGATTGCCCAAGGATGAGTCTGAGTAATTACATCATAGTTTTACCCCAGAGAAGTAAAGGATAATTGGATGGATTTGAGAAAGCCAAGGAAGTTGGATGTCGGAAGAATGATCAGTTGCAACCTGATGATGAGACCAAGTGTTGCTAGTGATGAGATGGGCCATAACCCATAGGCCCCGGACCTATCAGGAAAGCAAGCACACTCTTGCTGAAGGAAAACCCCTGGTAGAAGTTACGACCTTTGCCAATAGACGATCTTATAGGTGGTTACGTTAAACCCGAGGGTTGACAAATGTTAGATGTTTTATTTGGCTTACAGAATCAATGGTTATGTTCGAACTCAGTTCGTCAACAAGAGAAATTCCGCAATGCTTGTGAGGATGACCGAGTGTTAGAATGCGAGATTCGCTAAACCATATACAAGGTAATGATTTGGGTGCGGGATGGATTGATCACCATACCGACTTACTCTTATTATTCGCCTTTGTTATACGGGATGGTAAATCTGAGTGACTTACCTATAGTAGAGAGACGACGATGTCAAAACCTTGTTTAAACCTTAGAATGGTATAGAAGTTTTTCCCTTGTACACGGCATGCTGTTGCCAACCGTAGGGTATACGGTGAGGATGAAGCCCAGACCCGTTTTCTGCAGGGACCCTGTTAATTTGGTTGATGACCACCATGAGATATCGATATTTGTTTAGTATTGGCGCCAGACCTGTCAGTTAAGAAGAACCAGTCCTGAAAGAGCCTTACCAGGATGAAAGGATACAAGGATTGAGGACAAAGACTTTGCCACTACCGAAAAGAGCCAGAGAAGGAAATACCCTGAAGATTGAGAAGACTGACGCTATCAACCCAAAGGATGGAATACTTGAGTTTTGATGGAATTGTATCCATGTTCCTAAGTGTGGTAGCACACTAGGCCACATCAATCTTGGATTCGTTAGGAGACCCCCAAACCCTAACCTATTTCTTGCTAGCCTCTCCGAATCTCGAGGACGAGATTCATTTTAAGTGTGGTAGTTTGTAACATCCCAAAATTCTAAATTTTGGAATGTTATAATAAATAGATAGAATTGATTGCTTGTTGTTGTGCTAAGTGAAATTGAGTGAAATTTGAAACTTTTGAAAGTTAAATGAGAGGGAATAAAATGACTTTCCCAAAACTTTCACTTTGCTTTTTGATCTCCGAGAGAATTCAAATTCTTTTCAACACAAAACCCTAGAGTCAAGATAATATGACTTCTTCCATTTATTTTAAATGATAAAGGGCTTTGAAAGGATTTTGAATTTCTTCCTCGAAATATTTTAAATTCAAGCGACTCAATGATTTTCCAGAGAGAAGATAAAATGAATTCTTCAAAATATAGGAAATATGACTTGGAAGTTTTTCTGAAATTTTCTGCAACTCAATTTCAATATTGAATTATTTGGTTTTTATTCAAATTATTTTTCTCCAAAAATATATTACATGGAAAATAGGGTAACATGATTCCCTACAGCAGAAAATTGGAGATAAATATATTTGAATTATTTTTGGTATTTTAAAGTGATTTTATTGGATTTTATTTGCAACAGTAGGACCTTTTTATTTATTTGATTTTGTGGACATTTTATTTGGCAGTAGGAAAATGTTCATGTTGTAGGGCTTACTTTTCTGCAAATTTTGATATATTATATGCCTACATAATATTTTATTTTTATTTTATTTTATTCGTTCTTCTGTCTGTTAAAAAAAATGTTTATAAAAAGAAAAAAAAATACCCTCGCCGAACCGGGCCGGCCCAGCACCCGAGCCAGGCCCAGCCCAGCCACCCCGTCGCCTTCCTCCTCCAGCACGCGACCACCGCCGCCGTCGTGTCCCGAACGGACTCTGCCGCCACCGCCTCTCCCCTCGCCCCCTTCCCCAAGCAGGCCGAGTCCCCGCCCGCCTTTATAAGCCGCCGCCGTCCCGTTCCTCCCCTCGCACCGCACCGCCGCCGCATCGCCAAGCCGCCACCGCCGCAGCCATTGTTCGCCGCCGCTGCCGCTGCTGTCTCCCCTCGCCGCAGCCACGCCTCGCCTCCCCTCGCCGCAACCGCGCCTCGCCGCCCCGCTCCTCGCCGCTCGCGCCGCGTCCGCCGCCCGCGCTGCGCCTCGCCGGAATAGCCGCCGTCGCCGGAGCCGGCGACTTGCTCGAACCGATCGGTTCGATCCCCAAAAGCCGGTTTTCGTCGGGAAAACCGTTATGTATTAACCGCCCCGTTTTTTTTCTGTTCTAGTTAGGTTTTAGTTTAGATCGGTTTATTTTTTTTAGGGTTTAGTTATACAGTGAACGTTCACTGGTTAAGCCCTAATAGCGAGCGTTCGCTCGGTAGTCTTTTTCTTTTTCTTTTAATTTCGGCCAGGGACTTGTCTGTAATTACTATTTTTATAGATTAGCCCCTAAACTTCAAACGGCCATATCTTTTTACCCGTTGGTCTAAATTCAAAAAAACCAACGCCCACGTATTCGTTACGAAGCCCTCTTTCCAGTAATACAACTCAAACATGTTTTTGAAAAGTTTAAAATTTGAATTCAACTAGTTTTAGATTTGAACTTGTTTTGATCATAACTTAAGTTTCGTAGCTCCGTTTGAGTTAATTCTTTTTGCAAATCGAAGCTCTTGACCTAAACTTTCTGATAAGGCCAAATTCACATAATTTTGGTAATGTTGGAAATTGTTTTGTGTTTCAAGAGTCATTCGTTTGTTTTCGATGTTTTCCAAAGTGTTTATTCATTCTGTCCGATCTTTCTGAGTGATTGCTTATGTGTGGTTACCATTGCTTGCTTACGATAGATTGACCGGAGTGTGACAAGTAGACCTATCCAGAGTTTTGAGTGCGAATCATCTTCATCAACATTGCAGGCAAGTAACACTTTGATCATGCTTTCCAATTACCCAGTTTTCATTGCATTAGTCAAAACTCCTCACACATTGCATGAGTAGGATCAATTAACTTGTGGGATTGGGAAGTAGTTTGAGGTAGTACCTATTACCTGCATTACATTCAAACCCTGGGAGTTACTTCTACGTTTGCTGTTAGGACATGCTATGCTCGTAGACGTGGTTTGGGTTTGTGTGAAATCCATGACAGATGTGAGTTGTTAATTAATGGTTCAGCTTAAGGTGGCAACTTTAATACACATCTGGGTGGATTGAGGCACTTGGGTATTCCAGGATTGCCTGTTTTTCTTTTGGACCGCCACCCAGGCTCAAAGGGATCATGAGATTTTTCATGCTAGAAACTTCCGTGTGCAGCCACATGCCATTATGGGCTCTGGCATAGTTGAGTAAGTTGTGGGAAACCTTTCCATGATGGGCTAGCAGATGTAGTTGGGTTTTGTAGGTGTACCGGCCTATCTATCTGGTTAAGGGGACCTCTTCGGAAATACTGTGTCTCGGTCATCCGTTTCTCAAACACCATGCAGTGCGAGAAACCAAACGGAGGCGATCGAGTCTTGTGGGGAAAGTGCACAAACCTCTGCAGAGTGTACAAACTGATCATGATTAGCCGTGTTCCCGGTTATGGACATCTTGAGTATCTGGTACTTGGATTTTCATGTGCATATCAACATGTTACTCTAATTTAATTTTGTTGGGTTTAATGATTACTTTTAATTGGGGTTGAGAGGATGTCTATCTTCTCAACAATTTTTCAACTACCATGATAGTTAATTAAAATGCATTCCTTTGAAGTAGGGAAACATTGGGTTTACGCAAAAACCTTTACCTTACAGCCTCCACCAGCCAAATATGCATGTAGTTGTAGGCTTTATTCATCATTATCATTACAGTGTGAATTTGCCAGTACATTCAATGTACTGACCCGTTTTTCGGGCTGCAACGTTTTATGTTGCAGGATTATCTTACGACGAGTAAGTGATATGTTAGGGGTTACGATTTCTACACTCAACTTTGCCGTTGGTGTTGATGGGAATCCACAACCTTTGTTGCTTCCGCTATGATCGATTGAGGTAATAGTATTTACGTTACTTAATACATGTGATTTACCTCTGTTATAAATCATGTTTGTACTGTGTGTGTCAGCATACCGATCCAGGGATGACACAGAACACAGAGACTTCGGTCCATTCGGATCGTGGTTGCTACAGTGTGTACTTGTAGGAGCCGTACTAGGGCTTGATTTGACAAAGTGGGACTGAGAGGGTGTTTGTTTCCAGGGACTTATTGGTTTAGGGACTTAAAAAAGTCCCTATAAGTCACATCTAAATCAAACAAGAGGGACTTATAGGGACTTAAAGTGCGCATTTGGGACTTATGAAATAAGACTCTCAAGGAGGGACTTATAGGGACTTATAGTTGTTGTCGTGGGAACGATTCCGACAATAATGAGGTATAAGGTAAAGGAGCATGATCTATCGAGATGCACATGGGTGACACGGTGGTTTTAGCGAGTTCGGGCCTCTCGCGGTGGAGATAACAACCCTACGTCTCGTGCTCCGGAGAGGCTTTGTTTTATCTGAGTATGTATTCGGAGATTACAATGCGTGAGAGAGGGAGGAACAGATCCTCATGCCTGAGCTCAGTCCTGAGACTAATGGCGATAGAGAGATGGGAAGAATGAGAACCTGTCTAGTCTAGTGGTGGGGGTGGCTTATATAGAGTGCGCCACCCCCTCACCTCCTATGTTACAAAGTGGGGCATTGAAGCCATAATGTCATATGATGCTTCGACTCCCTTGTCGACTGTTGGTCTTTGCATATCCGAGTGAGTCAGTCGACCGAGTGGTCGACTGTCATCCGAGTGGGCGGTATGTTGCTTGTCTGACTGGATAGTACGTTGCTTGTCCGAGTGGATAGTATGTCTGTATGAAACTTATCTGGACCCACATATTGTGTGGACCCCATGCTTTATGATATTTCGACCCTTTGTGGGCCTACCTGTTATGTGTATCCCCAACATTAGCCCCCGAATCGATTGCGATTTTGTAGAACGAGTTTGTGAAAGACACAACTTGGCCCGAGTGATTACAGAAATACTCGGTACCTGTCATCGTGCTTTCAGACAACCAAGGTTTGAACAAAATCTCAATGGATTCTGGCACTGCACTTCCCGACTGATCTGGGGTAAGTGCCCGTAAGGACCAACTTGGTGACATTCGATCATCTCTCGGAAGAGGTTAACTCATGATCAGAGTATGGATGTGTCACTAAATCTGGGTAACAAGATTGACGTATGGACTGCTCTCTCGGAGAGATGCCATTCTTATCCCGGAGGAACGTCAATATAAGTAGACCCAAACTCGTGAGTTTCACGCTTTGAGTCCTAGAAGAAAACTCAAAACAGGTCCACGGAGGAGCGCTAAACTCACCTTATAGGAATTTTTCTGTAGTCGACCGGAGCCTTAGATGTGACGCCCGAAGACCGATGTCCCAGAAGATTCCAGATGTTCCGAGTTCTCCCGTGTGTTTCATTTGTGCTTGTGTTATTTATTTTGCATTGCATCATGTCATCATGCCATTATGACTTTAATTCTGTAACTCAACCAAATAAGTCGTGTGGACCTTCGGTCCATTTAAATCGAGGGAAGAGTGACTTCTCTTTATAACATATCCTCCTAATATTATGGAGCTATTATAAATAAATATTCCATTTGTTTGGAATTAACCCAAACACACTTGCATATATTCCCCATGTCTTTTCTACTTCAAGTTTCACCGTCAAAACCTTGTCTATAATTCTTATCCGTTTTATTGAGGCTCCTCGATAAATCCGAGCATTTTTTGGACTCTCCAAGCCTAGACCTTGTTCAAACCATTTGAATTAAATTCAAATGAATTTGAATTTAAACCTTGCCAATTGGCCTTTTCTATTTTCTCGGATCAAGCTAATTTTTATTAACCCGAGAAAAATAACCTCATGTGCAACTCTTTCCCTAACCCCCCTCTTTCTTTTCTTCTCTTTCTTTTGTTTTCTGCTAAAAAGAAGAAATAGGAGCCCAGCCGAAACTGGCTCCAACCCAGCCCGCACAGCCTCCCTGCAGCCTGCTTGAGGCCCGCGTGCGGCCTAACCTAGTTGGCCCAAGTGGCCCGGCCGACCTCTGCCTTATCCCCTTCTTCCCTCGCCCGATCCCTCCTCTCGCTCTTCCCTCGCGCCGCCAGAGGCCCCGATCCCCAGCCTCCTTCTCGATCCCCTTGCGCCCGCGTCTCCTCCTCCCTCCTACCGTCGGGCGCAGCTGCTCCCTGCTTCCCCGCCGCCAGGAGCTTCCTCGAGCCGGCCCTTCCCCGCCTCCTCGCAGGGAACCACACCCTGCCGCTGCTCTCCCTCGCGCAACTCCGAGCCCGACCGCCTCCGGCCACCACTCCTTCTCCTCGCCGGCCTCACTGCCGCCCGAGGCCATCCAGCCACCGCCGCCGGGCGCTGTCGTTACTGCCATCCCGCGCCGTTCCTCCAGCACCAGCGCCTCGCCGTCCTTCATCTCCGCCGCACCCTCCTGCAACTCCGGCGAGCGCCGCCCCATCGACCTTCCTCCGCGCCGGCGACCATCTGCGCCGCCCCGCCTCCCTGCTTCCCCGGCCTCCGTGGTGGGCATCGGGGCTGCTCCACCCGCCGACCTCCTCAGCTCGTCTGCTTCCGCTTCGTCAGATCAGCCATGGCCATGGAGTCTCAAGCCCCTGGCTGCTTCGCCTTCCGTCGTCGAGAGCAGGACGATGAGCGTGGGCCTCATCCAACCTCCCTCTGCCTCGCCCAAGTCCCGCTCCATCGCGCCTGGCCACCGTTCGATCTCCACCTGCTTGGTCGAGACTGTACCCTTGCTGGTTTGGGTTACCACCCGATGCTGCCTCCGAGCACCTTGGTTCCATATCCGAGGCCTTTCGCGTTGCTTTGTTTTGGATGCGCCCTCTCCGACAGATGAACGTGTACGACTACACAAGACGATGTGCCAAGTTCAACTACGCCCGACGACATGTACATCTTCGAACGAGAACGCCTACACGGCGACACGTCAAGTACCACTACCGTCGCCGAAGAACCGTGAACGAAAACGCCAACGTGTACGACTACCGTCGCCCCGAAAACGAGGGATTCGCCAAGTACCTCTCCGAAACGGAACGAGTACCTCTACGTCAACGACGACCCCGACGCCCCGTGTACGACTACGAACGGAACGACTACTTCCCTCTACAAACGTGTACCACGACACGCGAGAACGACTACTTCCACTACATCCCTCGACGACTCGAACCCCTCCGAGAACGCACGCTTCGAAGGTATACCCCGAGTCGAATGCCGATGCGGTGAACGTATGCTTGTGGTTGTATGAGATGTTTCCCTTGTGTGCACCGTGCCCGATCCGTCTTTTGTCATGCTCCTCGGTTGCCTCGTCGCCGACTCGTGGGAACCCGGTGACGGGATCACCCCACCTTTCTTCTTGCATGACACGCTCTCCGTCATCTTTTGCACCAGTCTCTCAACGAGTTACCGGAACCGATATGTTGCGTGGCATCATTTTCGGATTCGCCGCCGTGGCCCCTTTCATTCCACCATGGTGACAAATACTTCTCATCTTCATGTCAACTTTTAATAAAAAATTGCATAAAACTTGATCATGTCATCCGCATCATGTTAACAACATTAAAATGTGTGAATTGTTGTTTGCTTAAAATTGCTAAACATGCATATGGGGATTTTCCGGAATTGTTGTTGTAGTTTCCGGCCTCATTTAAACATGTTGCTTGTGTTGTTTTTCTGTGTTTCCTACCTTGCCATGCATTGCTTCCTGTATAGACTTGTCATGCATCATATCTTGCCATGTATTGCATCATATAGACTTGTGTTGTTTTTCTGTTCTTCCTACCTTGCCATGTATTGCTTCCTGTATAGACTTGTCATGCATCATACCTTGCCATGTATTGCATCATATAGACTTGTGTTGTTTTGCTGTGCTTCCTACCTTGCCATGTTTTGCTTCCTGTATAGACTTGTAGTGCATCCTATGTAGACTTGTGTTGCATCATACTTGATTGAGCATATTGTCATGTCTCGTGTGGTGTGTTTACCGTGTTGCTTGTTTCTTTCCGGTTTGCTTCCCTCGTTAGCTTCGGGTTCGTTCCGGAGTTGTGATGTTCTGTTCGACTACTTCATGGACCCATTCTTCTTCCTTGCGGAATCTCAGGCAAGATGACCATACCCTTGGATACCTTTACTACCATTGCCATGCTTAGTTGTCTCGATGCTATCGTTACATGTCGCGCTACCCATCTTTTATGTCAGCCTCTCCTTGTTGCCATGAAACCTCTAACCTTTGAAACCTTCCTACCAAAACCATTGTTTGGCTATGTTACCCGCTTACTCAGCCCCTCTTATAGCGTTGTTAGTTGCAGGTGAAGATGAAGATCGTTCCAGGTGGGAACTTGTTGTTGGAATATCACAATATCTATTATTATTATTAACACACCTATATACTGGGCATGGGTGGAAGGCTTGGCCTTTTGCTCGGTGTTTTGTTCCACTCATGCCACCTTAGGCGCCGATAAACTGACATTATGTTCCTTGATTTTGCGTTCCTTACACGATGGGTATATGGGGACCCCTTGACAGTTCGTCTTTGAATAAAACTCCTCCAGCAAGGCCCAACATTGGTTTTAATTTGCCTCATAATAATAACTTAAATTAATTAATTAAATTTGCATAGGGGTTCGCGTCCCCGAGTATTCTTTTCTACATAGCAGGGGGGCCAGTGCTGATGGTGTTGGTCCCGAACGAGGAGATTGCGGGGCCACCTTGGGGAAACCCGAGGGCTGGTTTTACTCGTAGGATCACCTATCCGGTTGTGGCCTGAGACGAGATACGCGCGGCTACTATCAGGGTGTCGGCACGCCGGGAGGTCTTGCTGGACTTGTTTTACCATTGTCGAAATGTCTTGTGCACCGGGATGTCGAGCCTGATCGGATTTCCCTAAGATAAGGGGTGATGATATTATATTTATCACTTCAGCTAATCGTGAGAGCTTGTGATGGGTTAAGTTGGGACACCCCTGCAGGGTTATGATCTTTCGAAAGCCGTGCCCGCGGTTATGTGGCAGATTGGAATTTGTTAATGTTCGGTTGTAGAAAACTTGACAGAGGATCCGAAGTAAAACACACAACTGTGTGAGTAACCGTGACTGTCTCTTTTCAATTTGAGAAGAGAACACGGTGGGGTTATGTTTGACTCGTAGGTAGTTCAGGATCTTTAGCGACACTACTAGTTTGCGACCGTTTGCGTAGATGCTCATCTTATTCTTGTACTCGTACGCTAGCCACCATATTATGCTTAGCCGCTGCTGCAACCTCACCACTACCCTTTTCCTACCCATAAAGCTTTGCTAGTCTTGATACCCATAGTTATGGGATTGCTGAGTCCTCGTGGCTCACAGATACTACAACACCAGATGCAGGTTCAGCCGAAAATGATGCAGGAGCTGGTTCAAGTACTTCACTGGGAGCTCAATGAAGAGAGTGGCCGTATGTGTGTGTCGCTTTTCGACGATCAGTAGTGGTTGCTACTAGGGGCGATTCGGACCTGTGGCTTTATGTTTTTGGTATCTTTCTTTTGGATCTTCGCCCGTAATCGGGTTGTGATGTTTTGAATGATGTTTTGCTTATGTAATGTATTGTGTGACGTGGCGAGTGTAAGCCAACTATCCTTTTGCAATTTCATCCCTATTTTTACATGATTCATGCAAAGATACCAAGCTTGAGATCATTCCAGAATGGGCTTATACCTTTAAGTCGTGCCTCGACATGTAGGAGGTATAGTCCCATCCTGGGCATTACAAGTTGGTATTCAGAGCCTTCTCCGACCTAGAAGCCCCCACTGATTGATCGAATCGTTGACGGTTGAGTCTAGGCACGCACTTAAAAAATGTTTTGAGTCCTATATATATATATATCGAGAGTAGGATTTCTTTTGCTCTTCATCTATTTTCACTCTGGTGAGGACTCCTGACGATTACTCTTGTCTTTTCTACTCTCAAAAAATGCACCAATTTTTTTAGGATCACGCGAGTATTGTTTGGATTGTTCTGATGTCTTTGTGACGAGAACATTGTTCTCGATGCCTCCTGTCATTAGGGGTTGTGGCAGTGTCCCGGGGAGTTGAGCTCCGAGGTGTTGTCGTCACAAATATATCGCAGCAGTTTTGGAATACTTAAGACGGCCGACATCGAAAACTCTCCTATGCGGTTAGTGGCAAGATAACCCCGACATCACCCAGTACTCGGGAGGTAGTTCGGGAGTATTGCCATAGCTTGTATAGTAGATGCGTTTCAAAGGTCCGAGGTAAACGGTTTCCGGAAATAACTGGTTATGTGTTGAAGGATGGATATAGCTGGATGTAGGATTAGAGTTGAGTGCAAGGTGCTTCCCCTGTATCCCCAACACCCGATTGCATAACTGGAAACTTTTGAAAATTAATAGGTGGGTTCATCTAGTAGTTCGTAGGCATTCTCCCAACGAATGCACGATATGGAGTTCAGGGTTCTACATTGAGTGAAGTGGTTTTATGGGCGTTGTTCCAATCGGGAGTTGCATCTTAAAGGGTCCTTGGCTATACTGATCCGGGGATTGCAAAACCCTTTTGTAACACGTTCCATGAGCTTTCAGCACGAACATGTGGAACGAAACTTCTATCTTGTATTTGTTCTATCTGCTCCTTGTTATTTTTATTTACCTTTTGTTCTCCCAAGTGGCTTCTCGACAAGTTGATGTACCTGCGGAATTCATTCGTTCAATTCTCTGTTCGAATGATATTGTGAAGATTATGTTGCAACATATCTATCCTTTGTTTCGTTTTGATTCTAGTATTCGAGTTGCTTCGATGTCAAGTGTTGATTCCATACCTTCCTAATCGGTGTTCTCATATTTCTATGGGAGTGCTAATTCTTCTTGATCATCGAGATTGCTATGTTAAATTCTTTTCAACCGGCGTGCTTCTCTTCAAGTTAATCCGATCTCTTCATCTTTTGCAAGATTAACTCTTAGTCTTTTCTCAATGGTGTCTGTTTCATTCATGTCAAGTTGTCTTTGTTTTCCCCGCCCTCCCACCCTTCTTCTTCTTGGAGCCAGAAATTCTCAAATGAAATATCCATTTTATTCATGTGATGTTTCTTCATTCTTTTCCTTTAATGTTCTTATCCGGTGAATTATCGTGAAGATGCTCAAGAGTTTCAAGTTCATCATTCTTAATTCTAATATTCTTCTCCGGTGGACTAAATCCAAGCTTCGGTGTTGATCATATCTCTTCCTTTTTGTTTCACATGTTTTCCAACGTGGGAATTCTTATCCAAAGTCTCTCTTGATTATTCAACTCCATATAATTCTTATCCGGAGTGTTCAAGGTATCTCAGAAGATTCATAATTCCATTCTTAATCCGTTCAAATTTTAGCATTGTCATCTTATTCAAGCCATTTAATTAACCGGTGCAATATCTCTTCAGCAATCTTTTTCATCGGTGATTTCTTTAGTGGGCCCTAACCCACAGGTCTTTTTCCAGGATCTTACCTGACTCTTCTAATTTCTTTTCCGGAGTTATACTAAAATTCTTTTCAAAGTGTGACGTAAGAATGATTCCCATCAGTCACATGCCTTCTCCAAGACCGCTTTCAAATTCTTTTTCATTATTGGTTCAACCTTTTAATTCTTCATTACGGAGTGCCTATACAATTCATGGTGGTGTATCTAATCGTCTTCTCAGATTTTGAAGACCCGAAGACGAGTTCCTCTTGAATCCTTATCCGTTCTTCCAAGATTCGTGGTTCTAGTTTCATGACATCCTCATTATTGTTTCGATTGTGAGGAATTATTTTCATAACCATCCGAAGCATTTCATGAACTTTTTTCTTTGTGATCCTCCGAAGGCCATCATTTCAGAATATTTCTTCGTTCTTAGTTTTCAACTTTGTCCTCCAAATATTCTTCATTGATGTCTCTTCGTTCGTCTCCATATTCTTACGGTGGTTCTTTCAAGATTACTCTTCCGTTGTTATCGTATTAATTCATTTGTTCTTTTCATAATCCTACCGGTGAGTCGTTCAAGATTATTCTCAAGTTTGGCTATATCTCTCTCCAATCCTTTTCAAGAAGAATAAGTAGTAGGCCAAATTCGTTGCTGGTCATCAATTTATTTTGATCAAGGATAAGCATACAGTAAATCTTATTCTTTTTCCTCGAAGTGATTAATCTCTTTTTTCCGGAGCTTGTTCATCATATCATATTCTCGGTCCTATGTTGTTCATCTTGTTATCCGGAGCTCCAAGTTATTTCAATTATATCATTTCAAAGCTCCATCTAATTCATCGCAGGCCTTGAATCTTATTCTTTTCATCTTTCACATCTCTTGCTTTCATTACCGGAGTTCTCATGGTGGTTCATCATGTTTTAATTCATCCTCGAAGTCTTCATCAAGATTCTTGTTGGAGCTCAAGCATTCTTCATCATGCTTTCCAATTGCAATCCTTTCTACATTATCTTTTCAGGTGGTGTTATGTCATTCTTGACAATTTCCTTCTTGTTTCATGATTCCCGAGTTATCAAGAATGAGATATTTAAAATCATCATTTTCCTTGTTCAGGAGATCCTTTCAACCCTTCAATTATTCGTTGGAGTTAACTTGGGTTGTATTTCACCTAAAAGCTTTCCCTAAGGATTGTTGCTGTTGTGGTGCTTATAAATGACCCAAATTCTTCATTTATCATTCCGGCGAAATAAGTTTTTTTTCGTCTCCTTGTTGATCTCAATCCAATCAAATGTTTTCGTCAGTGGCTGGTTGTCACCTCATAATTTTGAGATGTTTTCCATAAGGCCACAACAAGCTTATTCTTTTGTTGTTGATTATTTTCAACAACTCCGTTCAACCCTTCTTCGTAAGGATGTTTTTCATATTCATTTGTCGGAGAAGTTGTCTTTTCTTCTCCGTTCTTTTCTTTCCAACGATCTAGCATATATTCTTTCATTTCGGAGGTATTGTGATATTGCCCTCTTTGTCCCATAATCTCGTTTTGTCAAGATCATGTTCTTTTCCTTGTTTATCTATTTAACTGGAGTGTTGTGCCCAACGTTCGAGTTCCGTCATCTATCTAGCTTTTCCTCTCTTTTCAACCGGAGTGCTGTCTGAATCCTTCTTACCCCTTGTGCCATTCTTTCAATGTCCCGGAGGCTGTGTGTTGTTGTTTTCATCAAGTATCATCCCAACTTGGCAAGTTCATGTTCAATTCCTTATATTTTCAGTCGGAGTGCTCTCCGAATCATGTCATTCTTATTCCTTGGCTATACCATTGCGGTTTCATATTCTTTTGGTTCGTAAGCTCTGGTTTCATGTCTTTCAACCTACAAGGTTCTCGTAATGTACCATGTTCCTCTTTTCTAACGGAGTGTTTTCATCTTCGTTCATCTCTGTTGTATTCTTCTTTCATTTTGTTCAACCTCTCGAGGTTCGTGGTTTCACTCGTTTGTCGAAGAAGCAACTCTGTTTTACCTCTTCCTCTCCCGTTTTTATCCGGTGCCATCTCTAGGATCTCGGGTAAAGATCCTCTGTTAGTGTGGGAGAGTTGTGACACCCGAAGACCGACGTCCCAGAAGATTCCAGATGTTCCGGGTTCTCCCGTGTGTTTCATTTGTGCTTGTGTTATTTAGGGTGTGTTTGGTTTATGCCCAAGGTTGCCCCACCAAAGTATTGGCTAGCCAAAATATTGGTTGAGGTTTTGGTTGCCCATGATTTGACCAACATTGGCAAGAAAAATGAACTAGAGTTGGCTAGAGTTCATTGGCATGCCAAAAAATTGGCAACCATGCAAACAAAGACCAATCTTTGAGTCATGACCAAAATTTTGGCATGGTACACTTTGGCCACAATCCAAACATACCCTTATTTTGCATTGCATCATGTCATCATGCCATCATGACTTCAATTCTGTAACTCAACCAAATAAGTCGTGTGGACCTTCGGTCCATTTAAATCGAGGGAAGAGTGACTTCTTTTTATAACATATCCTCCTAATATTATGGAGCTATTATAAATAAATATTCCATTTGTTTGGAATTAACCCAAACACACTTGCATATATTCCCCATGTCTTTTCTACTTCAAGTTTCACCGTCAAAACCTTGTCTATAATTCTTATCCATTTTATTGAGGCTCCTCCAAAAATCCGAGCATTTTTTGGACTCTCCAAGCCTAGACCTTTTTCAAACCATTTGAATTAAATTCAAATGAATTTGAATTTAAACCTTGCCAATTGGCCTTTTCTATTTTTCTCGGATAAAGCTAATTTTTATTAACCCGAGAAAAATAACCTCATGTGCAACTCTTTCCCTAACCCCCCTCTTTCTTTTCTTCTCTTTCTTTTGTTTTCTGCTAAAAAGAAGAAATAGGAGCCCAGCCGAAACTGGCTCCAACCCAGCCCGCAGAGCCTCCCTGCAGCCTGCTTGAGGCCCGCGTGCGGCCTAACATAGTTGGCCCAAGAGGCCCGGCCGACCTCTGCCTTATCTCCTTCTTCCCTCGCCCGATCCCTCCTCTCGCTCTTCCCTCGCGCCGCCAGAGGCCCCGATCCCCAGCCTCCTTCTCGATCCCCTCGCGCTCGCGTCTCCTCCTCCCTCCTACCGTCGGGCGCAGCTGCTCCCTGCTTCCCCGCCGCCAGGAGCTTCCTCGAGCCGGCCCTTCCCCGCCTCCTCACAGGGAACCACACCCTGCCGCTGCTCTCCCTCGCACAACTCCGAGCCCGACCGCCTCCGGCCACCACTCCTTCTCCTCGCTGGCCTCACTGCCGCCCGAGGCCATCCAGCCACCGCCGCCTGGCGCCGTCATTACTGCCGTCCCGTGCCGTTCCTCCAGCACCAGCGCCTCGCCGGCCTTCATCTCCGCCGCACCCTGCTGCAACTCCGGCGAGCGCCGCCCCATCGACCTTCCTCCGCGCCGGCGACCATCTGCGCCGCCCCGCCTCCCTGCTTCCCCGGCCTCCGCGGTGGGCATCGGGGCTGCTCCACCCGCCGACCTCCTCAGCTCGTCTTCTTCCGCTTCGTCAGATCTGCCATGGCGATGGAGTCTCAAGCCCCTGGCTGCTTCGCCTTCCGTCGTCGAGAGCAGGACGATGAGCGTGGGCCTCATCCAACCTCCCTCTGCCTCGCCCAAGTCCCGCTCCATCGCGCCTGGCCACCATTCGATCTCCACCTGCTTGGTCGAGACTGTACCCTTGCTGGTTTGGGTTGCCACCCGATGCTGCCTCCGAGCGCCTTGGTTCCATATCCGAGGCCTTTCGCGTTGTTTTGTTTTGGATGCGCCCTCTCCGACAGATGAACGTGTACGACTACACAAGACGATGTGCCAAGTTCAACTACGCCCGACGACATGTACATCTTCGAACGAGAACGCCTACACGGCGACACGTCAAGTACCACTACCGTCGCCGAAGAACCGTGAACGAAAACGCCAACGTGTACGACTACCGTCGCCCCGAAACGAGGGATTCGCCAAGTACCTCTCCGAAACGGAACGAGTACCTCTACGTCAACGACGACCCCGACGCCCCGTGTATGACTACGAACGGAACGACTACTTCCCTCTACGAACGTGTACCACGACTCGCGAGAACGACTACTTCCACTACGTCCCTCGACGACTCGAACCCCTCCGAGAACGCACGCTTCGAAGGTATACCCCGAGTCGAATGCCGATGTGGTGAACGTATGCTTGTGGTTGTATGAGATGATTCCCTTGTGTGCACATGCCCGATTCGTCTTTTGTCATGCTCCTCGGTTCCCTCGTCGCCGACTCGTGGGAACCCGATGACGGGATCACCCCACCTTTCTTCTTGCATGACACGCTCTCCGTCATCTTTTGCACCGGTCTCTCAACGAGTTACCGGAACCGATATGTTGCGTGGCATCATTTTCAGATTCGCCGCCGTGGCCCCTTTCATTCCACCACGGTGACAAATACTTCTCATCTTCATGTCAACTTCTAATAAAAAATTGCATAAAACTTGATCATGTCATCCGCATCATGTTAACAACATTAAAATGTGTGAATTGTTGTTTGCTTAAAATTGCTAAACATGCATATGGGGATTTTCCGGAATTATTGTTGTAGTTTCCGGCCTCATTTAAACATGTTGCTTGTGTTGTTTATCTGTGCTTCCTACCTTGCCATGTATTTCTTCCTGTATAGACTTGTCATGCATCATATCTTGCCATGTATTGCATCATATAGACTTGTGTTGTTTTTCTGTGCTTCCTACCTTGCCATGTATTGCTTCCTGTATAGACTTGTCATGCATCATACCTTGCCATGTATTGCATCATATAGACTTGTGTTGTTTTGCTGTGCTTCCTACCTTGCCATGTTTTGCTTCCTGTATAGACTTGTAGTGCATCCTATGTAGACTTGTGTTGCATCATACTTGATTGAGCATATTGTCATGTCTCGTGTGGTGTGTTTACCGTGTTGCTTGTTTCTTTCCGGTTTGCTTCCCTCGTTAGCTTCGGGTTCGTTCCGGAGTTGTGATGTTCTGTTCGACTACTTCGTGGACCCGTTCTTCTTCCTTGCGGAATCTCAGGCAAGATGACCATACCCTTGGATACCTTTACTACCATTGCCATGCTTAGTTGTCTCGATGCTATCGTTACATGTCGCGCTACCCATCCTTTATGTCAGCCTCTCCTTGTTGCCATGAAACCTCTAACCTTTGAAACCTTCCTAGCAAAACCATTGATTGGCTATGTGACCCGCTGATACGTCCAAAACGTATCTATAATTTCTGCTTGCTCCATGCCTCTTTTGTGTGATATTGCTATGATATTTATGCACTTCCATACACTTTTGATCATATTTGGACTAACCTATTAACTCAGTGCACCACAGTGCCAGTTCCTGTTTTCTGCTGTTTTTCTATTTCAGGTTTCCCCCATATTAAAAGTGCCCTAAAAATTCGGGAAAAATACAGGAAAAATCAGCGTAGCGGGAGCTTCAAGAAAAACCAAAGCAGGGCCAGAGGGGAGCCAGGGGCAGCCCAGGCGGCCAGCCCAGGCGGCCCCACCCCTGGCCGCCCTAGGGGGCGCCTGGGCCCCCCTCTCCGCTTCTGGTGACCCCCTTTGGCATATATACTCCTCGCGTCCCGAAACCCTCGAGGCCGGAACCCTTTTCTCCAGAAGCTATTCCGTTCTCCGCCGCCATCGCCACCAAGTTTCGGGGGACCAGAATTCTTGTGCCGGCATCCTGCCGGGACGGGGAAGTGCCCCCGGATTCGTCTCCATCGACGTTGCTTCCTCCCTCCATGATGCGGGAGTAGTTCCTCCTCAGGGCTGAGGTTTCTACCAGTAGCTATGTGGTCAATTCTCTCTCCCATGATGTGATCTTCGTTGTGATCATAGGCTATGTTAATCTAGGGTGATCCCATGATATTTCCCCCTTCCTCTATGTATTGGATTGATGTACTCACTTGTCTTTATCTAGTATAATCCCCGAGACCAAGGTGACAGCGGTCTATTGGACATGGATTAGAAGAATATTTTCATGAGTGATTTCCTCTTTTGTGTGCTGATTGAAGATTGAGAGTCTCTTGGTGCTTGTCTTTGACTATCCTTGAGATATGTTGTGGTGATTGTGGTCCTCTCTTTGGATGGCCGCGGTGACATTGGGAAATCCATAGATTGAGAACTACGAACTTAGAGGTGTGCTTTTGTAGCCCTACATAATTCTCGTCCTCTCTAGATCACAAAGGAACGACCTCCGAGTGCGTCTCCATTATGGGAAATATCATGTGATTCGATTATGTTAATGTTATTGGGAGTTGCCACTAGTGAAAGTATGAAACCTAGGCCTTGTTTCCACCATTGCAATACCATTTGTGCTCACGTTTACCACTTGTTTGCTTGCTGCACTTTTTATTACAGATTTATATTACTTTGCTTTGCCACTCCTATCATCCATATTTTACCATCTCTTCGCCGAACTAGTGCACCTATACAACTCCTAGTTGTATTAGGTGTGTTGGGGACACAAGAGACTTCTTGTATCTTGATTGCAGGGTTGCTTGAAAGGGGTACGTTCAACCTCCACTTCCCTGAGTTCGATAAACCTTGGGTTACTCACTTAAGGGAAATTTGCTGCTGTCCTACAAACCTCTGCTCTTGGAGGCCCAACACTGTCTACAGGAATAGAAGCGTGTAGTAGACATCAAGCTATTTCTGGCGCCGTTGCCGGGGAAGTGAGGTAAGTGAAGGTACCTTCTCTAGATCTTGCAATTAAATCTTTTTGTTTCTTGTTTTTATTTCACTAGTTTTGCTTAATGGAAAACAACAAAAATATGAGAGAGCTTTATAAGCTCTACCTTGAACTTGGACATGATGTGTTTGAAGAGAAAATTAAAAAACCTTTGGAACTTTATTATTTGCATAACAATCATGATGGTGGTGATGTTATTAGTATGTTTTTTTAATATCAATATTGCTAATGACATGGAAAGCTCTAAGCTTGGGGATGACACGTTTGATGAACATGATATTTTTAGTCCCCCAACTTTTGATGAGAAAATTTACTTTGATGATACTTTGCTTCCTATATATGATGATTACAATGATAAATGTGAGCTTCTTAGTCCACCTACTATTGAGGATAAAATTTATTATGATTATGATATGCCTCCTAAATATGATGATTACCATGATGGTTATGATTGCTTTACTCTCACTATTCCTAATAAGAAAGATTTTGCTTATATGAAGAGTAATGATACTTTTATGCTTTTGGATCATGGAAATAATGCCTTATGTGATAGTTATATTGTTGAGTTCATCCATGATGCCACTGAAATTTATAATGAGAGAGGGAGACATGGTTCTAAATATCTCAATAATAAGAAGTTTCCTCTCTTTATGGTGAATATTTTGAAGTTATGCTTGTTTTGCCTTCCTATGCTAGTTGCTTTATGCTTCAATGAATTATTCCATTGCAATATTCCTATGCATAGGAAGCATGTTAGGCTTAAATGTGTTTGGTATTTGCTTCTTGATGCTCTCTTTTGTTCTTCAACTCTTATTCCTACGAGAGCATCGTTAAAGTCTTAAGCCTATCTTTATGGCTATAAAGAAAGAGCTCTAGGGAGACAACCCTTGTTATCTTTGCTTTCAGTTTGTTCTTTCAGTTTTTAGTGGTCTTGATGTTTGTTACTACTGTAGCAACATCATTGTATCTTTTCTTTTCAGCTTTGTGCCAAGTTTAGCCTCCGATTGCAAGAAAGTTCAAAAGTTGTGACGTGCTGTCCAGAAAACAGATTCTGTCCTTGGACAGAAAAATTCGAATAAAATCACCAGATCATCTTTTTGATCTGAGTTTTTTTGACAGCGTGCTCTATACAATTGGCTTTCGGGCGTCTGTTCTGAGTTTTTTGATTTGAGTTGCAGAAGTGCCCCGAAAAAATTATTTACTACCTGCTGGTCTGTTTTTCACAGATTCTGTCCTGTTTTGCCTTTTCTTCGTTTTGCAAACCTTGAGCTTGCTTTTTCTTTGCAAAACCTTTTGGCAATCTTGAGAAACAGTAGCTCTTCAAGATCATCTTTATTTCTAGCAGGAAAAATCATTTTATTATGGGTACTAACCTCACTAATCATATTATGATGAGTTATGTATGAAGGGAGTTTTCAAGTGTGCGAGGGAAGATGATAAAAAAGATTCAAGAGGGTCAAACGCTCAAGCTTGGGGATGCCCCCGTGCACCCCCAAGAAATATTCAAGAAGACTCAAGCGTCTAAG
The DNA here is from genome assembly GCA_902687465.1 of Secale cereale. Taxonomy (NCBI): domain Eukaryota; kingdom Viridiplantae; phylum Streptophyta; class Magnoliopsida; order Poales; family Poaceae; genus Secale; species Secale cereale. Next base: position 116,963,635 of record LR738712.1, on the reverse strand, counting down.
CTTGGGGATGCCCCCATGCATCCCCTTCTCCATCAACAATTATCAGTTCATCTTTCGTTCCACTATATTTTAATCACTTCATGCGTTATGTGCTATGCTTGGAGCGTCTTGCTCTTAGTTTACTTTTAAGTTTTCTTTAGCTTTGCTTGCTGTTCATAACAAGTTAGAACCCAACTTTCTTTGTGTGGGAGAGAAACACGATCCACTTCAACCTAGAACACAACATAGGATTTTCATGCTTATCTTTGCTGTGTGTGTTCTTTGTCTTTCCATAGCTGCTGTCATGTTTAGCTCTTAGTTTTCATGCTTTTCTTTTTAAAGAGCTTTTGTTTAGTTGGTTGTTGAACTCTCTTGAGTTTTCATGATTATCTTGTGAAGAGAGTTTGCCTGTTGCACTGAGTTGTGTGTCTTAACTTAAAGTAGGTAATTGAGGTTGCTATTTAATTTTAGTAGTAACTTGCAATAGTTTTGAGGTATTGCCATGAGTAATGTCTGAACTTTTGGTGTCAAGAGCTTTAGCCTATTAGTGATAGATGTCATATTTTGGGAAATCCGTGTTTATTTTCGAAAACCTACAAAATAGTTGAGAACTTTAGCTACTAAATGGATCACTAATCTTTGGAGGGATCGAATATTAGAGTACACTCACGTACCATGAGCCGAGGATGCGCAAGGATAACCAAACCCCCATACACTCCTCCTCGGGGTACTTGTCTCTTTGTGAACCTCCTAATTAGATTGAGAGTTACCGATGATAAGTGCATGAGTTCTTCGGACTAATGTGAGTATTCGAAAGTTGACATTTCCACCTAGCCATATTTTTCTAGCCTCTTCGGTACCGTGCATTGCCCTTTCTCACCTCGAGAGTTGGCGCATACTTCGCCGGTGCATCCAAATCCTTGGCACGATACGCTCTGTCATCATAAGCCTCATTATATCCTTCCTCAAAACAGCCACCATACCTACCTATCAAGGCATTTCCATAGCCTTTCCGAGATACATTGCCATGCAACATCCATCTTTTCACGACTTGATCTTCATGTCATACATGCTTTTTGCTTGATCGATGAGCCGCATGCTAGTTGGGCCTTGCCCTAATCATTGCTACATGACGCGCTAGTATCATTGCATATCCTGCTACACTGGCAGAGGCATACATTTGCATACATCATGATAGTTTCATTTTCTTTATGTTGAGTACTTTTGTAAAGTGTGAAAGATCTTCTATACTTCTTGTAATATATAGAGTGTTGCCCCTAAAGTGAGGAAAAGATCCCAAAGAGGACAAAATCAAAAGATCCCAAAGAGGACAAATGAGAGATAAATAGAAAGAGCCATTGAGGCCACAAAAAAATAAAAAAAGAGAAAAAAGAGAAAAAAAGAAATAAAAAGAGAGAAGGGGGCACACTACTATTCATTTTGAGAGATCCACACTCATACTCCATCTTGTACCTTGTACTCCATAGATATTATCATTCATGCATATAGCTATGTGGGGACCTTCACACTATAGAACTTGGCTTGTATATTCCAATGATGAGCCTCCTCAAAAGAGCTCTAGGTCTTCTTGAGCAAGCAAGTTGGATGCACCCCCACTAGTTCCATTGGAGAGCTTACCTTAGCTCATATGTGCATCCGTTGCATGGCAATCCCTACTCCTCACATCATATCTATCATTTGGCTTTCTCTCTCCTGTGATTGTCCTCATTGATGTGAGCCTTTCACACCTTTTTTGTATTCCCCCTTCATCATTTTTCTCTCTTTGCCATCCTAAGTGTCAACGTTCTTGCTTACGCTCATCCATTGCATGAGTGCTCAAAATATCGAAAGGGAGTGGATCATTTTGACTTGTACCTGGCTGACGGTCTGGGGATGAGTCAAGATAAGATTCCAAAGAAGATCAAGTGTGAAACTTTAGTAGATTAAGTTCTCAACAATACAAAAACTATGTTTTACTCTCTCATATATCCCTATCCCCTTTCTTGCACGCAAACACCATTTGGAGACATTCGAGTCACGGACAGCAAGAGCTCTTGCACCTTTATGTTCTTATGTTGCTTGTTACAATGCTAATATAGACTCTTGCTTGTTATGACTTGAATTGAATTACATGCCTTGATTGCTTTACATAAAAGTTCTTATATGGTTGATGGCATGTCACCACAGAAATTATGCTTGTTATCATTTACCTACTCGAGGACGAGCAGGAATTAAGCTTGGGGATGTTGATACGTCCAAAACGTATCTATAATTTCTGCTTGCTCCATGCCTCTTTTGTGTGATATTGCTATGATATTTATGCACTTCCATACACTTCTGATCATATTTGGACTAACCTATTAACTCAGTGCACCACAGTGCCAGTTCCTGTTTTCTGCTGTTTTTCTATTTCAGGTTTCCCCCATATTAAAAGTGCCCTAAAAATTCCGGGAAAAATACAGGAAAAATCAGCGTACCGGGAGCTTCAAGAAAACCAAAGCAGGGCCAGAGGGGAGCCAGGGGCAGCCCAGGAGGCCCTAGGGGGGCGCCTGGGCCCCCCTCTCCGCTTCTGGTGACCCCCTTTGGCATATATACTCCTCGCGTCCCGAAACCCTCGAGGCCGGAACCCTTTTCTCCAGAAGCTATTCCGATCTCCGCCGCCATCGCCACCAAGTTTTGGGGGACCAGAATTCCTGTGCCGGCATCCTGCCGGGACGGGGAAGTGCCCCCGGATTCGTCTCCATCGATGTTGCTTCCTCCCTCCATGATGCGGGAGTAGTTCCTCCTCGGGGCTGAGGTTTCTACCAGTAGCTATGTGGTCAATTCTCTCTCCCATGATGTGATCTTCGTTGTGATCATAGGCTATGTTAATCTAGGGTGATCCCATGACATTTCCCCCTTCCTCTATGTATTGGATTGGTGTACTCACTTGTCTTTATCTAGTATAATCCCCGAGACCAAGGTGACAGCGGTCTATTGGACATGGATTAGAAGAATATTTTCATGAGTGATTTCCTCTTTTGTGTGTTGATTGAAGATTGAGAGTCTCTTGGTGCTTGTCTTTGACTATCCTTGAGATATGTTGTGGTGATTGTGGTCCTCTCTTTGGATGGCCGCGGTGACATTGGGAAATCCATAGATTGAGAACTACGAACTTAGAGGTGTGCTTTTGTAGCCCTACATAATTCTCGTCCTCTCTTGACCACAAAGGAACGACCTCCGAGTGCGTCTCCATTATGGGAAATATCATGTGATTCGATTATGTTAATGTTATTGGGAGTTGCCACTAGTGAAAGTATGAAGCCTAGGCCTTGTTTCCACCATTGCAATACCATTTGTGCTCACGTTTACCACTTGTTTGCTTGCTGCACTTTTTATTACAGATTTATATTACTTTGCTTTGCCACTCCTATCATCCATATTTTACCATCTCTTCGCCGAACTAGTGCACCTATACAACTCCTAGTTGTATTAGGTGTGTTGGGGACACAAGAGACTTCTTATATCTTGATTGCAGGGTTGCTTGAAAGGGGTACGTTCAACCTCCACTTCCCTGAGTTCGATAAACCTTGGGTTACTCACTTAAGGGAAATTTGCTGCTGTCCTACAAACCTCTGCTCTTGGAGGCCCAACACTGTCTACAGGAATAGAAGCGTGTAGTAGACATCACCCGCTTGCTCAGCCCCTCTTATAGCGTTGTTAGTTGCAGGTGAAGATGAAGATCGTTCCAGGTGGGAACTTGTTGTTGGAATATCACAATATCTATTATTATTATTAACACACCTATATACTGGGCATGGGTGGAAGGCTTGGCCTTTTGCTCGGTGTTTTGTTCCACTCATGCCACCTTAGGCGCCAATAAACCGGTATTATGTTCCTTGATTTTGCGTTCCTTACACGATGGGTATATGGGGACCCCTTGACAGTTCGTCTTTGAATAAAACTCCTCCAGCAAGGCCCAACATTGGTTTTAATTTGCCTCATCATAATAACTTAAATTAATTAATTAAATTTGCATAGGGGGTCGCGTCCCCGAGTATTCTTTTCTACATAGCAGGGGGGGCCAGTGCTGATGGTGTTGGTCCCGAACGGGGAGACTGCGGGGCCACCTTGGGGAAACCCAAGGGCTAGTTTTACTCGTAGGATCACCTATCCGGTTGTGGCCTAAGACGAGATACGCGCGGCTACTATCAGGGTGTCGGCACGCCCGGAGGTCTTGCTGGACTTGTTTTACCATTGTCGAAATGTCTTGTGCACCGGGATGCCGAGCCTCATCGGATTTCCCTAAGATAAGGGGTGATGATATTATATTTATCACTTCAACTAATCGTGAGAGCTTGTGATGGGCTAAGTTAGGACACCCCTGCAGGGTTATGATCTTTCGAAAGCCGTGCCCGCGGTTATGTGCCAGATTGGAATTTGTTAATGTCCGGTTGTGGAAAACTTGACAGAGGATCCGAAGTAAAACACACAACTGTGTGAGTAACCGTGACTGTCTCTTTTCAATTTGAGAAGAGAACACAGTGGGGTTATGTTTGACTCGTAGGTAGTTCAGGATCCTTAGCGATCACTACTAGTTTGCGACCGTTTGCGTAGATGCTCATCTTATTCTTGTACTCGTAAGCTAGCCACCATATTATGCTTAGCCGCTGCTGCAACCTCACCACTACCCTTTTCCTACCCATAAAGCTTTGCTAGTCTTGATACCCATAGTTATGGGATTGCTGAGTCCTCATGGCTCACAGAAACTACAACACCAGATGCAGGTTCAGCCGAAAATGATGCAGGAGCTGGTTCAAGTACTTCACTGGGAGCTCAATGAAGAGAGTGGCCGTATGTGTGTGTCGCTTTTCGACGATCAGTAGTGGTTTCTACTAGGGGCGATTCGGATCTGTGGCTTTATGTTTTTGGTATCTTTCTTTTGGATCTTCGCCCGTAATCGGGTTGTGATGTTTTGAATGATGTTTTGCTTATGTAATGTATTGTGTGATGTGGCGAGTGTAAGCCAACTATCCTTTTGCAATTTCATCCCTATTTTTACATGAGTCGTGCAAAGATACCAAGCTTGAGATCATTCCAGAATGGGCTTATACCTTTATGTCGTGCCTCGACACGTAGGAGGTATAGTCCCATCCTGGGCATTACATTAGAACTTTTTTGTTTGTTGTTCGTCACTCGGAATGGTCAGGCCGTACCGAGTGGAAATTACTCCAGTGGGGGCACGCTGAGTGCACCCACTGGGTGTAGTCCCCGAGACCGCCGTCGACTGCAGGCAGTCGGCGGGGGTCTGACAGAACTAAAAATCTTCTTAGTTGGTACTGATCGAACTTGTTCCTCTCCGACTCGTAAGTCGAGTAGTACTTGAGGATCTGGTATTGGTCTTGATCGAGCAAAAATGTTTCTTTTTGGCTTCTTTTTTAGTGGGGGCACGCTGAGTGCACCCACTGGGTGTAGACTAATCTGGATGTAGGGGTGGAGACACGTCCAAGTGATAGTGACGCGCGGGGCGGCCAAGGGGCGAGGACGTGTACAACCGAGCGACGACGCGCGGGGCAGACGAGTGGTGAAGACGTACACAATCGAGTCGCGACGTGCGGGACGGCCGAGTCGTGAAGACATGCACAAACGAGTGGCGACGCGCGGGGCGGCCGAGTGGTGAAGACGTGCACAACCAAGTGGAGACGCGCTGAGCGGCCGAGTGGTGAAGAGGTGACCAACCGAATGACGACGCGCAAGGCGGTCGAGTGGTGAGGACATGTCCGGTCGAATGACGACGCGCTGGGCGGTCGAAGTGAAGACGTGCTCCACGGAGTGGCGACGCGCGGGGCGGCCGAGTAGTTATGAGGTGACCAACAGATAGGCGACGCACTGAGCGGCTGAGTGGTTATGAGGTGACCAACCGAATGGCGACGCCCGGGGCAGCCGAGTGGTTAGGATGTGTCTCACGGAGTGGCGACGCGTAGGGCGGCCGAGTGGTGAGGACGTGCACAACCGAGTGGCGATGCGTGGAGCGGCCG
>LR738712.1:116946439-116957404 GCA_902687465.1 Secale cereale | reverse complement strand
GAGTGGTTATGAGGTGACCAACCGAATGGCGACGCGCGGGGTAGCCGAGTGGTTAGGATGTGTCTCATGGAGTGGCGACGCGTAGGGCGGCCGAGTGGTGAGGACGTGCACGACCGAGTGGCGACGCGTGGAGCGGTCGAGTAGTGAAGAGGTGACCAACCGAATGACGACGCGCAAGGCGGTCGAGTGGTGAGGACGTGTCCGGTCGAATGACGACGCGCAGGGCGATCGAAGTGAAGACGTGCTCCACGGAGTGGCGACGCGCGGGGCGGCCGAGTAGTTATGAGGTGACCAACCGATAGGCGACGCACTGAGCGGCCGAGTGGTTATGAGATGACCAACTGATACGTCCAAAATGCATCACTATTTTATATCGTAATTTATCCTTATTCATAGATATATGTCACGTTACGATGATGTTCTTATGTTGTTTTGGCCTATTTTACACAGTTTGCAACTTTCCGATGCCGAAGCAGCAGACGCAGGATTCAGCAGTAAAAAGTGGACGCTGAGTTGCTGAAGAAGAATACCTCCAAATTACCTGAAAATCGACGGGAGATATTTTCCAGACGGATCACGAAGGCACGCGAAAGGGCAACCAGAGGGGGGCCACAGGGTGCCCAGGCGACCTGGGGGCGCGCCCCCCCGGCCGTGCCGGGGGGGGGGGGGGGCGCCTGGAGCCCCTGGCCCACCTCCGGTTGCCCCCTTTTGCCTATATACTCTCCGTTATCCAAAACCCCTAAAAACGAGAGTTTTTACGGAGTTCCGCCGCCGCTCCGTGGCGGAAACCTACAGAGAAGAAAAAGCCATCTTCGGCGGGCAGATTTCGCCGGGGAGATCACCTCCCGGAAGGGGAGATCGTCGCCATCGTCATCACCATCGTCACGGGCATCATCGAGATCATCATCAACATCATCCCCAACATCAGCACCATCTCCATCTTCATCCAAATCTCATCTCACAATTGCAACTTGTGTTGTAACTCATACTACCTATCCTCTCTACTCCATCGGTGTTGATTACTACTTTGTGGTGAATACTATTGAGTTTTGTTGGAGAAATATTATTATTTCAGATTGTTTATCACCCATTTATCTCCACTGATCATGATCTCTTTTATGTCTTGTGAGTAGTTACCTTAGTTCTTGAGGACATGGGAAAAGTCTTGTTGTTAGTAGTCATATGCTGTTGAAGTAATATGTATTGTTTGATACTTAAGTTGTGTTGTCATTCTACTAGTGGTGTTGTGTGAGTCGAACACTCAACACTTCGCCTTATTAAGGACCTAGGAGAATACATTGTGTACAAAGAATGCTTACGGTGGGTTGCCGGAGTGACAGAAACCTGAACCCCAGTTCGCACGCTTTTGCATAAGGGAACAATGGATCCTCGATCGTATTGCTATGGTTAGGCTTTTGCCTTAAATACTATCTTGTATTTGTGGATGCTTGCAACGTGTTTAATCATAAGAGTGCACTCATCTTAGTCTAGAGAGTGCACTAGCATAGATCCACCCACTCAACACTTATCAACACATAACATAGTATTGATACGGAATATGGCGAAAGCACATGACTACCTCTCCCGTGTGTCCTCAGGAATGCTTTAGCCTTTATAAGTTCAGTCGCTAGGCCTCTCCTTTGCTCAGAAAGGATTGGGCCACTTGTCACTCTCAGTACCTTTATTTTGTTTGCTTTTACTTTCCTATTGCTTATATCAAGAAAACCCCTAAAAAGTTATCTTTCAGTGCTTGCAGTAATTTCTTGCTCAGAATCGCTTATCAATACCTTCTGCTCCTCGTTGGGTTCGACACTCTTACTTATCGAAAACGCTGCAATAGATCCCTTACGGTTGTGGGTCATCAAGCACCGTTTTCTGGCGCCATTGCCGAGGAGCGTAGCGCTATTGGTAAAGTGAAACTGGTAAGGAAGTTTTTATAATTCTGTTTTTATTTTTGCTATTGCTGCTCTTTGTCCTTATGGACAACCTTGTTATTGGATCGTTGCTTGCGGGAAGGCGCCCCACACCTGTGGTGGTTGCTCCTCCTCCTACTGAAATTGTGCCCTATAAAATACCAGCTGGTATTATCGATTATGTTTTGGCTAATCGTTATGCAGGAGACAGACATCCCGGTGAACACTTGCTATATCTGTCACAAGTATGTTCATTATTTAAGCTTGCAGGTGTATCGAGGGAGTTTGTCATGAGGAAATTGTTTGCCGTATCACTTATAGATAAAGCTTCAGATTGGTATAGGCTTCTCGATAACTCACACTTGCTTGACTGGCAAGAGCTTATGTCTCTCTTTTATACTAAGTTTTATCCTCTTCATGAAATTCATCGAGACAGGAACTATATCTATAACTTTAGGTCTCGTGACGGAGAAAGCATTGCTCAAGCTTGGGGGAGATTGAAGTCCCTAATGCTCAAATGCCCTATTCATAAGCTTCCCAAGGAAATTATACTTACAAATTTTTATGCCAGGCTTTCTTGTCAGGATAAGGAGATGTTGGATGCCTCCTCTAGTGGGGTATTTCAGACGAAGAGTGTTGAAGAAAGGTGGGATCTCATTGAAAGGATCCAGAGGAATACCGAAGATTGGGAAATCGATAAAGGTATTGAACCTGCTATAAATTATGAACATGATTATATTGAGAGCTATGTGAAAACTGATTACTTCAATACCTTTTGCTCTAAGATTGGTCTTGATTCCCATCTAATGATTAATTTCTGTAAGCATTTTTCCTCTCACGTCGATTCTTTTAAAAAGAAGAGAGACCAGCATCATGAACCTTTTAAAGAGCTACCTGTTGATATTCATGTTGCTGACCCTATTTTGCCTGCAGTTATATATGAACAGCCTCCTTTTCCCGCAAGGATAAGGGAGCACTCTCTTGTGACAGGCATAATAAATAAAAGTGAGAGAAGAGTTGATGAGCCTGAGGACCAGATCAGGGTCGATCCTCAAGTTGCATTGATTAAAGACCTTGTTACTAATGATGTTTTGGATTCCAATATAAATTTTTGTGCTGTTTCCACTAACCTTGTCACAGCCAAGAATAAAGGCCCAATTTCAGGTACTCCAGTGGTATCTGTTAAAATAGGAGATCACAATTATTATGGCCTCTGCGATTTGGGATCGTGTGCAAGTGCTATCCCCTATTCACTTTATGAAGAGATCATCGGTGAGATTTCCCCTTGTGAACTTGAAGAAGTTGATGTTACCATTCATCTTGCAAACAGAACAACTATCTCTCCTATCGGAATTGTGAGGGACGTTGAAGTCCTATGTGGAAAGGTAAAATACCCTACCGACTTTCTGGTACTTGGTTCAGAGAGGGACAATTTCTGTCCTATTATTTTTGGTAGACCTTTTCTTAGAACTTGTGGAGCTATAATAGATTGCAAGAAAGGTAAAGTTTCTGTTGAATTCAATGGTGAGCCATATGAATTTAATTTTTCTAAGTTCTCTAAGCAGCCTCGTGGTACTGATTTACCTAGTGTTGATAAAATTATTGAAAGTATTGCCTCTATTGCTATTCCCCTAATGATCCTTTGCAGCAATATATGGAGGACCACGAGAATGATTTGCATATGCAGGAAAGAAATGAACTAGATGAAATATTCTTGAGGCAACCTGCTATCCTGAAGCACAACCTTTCGGTTGAACCTTTGGGAATTTTATCAAAACCAAAAGAAGACCCGGTGTTCGATCTTAAACCTCTTCCCGATACGCTCAAGTATGCTTATTTAGATGAAAAGAAAGTATATCCTGTTATTATCAACTCTAACCTTTCAGGATATGAAGAAGAGCGACTATTGGAAGTACTTCGTAAACACCGAGGCGCAATTGGCTATACCCTTGATGACCTTAAAGGGATTAGTCCATCTATTTGTCAACATACTATCAACCTTGAGCCTGATGCTAAACCAGTTGTTGATCATCAACGACGGTTGAACCCGAAGATGATGGATGTTGTAAGAACTTAAATTCTCAAGCTTCTAGCCGCAGGTATTATCTACCCTATAGCTGATAGTAAGTGGGTAAGCCCGGTACATTGTGTTCCTAAGAAAGGAGGTACAACTGTGGTTCCTAATGATAAGAATGAACTAATACCTCAGAGAATTATTATTGGATATAGAATGTGTATTGATTACAGGAAGCTGAACAAGGCAACCAGGAAGGATCACTACCCGTTGCCGTTCATCGACCAAATGCTTGAAAGGTTATCCAAAAATACCCACTTTTGTTATCTCGATGGTTATTCTGGCTTCTGTCAAATTCATGTTAACACTGCTGATCAAGAGAAGACCACCTTTACTTGCCCCTTTGGTACTTATGCTTACAGGCGTATGCCTTTTGGTTTATGTAATGCTCCTGCTACTTTTCAAAGGTGTATGTCTGCTATCTTTCATGGTTTCTGTGGGGATATTATGGAAGTCTTCATGGACGATTTCTCCGTCTATGGAACTTCCTTTGACCATTGTCTCCACAACCTTAATAAAGTTTTGCAGAGATGCGAGGAGACGAATTTGGTACTCAACTGGGAGAAGTGCCACTTCATGGTTAACGAAGGAATTGTTCTTGGTCACAAGATTTCCGAAAGGGGAATTGAAGTGGACAAGGCCAAGATCGAAGCAATTGAGAGGATGCCCTATCCAAGGGACATCAAAGGTATTCGCAGTTTTCTTGGTCATGCTGGTTTCTATAGAAGATTTATTAAAAACTTTTCTAAGACTTCGAGGCCCCTCACTAATCTTCTCCAGAAGGACGTTCCTTTTGTATTTGATGAGGATTGTAAGGAAGCTTTTGAAGTTCTTAAGAAAGCTTTAATAACCGCTCCTATAGTACAACCACCTGACTGGAATTTACCTTTTGAGATTATGTGTGATGCGAGTGATTTTGCTGTTGGAGCTGTTTTAGGACAAAGAGTTGATAAAAAATTGAATGTTATACATTATGCTAGTAAAACCCTTGATAGTGCTCAAAGGAATTATGCTACTACTGAGAAGGAATTCTTAGCTGTAGTTTTTGCTTGTGATAAGTTTAGGCAGTATATTGTTGATTCCAAAGTTATTATTCATACTGATCATGCTGCCATTAAATACCTTATGACAAAGAAGGATGCCAAGCCAAGGCTTATCAGATGGGTACTCCTTCTTCAAGAATTTGATTTGCAGATTGTTGATAGGAAAGGGGAAGACAACCCAGTGGCGGACAATCTTTCAAGGATGGAAGATATACCGCACGATCCCATCCCAGTCAACGATAGTTTTCCAGACGAGCAACTTGCCGTTGTAAAAGTACAATCTCTTTCCGATCCTTGGTATGCAGATTATGCTAATTTTATTGTTGCAAAGTATTTGCCTCCAGGTTTAACATTTCAGCAAAGGAAGAAGTTCTTTCATGATTTGAGGCACTACTTTTGGGATGACCCACATCTTTTCAAAGAAGGTCCCGACGGGATCGTGAGAAGATGCATACCGGAACATGAGCAGAAGGACATTCTTAGACGGTGTCATGATAGTCCCTATGGAGGACATCATGCCGGTGAGAGGACTGCACATAAGGTTCTTCAATCAGGTTTTTATTGGCCTACTCTCTTTAAGGATGCTAGAAATTATGTTTTAGCCTGTGATAAATGTCAGAGAGTTGGTAACATTAGTAGAAGGAATGAGATGCCTATGAATTACTCACTAGTGATTGAACCTTTTGATTGCTGGGGTTTTGACTTTATGGGTCCTTTTCCTTCTTCGCGCAAGTACACTCACATTTTAGTAGCTGTTGATTATGTGACCAAGTGGGTTGAAGCAATCCCCACTGAAAGTGCTGATCACAAGACATCTTTGAAAATGCTTAAAGATGTAATTTTTCCTAGGTTTGGTGTACCAAGGTATCTCATGACTGATGGAGGATCACACTTCACGCACGGAGCTTTTAGAAAAGCTTCAGCCAAATACGATGTTAATCATAGAATTGCTTCACCATACCATCCTCAAACTAGTGGGCAAGTTGAGCTCACCAATAGAGAGATTAAGTTGATCTTGCAGAAGACAGTAAACAGAAATAGAAAGGACTGGTCAAATAAGTTAGGAGATGCTTTGTGGGCATATAGAACTGCTTACAAAAACCCCATGGGCATGTCCCCCTATAAGATGGTGTATGGCAAGGCTTGCCATTTTCCATTAGAGTTAGAGCACAAAGCTTTCTGGGCTGTTAGAGAGCTTAATGCTGACCCAAAATTAGCTGGTGAGAAGCGTCTCATGAACTTGACTTCTCTAGATGAATGGAGAAGTGAAGCTTACGAGAGCGCTAAAATGTTCAAGGAAAAGGTAAAGAAGTGGCATGATAGGAAGATTCTGAAACGTGAATTTAATGTTGGTGATAAAGTTTTGTTGTTTAGATCCCGTTTCAGGTTTTCTCCAGGCAAACTACTTTCCAAGTGGGAAGGGCCATTTCATATTGAAGAAGTTTATCGGTCTGGTGCAATTAAGATTAACAATTTTGAAGGCACCAAACCTCAAGTTGTGAATGGGCAAAGACTTAAGCATTACATAGCAGGAGACCCTGTCAATGTTGATGTGAATATAATATACACAACAACTCACGAAGAACATGTTGCAGCCCTATTTCAGACGCCAGCAGAAGCAGAATAAATAAAAGGTATGTATTACAGTAAGGAAACATCGCGAACCACCATAAAAGTTCCATATTATGAGTTTTTGCAAAATTAGTAAAATTCTGGGCCTAAGCGGAGCCGGAGACGAGCTCCAGGGGGTCCAGGCGCCCCCCTGGCGCGCCCTACCTCCTGTCCGCGCCGCCAGGGCGCCTGGACACCCGGGAGTCCGTCTCCGACCCCACTTTAGCCTGTTACCTTCCTTTCTGTGCATAAATTTTTGCTATATATTTTCCCGGAATGTTCCGGCAACGTATCTCGCGATTTCGTGTGTTTTCTTTTCGATCTGTTTCTGCCAGGAATCTTTCAGCTGAATCTAGGTGCCATGGCTTCTCCAAGTTCCCCCAAGGACAAGTTCGTCGTCAACGTCATCAACCCTTACCTCGCTGAGGTGAAGAAGCACCCTCAGGTTGTTCGGATGGAGGACGGTGTCCTTCATCAAGAAGATCTGAAGGGACCTATCAAGGAGGGGAGCATCCAGGCTAGGCTAGAAGAAGTGGAGCAAGAAGTCTTCAAGTACAAGAATATGATCGAGCGTGGTGTTGAAGCTAACTTTGACATCATCAACGAGCTGAAGACCTACTTCCTGAAGGAGATGAAGGAGATGTGGAAAAGCATCACCGCGTCTGAAGAAAGAATTGAAGAGCTCCAAGGGCAAATTTATGATCTACATAACCAGAACTGTGAGTATGAACTAAGGTTTATGCGCATGGGTATGGGTGCCGCATGCAGGATTCAGGAGACAAACTTCTCATATGAGACTGGAGAACCCCTTCCATGGAAGCGTTTCGCCGAGGACTACGTGATCAACGCCAACAAGAATGAGGAGTGAAATCTCCTTGGGTAACGGCATTCCCTTGGCTTGTTCCAAGCTTGGGGGAGTGCCCGGTATCTTTGTCTTTATCTTTTGTCTTTTAGAGTCAAGTAGAGTCATATCATGTTTAGGGAGGTTGCTATATGAAATAGTTTTGTGCATTGAGGTCTATCACTCCTTCGGTGGAGAGATTGTATCCGTGAGTGTGGAGTCGTCTATGATGGAATATTAATGAGAAGTCTATTGGTTCCTTTGCTGCACTCGGTACCCTGTTCACGCAATCGACCTTATATGATGATTCTTATGGGGAGTATTGACCTTATATCAGGTATGGCTGTGAACACTTTATTTAATCTTGGCAAACATAGCTTTGGTCATAACAACAAGCATGATTTTCTTAAAAGTATCGACATAGTAAAAACCTTTATGTTATTATGCTTGAAGTGTTATGCTGACAAGGAAGACAACTTGATGTGTTATGCTTACCTCAATGTTTATGCTTTATATTGCTTTGCATCTTAGTCATCATCAATTGTCTGTTCTCTCAAAACCTTTGCTATCCTAACTCTGTACTAAGCGGAATTCTGCTTGTGCATCCATACCCTTAAACCAATACCTTCCATATGAGTCCACCATACCTTCCTATTCGTGGTATTCCACTACCACCTCCTAAAGTACAGAATTTATGTGTTATCCTTAAATGTTCAAAATCTTTTATTTTGTGCCTCTGTTTTAGCTCATGAGGAAGTAATAGCTAATTCATGGTCTTTTTGAGTTGGACAAGCTTCACCCCGGGATTGCATGTCTAATGTGCAAACCCATAATACGAGAAGGAACTGGCAAAGAGTGCGCCCGGCTCAAAAATAATATAACAGACAAACCCTCCTTCACGCTTTGTTCATGAGAAATCAGAAAACTTTGGCAGTGATAAACAAAGGAGATTAAGAGGATGTGATCGTCCTCATGCGGGAGCCATTCCTCGAAACTTTTCCAGCTCGAGAAGTAATTGAGTTATCTATTAGCATTCGTTGACAAATCATGCACCTCTCAAACTTGTTTCCATTCTGTTTGATTTAAGGATAGCACATGAGTTTTCCCTACTTCCCAAGAGCAGGGCCTATCTTTTAATTTTAGATTGAGTCAGTTATTCCTACTTCCTTCTATTTCTCAAAGAGAGCAGACATTTGATGTTGATAAGGATTCATTCATGTAAAGTTGCATTAAGATTTGTCATAACATATCCTCGTTGACATTATCATTTGATAAGTAAGTTATCTATCAAGCCCAGCCAATGCAGATATCTTCCTTTGTGTTAACACTTTCACTTCTTGCCTGATAACATGTTCTTTCAAAAGCTTCAGTTAATCTCATCAAAACATAAAAAAAGAGCAAAAGTAAAAGCTATTAGTTGTTCTTTGACCAAAGGACATGTTTGCCATGATTTGATGATTTTCCTTAGCCCTACTTTCGAATATAAGTGTTATCACTCTTTTATAAGGGCCTTATGAGTTGAAGATTGCTGTTGAGGATATTTGAGTTGGTAAAGAAGCCGTGATGCTTCTTGTCCGTATTCTATTTATCGACACTTCACTCTCTAAACTTGTGGACAGGTTTACCGAGCTCAGCATTCGCTTGGGTACAAGCGAGGTCTAAGCTTGGGGGTGTTGATACGTCCAAAATGCATCACTATTTTATATCGTAATTTATCCTTATTCATTGATATATTTCACGTTACGATGATGTTCTTATGTTGGTTTGGCCTATTTTACACAGTTTGCAACTTTCCGATGCCGAAGCAGCAGACGCAGGATTCAGCAGTAAAAAGTGGACGCTGAGTTGCTGAAGAAGAATACCTCCAAATTACCTGAAAATCGACGGGAGATATTTTCCAGCCGGATCACGAAGGCACACGAAAGGGCAACCAGAGGAAGGCCCCAGGGTGCCCAGGCGCCCTGGGGGCGCGCCCCCCCTGGCCGCGCCGGGGGGGGGGGCGCCTGGAGCCCCTGGCCCACCTCCGGTTGCCCCCTTTTGCCTATATACTCTCCGTTATCCAAAAACCCTAAAAACGAGAGTTTTTACGGAGTTCCGCCGCCGCTCCGTGGCGGAAACCTACAGAGAAGGAAAAGCCATCTCCGGCGGGCAGATTTCGCCGGGGAGATCACCTCCCGGAAGGGGAGATCATCGCCATCGTCATCACCATCGTCACGGGCATCATCGAGATCATCATCAACATCATCCCCAACATCAGCACCATCTCCATCTTCATCCAAATGTCATCTCACAATTGCAACTTGTGTTGTAACTCGTACTACCTATCCTCTCTACTCCATCGGTGTTGATTACTACTTTGTGGTGAATACTATTGAGTTTTGTTGGAGAAATATTATTATGTCAGATTGTTTATCACCCATTTATCTCCACTGATCATGATCTCTTTTATGTCTTGTGAGTAGTTACCTTAGTTCTTGAGGACATGGGAAAAGTCTTGTTGTTAGTAGTCATATGATGTTGAAGTAATATGTATTGTTTGATACTTAAGTTGTGTTGTCATTCTACTAGTGGTGTTGTGTGAGTCGAACACTCAACACTTCGCCTTATTAAGGACCTAGGAGAACTTATTGTGTACAAATAATGCTTACGGTGGGTTGCCGGTGTGACAGAAACCTGAACCCCAGTTCGCACGCTTTTGCATAAGGGAACAATGGATCCTCGATCGTATTGCTATGGTTAGGCTTTTGCCTTAAATACTATCTTGTATTTGCGGATGCTTGCAAGGTGTTAATCATAAGAGTGCACTCATCTTAGTCTAGAGAGTGCACTAGCATAGATCCACCCACTCAACACTTATCAACACATAACATAGTATTGATACGGAATATGGCGAAAGCACATGACTACCTCTCCCGTGTGTCCTCAGGAACGCTTTAGCCTTTATAAGTTCAGTCGCTAGGCCTCTCCTTTGCTCAGAAAGGATTGGGCCACTTGTCACTCTCAGTACCTTTATTTTGTTTGCTTTTACTTTCCTATTGCTTATATCAAGAAACCCCCTAAAAGTTATCTTTCAGTGCTTGCAGTAATTTCTTGCTCAGAATCGCTTATCAATACCTTCTGCTCCTCGTTGGGTTCGACACTCTTACTTATCGAAAATGCTGCAATAGATCCCTTACGGTTGTGGGTTATCACCAACCGAATGGCGACGCACGGGGCAGCCGAGTGGTTAGGATGTGTCTCACGGAGTGGCGACGCGTAGGGCGGCCGAGTGGTGAGGACGTGCACAACCGAGTGGCTTCGCATGGAGCGGCCAAGTAGTTATGAGGTGACCAACCGATAGGCGACGCACTGAGCGGCCGAGTGGCGACGCGTGGAGCGGACGAGTAGTTATGAGGTGATCAACCGATAGGCGACGCACTGAGCGGCCGAGTGGTTATGAGGTGACCAACCGAATGGCGACGCGCGGGGCAGCCGGGTGGTTAG
>LR738712.1:116904790-116944037 GCA_902687465.1 Secale cereale | reverse complement strand
TTAGGTGACCAACTGATAGGCGACGCACGGAGCGGCCGAGTGGTTATTAGGTGACCAACCGAGAGGCGACGCACAGAGCGGTCGAGTGGTTATGAGGTGACCAACCGATAGGCGATGCACGGAGCGGCCGAGTGGTTATTAGGTGACCAACCGAGAGGCGACGCACAGAGCGGTCGAGTTGTGACGCCCGAAGACCGACGTCCCAGAAGATTCCAGATGTTCCGGGTTCTTCCGTGTGTTTCATTGGTGCTTGCCTTATTTATTTTTGCTTTGCATCATGTCATCATGCCATCATGTCTTTAATCTTTTGCATCTCAACTTAAATAAATTGTGTGGATCTTTGATCCATTTAAATCGAGGGAAGAGTGACTTCTCTTTATAACATATCCTCCTAATATTATGGAGCTATTATAAATAAATATTCCATTTGTGTGGAATTAACCCAAACACACTTGCATATATTCTCCATGCCTTTTCTACTTCAAGTTTCACCGTCAAAACCTTCCCTATATTTCTTTTCCCGTTTATCAAGGTTCCTCCAAAAACCTCAACATTTTGGGCACTTTAAAAACATGTCCTAGTTCAAACCTTTCGAATTAAATTCAAAGGAATTTCAATTTAATCTTTCAATCTTGGCCATTCCTAATTTCTTGCATCAACACATTTTTGTGTGAGTCCAAGATATTTTTCCTCTTGCTCAAATTCTTTCACTAAACCTCTCCATCTTTTCTTCTATCTATCTTTTTTTCGCTTATTTTCTTTTCTCTTTCTTTTCTTTCTTCTAAGGAGTATTAGAGAGAGAGAGAGAGAGAGAGAGCAGCCTAGCTTGGGCCTCCTAGCTGGCCCATTGGCCCAACCGCCCCTCAACCCTAGCCGATTCCCCCGTCGCTCCTCATCTCCCTCAGTGCCGAGCCTCTCCCTCGTTCCTTTCCACCGCCGCCACTCCTCATTCCCTCCTCTCGTTCTCTTCCCCGACCCCGTGCTCTCTCCCTCGAGCGCTCCCTCTGATCCTCCCCCCGCTCATCTCCGACGCTAGGAGCCCGAGCCCTGATGCTTCGTCCCCGTGCCACCCGGCGACCCCGTCGCCGCTCCGACCGGCGAGTCAAGGCAGCGCCCCCCTTCTCCTCCTCTACGACCGCCGCCGATGGCCTCACGCACGGCCTCCTTCGCGCCAGCCACTTCTTCTCCTGTCGACCTCCATCGCCGTCCGGCCTCCCTGCAATCCAGCAGCGCGCCTCGCCTCCAACCGCGGGCTGGCCTCTGCTCCGACGCCCCTGCCGCGGCCTGCTGCCTCCGCCGTCTTGCCGCGCCACCACGGGCCACCCGACAGCGCCGGCGCCGCCCCGAGCAACCTCCAGCGCCTCCGCGCCTCTCCTCCTCGCCATGGCCTCTGCGTCACCCCGTGCTGCCGCCTTTTGTTTGCCCTTGTTGCTGCGTTTGGAACCTCAAGACCGGCAAGTTCAACTACTACGCGAAAAGTACCCCGCCGGCAAGACCGCTACGAACGAACAACTACACGATGCGTCAAGTTCCTCTCCGGTGCCCCGAGGACCGAGTACGACTACACATGGAGATACGCCAAGTTCCACTACCGTCGCAAGAACCGACTCTGGCAAGTTCGAAGACCCCAAGTACCTCTACCGACGACTTGAACATCTACGAACGTGTACGACGACCGTCGCCGAAGAACCGTGTACCACTACCGTCGCCCCGAAGACGTCCGATGCCGCGACAAGTACCTCTTCGATAACATGAACGACTACGAACGGAACGACTACTTCCTCTACGACCCGTGTACCACTACTTCCACTACGAACTCGAACCGCTTCAAGAACGAACGCTCCGAAGGTATACCCCGAGTCAAATGCCGATGTGGTGAACGAATGCTTGTTGAGTTGTATGAGATGTATCGAATGTTTGCTCGTGTCCGTTGTGCCCTCGTTTGCCTTGGCGGCAACCCGTGGGAACCCGGTGACGGGATCACCCCACCTTTCATCTTGTTCGACTCGCTCACGCCACCTTTTCTTTTGCTCCGGTCTCTCAACGAGTTACCGGAACCGAGATGTTGCCGTTGCATCATTTTCGGATCGTTGCCGTGGCACCCTTTTCTTCCACCACGGTGACAATACTTCATATCTCTTCATGTTAACGTTTAACTAAAAATTGCATAAACTTGATCATATCATCCGCATCATGCTAACAACTTTAAAATGTGTGAATTGTTGTTTGCTTAAAATTGCTAAACATGCATATGGGGATTTTCCAGGAATTGTTGTTGTTATTTCCGGCCTCATTTAAAATTCCTAAATAGTGTAGTTTTATTATGCATCATACCTTGCCATGTTTTGCATATTGTCGTGTTGCTTGTGTTATTTTTTTCTGTGCTTCCTACCTTGCCATGTTGTGCTTCCTGTATAGACTTGCAGTGCATCCTATATAGAACTGTCATGCATCATACTTGGATGTGCATCGTATGCCATGTTTATGCTTGTGTGTTTACAGTGTTGTTTGCTTCTTTCCAGTTGCTTCTCTTGTTAGCTTCGGTTTCGTTCCGGAGTGGTGAGGTTCTGTTCGACTACTTCCTGGACTTGTTCTTCTCCTTGCGGGATCCCAGGCAAGATGATCATACCCTTGGATACCTTTACTACCATTGCCATGCTTAGTTGTCTCGATGCTATCGTTACATGTCTCGCTACCCATTTTTTATGTCAGCCTCTCCTTGTTGCCATGAAACCTCTAACCTTTTGACACCTTCCTAGCAAAACCATTGTTTGGCTATGTTACCCGCTTGCTCAGCCCCTCTTATAGCGTTGTTAGTTGCAGGTGAAGATGAAGATCGTTCCAGGTGGGAACTTGTTGTTGGAATATCACAATATCTATTATTATTATTAACACACCTATATACTGGGCATGGGTGGAAGGCTTGGCCTTTTGCTCGGTGTTTTGTTCCACTCATGCCACCTTAGGCGCCGATAAACCGGCATTATGTTCCTTGATTTTGCGTTCCTTACACGATGGGTATATGGGGACCCCTTGACACTTCGACTTTGAATAAAACTCCTCCAGCAAGGCCCAACATTGGTTTTAATTTGCCGCATAATAACAACTTAATTAATTAATTAAATTTGCATAGGGGGTCACACCCTCGGGTACTATTTTCTACATAGCAGGGGGGGTCAGTGCTGATGGTGTTGGTCCCAAACGGGCAACCTGCGGGGCCACCTTGGGGAAACCCGAGGTCTTGTGCACCGGGATACCGAGCCTGATCGGATTTCCCTAAGATAAGGGGTGATGATATTATATTTATCACTTCAACTAATCGTGAGAGCTTGTGATGGGCTAAGTTGGGACACCCCTGCAGGGTTATAATCTTTCGAAAGCCGTGCCCGCGGTTATGTGGCAGATTGGAATTTGTTAATGTCCGGTTGTAGAAAACTTGACAGAGGATTCGAAGTAAAACACACAACTGTGTGAGTAACCGTGACTGTCTCTTTTCACTTTGAGAAGAGAACACGGTGGGGTTATGTTTGACTCGTAGGTAGTTCAGGATCTTTAGCGATCACTACTAGTTTGCGACCGTCTGCGTAGATGCTCATCTTATTCTTGTACTCGTAAGCTAGCCACCATATTATGCTTAGCCGCTGCTGCAACCTCACCACTTTACCTCTTCCTACCCATAAAGCTTTGCTAGTCTTGATACCCATGGTTATGGGATTGCTGAGTCCTTGTGGCTCACAGATACTACAACACCAGATGCAGGTTCAGCCAAGAATGATGCAGGAGATGGATCAGAACTTCACTGGAAGCTCGATGAAGAGCGTGGCCGTATGCTTGTGACGTTTTCGACGATCAGTAGTGGTTTCTACTAGGGGCGATTCGGACCTGTGGCTTTATGTTTTTGGTATCTTCTTTTGGATCTTCACCCGTAGTCGGGTTGTGATGTTTGGAATGAGGATTTGCTTATGTAATGTATTGTGTGAAGTGGCGAGTGTAAGCCAACTATCTCCTTTTGCAATTTCATCCCTATTTTTACATGAGTCATGCAAAGATACCAAACTTGAGATCATTCCAGAATGGGCTTATACCTTTAAGTCGTGCCTCGACACGTAGGAGGTATAGTCCCATCCTGGGTATTACAAGTTGGTATCAGAGCCTTCTCCGACCTAGAAGCCCCACTGATTGATCGAATCGTTGACGGTTGAGTCTAGGCACACACTTAAAAATATTTTGAGTCCTATATATATATATTGAAGAGTAGGATTTCTTTTGCTCCTCATCTCTTTTCACTCTGGTGAGGACTCCTGACGATTACTTTTATCTCTTCTACTCTCAAAATTTGACCAATTTTTTTTTAGGATCACGCGAGTATTGTTTGGATTGTTCCGATGTCTTTGTGACGAGAACATTGTTCTCGATGCCTCCTGTCATTAGGGGTTGTGGAAGTGTCCCGGGGAGTTGAGCTCCGAGGTGTTGTCGTCACAAATATATCGCAGCAGTTCTGGAATACTTAAGACGGCCGACATCGAAAACTCTCCTATGCGGTTAGTGGCAAGATAACCCCGACATCACCCAGTACTGGGGAGGTAGTTCGGGAGTATTGCCATAGCTTGTATAGTAGATGCGTTTCGAAGGTCCGAGGTAAACGGTTTCCGGAAATAACTGGTTATGTGTTGAAGGATGGATACAGCTGGATGTAGGATTAGAGTTGAGTGCGTGGTGCTTCCCCTGTATCCCCAACACCTGATTGCATAACTGGAAACTTTCGGGCATTAATAGGTGGGTTCATCTAGTAGCTCGTAGGCATTCTTCCAATGGATGCACGATATGAAGTTCGGGGTTCTACATTGAGTGAAGTAGTTTTATGGGCTTGTTCCGATCGGGAGTTGCATCTTAAAGGGTCCTTGGCTATGCTGATCCGGGGATTGCAAAACCCTTTTGTAACACGTTCCATGAGCTTTCAGCACGAATATGTCGGACGAAGCTTCTATCTTGTACTTGTTCTATCTCCTCCTTGTTGTTTTTATTTACCTTTTGTTCTTCCAAGTGGCTTCTCGACAAGTTGATGTACCTACAGAATTCATTCGTTCAATTCTCTGTTCGGATGATATTGTGAAGTTATGTTGCAACATATCTATCCTTTGTTTTGATTTGATTCTGGTATTCGAGTTGCTTCGATGTCAAATGTTGATTCCATACCTTTCCTAATCGGTGTTCTCATATTTCTATGGGAGTGCTAATTCTTCTTGACCATCGAGATCTTCATGTTAATCCTTTTCAACCGGTGTGCCTTCTCTTCAAGTTACTCCATACGGACGCCGTTGAGAAATCTAACGATTTGTCTGTTTCATTCATTCCAAGTTGTCTTGTTTCCCCACCCTCCCACCCTTCTTCTTCTCGGAGCAAGAAATTCTCAGATGAAGTATCCATTTTATTCATGTGAGGTTCTTCATTCATTTCCTTCAATGTTCTTATCCGGTGATTTATCGTGAAGATGCTCAAGAGCTTCAAGTTCATCATTCTTTTGTTCTCAAATTCTGCCGGTGGATGTAATTCAAGATTTCGGTGTTGTTCTTATCCTTTTCCTCATTTCACAATGCTTTCTTATTCCGGTGCACCAATTAATCATTCTCCTCTTGCTATTCATATCCGGAGTGCTGAAGATTCGTGTTTCCATTCTTAATCCTGTCAAGCTATTTTGAGATTGTTATCTTACTCAAGCCATTTAATTCAACCGGTGCAATATCTCTTGAGAAATCTTTTTTAGCGGTGATTTCTTTTGAGTGGGTCCTAACCCACATGTCTTTTTCCAGGATCTTACCCGACTCTTCTTTTTCCGGAGAATTCTTTTCAAAGTGTGACGTAAAAATGATTTCCATCAGTCACATGCCTTCTCCAAGCTTGTTTTCAATTATTTCCATCTTTAGCTCCACCTTCCTCTTGTCATTCGTCCGGAGTATCTCCAAATTCTTCATGACATTTCTCGTCTTCATTCTCAACATTTGAAGACCGGAGAAGAGTTTATCTTAAATCTTGGCCCGTTCTCTCAAGATTCATGGTTCTAGCTTCATGCCATCCTCATTATTGTTCCGATTGTGGGGAATTCTTTTATAACCATCCGAAGCATTTCATGAATTCTTTTCTTTGTGATCCTCCGAAGGCCATCAATTCAGAATATTTCTTCGTTCTCAGTTTTCAACTTCGACCTCCAAATATTCTTCATTGATGCCTCTTCGTTCGTCTCCATATTCTTACGGTGGTTCTTTCAAGATTACTCTTCCGTTGTTAACGTATTAATTCATTTGTACTTTTCATAATCCTACCGGTGAGTCGTCCAAGATTATTCTCAAGTTTTGCTATATCTCTCTTCAATCCTTTTCAAGAAGAATAAGTAGTAGGCCAAATCCGTTGCTTGTCATCAATTTAATTTGATGAAGGATAAGCACACAGTAAATCTTATTGTTATTTCCTCGAAGTGATTAATCTCTTTTTTCGGAGCTTGTTCATCATATCATATTCTCGGTTCTAAGTTGTTCATCTTGTTTTCCGGAGCTCCAAGTTATTTCAATTATCATTTCAAAGCTCCATCTAATTCATCGCAGGCCTTGAATCTTATTCTTTTCATCTTTCACTTCTCATGCTTTCATTACCGGAGTTTTCATGGTGGTTCATCAAGATTTAATTCATCCTCGAAGTCTTCATCAAGATTCTTGTTGGAGGAGCTCAAATATTTCTTCTTCTTGCATTTTGAAGTGCAATTCTTTCTACCTTATCTTTTCAGATGGTGTTATGTCATTCTTGTCAATTCCTTCATGTTTTATGATTCACGAGTTATTGTTGGGGAACGTAGTATTTTAAAATTTTCCTACGATCACGCAAGATCTATCTACTAGATGCATAGCAACGAGAGGGAAGAGTGTGTCTACGTACCCTCGTAGACCGGAAGCAGAAGCATCAAGTGACGCGGTTGATGTAGTCGAACTTCTTCGCGATTCAACCGATCAAGCACCGAACGTACGGCACCTCCGTGTTCAGCACACGTTCAGCTTGATGACGTCCCACGAGCTCTTGATCCAGTTGAGCTTCACGGGATAGTTTCGTCAGCACGACGGCGTGGTGACGGATATGATGTATTTACCGGCGCAGGGCTTCGCTTAAGCACTGCAACGGTATGACCGAGGTGTGTTTCTGTGGAGGGGGGCACCGCACACGGCTGGAACAATTCAACTTGTGTGTCTTTGGGTGCCCCCCTGCCCCCGTATATAAAGGAGCAAGAGGGGAGGGCCGGCCGGCCTCCTATGGTGCGGCTAGGGCAATCCTACTAGGAATAGGATTGCAATCCTATTCCTAGTAGGAGTCCACCAAGAAGGAAGAGAGGGAAAAAGAAAGAGAAGGAGAGGTGGCGCCCCCCAATCCTAGTCCAACTAGGATCCCCTGGTGGGGCGCCGGCCAGCCTCTGTGGGCTGCCTCTCTCCTTTCCTTAAGGCCCACTATGGACCATCCCCCCTCGTAGGGGGTTCCGGTAACCCCCTCCGGCAATCCCGTTAAATCCGAAACTTTTCAGGAACACTTCCAGTGTCCGAATATAGTCGTCCAATATATCAATCTTTATGTCTCGGACATTCCGAGACTCCTCGTCATGTCCGTGATCTCATCCGGGACTCCGAACTACCTTCGGTACATCAAAACTCATAAACTCATAATACTGATCGTCATCAAACGTTAAGCGTGCGGACCCTGCGGGTTCGAGAACTATGTAGACATGACCGAGACTCATCTCCGGTCAATAACCAATAGCGGAACCTGGATGCTCATATTGGCTCCTACATATTCTACGAAGATCTTTATCGGTCAAACCGCATAACAACATACGTTGTTCCTTTTGTCATCGGTATGTTACTTGCCCGAGATTCGATCGTCGGTATCTCTATACCTAGTTCAATCTCGTTATCGGCAAGTCTCTTTACTCGTTCCGTAACACATCATCTCGTGACTAACTCATTAGTCTTTTGCTTGCAAGGCTTATTATGATGTGTGTTACCGAGAGGGCCCAGAGATACCTCTCCGACACTCGGAGTGACAAATCCTAATCTTGATCTATGCCAACACCACAAATACTTTCGGAGACACCTGTAGAGCATCTTTATGATCACCCAGTTACGTTGTGACGTTTGATAGCACACAAGGTGTTCTTACAGTATTCGGGAGTTGCATAATCTCATAGTCATAGGAACATGTATAAGTCATGAAGAAAGCAATAGCAGTAAAACTAAACGATCATAGTGCTATGCTAACGGATGGGTCTAGTCCATCACATCATTCTCCTAATGATGTGATCCCGTTGATCAAATGACAACTCATGTCTATGGCTAGGAAACATAACCATCTTTGATCAATGAGCTAGTCTAGTAGAGGCATACTAGGGACATACTATTTTGTCTATGTATTCACACATGTATCAAGCTTCCGGTTAATACAATTCTAGCATGAATAAAAGACATTTATCATGATATAAGGAAATACAAATAACATCTTTATTATTGCCTCTAGGACATATTTCCTTCAGTCTCCCACTTGCACTAGAGTCAATAATCTAGCTCACATCGCCATGTGATTTAATACCGATAGTTCACATCGTTATGTGAATAACACCCATAGTTCACATCGCCATGTGACCAACACCCAGAGGGTTTACTAGAGTCAATAATCTAGTTCACATCGCTATGTGATTAATACCCAAGAGTAATAAGGTGTGATCATGTTTTGCTTGTGAGAGAAGTTTAGTCAACGGGTCTGTCACATTCAGATCCGTATGTATTTCGCAAATTTCTATGTCTACAATGCTCTACATAGAGCTACTCTAGCTAATTGCTCCCACTTTCAATATGCATCCAGATTGATACTTAGAGTCATCTGGATTTAGTGTCAAAGCTTGCATCGGCGTAACCCTTTACGACGAACTCTTTATCACCTCCATAATCGAGAAACATTTCCTTAGTCATCCAGTTACTAAGGATAATTTTGACCGTTGTACAGTGATCTACTCCTGGATCACGATTGTACCTTCTTGACAAACTCATGTCAAGGTACACAACATGTTTCGTACACAGCATGGCATACTTTATAGAACCTATGGCTGAGGCATAGGGAATGACTTACATTCTCTCTATATTTTTCTGCTGTGGTCTGGCTTTGAGTCTTACTCAACTTCACACCTTACAAGTCAGGCAAGAACTCCTTCTTTGACTGATCCAATTTGAACTACATCAAAATCTTATCAAGGTATGTACTCATCGAAAGTCTTATCAAGCGTCTTGATCTATCTCTATAGATCTTGATGCCCAATATGTAAGCAGCTTCATCAAGGTCTTTCTTTGAAAAACTCCTTTCAAACACTCCTTTATGCTTTCCAGAAAATTCTACATCATTTCCGATCGACAATATGTCATTCACATATACTTGTCAGAAAGGTTGTAGTGCTCCCACTCACTTCTTGTAAATACAGGCTTCACCGTAAGTCTGTATAAATCTATATGCTTTGATCAACTTATCAAAGTGTATATTCCAACTCTGAGATGCTTGCACCAGTCCATAGATGGATCGCTGGAGCTTGCATATTTTGTTAGCACCTTTAGGATTGACAAAACCTTCGGGTTGCATCATATACAATTTTTCTTTAATAAATCCATTAAAGAATGCAGTTTTGTTATCCATTTGCCAGATTTCATAAAATGCGGCAATTGCTAACATGATTCGGACAGACTTAAGCATCGCTACGGGTGAGAAAGTCTCATCGTAGTCAACTCCTTGAACTTGTCGAAAACCTTTCGCAACAAGTCGAGCTTTGTAAACAGTAACATTACCGTCAGCGTCGGTCTTCCTCTTGAAGATCCATTTATTTTCGATGGCTTGCCGATCATCGGGCAAGTCAACCAAAGTCCACACTTTGTTCTCATACATGGATCCCATCACAGATTTCATGGCCTCAAGCCATTTTGTGGAATCTGGGCTCATC
The DNA here is from genome assembly GCA_902687465.1 of Secale cereale. NCBI lineage: Eukaryota > Viridiplantae > Streptophyta > Magnoliopsida > Poales > Poaceae > Secale > Secale cereale. Next base: position 116,934,025 of record LR738712.1, on the reverse strand, counting down.
ATCGCTTCCTCATAGTTCGTAGGTTCATCATGGTCTAGTAACATGACTTCTAGAACTGGGTTGCCGTACCACTCTGGTGCGGAACGTACTCTGGTTGATCTACGACGTTCAGCAGAAACTGGATCTGAAGTTTCATGATCATCATCATTAGCTTCCTCACTAATTGGTGTAGGAATCACTGGAACTAGTTTCTGTGATGTTCCACTTTCCAATTCGGGAGAAGGTACAATTACCTCATCAAGTTCTACTTTCCTCCCACTCACTTCTTTCGAGAGAAACTCCTTCTCTAGAAAGGATCCATTCTTAGCAACGAATATCTTGCCTTCGGATCTGTGATAGAAGGTGTACCCAACAGTTTCTTTTTGGGTATCCTATGAAGATTTACTTCTCCGATTTGGGTTCGAGCTTATCATGTTGAAACTTTTTCACATAAGCATCGCAGTCCCAAACTTAAAGAAATGACAGCTTAGGTCTCTCGTCCAACCACAGTTCATACGGTGTCATCTCCACAGATTTAGATGGTGCCCTATTTAACGTGAATGTAGTTGTCTCTAATGCATAACCCCAAAAGCGATAGTGGTAGATCGGTAAGAGACATCATCGATCGCACCATATCTAATAAAGTACGGTTATGATGTTCGGACACACCATTACACTGTGGTGTTCCAGGTGGCGTGAGTAGTGAAACTATTTGACATTGTTTTTATTGAAGGCCAAACTCGCTAACTCAAATATTTTACCTCTACGATCATATCGTAGAAACTCTTATTTTCTTGTTACGATGATTCTCCACTTCACTCTGAAATTCTTTGAACTTTTCAAATGTTTCAGACTTATGCTTCATTAAGTAGATATACCCATATCTGCCCAAATCATCAGTGAAGGTCAGAAAATAACGATACCCGCCGCGAGCTTCAACACTCATTGGTCCGCATGCATCAGTATGTATGATTTCCAACAACTCTGTTGCTCGCTCCACGGTTCCGGAGAACGGAGTTTTAGTCATCTTGCCCATGAGGCATGGTTCGCAAGCACCAAGTGATTCATAATCAAGTGATTCCAAAAAGTCCATCACTATGGAGTTTCTTCTTGCACTTTACACCAATATGACCTAAACGGCAGTGCCACAAATAAGTTGCACTATCATTATTAACCTTGCATCTTTTGGCTTCAATATTATGAATATGTGTATCACACGATCGAGATCCAACAAACTATTTTCATTGGGTGTATGACCATAGAAGGTTTTTTTATTCAAGTAAACAGAACAACAATTATTCTCTAACTTACATGAATAACCGTATTGCAATAAACATGATCAAATCATATTGATGCTCAACACAAACACCAAATAACACTTATTTAGGTTCAACACTAATCCCGAAAATATAGGGAGTGTGCGATGATGATCATATCAATCTTGGAACCACTTCCAACACACATCGTCACTTCACCTTTAACTAGTTTCTGTTCATTATGCAACTCCCATTTCGAGTTACTACTCTTTAGCAATTGAACCAATATCAAATACCGAGGGGTTGCTATGAACACTAGTAAAATACACATCAATAATCTATATATCAAATATACCTTTGTTCACTTTGCCATCCTTCTTATCCGCCAAATATCTAGGGCAGTTCCACTTCTAGTGACCATTTCCTTTGCAGTAGAAGCACTTAGTTTCAGGCTTGAGTTTAGCTTTGGGTTTCTTCACGGGAGTGACAACTTACTTGTCATTCTTCTTGAAGTTCCCCTTCTATCCCTTTGCCCTTTACTTGAAACAAGTGGTCTGGTTAACCATCAACACTTGATGCTCTTTCTTGATTTCTACCTTCGCCGATTTCAGCATCGTGAAGAGCTCGGGAATTACTTTCGTCATCCTTGCATATTATAGTTCATCACGAAGTTCTACTAACTTGGTGATAGTGTCTAGTGAACTTTGTGAATTACTATCTTATCTGGAAGATTAACTCCCACTTGATTCAAGCAATTGTACTACCCAGACAATCTGAGCACATGCTCACTGGTTGAGCTATTCTCCTCCATCTTGTAGGCAAAGTACTGTCAGAGGTCTTATACCTCTCGACATGGGCATGAGTATGAAATAATAATTTCAACTCTTGGAACATCTCATATGCTCCGTGGCGTTTCAAAACGTTTTTGAAGTCCCGGTTATAAGCCGTAAAGCATGGTGCACTCATCATATCGAGCTTTTGTCAAAACGTTCACAACGTCTACATTTGCTCCTGCAATAGGTCTGTCACCTAGCGGTGCATCAAGGACATAATTCTTCTGTGCATCAATGAGGATAATCCCCAGATCACGGAACAATTCCGCATCATTGCTACTAACATCTTTCAACTTAGTTTTCTCTAGGAACATATAAAAAATAAACGTGGAGCAACATCGCGAGCTATTGATCTACAACATAGATATGCTAATACTACCAGGACTAAGTTCATGATAAATTAAAGTTCAATTAATCATATTACTTAAGAACTCCCACTTAGATAGACATCCCTCCGGTCATCTAATTGATCACGTGATCCAAATCAACTAAACCATGTCCGATCATCACGTGAGATGGAGTAGTTTCAATGGTGAACATCTTATGTTGATCATATCTACTATATGATTCACGCTCGACCTTTCGGTCTCCAGTGTTCCGAGGCCATATCTGCATATGCTAGGCTCGTCAAGTTTAACCCGAGTATTCTGCGTGTGCAAAACTGGCTTACACCCGTTGTATTTGAGCGTAGAGCTTATCACACCCGATCATCACGTGGTGTCTCGGCACGACGGACTTTCGCAACGGTGCATACTCAGGGAGAACACTTATACCTTGAAATTTAGTAAGGGATCATCTTATAATGCTACCGTCGTTCTAAGCAAAATAAGAAGCATAATAAGATAAACATCACATGCAATCAAAATATGTGACATGATATGGCCATCATCATCTTATGCTTTTGATCTCCATCTCTAAAGCACCGTCATGATCACCTTCGTCACCGGCGCGACACCTTGATCTCCATCGTAGTATCGTTGTCGTCTCGCCAACTATTGCTTCTACGACTATCGCTACCGCTTAGTGATAAAGTAAAGCAATTACATGGAGATTGCATTTCATACAATAAAGCGACAACCATATGGCTCCTGCCAGTTGCCGATAACATTACAAAACATGATCATCTCATACAAAACCGTATAACTCATCATGTCTTGACCATATCACATCACAACATGCCCTGCAAAAACAAGTTAGACGTCCTCTACTTTGTTGTTGCAAGTTTTACGTGGCTGCTACGGGCTTAGCAAGAACCGTTCTTACCTACGCATACAAAACCACAACGATGTTTCGTCAAGTATGTGCTGATTTAACCTTCACAAGGACCGGGCGTAGCCACACTTGTTTCAGCTAAAGCGAGAGAGACAGACACCCGCCAGTCACCTTTAAGCAACGAGTGCTCTTAACGGTGAAACCAGTCTCGCGTAAGCGTACGCGTAATGTCGGTCCGGGCCGCTTCATCTCACAATACCGTCGAAGAAAAATATGACATGCTGGTAAGCAGTATGACTAGTATCACCCACAACTCATTGTGTTCTACTCGTGCATATCATCTACGCATAGACCTGGCTCATGATGCCACTGTTGGGGAACGTAGTATTTTAAAATTTTCCTACGATCACGCAAGATCTATCTACCAGATGCATAGCAACGAGAGGGAAGAGTGTGTCTACGTACCCTCGTAGACCGGAAGCAGAAGCGTCAAGTGACGCGGTTGATGTAGTCGAACTTCTTCGCGATTCAACCGATCAAGCACCGAACGTACGGCACCTCCGTGTTCAGCACACGTTCAGCTTGAGGACGTCCCACGAGCTCTTGATCCAGTTGAGCTTCATGGGAGAGTTTCGTCAGCACGACGGCGTGGTGACAGATATGATGTATTTACCGGCGCAGGGCTTCGCTTAAGCACTGCAACGGTATGACCGAGGTGTGTTTCTGTGGAGGGGGGCACCGCACACGGCTGGAACAATTCAACTTGTGTGTCTTTGGGTGCCCCCTGCCCCCGTATATAAAGGAGCAAGAGGGGAGGGCCGGCCGGCCTCCTATGGTGCGGCTAGGGCAATCCTACTAGGAATAGGATTGCAATCCTATTCCTAGTAGGAGTCCACCAAGAAGGAAGAGAGGGAAAAAGAAAGAGAAGGAGAGGTGGCGCCCCCCAATCCTAGTCCAACTAGGATCCCCTGGTGGGGCGCCGGCCAGCCTCTATGGGCTGCCTCTCTCCTTTCCTTAAGGCCCACTATGGACCATCCCCCCTCGTAGGGGGTTCCGGTAACCCCCTCCGGCAATCCCGTTAAATCCGAAACTTTTTCAGGAACACTTCCGGTGTCCGAATATAGTCGTCCAATATATCAATCTTTATGTCTCGGACATTCCGAGACTCCTCGTCATGTCCGTGATCTCATCCGGGACTCCGAACTACCTTCGGTACATCAAAACTCATAAACTCATAATACTGATCGTCATCAAACGTTAAGCGTGCGGACCCTGCGGGTTCGAGAACTATGTAGACATGACCGAGACTCATCTCCGGTCAATAACCAATAGCGGAACCTGGATGCTCATATTGGCTCCTACATATTCTACGAAGATCTTTATCGGTCAAATCGCATAACAACATACGTTGTTCCTTTTGTCATCGGTATGTTACTTGCCCGAGATTCGATCGTCGGTATCTCTATACCTAGTTCAATCTCGTTACCGGCAAGTCTCTTTACTCGTTCCGTAACACATCATCTCGTGACTAACTCATTAGTCTTTTGCTTGCAAGGCTTATTATGATGTGTGTTACCGAGAGGGCCCAGAGATACCTCTCCGACACTCGAAGTGACAAATCCTAATCTTGATCTATGCCAACACCACGAATACTTTCGGAGACACCTTGATCTTGGCACCCTTTTCTTCCACCACGGTGACAATACTTCATATCTCTTCATGTTAACGTTTAACTAAAAATTGCATATACTTGATCATGTCATCCGCATCATGCTAACAACTTTAAAATGTGTGAATTGTTGTTTGCTTAAAATTGCTAAACATGCATATGGGGATTTTCTAGGAATTGTTGTTGTTATTTTCGGCCTCATTTAAAATGCCTAAATAGTGTAGTTTTATTATGCATCATACCTTGCCATGTTTTGCATATTGTCGTGTTGCTTGTGTTATTTTTTTCTGTGCTTCCTACCTTGCCATGTTGTGCTTCCTGTATAGACTTGTAGTGCATCCTATATAGAACTGTCATGCATCATACTTGGATGTGCATCGTATGCCATGTTTATGCTTGTGTGTTTACAGTGTTGTTTGCTTCTTTCCGGTTGCTTATCTTGTTAGCTTCGGTTCCGTTCCGGAGTGGTGAGGTTCTGTTCGACTACTTCCTGGACTTGTTCTTCTCCTTGCGGGATCCCAGGCAAGATGATCATACCCTTGGATACCTTTACTACCATTGCCATGCTTAGTTGTCTCGATGCTATCGTTACATGTCAAGCTACCCATTTTTTTATGTCAGCCTCTCCTTGTTGCCATGAAACCTCTAACCTTTTGACACCTTCCTAGCAAAACCATTGTTTGGCTATGTTACCCGCTTGCTCAGCCCCTCTTATAGCGTTGTTAGTTGCAGGTGAAGATGAAGATCGTTCCAGGTGGGAACTTGTTGTTGGAATATCACAATATCTATTATTATTATTAACACACCTATATACTGGGCATGGGTGGAAGGCTTGGCCTTTTGCTCGGTGTTTTGTTCCACTCATGCCACCTTAGGCGCCGATAAACCGGCATTATGTTCCTTGATTTTGCGTTCCTTACACGATGGGTATACGAAAACCCCTTGACACTTCGACTTTGAATAAAACTCCTCCAGCAAGGCCCAACATTGGTTTTAATTTGCCGCATAATAACAACTTAGTTAATTAATTAAATTTGCATAGGGGGTCGCACCCTCGGGTACTCTTTTCTACATAGCAGGGGGGGCCAGTGCTGATGGTGTTGGTCCCAAACGGGCAAACTGCGGGGCCACCTTGGGGAAACTCGAGGGCTCGTTTTACTCGTAACTTGTCCCATCCGGACGTGGCCTGAGACGAGATACGCGCGGCTACTATCAGGGTGTTGGCACGCCGGGAGGTCTTGCTGGACTTGTTTTACCATTGTCGAAATGTCTTGTGCACCGGGATACCGAGCCTGATCGGATTTCCCTAAGATAAGGGGTGATGATATTATATTTATCACTTCAGCTAATCGTGAGAGCTTGTGATGGGCTAAGTTGGGACACCTCTGCAGGGTTATAATCTTTCGAAAGCCGTGCCCACGGTTATGTGGCAGATTGGAATTTGTTAATGTCCGGTTGTAGAAAACTTGACAGAGGATCCGAAGTAAAACACACAACTGTGTGAGTAACCGTGACTGTCTCTTTTCACTTTGAGAAGAGAACACAGTGGGGTTATGTTTGACTCGTAGGTAGTTCAGGATCTTTAGCGATCACTACTAGTTTGCGACCGTCTGCGTAGATGCTCATCTTATTCTTGTACTCGTAAGCTAGCCACCATATTATGCTTAGCCGCTGCTGCAACCTCACCACTTTACCTCTTCCTACCCATAAAGCTTTGCTAGTCTTGATACCCATGGTTATGGGATTGCTGAGTCCTCGTGGCTCATAGATACTACAACACCAGATGCAGGTTCAGCCGAGAATGATGCAGGAGGTGGATCAGAACTTCACTGGAAGCTCGATGAAGAGCGTGGCCGTATGCTTGTGACGTTTTCGACGATCAGTAGTGGTTTCTACTAGGGGCGATTCGGACCTGTGGCTTTATGTTTTTGGTATCTTCTTTTGGATCTTCACCCATAGTCGGGTTGTGATGTTTGGAATGATGATTTGCTTATGTAATGTATTGTGTGAAGTGGCGAGTGTAAGCCAACTATCTCCTTTTGCAATTTCATCCCTATTTTTACATGAGTCGTGCAAAGATACCAAACTTGAGATCATTCCAGAATGAGCTTATACCTTTAAGTCGTGCCTTGACACGTAGGAGGTATAGTCCCATCCTGGGCATTACACGAGTGGTTATGAGGTGACCAACCGATGGCGACGCACGGAGCGGCCGAGTGGTTATGAGGTAACCAACCGATAGGCGACGCACGGGGCGGCCGAGTGGTGATGAGGCGACCAACCGATAGGCGACGCACGGAGCGGCCGAGTGGTTATTAGGTGATCAACCGATAGGCGACGCACGGAGCGGCCGAGTGGTTATGAGGTGACCAACCGTGTGGCGACGCGCGAGGCGGCCGAGCGGTGATGAGGTGACCAACCGAGTGGCGACGCACGGGGCGTCTGAGTGGTGATGAGGTGACCAACCGAGAGACGACGCACAGAGCGGCCGCGTGGTGATGAGGTGACCAACCGATAGGCGACGCACGGAGCGGCCGAGTGGTTGTGAGGTGACCAACCGAGAGGCAACGCACGGAGCGTGACGATGCACAGGGCGTCCGAGTGAAGTAGACGCGTCCAGCGGGGTGACGATGCGGGGGGCGTCCGAGTGAAGCAGACGCGCGTGCCGCGTAGTGACGATGCGCGCGGGGCGTCCGAGTGATATAGACGCGTTCCGCGGAGTGGCGACACGCGTGGCGTCAGGGTGAAGTAGACGTATCCCGCGGAGTGACCATGCGCGCGGGGCGTCCGAGTGATGTAGACGCGTCCCGCGAAGTGGTGAAGCGCGGGGCGTTCGGGTGAAGTAGACGTATCCCGCGAGTGACGATGCGCGCGGGGCGTCCGAGTAATGTAGACGCGTCCCGCGAAGTGGCGACGCGTGGGGTGTCCGGGTGAAGTAGACGCGCGTGCCGCGTAGTGACGATACACGTGAGGCGTCTGAGTGATGTAGACGCGTTCCGCGGAGTGGCGACGCGCGGGGCGTCCCAGTCGGGCAAGTTGATGATGACGCGAGCAGCTTCATGACCGCGTGCAGGGCAGTCGAGCGATGTGGACATGTCCAACTGAGCGATGACGCACGGGCGGCCGAATGGCGGCTTACGGGCGGCCAAGCGCCAGTGATCCAGTTTGGTCCGAGTGAGTTAGTCCCATCCGAGTGACCATGCCGACTGGAGAGAGTTGATGTTGAGTAGATGATGCTCCAGCGCGGGAGACGTTGTGGTGTGCGAGGGCGGAGAACCGCCTGGGCGTCGTGCCAGAGGCCACCAGTCCACAGGGGTCCGCCAACGCCTGCCATTACGATGCATTGATGAGGTTGCCCACGTCCAAACATGTACGTGCATGCAAGAAGCATTAATTAGCGATAATTAGGCGGGAGTTAAGGCCGCTCATGCATGCAAGGAAGTTTCCCTTTCCCTCGGCCATTTACCCCCTGCATGCAGGAAATAAACGGGAAGGAATTAAGGTTCGAAGGAGAGTTAGAGAGACAGCCCGGAAGAGAGCTCCACTGCAGCGGAACTGTCGGTCTGGCCGGAACCAGACGACAGTCGAGACGTGGCGACAAGGTCGACGAGTGGCTCGCAGCAGCCCAGGCGCCGGAGACGCAGGCCGGAGCTGCCAAGAGCGAGACTGCCACGGCTCAGGAGCTGGAGCCGTGCGCCAGTCGGAGCCGCGCTTGGACGCCCGTGGAGCCGAGCCGGGCCAAGTGCAGGCAACAGTGTCTCGCCGCCCGAGGAGAGAGGTTGAGCGTTGGTCGCCGAGCTCTGCCGCTTCAGGAACAGGTCGGGCGTTAGCAGCTGAGCGTGTGCGCGCTTGGTGACAGCGGCGCAGTTGAGGCCAGAGATGATGACGGGTCGGACGGCGCAGGGGCCTTGAGTTGAGGCGCTGACGGTGGAAGAAAAGGTTGTCGAGTGCCTGCCTTGCACCAGGCTTGCACTTTCCTCGTAGATATTGTTGTTGGAGAAGGAGGGACGCCGTGTTGCCGAAGATTGAAGAAAAACCATTTGCATCATGGTTCGATAGACGCCATGCCCCACGGTGGGCGCCAACTATCGTGGGAACGATTCTGACAATAATGAGGTATAGGGTAAAGGAGGATGATCTATCGAGATGCACATGGGTGACACGCAGTGGCGGAGCGTCAACCAAATACTAGGTGGGGCCAAATGAGTGTATGACATAGAAAAGGGTAGGGTGATGAGAGACGTCGGACGATTAGTAGAGCGATTAGCAGAAAAATAAGCATATTTGGCCAAATTTCCACTACCAAGGAGGGGCCAGGGCCCGGAATTGTCCCCACTATGCTCCGCCACTGGTGACACAGTGGTTTTAGCGAGTTCGGGCCTCTCGCGGTGGAGATAATAGCCCTACGTCTCGTGCTCCGGAGAGGCTTTGTTTTATCTGAGTATGTATCCGGAGATTACAATGCGTGAGAGAGGGAGGAACGATCCTCATGCCTGAGCTCAGTCCTGAGACTAATGGCGATAGAGAGATGGGAAGAATGAGAACCTGTCTAGTCTAGTGGTGGGGGTGGCTTATATAGAGTGCGCCACCCCCTCACCTCCTATGTTACAAAGTGGGGCATTGAAGCCATAATGTCAGATGATGTTTCGACTGCCTTGTCGACTGTTGGTCTTTGCATATCCGAGTGAGTCAGTCGACCGAGTGGTCGACTGTCATCCGAGTGGGCGGTATGTTGCTTGTCCGACTGGATAGTACGTTGCTTGTCCGAGTGGATAGTATGTCTGTATGAAACTTATCTGGACCCACATGCTGTGTGGACCCCATGCTTTATGATATTTCGACCCTTTGTGGGCCTACCTGTTATGTGTATCCCCAACAGTTGTAATATAGTCTTCTAGTCCATGTTAAGTCCCAGGAACCAAACAGGTAGGTACTTTTTAGGGACTTGAGACATATAAGTTGGGACTAAAAAAAGACCTACTCCCTCCGTCTAGGTGAGTAAGTCATCTTACGAAAACCAAATAATCCCAAAACACTTAGGCACGGTACATTAACTCCCACCTCGTTTTTTGTTTCTTGGCATAAACAAAGGAATCAACGAATAAGATATATGGGGTGTGTCTGCTTTTAATGACTTGAGGCTACCAAACACGACATGCAGTGGTCAATTCATTGCATGCAATGCTATTAATTAGCAAATGAACATTAACTTCTCTTATTTTTCACTTTGCCTTGGTCACGGTGCACAACCTAAGATGACTTACTCACCTAGACGGAGGGAGTAGGACTTATGAACCAAACAGGGCCTGAGAAGGCGGCTGTGGTGGTGGTGGTGGGGGGGGGGGTAAAGAGGTGGACCCAAAGGATGAAGTGACATAACGGTGAATACACGCGAGGCTCCTTTGGAACACACCGAGATACAAAGATGTCGGCCATCCAACAACAAGAACCGCAAACTGCACCAAGGGTGGATGGTGCACCGGTACATCCCGCCACCGGTAAAAAGGAGTTTGCGCACCTCCAGCGCTTTCCATGTGTATAAACCTAGTTTCTCTAATCTTTTTTTTAAATCTATAGGAAAAAAGAAGTCCGTCTCGAGTTGGAACCTGTAAACTTTCCAAAGCAAATGAATAACTTGGTCGACCGTGCGCTTTTCCGACTTGGGACCGAGTAGGGTACAGGCGAGCGGCGGCGGTCGGGGAGCGAAGATTCCGGCCGGCGACGTGAACCCAAGCTGATTTGGCAATTCATGCTTATTTGATGTACACTTGCAAGTAAAAGTTCTTGGTTTTTTTAAAGCACGATCACTCTTTATTAATCTGTGATAAAGGTATACATTAGATAACTCAGTAGAGGAATGAACCCACCAGGAGGTTCTTCTATCCAATCACAGGTAACAACAAGTCTAGCCATCCTAGCGAGTTCATGAGCGAAGATATTCACTACCCTATGGCAATGTTTGAATGTTGCTTGCACAAATTCACATCCTAAGTGATACCATTATCAAAGATAGCAGATGCCGCGCCTGGGAAATCGACCTCCTTCTTTCGTCGTTGAGATCACCTCATCATTGTTAGGACTATGCTAAAGAGAGGACAAATAGAAGACCAATAGCTTGAGCCGATATAATGTCTAGGCACCATTCAAATTTATATGTGTGGGCACCATTCTAATTTCTATTTGCTTGTTCCCCATGACGATCATCTCGCTGTTGTTGCCATGTATCACAGTTCTGACTGATGCATGTGATAGGTCTGCATCAAAGGCGGTATGGACATTTAGCATTACCTCGCACAAGCATAGTCGGTGCGAACTTCCGACTTTAGAAATAAGACAGGGGAAAGAGGAGGTAGAGACTTGTAATGCCCGAGATGTAACACTTTCCAATTATGGCAATATATGAAACTTTGACTTCATCAATTCCATTCTGGGCTTTTCTTTCATTTCGGGTTTCTTCGTTTTGTCGTGTGTGTGCGCATTTCATCCATGTCATGTTGTCATGTGCATTGCATTGCATTCGTGTTGTCACTTGCACCCGGTCCCACTCGCCTCTTCCTGTTGTCCGTTTCGAGTTCCGACACTCACACACGTGCCCGTGGCACCCCCGAGTCCTTATTTCGTGTGTGGCCATGTAACGTTTTCGGAAGGAGGTGAGACTTGTCGTGCGTTGGTGTTTTGGTACGAGTAGACCGCCTGTCAAGTTTCATCGCGTTTGGAGTTCGTTTGGTACTCCAACGGTTAACCTAGTGGGCTAAAAGTACCCCTTCCTTTTGGCCCAAGACCCCCTCCACAACAGCCCACTAACCCAGCACAACCACTTCCATCATCTCGGTCGTCGGATCACGAACGTGTGGCCGAAAACCGCACCCCATTTGGAGTCGCCTAGCTCCCTATGCATATAAATCAGTCCCCCACGTCCATTTTTGCGGGCGAAACCTAGCCCTCCTCCCTCCGCGCCGCGCCGGACACATCCGGACCCGGCCGGACATGTCCGCCGCCGCACAGCCACGTCGCTCTAGCCACTAGCGCGCCGCCACCTCAGCACGCCGCCGCTCCGGGCCAATAGCGGAGCGCCACGTCGCCCCGCCGGATCCTGCCTCCCGCCGCGGCCCGCTCGGCCTGCCCGCGGCCCTCCGGGCCCGTCTCCGCCGCGCGCCTTCGCGCCTCGCCCGCACCGGCCGCCTCGCCGCCGGAGACCGGCGCCACAGCCTCCCCAGCCGCCTCCTCGTCGAATCCGCGCCGTCGCCAGCTTGGAGCACGCCACCGGCCGGATCTCGCAGCTGCCGCCCCAGATCCGCGGATCCCCACCTCGATCCGTCCTCGGCAACGCTCCGCGCCGCCGGAGGGAACTCCGCCACCGTCGTCTGTGTTATCGTCGAGAACGATGACCGGGGCCTCACCTCCCTCGGCCGCGTGGGCCGGCCTCCCCAGCCGCCGCCTCGGGCCGGCCCAAGCTCCCTGCTCCGCCGGCCCCGTTAGGCCCAGCCGCCACCTCTGCTTCTTTGGGTCGTGGCCTACTAGGTGAGCCCCGGCCTGGCCCCCCTATCCAGCGCATGTGCGTAGTATAGCTATATTGCGCTCGTCAGTTTTTTCCTCAAATTGGTTAAGTTCCAGAAATTGCATAATATGTTGGCATCTTTGCATGGCTATAACTTTTTGTGTGCTTATCCAAATGATGCAAATAATATGTCAAAATGATCGTGGTGATGTGCTCTACATTTTGTTCCATTGTGGCATGCTTGTTTGACATAATCTTGATGACCTAATCATCGTGACAAGAGTGCTACTTGTTATAAACTGCTATTACTTGTTAATTTGATACCATGTTTGAGATGTGATAACTTGGTGCATGTTTATCCAAATGGAGCAAATGATATGTCAAAATGTTCATTGTGAAATGCTCTACATGATAATTGATGTAGCATTCATATTAGGTGTCATATTGCCATGTTAATCTCTGTTGCAAAAGTGCATGTGGCTGTTAAGTGCTGAAATTTGTTATGAGATGTTGTTTTGACATGCTCTTTGTTATTGATGTGTTTGTCCCCATGTCACATGTCAATATGTTTTAGAAGCACCATCTTTTGGTCTTTGCTGTGGTGCAAACCAATTTCCATGATATGCCTTGAGGTGACTTAAACAAGTTTGTAAACATGCCATGCCAATGTTATTGTTTTATACTTAGTGAAAAAACTGCTAAGTCTGGAATCTGTTTTAACCTGATGCTATGTTTGCTTGATGCCCCACTCAAATCCATGCTTGTTTTGGAGTGACCAATGATCACTCCTTGTTGTACATGTTTTTGTCTATCCATCCATGCCCTCACTTGCACATATGGCTTTCTGTAGCTTATTTATTTCTTGCTCTCAAGTTGCTATAAATTATATCTGTCAGGTTTTTAACAGCAAGATCAATTAGGTGTAGCTTGTTGCTATTGATCCATGCCTCCTATGGAGTTGCTTCAATGGAGTTGTTTGCTGTAGGATATGTCTACTTCATGTACATGCCTCTTGTTATCATGTTTGGGTGATGTAGCTTATATTTACCTTGCTCCAAAATTGATATGTGGTTGTTAACTTCAGCTTTGCATTGTATCTTGTTTCGTGTGTATGTGTTGAACCGTTGCTCTGTTTTGAGCGTGCCTGTTGGGGAACGTTGCATGGGAAACAAAAATTTTCCTACCGTTCACCAAGATCAATCTAGTAGAAGCAACTACGAGAGGGGAGTGTGATCTACGTACCCTTGTAGATCGCTAAGCGGAAGCGTTATGAACGCGGATGATGGAGTCGTACTCGTCGCGATTCAGATCGCCGAAGACCTAGCACCGAAGCAACGGTGCCTCCGCGTTCTTCACACGTACGGCTCGGGGACGTCTCCTCCTTCTTGATCCAGCAAGGGGTGGAGGAGAGGTTGATGGAGAACCGGCAGCACGACGGCGTGGTGGTGATGGTGGAGAAGAACTCCAGCAGGGCTTCGCCTAAGCACCGCGGGAGAAGAAGATATGACGGGAGAGGGAGGGCAGCACCGAGGCACAAACTGTGTTGGCTGCCCTCCCTTTGCCCCACTATATATAGGGGGGGTGGAGAGGCTAGGGCGCCCTAGGGTTTCCCCCTAGGGGCCGGCGGCCAGGGCAAGGGGAGGGGGCGGCGGCCAGGGCAGGGGGAGGCGCCCAGGCCCTAGGGTTTCCCCCCTAGGTGCCTTGCCCCCCAAGCCCAAAGGGTGCGGCCAGCCCTAGGGGGTCCCACCCCCTTAGCCGCATGGGGAGAGGGCCCAGGGGGGGCGCACAGCCCCTTGAGGGCTGTGGTGTCCCCCCTTGTGGCCCAATGGGCCCAGAACACCTTCCGGACCCCCCGAAAACCTTCCCGGTACTCCGCCGATTTCCCGATGCTCCCCGGAACACTTCCGGTACTCCGAAACCTTTCATCCTATATATCAATCTTCGTCTCCGGACCATTCCGGAGACCCTCGTCATGTCCGGGATCTCATCCGGGACTCCGAACAACCTTCGGTAACCATGCACTCTTCTCACTAACAACCCTAGCGTCACCGAACGTTAAGTGTGTAGACCCTGCGGGTTCGGAAACCATGTAGACATGACCGAGACACTCCCAGGTCAATAACCAATAGCGGGATCTGGATACCCATATTGGCTCCTACATGTTTCTCGATGCTCTCATCGGATGAACCACGATGTCAAGGATTCAGGCAATCCCGTATACAGTTCCCTTTGTCTCGTCGGTATGTTACTTGCCCGAGATTCGATCGTCGGTATCTCTATACCTAGTTCAATCTCGTTACCGGCAAGTCTCTTTACTCGTTACCGTAATACATAATCCCGTGACCAACTACTTAGTCACTTTGAGCTCATTGAGATGACGTATTACCGAGTGGGCCCGGAGATACCTCTCCGTCATACGGAGGGACAAATCCCAGTCTCGATCCATGTCAACTCAACAGACACCTTCGGAGATACCTGTAGAGTACCTTTATAGTCACCCAGTTACGTTGTGACGTTTGGCACACACAAAGCACTCCTACGGTGTCAGTGAGTTACATGATCTCATGGTCATAGGAACTTATACTTGACATGCAGAAAACTATAGCGATAACTGACACGATCAAAAGCTATGTTAACGTTTGGGTCTCGTCCATCACATCATTCTCCTAATGATGTGATCCCGTCATCAAATGACAACTCATGTCTATGACCTGGAAACCACGGTCATCTTTGATCAACGAGCTAGTCCTGTAGAGGCTCACTAGGGACACAAAGTCTGTCTATTCATCCACACGTGTATTTGAGTTTCCAATCAATACAGTTATAGCATGGATAATAAACGATTATCATGAACAAGGAAATATAATAATAACTCTTTTATTATTGCCTCTAGGGCATATTTCCAACAGTCTCCCACTTGAACTAGAGTCAATAATCTAGTATTACAAGGTAATGAATCTAACACCCATAGAGTCTTGGTGTTGATCGTGCTTAGCCCGTGGAAGAGGCTTAGTCAACGGATCTGCAACATTCAAATCCGTGTGTACTTTGCAAATGTTTATGTCCTCCTCCTTGACCGAATCGCGGATGGAATTGAAGCGTCGCTTTATGTGTCTGGTCCTCTTGTGAAACCTTGGTTCCTTGGCTAGAGCAATGGCACCAGTGTTGTCACAGAACAGAGTCATTGGGTTCAGTGCACTAGGCACAACTCCAAGATCTGTCATGAACTCCTTCATCCAGACACCTTCCTTAGCCGCCTCCGAGGCAGCTATATACTCCGCTTCACATGTAGAATCAGCTACCACGCTCTGCTTGGAACTGCACCAGCTTACCGCTCCCCCGTTGAGAATATATACGTATCCGGTTTGTGACTCAGAGTCATCCGGATCAGTGTCAAAGCTTGCATCGACGTAACCCTTTACGACGAGCTCTTGATCACCTCCATAAACGAGAAACATATCCTTAGTCCTTTTCAGGTACTTTAGGATATTCTTGACCGCTGTCCAGTGATCCATACCAGGATTACTTTGAAACCTTCCGGCCATACTTATGGCAAGGCTGACATCTGGTCTTGTGCACAGCATTGCATACATGATAGAGCCTATGGCTGAAGCATAGGGGACGACACTCATCTTTTCTCTATCATCCGCAGTCACTGGGCATTGAGTCTTACTCAACTTTGTACCTTGCAATACCGGTAAGAACCCCTTCTTGGATTGATCCATTTTGAACTTCTTCAAAACTTTATCAAGGTACGTGCTTTGTGAAAGTCCTATCAAGCGTCTTGATCTATCTCTATAGATCTTGATGCCCAATATGAAAGCAGCTTCACCGAGATCTTTCATTGAAAAACTCTTGTTCAAATACCCCTTTACGCTATCCAAAAATTCTATATTGTTTCCAATCAGCAATATGTCATCCACATATAATATTAGAAACACTATAGAGCTCCCACTCACTTTCTTGTAAATACAAGCTTCATTGTAAACTTGTATAAACCCAAACGCTTTGATCACCTCATCAAAGCGAAGATTCCAACTCCGAGATGCTTGCACCAGCCCATAAATGGAACGCTGGAGCTTGCATACTTTGTCAGCATTCTCTGGATCGACAAAACCTTCTGGTTGCATCATATACAACTCTTCCTTAAGAAAACCGTTAAGGAACGCTGTTTTGACATCCATCTGCCAAATTTCATAATCGAAAAATGCAGCTATTGCTAACATGATTCGGACGGATTTAAGCATCGCTACGGGTGAGAAAGTCTCATCGTAGTCAATCCCTTGAACTTGTGAAAAACCCTTTGCCACAAGTCGAGCTTTATACACGGTGACATTACCGTCAGCGTCCGTCTTCCTCTTAAAAATCCATTTATTCTGAATGGCCTTCCGCCCTTCAGGTAATACTTCCAAAGTCCATACTTTGTTTTCATACATGGATCCCATCTCGGATTTCATGGCCTCTAACCATTTGTCGGAATCTGGGCCCACCATCGCTTCTCCACAGCTCGTAGGTTCACCGTTGTCTAACAACATGACCTCCAAGACAGGGTTACCATACCACTCAGGTGCAGTGCGTACCCTTGTCGACCTACGAGGTTCGGTAGTAACTTGATCGGAAGCTTCTTGATCATCATCATTGGCTTCCTCTTCAACCTCTGTAGGCTCCACAAAAACATCTTTCTGTGCTGCGCTACTTTCTGGTTGAAGCAGAGGTTCAATAACCTCATCAAGTTCTACCTTCCTCCCACTCAATTCTTTCGAGAGAAACTCTTTCTCGAGGAAGGCCCCGTTCTTAGCGACAAACACTTTGCCCTCGGATCTGAGATAGAAGGTGTACCCAACTGTTTCTTTTGGGTATCCTATGAAGACACATTTGTCCGCTTTGGGTTCGAGCTTTTCTGGCTGAAGCCTTTTGACATAAGCATCGCAACCCCAAACCTTGAGAAAAGACAACTTAGGTTTCTTACCAAACCACAGTTCATACGGTGTTGTCTCAACGGACTTAGATGGAGCCCTATTTAAAGTGAATGCAGCTGTCTCTAACGCATATCCCCAAAACGATAGGGGCAAATCGGCAAGAGACATCATAGAACGTACCATATCTAATAGGGTTCGATTACGACGTTCGGACACACCATTACGCTGTGGTGTTCCAGGTGGCGTCAACTGTGAAACAATTCCACATTTTCTTAAGTGATCACCAAACTCATAACTCAGATATTCTCCCCCTCGATCAGATCGTAGGAACTTGATCTTCTTGTTACGATGATTTTCAACTTCACTCTGAAATTGCTTGAACTTTTCAAAAGTTTCAGACTTATGCTTCATCAAGTAAATATACCCATATCTACTTAAGTCGTCAGTGAAGGTGAGAAAATAACGATATCCACCGCGCGCCGTCACACTCATCGGACCGCACACATGAGTATGTATGATTTCCAATAAGTCACTTGCCCGTTCCATTGTCCCTGAAAACGGGGTCCTTGTCATCTTGCCCATGAGGCACGGCTCGCACGTGTCAAGTGATTCAAAATCAAGAGACTCCAGAAGTCCATCAGCATGAAGCTTCCTCATGCGTTTCACGCCGATATGACCGAGACGGCAGTGCCACAAGAAAGTGGTATTATCATTATCTACTCTACATCTTTTGGCATCAATGTTATGAACATGTGTATCATCACTATCGAGATTCAATAAGAATAAACCCCTAACTTCGGGTGCATGACCATAAAAGATATTACTCATATAAATAGAACAAC
The DNA here is from genome assembly GCA_902687465.1 of Secale cereale. Classification (NCBI taxonomy): domain Eukaryota; kingdom Viridiplantae; phylum Streptophyta; class Magnoliopsida; order Poales; family Poaceae; genus Secale; species Secale cereale. The sequence goes on along the minus strand of LR738712.1, from coordinate 116,915,817 downwards.
CATTATTCTCTGACTTAAATGAGTAACCGTCTCGCAATAAACAAGATCCAGATATAATGTTCATGCTTAACGCAGGCACTAAATAACAATTATTCAGGTTCATAACTAATCCCGATGGTAATCGAAGAGCGAGCGTGCCGACGGCGATCACATCCACCTTGGAACCGTTTCCCACGCGCATCGTCACTTCGTCCTTCGCCAGCCTCCGTTTATTCCGCAGTTCCTGTTTAGAGTTGCAAATGTGAGCAACCGAACGGTATCAAATACCCAGGCACTACAACGAGAGTTGGTAAGGTACACATCAATAACATGTATATCACATATACCTTTGTTGTTGTTGGCCCCCTTCTTGTCCGCCAGATACTTGGGGCAGTTCCGCTTCCAGTGGCCGTTCCCCTTGCAATAGAAACACTCAGTCTCTGACTTGGGCCCAGCCTTGGGTTTCTTCACTGGATTAGCAACTGCTTTGCCACCCTTCTTAGAGTTACCCTTCTTGCCCTTGCCATTCTTCTTGAAACTGGTGGTCTTATTGACCATCAACACTTGATACTCCTTCTGGATGTCTGCCTCAGCGACTTTCAGCATCGAAAACAGCTCGGCGATGGTCTTGTTCATCCCTTGCATGTTATACTGCTGCACGAAGCTCTTGTAGCTTGGAGGGAGTGACTGGAGAATTCTGTCAATGATAGCCTCATCCGGGAACACAAGTCCCAGATCAGCTATGCGGGTATAGTACCCAGACATCTTCAGTAAGTGCTCAGTGACAGACGAATTCTCCTCCATCTTGCAAGCGAAGAATTTATCGGTGGTCTCATACCTCTCGATCTTAGCATTCTTCTCAAAGATGAACTTCAACTCCGTGTACATCTCATATGCACCATGACGTTCAAAACGTCTTTGAAGTCCTCCTTCCAAGCCGTACAACATGGCACACTGCACTATCGAATAGTCATCCGAACGCGTCTGCCAGACGTTCATAACGTCCGCAGAGGCTCCAGGAGCGGGGGGGTCACCTAGCGGTGCATTTAGGACATAAACCTTTTGGGCAGCTGTGAGGATGATCCTCAGATTGCGGAGCCAGTCCACAAAGTTGCTCCCGTCATCTTTCAGTTTAGCTTTCTCTAGGAACGCATTAAAATTCAGGGGAGCTACTGCGCGAGCCATCTACAACCAAAATTTGCAAAGACATTTTAGACTATTGTTCATGATAAGTGAGTTATTACCTAATCAAATTAATTATAACTCCCACTCAAATTGACATCCCTCCGGTCATTCGAGCGTGACATGATCCAAATTCACCAACCCAAGTCCGATCATCACGTGAGATGAGGTGGTGTCAATGGTGAACATCAACATGTTGATCATATCTACTATATGACTCATGCTCGACCTTTCGGTCCTCCGTGTTCCGAGGCCATGTCTGTATATGCTAGGCTCGTCAAGTCTAACCCGAGTGTTCTGCACGTGCAAAACTGGCTTGCACCCGTTGTATGCGAACGTAGAGTCTATCACACCCGATCATCACGTGGTGCTTCGAAACGACGAACCTTCGCAACGGCGCACACTCGGGGGGAACACAATTTTATCTTGAAATTTTAGTGAAGGATCATCTTATAATGCTACCGTCGTCCTAAGCAAAATAAGATGCATAAAAGGATTAACATCACATGCAAATCATAAGTGACATGATATGGCCATCAACTCGTGCTTTTGATCTCCATCTCCAAAGCACCGGCATGATCTCCATCGTCACCGGCGCCACACCATGATCTCCATCATCATGATCTCCATCATCGTGTCGCCATCGGGGTTGTCGGCGCCCACCATTCTCTTACTACTATTGCTACCGTTTAGCGATAAAGTAAAGCATTACAAAGCGCTTAATGATTGACACGCAGGTCATACAAAAATTAAAGACAACCCTATGGCTCCTGCCGGTTGCCGTATGCATCGACATGCAAGTCGATATTAACTATTACAACATGATCATCTCATACATCAAATATAATTCATCATGTCATTGGCCATATCATATCACATGCATACCCTGCAAAAACAAGTTAGACGTCCTCTAATTTGTTGTTGCATGTTTTACGTGGCTGCTATGGGTATCTAGCAAGAACGCTTCTTACCTACGCAAAACCACAACGGTGATATTCAAGTTGCTATTTAACCTTCTACAAGGACCGCCTTGTTCTATTCCGATTCAACTAAGATAGGAGAGACAGACACCCGCCAGCCATCTTATGCAACAAAAGTCACATGTCTGTCGATGGAACCGGTCTCATGTACGTGGACATGTAAAGTTGGTCCGGGCCGCTTCATCCTATAATACCGCTGAATCAAGAAAGACTAAGGAGGGCAGCAATTTAAACATCAATGCCACAAACTTCTTTGTGTTCTACTCGAGAAAGCATCTACGCAAGATCCTAGCTCTGATACCACTGTTGGGGAACGTTGCATGGGAAACAAAAATTTTTCCTACCGTTCACCAAGATCAATCTAGTAGATGCAACTACGAGGAAGGAGTGTGATCTACGTACCCTTGTAGATCGCTAAGCGGAAGCGTTTATGAACGCGGATGATGGAGTCGTACTCGTCGCGATTCAGATCGCCGAAGACCTAGCACCGAAGCAACGGTGCCTCCGCGTTCTTCACACGTACGGCTCGGGGACGTCTCCTCCTTCTTGATCCAGCAAGGGGTGGAGGAGAGGTTGATGGAGAACCGGCAGCACGACGGCGTGGTGGTGATGGTGGAGAAGAACTCCAGCAGGGCTTCGCCTAAGCACCGCGGGAGAAGAAGATATGACGGGAGAGGGAGGGCAGCACCGAGGCACGAACTGTGTTGGCTGCCCTCCCTTTGCCCCACTATATATAGGGGGGGTGGAGAGGCTAGGGCGCCCTAGGGTTTCCCCCTAGGGGCCGGCGGCCAGGGCAAGGGGAGGGGGGCGGCGGCCAGGGCAGGGGGAGGCGCCCAGGCCCTAGGGTTTCCCCCCCAGGTGCCTTGCCCCCCAAGTCCCAAGGGGTGCGGCCAGCCCTAGGGGGTCCCACCCCCTTAGCCGCATGGGGAGAGGGCCCAGGGGGGGCGCACAGCCCCCTGAGGGCTGTGGTGTCCCCCCTTGTGGCCCAATAGGCCCAGAACACCTTCCGGACCCCCCGAAAACCTTCCCGGTACTCCGCCGATTTCCCGATGCTCCCCGGAACACTTCCGGTACTCCGAAACCTTTCATCCTATATATCAATATTCGTCTCCGGACCATTCCGGAGACCCTCGTCATGTCCGGGATCTCATCCGGGACTCCGAACAACCTTCGGTAACCATGCACTCTTCTCACTAACAACCCTAGCGTCACCGAACGTTAAGTGTGTAGACCCTGCGGGTTCGGAAACCATGTAGACATGACCGAGACACTCCCAGGTCAATAACCAATAGCGGGATCTGGATACCCATATTGGCTCCTACATGTTTCTCGATGATCTCATCGGATGAACCACGATGTCAAGGATTCAGGCAATCCCGTATACAGTTCCCTTTGTCTCGTCGGTATGTTACTTGCCCGAGATTCGATCGTCGGTATCTCTATACCCAGTTCAATCTCGTTACCGGCAAGTCTCTTTACTCGTTACCGTAATACATAATCCCGTGACCAACTACTTAGTCACTTTGAGCTCATTGAGATGACGTATTACCGAGTGGGCCCGGAGATACCTCTCCGTCACACGGAGTGACAAATCCCAGTCTCGATCCATGTCAACTCAACAGACACCCTCGGAGATACCTGTAGAGTACCTTTATAGTCACCCAGTTACGTTGCGACGTTTGGCACACACAAAGCACTCCTACGGTGTCAGTGAGTTACATGATCTCATGGTCATAGGAACTTATACTTGACATGCAGAAAACTATAGCGATAACTGACACGATCAAAAGCTATGTTAACGTTTGGGTCTCGTCCATCACATCATTCTCCTAATGATGTGATCCCGTTATCAAATGACAACTCATGTCTTATGACCTGGAAACCGCGGTCATCTTTGATTAACGAGCTAGTCCTGTAGAGGCACACTAGGGACACAAAGTCTGTCTATTCATCCACACGTGTATCTGAGTTTCCAATCAATACAGTTATAGCATGGATAATAAACGATTATCATGAACAAGGAAATATAATAATAACTCTTTTATTATTGCCTCTAGGGCATATTTCCAACAGTTCTGTTGGGGAACGTTGCATGGGAAACAAAAATTTTTCCTACCGTTCACCAAGATCAATCTAGTAGATGCAACTACGAGGAAGGAGTGTGATCTACGTACCCTTGTAGATCGCTAAGCGGAAGCGTTATGAACGCGGATGATGGAGTCGTACTCGTCGCGATTCAGATCGCCGAAGACCTAGCACCGAAGCAACGGTGCCTCCGCGTTCTTCACACGTACGGCTCGGGGACGTCTCCTCCTTCTTGATCCAGCAAGGGGTGGAGGAGAGGTTGATGGAGAACCGGCAGCACGACGGCGTGGTGGTGATGGTGGAGAAGAACTCCAGCAGGGCTTCGCCTAAGCACCGCGGGAGAAGAAGATATGACGGGAGAGGGAGGGCAGCACCGAGGCACGAACTGTGTTGGCTGCCCTCCCTTTGCCCCACTATATATGGGGGGGGTGGAGAGGCTAGGGCGCCCTAGGGTTTCCCCCTAGGGGCCGGCGGCCAGGGCAAGGGGAGGGGGGCGGCGGCCAGGGCAGGGGGAGGCGCCCAGGCCCTAGGGTTTCCCCCCTAGGTGCCTTGCCCCCCAAGTCCCAAGGGGTGCGGCCAGCCCTAGGGGGTCCCACCCCCTTAGCCGCATGGGGAGAGGGCCCAGGGGGGGCGCACAGCCCCCTGAGGGCTGTGGTGTCCCCCCTTGTGGCCCCATAGGCCCAGAACACCTTCCGGACCCCCCGAAAACCTTCCCGGTACTCCGCCGATTTCCCGATGCTCCCCGGAACACTTCCGGTACTCCGAAACCTTTCATCCTATATATCAATCTTCGTCTCCGGACCATTCCGGAGACCCTCGTCATGTCCGGGATCTCATCCGGGACTCCGAACAACCTTCGGTAACCATGCACTCTTCTCACTAACAACCCTAGCGTCACCGAACGTTAAGTGTGTAGACCCTGCGGGTTCGGAAACCATGTAGACATGACCGAGACACTCCCAGGTCAATAACCAATAGCGGGATCTGGATACCCATATTGGCTCCTACATGTTTCTCGATGCTCTCATCGGATGAACCACGATGTCAAGGATTCAGGCAATCCCGTATACAGTTCCCTTTGTCTCGTCGGTATGTTACTTGCCCGAGATTCGATCGTCGGTATCTCTATACCTAGTTCAATCTCGTTACCGGCAAGTCTCTTTACTCGTTACCGTAATACATAATCCCGTGACCAACTACTTAGTCACTTTGAGCTCATTGAGATGACGTATTACCGAGTGGGCCCGGAGATACCTCTCCGTCATACGGAGTGACAAATCCCAGTCTTGATCCATGTCAACTCAACAGACACCTTCGGAGATACCTGTAGAGTACCTTTATAGTCACCCAGTTACGTTGTGACGTTTGGCACACACAAAGCACTCCTACGGTGTCAGTGAGTTACATGATCTCATGGTCATAGGAACTTATACTTGACATGCAGAAAACTATAGCGATAACTGACACGATCAAAAGCTATGTTTACGTTTGGGTCTCGTCCATCACATCATTCTCCTAATGATGTGATCCCGTTATCAAATGACAACTCATGTCTATGACCTGGAAACCGCGGTCATCTTTGATCAACGAGCTAGTCCTGTAGAGGCTCACTAGGGACACAAAGTCTGTCTATTCATCCACACGTGTATTTGAGTTTCCAATCAATACAGTTATAGCATGGATAATAAACGATTATCATGAACAAGGAAATATAATAATAACTCTTTTATTATTGCCTCTAGGGCATATTTCCAACAGTGCCTTATATGAAGCTTGTGTGATTTTGCATGTAGAATCATAATATCATGTTGTTTACATGTTTGGAGTGTGTTTGCTTGATGTTTGGATGCATCTTGCACCGTTGCCTTGCTTGTCTTGTTTTGCTCATATCTTCTAGACCGTAGCTCCGAATTAAACAAACTTTATATGAAACTTGACTAGAATTTCGTGTAGATCATCATGGTGCATGTTAACTTGCTGTTTGACTACTTTAACTCAAGGTTTTTTTAGATCTGGACCAATTTCAAAATATGCATATGAAGACTTACCGGATTTGCTATATGTGAATTCCGGCCTCATTTAAACTTGTTGTTTTGTATTGTTCTTGTGTGCTTCATCTCTTGCCATGCATACGCATCATCATACTTGCATCATGTTGATTGTGCATTGCACCTTGTTTGATATTGTGCCATGTGGTGTTCTTGTGTTGAGTAGAGCCGGGAGCCGAGACCGAGTACGAGGTTCCTACCGAGGTTGAGTACGAGGAGCCGTCTTACGATCTCATCGGCGAATCGACATGCAAGATGACCTGACCCAGATATCATTACTATCTTTGCCTATTGTTAGATGTCTCGCTCTTTAGCTTATTGCCTCGATGCCCATGTTTGTTTGTGAGCCTCCTATTGTAGCCATGAATCTCTCTAACCACCCAACCTAGCAAACCTTTGTTTGGCTACGTAAGCTTCGCCAACCCCTCTTATAGCATTGTTAGTTGCAGGAGAAGATTTGAAAATTCTTGCTTCATGATGAAGTTATTGTTGGGATATCACACTATATATGCCGTTAAACTAAATCATCTATATATTGGTAATAGGTGGAAGGCTAAGCCTATTGCTTGGTATTTTGTTCCACTCATGCCGCCCTAGGAACCGTCTAAACCGGTGTTATGTTCCTTGATTATGTGTCCCTAACACGGTTGGGGTTTATGGGCCCCCCTCGATAAACCGCTTAGCGCTAAAGCTTTTCCGGCAAGGCCCGACATTGGTTTTACATTTGCCTAACAACTAAAACTTGCATGGGGAGTTATAAACCCTCTTCTTAATCAACAACCCGGGCCAGTGCTCCACATGAGTGTTGGTCCAAACTGGGGGTCCTGCAGGGCCACCTTGGGGAAACCCGAGGGCTGGTAAAAACCTGTAGCATCGCCCATTCTGACGTGGCCTGGGACGAGATACGCGCGGCTACTATCAGGGTGTCGGCCCGCCGGGAGGTCTTGCTGGATTAGTTTTACCTTAGTCGGAATATCTTAAGCACGGGATTCCGAGAATACTCGGGTCTTCCCACCTTGGAGTTGCGACTCCACAGATCGTGAGGGTTTGATCTTTTGAAATCCGTGCCCGCGATTATGTGGCAGATGAGAATTTGTTAATATTCGGTTGTGAAAAACTTGACACCATGTTCGGAATACACCACCAGCGTGAGTAACCGTCACGATCATTTTTCGAAGGGTTTCGGGAAGTGAACACGGTGAGGTTATGATTGACGTGCTTAGATAGGATCACTTCGTGATCACTTGGACGCTCGTGGCACTTCTCGTCTCGCTCTAAACACGTAAGCTAGTGCTAGTGCAGCGGCAATCTTTGTTTATTCAGCCTTGTTCCACACCCAAGGCTTAGATAGTTTTGCTATCCGGGAACGGGATTGCTGAGTTCTCCGTGGCTCACAGATTCTACACAACACCAAATGCAGGTACCATGGTGAACTACACAGGTGACGGGACAGAGCTGTACTGGGAGTTCGATGAAGAACGTGGGCGATACTACGTGTCTTACCCAGAGGATCAGTAGTTGCTTCTACTAGGGGCGATCGGACCTTGTCTTAATTATTTATGGTATCTTTCATTTTAGATCTTCGTCCGTAGTCGGACTGTGATGTTATTTAGATGATGTTTGCTTATGTAATGTATTGTGTGACGTGACGAGTGTAAGCCAACTACTTTTTTGCAATTTCATCCATTTTTTACATGAGTCGTGCAAAGATACCTTACTTGAGATCATTCTAGTATGAGTTTATACCTTTAAGTCGTGCCTCGACACGTAGGAGGTATAATCTCATACTGGGCATTACAAGACTTTTAATCAGTTCTCGTTAGACCTCCTTCAATGCATTGGTGCTAAAGTGAGGTGCTAAGTGCATTAAAATGCTTAGCAACTAATATCCTTAATGCATGGGAGCTTAGCTTTTGTAGCTAAGCCTACTTTATTTAATTGTTTAGTGCAAAACTCCTTAATGTATTGGTTGATAGTCCTTTTGCATATGTTCACGCGCTTATCATTGGTTTTCTTGGGGTCACTATAATGCTCCCTCTCCTCTTTAATTGCTTTGTCATGTCATTTTTTTGCCTACGTGGCACCCTTAGCGTCTGTCCACGGTGAAGCACTGGGAAGGGCCTTAGAGCACGACTAAATACACAATTACTTCGGTGTTATAGGTTGGTTCACCATGAGTACATTTCCTTCTCTCCCATCAAATATACCAAGAACAAGATTGCGACAGTCTCATGGAAATGTCCGAGGCCAAGAATGGAAACCTTCTGTTCCGGAATATTCAGAAGAAGATGATCAAGAACTGCTTCACCAACGTGTTATGTAAGGCATGATCTACTGATAATGTCATCCATGCCAAGTAGGGTCCATATCTATTTTGACTTTTTACAGCGCTTCACGCCCTCCTCTCCTCGATAGCAGTTCGGACATTGAGGTGTCACTTTAATGTGTCGAAGAAAAAAAGTTGTTCCGTTGCTTGAAAGTGAACAGGTTCCGACTCGACTTCGGGACCGCGACCGACTCCAGCTCGACCAGAGTATCTCGCTCGCTTGCTCGCTCTACATATATGCGTACGCGCGTGCTACGTCTTTCACCACGCCACGCATTTCGTTCGTCGCGATTGAAAAATCACACGATCCCTCTCTCGTTCTCGAATCAAGAACCAGCGGCCATGGATATGGGCTCGAACTCGCTGCCGTCGCCGTCGTGCGCCGACGGCCGGAAGCGGCGCGTGTGCTACTACTACGACCCGGGCATCGCCAACGTCGACTACGGCAAGGGCCACTCCATGGTGCCCCGCCGCGTCGCGATGACCCACGGCCTCCTCGCCTCCTACGGCCTCCTCAGCGACATGACTCGCCTCCGCACCAGGCCGGCCAGCCCGGAGGAGCTCCTCGCCTTCCACGACCAGAAATACGTCGACCTCCTCGGCAGGCTCACCCCCGCCGGGTACATCGGCGACGGCGGTCTCCGGCGGGCGGCCGAGGAGCACGGCATCGGCCCCGTGCGCCGCTGGGACGGCGCCTGCTCGAACGACAACCCCGTCATCGACGGCCTCATGGGGTACTGCCTGAGCTATGCCGGCGGGTCGCTGGCCGCGGCGCGCGCGCTCTGCAGGGGCGACCACGACGTGGCCATCAACTGGTCCGGCGGCATGCACCACGCGTGCCGGGGCCACGCCAGCGGCTTCTGCTACGTGAACGACATCGTGCTGGCCATCAAGCAGCTGCTCGGCCGCTTCCGGCGGGTGCTGTACGTGGACATCGACGCGCACCACGGGGACGGCGTGGAGGAGGCCTTCGCGGACTCCAACCAGGTGATGACGCTGTCGTTCCACCAGTACGAAAGCCAGTTCTTCCCCGGAACCGGGAGCATCGACGACGTCGGCGAGGGGGCCGGCAGGTACCACGCCCTCAACGTGCCGCTCAAGAAGGGCATGGACGACCAGGGGTACCACGAGCTGTTCAAGCCGATCGTGGGCAGGGCCATGCAGGTGTTCCAGCCGGACGCCGTGGTGCTGCAGTGCGGCGCCGACTCGCTCTCCGGCGACCGGCTCGCCGGCCTCGAGCTGTCGGTGGGCGGGCACGCGGAGTGCGTCAGGTACCTGCGGGGGTTCAACGCGCCGCTGCTCCTCCTCGGCGGCGGCGGCTACACCATTAACCGCGTCGCCTCCTGCTGGTGCTACGAGGTACGTACATGCATGAACTCGTGGTTGATCTGATCAAAGCTAGCTCTAATGGCAAACGATCTGTAATTTAATTAGTGTATTGCATCCATTAATTCCACACGCAGACGGCGGTGGCGGTGGGCAAGGAGGACGAGATCGCCGACGAGATACCAGACCATCCGTACGACCACTACTACAGGGGCCACGGTTACAAGCTCCAGTGTCGCACGGTCAGCCGCAGCAGCGGGGAGAAGAAGGACGCGGACGCCATTAGGGTGAAAGCCCTGGAGCACCTCTCGGCGATCAACTGCGCGCCGAGCATACAGTTCCACGAACCATGCGCCGCGGCGGCACAAGGCATGGACCTCTGCCACGACGAGGACGACGACGACGACGATGATGATGAAGAAGAAGACCCCATATATAGGCTGGACCGGCTGTGCGACGACAAGGAGCTCACTGAGTTTTTCGTGGAGTTGGGGCGGAAGCGTAGACTATCGTCGGGTGCCATGGTTTGACCCTGCACACCATGTCGTTTTGGGCTTTTGGCTCGTGTCATTGTTCACAGGAACCGGATAGCATTTTGCAAGACACGCAATATAGCACAGTATCTCTTTCAGATTTTCATTAATTTTTGTCATCTTCCCCTACTTCTCTATCTGTCGTTTCGAGCTCTACTGTCCTCTTTATATATATATATATATATAGAAGAATCATATGCCCACCTTTATTAAACTAGACGATGCTCCGTGCATTGCGGTGGGATTTTGCATGAAATAAAAATTGCGTTGAATAATCAACCTAGCTAGTGTCTTTATAGTTTCTGTTGTAGAAACATAATCTGTTTATCAATGTTTTACAAATAAATAAATGAATGCATGTATCTATGGATAAGTTCAAATTTGGACGAAAAGAAAATAAATATGAGTATGAAACGGACAGCTATGAGTTGCATTCATGGGTCAGTTTTTTCTCTTGATTAAAACACTCACGGCAGCCTACCAAACATTGCGAAAATTGCATGATGGATACGATGCAGGTGCGAGCCCCTATATGCATTTGCATGCATGCATGAGAGTGAGAGAGGGG
>LR738712.1:116842938-116904643 GCA_902687465.1 Secale cereale | reverse complement strand
CAAGGTGAGGTCACGGAGGCGGATGCTGTTTTAAGGCATGCACAGTTGAATGTCACATCCATGTTCGTCCCTTTGTCCTTGACATCCAGTTGCACGAAGACACGAAGACTGTTGGACAGGTGGGAACCGGAACCTCTAACATTGATAAGGAATGTTAGAGAAGCTACACTACCCTAACTTCCCTTCTTTCTATCCATACGATTATGGCTAAAATAACTTAAATTAATTTGTAAATTGATGATCTAATATTTACATTTATAGTAATTACATACGAACAAATTGATGGTGAAATAAAATTAATCTTGAATTATTTATATCTACAGTAAATATGAACAGTAAACAATCTACTAAGTACCTACTAACAGTCTCTAACATTCCATCTTCATTTTGTACTAGACTAACACTGTAGCACCGTGACATTCCTTATCAATGTTAGAGGATCCGGTTCCGTGGAGGATGGGGGCACGGGTGCTGCAAGTGGTGGCGCGGAAACGGACGGACCTTGGTGACTTAGTTATGCATTTTCTAAGTTGAAATGACAGTTAAATGTGGTAGCACCTAGTTTCGTCCCTTTTCGCTCCGTTCTCATCCATAATCTGGACTGTTGGATTGCTTCGGAGATTGTGCGGCCTAACACTAAACCACACTAAAAAACACTCAAGTGTTTGTTATATTGCTCAATGTTGTCTCTAATACACAAGAATATGCCTAGTTTCTCGGTCCAACGCGAAACAAAATATACTAAATATTGATTATAATGAGGGCATCCTTTGTCATGGCTCATAGTTTTTTTTGCAGGGCAATCATTCATGCCTCATAGCTTGTGTATATAGTTACAAACACATATAATACAGCTTCCGCGATGCGGTGATGTCAGTCGAATCTTGGCTGACATGCTTTGTGATGCCTGGCATGCTTTGTGATGCCTTTCTCTCATGTGAATCCCCTTCTTTTGTGTACCTTCTACCCTTCTCTCGCATCGCAATGACAATCGTTTGTAACACCCCATGTGTAATACCTTCCTTATATGGCAATATAACATTTACCTTTTGGTCCTTGTCCTTTCCTTGGGGGTTCTTTTCAGTTATGCCTTCTCTTTTGTTTGCATTGTCTTATTATCTTTTCTTATGCATTCATGCATTAGTTCATCATCATCATTGCATCATGGCCATCATTGCATCTTTGTGCATTGCTCTTCCTTGATGTTAAGTGTGTTCCTCTTGATCTTGCTAGAGTAGTTGATGCAAGATCATGTTTATCCTTAAACCCTTTCATCTTGCACCACTTCCCCTCCTTTTCTTTCCCCTTTTCTTTAAATTTTGCAAGTGGCTTTTACCTCTTCTTTTAATGTTCATCTTCTCCCAACTTCTTTGTTACCTTGTCCTAAGACACTGTGCAGAACCTTACCTTATTTTGAAATGATTTGGTCAGGTTCAGAAATGACAGAAGTTTGAACCATATTCAAACTTGTTTTATTTTTATACCTCTAAAAATGTCCAAGTCATTTTTATAAAATAGGGCATAATTCCAGGAGCTAAGGAGTATTTTATTTCTTTCCTAATTCCTTTTCTTTTGACCTGGGTTTTTTTCTTTTGTTTTCTGCCTGAAGAAAATGGAAAAGGAGAAATAAACCCAGCAACCAGCAGCAGCAGTGCAGCCCAGCAGCCAGCAGCAGCCGCCTGGGCCTTGGCCTCCCCCTCGACCCAGCTAGCCCGCGCCAGCAGCCTAGCTAGCTCCGCCCGCACGTCCCTCACACCCTTTCTCACCCACACACCCACTCGCCCCCTCTGCTGCATTTCCACGTGGACGAGACGGGCCCACATGTCAGCGACCGTGCACAACACCGCACCCACCTTTTCTTCTTCCTCGTGTTCGTGCCATGGGGACCGCGAGCCGAGCACGCCGTCGTCCGCCGTCGTTGTTTTGGCCCTTTTTAACCCTCTCTCCTTGCCCTTTAGACCGCTAGGGTTCACCTCTTCCTCCTCACGCCGCCAGGTGAGCCGAGAGCCACCAGATCCGCCGCGCCATCGTCGTCCCGAGCGCATGGGCTCATCGCCGGCGTGCCCCTCGCCCTCCGCTGCCTCGCCAAGGGTGTCCTTCTTCTTCCCCGACGTCGACTACTTCCTCTATGCCTGTTACACGGAGCTGAAGGCCACGGCTTCTTCTTCTTCCTCCTCGACTTCGACTCCGGCCATCGCAAGTGTTTGATCGACGACACCGTCGACTCCCTCCCCCTCCCGGCCAGCCGAACACACCACCGTGTTTGTGGCGAGCTTCTGCTTCTCCCCGTGCCTTTTTCCCCTTCCTTTGCGCCGTCTAGAAGCTAGTTCGCCGAGCGCCCGAACCCAACGCCATCGGACCTCGTCGCCGACGAGTGCTCCGACCTCCTTAGCACCAAGGTGTGCTCCCATCGTCTTCGCCTCGCCGCGTAGGTCCTGCTAGATGCACCCGCCGCTCCGATAGGCTCAGTTTAGGCCTCGCCGTAGCTCGTCGCCGCCGTTCTGCTTGCTCGTCGTCGGCGTCGCTGTAGTGCTCAATAGGTGCAGCTAATGCATGTCAAGGATGCGGTGTTCCTCCATGAACGCGTCGCACGCACCCGCCGCTCCATTTGGTCGCCGGAGCAGCTCCGACGAGCTCCTCCGACCGCCCCTGCTTCTCCCTCTGTTCTGCATCTTCAGATAAGTCTTGTGGTGTCGCTTCCCTTCTATGTCAGATACACGCAGCTAGCCCAGTAGTGTGTCTCTCGTTCAGTTAACCCAACAGCGTGGGTTCGAATCCCCGCCAGGGCAGTGGAATAAGCCCCGTTTTGCCATTCTTCGTTCCACTGACATGCTGGCCCCACATGGCAGCCTCTTAGTGCTCTCACACCCACTTCCACACCCTCAGGCACCACGTCAGCCCCCTGGACCCACTAGTTAGTGGCTAGGGCTAGTCCAGGCTGGGTCTGCATAGCCTCTTTTCTTTTCTGTTTTTGTTTTATTTTCAGTTTTTGCATTTTTCTTTTGCATAATTCATATATTTTAGTATATGCATATGTTCAAAATACTTTATCTATGAAAACTTCCTAGTTTTTAGTGTAGATTATTTATATGCAGTTTGTTGCCATGTTAAAAACATTTAAATTGTTGTTTCAATTTATTTATGTTTAAAAATTGCTCCAACTTGTTTAATTCATAACTAATTAACCACAACTCCAAATTTGACAAACTTTATATGTATTTGGGGTGGAAAAATGTGTAGATTAAGATGGTGCTATCACTTTGCATGTTTAACAACTTTAAAATATGGTTGCATCAGATCTGTCCTATATGTGTTCTTATGTTCATGGGAGTTTCCGAAAATTGTTGTTGTTCTTTCCGGCCCATTAAGAATGCTAGCATGATGTTGTTGTTCCTAGTTGCAGCCCTTGCCATGTTAAGCAACTTATAAAACTTGTTGGGTGCTTGTTTAATTCAACTACATGACCACTTGTGACTATGTTTGTCCTTGTATCCTTTTGCATGTGTCCCTACATGTGTTGTGATCTTGCTTATTGCCATGCCACATGTGCACTCATCTTGCCCCTAGGAGTTGCGTCATATACTGCCCACATCCATATGCATCATATCTTGCATCATGTGTTTGAGCATTGCATCATGATTGATTGTTGTTCCGGTGTTTGTATTGTTGTGTTGGTTAGAGCCTCGTGATGATTCAGAGTTCGAGGTTCCTATCGAGACTGAGTTTGAGGAGCAAGGTTACGAGCCCTCCATGGACTTAACAGGCAAGATGACCATTCCCCGATATCACCTCTATCTTTGCCTATGCTAGTTGTCTCGCTCTTTAGATATGCCTCGATGCCTATTCCTGTTTGTCAGCCTCCTATTGTTGCCATGAAACACTCTAACCGCCTTCCCAGCAAACCGTTGTTTGGCTAAGTATGCTTTTGCTCAGCCCCTCTTATAGTGTTGTTAGTTGCAGGTAAAGTTTGAAGATTTGCTCCATGTTCGGACTTGTTTTATTGGGATAACACAATATATATCTTACTTAATATAATGCACATATATATTGGTAATGGGTGGAAGGCTCGGCCTTCTACTTGGTGTTTTGTTCCACTCTTGCCACCTTAGGACCCGATAAACCGGTGTTATGTTCCTTGATTTTGCGTTCCTAACACGGTTGGGGTTTATGGGCCCCCCTTGATCATTCGCACTGCTTCAAGCTTTTCCAGCAAGGCCCAACATTGGTTCTACATTTGCCTAACAACTAAAACTTGCATAGGGAGTTGCAAACCCGAGTTCTTAATCCACCCACGGGCCAGTGCTCCTCATGAGTGTTGGTCCAAACCAGAGTCGTGTGCGGTACCCCCCTTGGCAACTTGGGTTTTTGGTCACTGTACGTTGTGCTCATCCGGTCGTGGCCTGAGATGAGATACGTGCGGCTACTATTAGGGAGTCGGCATGCCGGGAGGTCTTGCTGGATTAGTTTTACCTTTGTCGAAATATCTTGAGCACGGGATTCCGAGAATACTCGGGTCTTCCCACTTTGGAGTTGCAACTCCGCAGATCGTGAGCTTGTGATGGGCTAAGTTGGGATACCCCTACAGGGTTTGAGCTTTCGAAAGCCGTTCCCGCGGTTATGTGGCAGATGGGAATTTGTTAATATCCGGTTGTAGATAACTTGGCACCATATCCATAAGAATACACTACCTGTGTGAGTAACCGTGATGGTCTCTTTCCGAAGGGCTTCGGGAAGTGAGCACGGTGGGGTTATGTTTGACCGTGAGTAGCTAGGATCACTTCTTGATCAACTAGGCGACCGTTGGCACTTGTTCTCATCTCGTTCTGAACTCGTAAGCTAGTTGCTTAGTGCTTGCTGCAAACAATTTAATAACCTTTCCACACCTAAGGTTTTG
The DNA here is from genome assembly GCA_902687465.1 of Secale cereale. Lineage (NCBI taxonomy): Eukaryota > Viridiplantae > Streptophyta > Magnoliopsida > Poales > Poaceae > Secale > Secale cereale. The sequence goes on along the minus strand of LR738712.1, from coordinate 116,899,749 downwards.
GTAGTTTTGATACCTAGGAACGGGATTGCTGAGTCCTTGTGGCTCACAGATTACAACACCGACCAGATGCAGGTACCGCTGAGAATGATGCAGGAGTTGGATCAGAACTTCGCTGGGAGTTCGACGAGGAGCGTGGTCGTTACTATGTATCGTATCCCAACGATCAGTAGTGGTTCTGACTAGGAGGATCCGGGCCTTGTGTTTATGGTATCTTTCTCGTTTTGTTTTCGTCCGTAGACGGACCCCGTGTTATTTGGATGATTGTATGTTATTGTATTCATTGTGTGACGTGGCGAGTGTAAGCCAACTATCTTTTTCATTTTCATCCCTGAACGTTTACATGAGATGTGCAAAGATACCATACTTGAGATCATTCCAGAATGCGCTTATGTCTCTAAGTCGTGCCTCGACACGTAGGAGACATAGTCGCATCCTGGGCATTACAAGTTGGTATCAGAGCCTTCTCCGACCTAGGAGCCCCCTGATTGATCGAGCCGCTGACGGTTGAGTCTAGGCACAGACACAAAATGTTTTGAGTCATATATATATATATCAGAGAGTAGGATTTCTTTTTACTCCTCATTCCCTTCATCGCTCTGGTGAGGAATCCTGACGTTTTTCTATCTCCTCTACTCTCAAAATTTCACCATTTTTTTAGGATCACGCGGGTATTGTTTGGATTGTTCCGATATCTTTGTGACGAGAACATTGTTCTCGATGCCTCCTGTCATATAGGGGTTGTGGCAGTGTCCCGGGGAGTTGAGCTCCGAGGTGTTGTCGTCATAAATGTATCGTAGCAGTTCTAGAATACCAGAGGCGGCCGACATCGAAAACTCTTCTATGCATGTTTGGTGGTGAGATAACCCCGACGTCACCCAATACTGGAGAGATAGTTCGGGAGTATTGCCACAGCTAGTATAGCGGATGCGCTTCGAATGTCCGAGGTAAACAGTTTCCGAAGATGACTGGTTATGTGTTGACGGATGGATATAGCTGGATGTAGGTTTAGAGTTGAGTGCGTGGTGCTCCCCGTGTATCCCCAACACCAGATTGCATAACCGGAAAGCTTCGAGAATTAATAGGTCGGTTTCAAGTGGCTCGTAGGTAATCTTCCAACGAGTGCATGGTATGAGGTTTGGGGTTCAACATATAGTGAAGAGGTTTCATGGGCGTTGTTCCAATTGGGAATTGCATCTTAAAGGATCCTTGGCTATGTTGATCCGGGGATTGCAAGACCCTTTGTAACACGTGCCATGGGGCATTCGGCACGAACATGTGGGACGAAACTTCTATTATGTATTTGTTCCATATGCACCTTGTTATTTTATTCTATCATTTTGTTCTCCCAAGTGGCTTCTCGACAAGTTGTTGTACAATTAAGCTATGGAATTCATTCGTTCAATTTTGTTCGAATGTTCATTGTGAAGACTATATGTTGCATATATCTAGGCGTTGATTCAGCTTATCTATTAACTGCTTCAATGGCTAATAGTTGTCATCGTCTTCAGGATGGCACCTAAGAAAGTTCCCAACCCAAACCAAGAGGGTGAAGAAGGGCGTCCTCCTTCCCCTCGTCCTCCGTCTGAGGCATGGAGAGAGATTATGCAAGCAACCAACCAGAACACCCAGATGCTCACGCAAATGATGTAGAATTTCCAAGCCAATCAAGCAAATCAGGGCAATCAAGGGAACCAAGGCCAAGGAAATCTGTTCAATCAACCTCACTTTGCGACTCTGAACCAATTCTTGGCAAATCAACCAAAGTTTTTCAGTTACTGTGTGGACCCGCTAGATGCTGAATATTGGATCACATACATCAAAAAGCACTTTGAATGCAGTAACGTCAGAACTGAAGATTATGTCAAGTTTGCCGCCTTCCAACTCAAAGACCAAGCTGTAGAGTGGTGGCAACAGTACAAAGACTCCAGTGGTGGTCGTGAGGTCTCGTGGACTGATTTCTGCCGCGATTTCTGTTCTGATCACATTCCAACAAGTGTCATTGAAGGAATGCGTCAGCAATTCCGTAACCTGAAGCAAGGCACCATGTCCGTCATTCAATACAATGTCAAGTTCCAGATTCTTGCCCGTTATGCGAAGCAAGACATCCCCGATGCCAAGAGCAAAATCTACCAGTTCCGAGGTGGTCTGAAAGATGAACTCCAACTTGCTCTCACCTTTTTCGAGGTGGATGAATTTGATCAATTCTACAATATGTCTCTCAAGCAAGAGGCAGCTCAGATCAAGTGTGAAGCTTCCAAAAAGAGGATAAGAGATGATGTTCACTCCTCCTCTTCCTCTCAAGTGGTTGCCAAGCAGCAAAAGTTCTGGCTACCGCCTCCTCCAGTGCTCCGTCCTCCAAGCAACAACAAGCACTCAGGTGGTCGTGGATTCTCCCACCCACCCAACCCAAGCAACCAGTCCAAGTCTCAGTTCCAAGCTCCAAGACCAAGCGGTCCTTATCATCGGCCTCTTTCAGAAGTTACTTGCAACAAGTGTTCTCAGAAGGGTCACTATGCCAACAAGTGTCCCAACCCAAGGCGCCTTACGCCACCTCCACCTGTCAGCACTGCTATTGTCAAGCACAATCCCAAGTCGGCAAGAGTGACCCTGATGAATGCAGCTCAAGCAGAGAATTCTTCACATGTGATAATTGGTAATCTTCCAGTTAACTCTATTCCTGCAAAAGTCTTGTTTGATTCAGGTGCATTACATTCTTTTATATCAAGGCCTTTTGCATTGTCACATGATATGCCTTTGAAAGCTTTGCCTAGACCAATGTCCATGCTTTCTCCGGGTTTGCTAATGAACTCCAACAACTTTGCTCCGGACATATCTATTCATATGGGTGACTACAGTTTTCTGGTTTTCCCGGTTGTTCTCAGCAACTCGGACATTGATCTTATTCTTGGAATGGATTGGCTCTCCAAGCATGATGCAAATATTGATTGTGCAAACAAGGAGGTCTATTGGGGAACGTAGTATTTTAAAATTTTCCTACGATCACGCAAGATCTATCTACCAGATGCATAGCAACGAGAGGGGAGAGTGAGTCTACGTACCCTCGTAGACCGAAAGCGGAAGCGTTAGAACAACGCGGTTGATGTAGTCGTACGTCTTCACGGCCCGACCGATCAAGCACCGAAACTACGGCGCCTCCGAGTTCTAGCACACGTTCAGCTCGATGACGTCCCTCGAACTCCGATCCAGCCGAGTGTCGAGGGAGAGTTCCGTCAGCACGACGGCGTGGTGACGATATTGATGTTCTACCGTCGCAGGGCTTCGCCTAAGCACCGCTACAATATTTATCGAGGAGAACTATGGTGGAGGGGGGCACCGCACACGGCTAAGAGATCAAGAGATCAATTGTTGTGTCTAGAGGTGCCCCCTGCCCCCGTATATAAAGGAGGGAGGGAGAGGCCGGCCCTAGAGGGGGCGCACCAAGTGTGGGGAGTCCTACTAGGACTCCCAAGTCCTAGTAGGATTCCCCTTTCCTTTCCGGAGTAGGAGAGAAGGAAAGAGGGGGAGAGGGAGAAGGAAAAGGCGGCTGCACCCCTTGTCCAATTCGGACTAGAAGGGGGGTGCACGCCTCCTTCCTTTTGGCCTCTCTCCTCTATTCCCGTAACTCCCCGGTACCCCGAAAATACCCGAATCACTCGGAACCTTTCCGATGTCCGAATATAGTCGTCCAATATATCGATTTTTACGTCTCGACCATTTTGAGACTCCTCGTCATGTCCCCGATCTCATCCGGGACTCCGAACTCCTTCGGTACATCAAAACTCATAAACTCACAATAAAACTATCATCGAAACCTTAAGCGTGCGGACCCTACGGGTTCGAGAACTATGTAGACATGACCGAGACACGTCTCCGGTCAATAACCAATAGCGGAACCTGGATGCTCATATTGGCTCCCATATATTCTACGAAGATCTTTATCGGTCAAACCGCATAACAACATACATTGTTCCCTTTGTCATCGGTATGTTACATGCCGGAGATTCGATCGTCGGTATCTCAATACCTAGTTCAATCTCGTTACCAACAAGTCTCTTTACTCGTTCCGTAATACATCATCCCGCAACTAACTCATTAGCTGCAATGCTTGCAAGGCTTATAGTGATGTGCATTACCGAGTGGGCCCAGAGATACCTCTCCGATAATCGGAGTGACAAATCCTAATCTCGAAATACGCCAACCCAACAAGTACCTTCGGAGACACCTGTAGAGTACCTTTATAATCACCCAGTTACGTTGTGATGTTTGGTAGCACACAAAGTGTTCCTCCGGTATTCGGGAGTTGCATAATCTCATAGTCATAGGAACATGTATAAGTCATGAAGAAAGCAATAGCAGTAAAACTTAAACGATCATAGTGCTAAGCTAACGGATGGGTCTTGTCCATCAGATCATTCTCCTAATGATGTGATCCCATTGATCAAATGACAACTCATGTCTATGGCTAGGAAACATAACCATCTTTGATCAATGAGCTAGTCTAGTAGAGGCATACTAGGGACACTCTGTTTTGTCTATGTATTCACACATGTATTAGGTTTCCGGTTAATACAATTCTAGCATGAATAATAAACATTTATCATGATATAAGGAAATAAATCATAACTTTATTATTGCCTCTAGGGCATATTTCCTTCAGTCTCCCACTTGCACTAGAGTCAATAATCTAGTTCACATCGCCATGTGATTTAACACCGATAGTTCATATCGTCATGTGATTAACACCCAAAGGGTTTACTAGAGTCAATAATCTAGTTCACATCGCTATGTGATTAACACCCAAAGAGTAATAAGGTGTGATCATGTTTTGCTTCGTGAGAGAAGTTTAGTCAACGGGTCTGTCACATTCAGATCCGTATGTATTTCGCAAATGTCTACGTGTCTACAATGCTCTGCATGGAGCTACTCTAGCTAATTGCTCCCACTTTCAATACGCATCCAGATTGATACTTAGAGTCAGCTGGATTTAGTGTCAAAGCTTGCATCAGCGTAACCCTTTACGACGAACTCTTTATCACCTCCATAATCGAGAAACATTTCCTTAGTCATCCGGTTACTAAGGATAATTTTGACCGCTGTACAGTGATCTACTCCTGGATCACTATTATACCCTCTTGACAAACTCATGGCAAGGTACACAACATGTTTGGTACACAGCATGGCATACTTTATAGAACCTATGGCTGAGGCATAGGGAATGACTTTCATTCTCTCTATATTTTTCTGCCGTAGTCAGGCTTTGAGTCTTACTCAACTTCACACCTTACAAGTTAGGTAAGAACTCCTTCTTTGACTGATCCATTTTGAACTACTTCAAAATCATATCAAGGTATGTACTCATCGAAAGTCTTATCAAGCGTCTTGATCTATCTCTATAGATCTTGATGCCCAATATGTAAGCAGCTTCACCAAGGTCTTTCTTTGAAAAACTCCTTTCAAACACTCCTTTATGCTTTCCAGAAAATTCTACATCATTTCCGATCGATAATATGTCATTCACATATACTTATCAGAAAGGTTGTAGTGCTCCCACCCACTTCTTGTAAATACAGGCTTCACCGCAAGTCTGTATAAATCTATATGCTTTGATCAACTTATCAAAGCGTATATTCCAACTCCGAGATGCTTGCACCAGTCCATAGATGGATCGCTGGAGCTTGCACATTTTGTTAGCACCTTTAGGATTGACAAAACCTTCTGGTTGCATCATATACAAGTCTTCTTTAATAAATCCATTAAAGAATGCAGTTTTGTTATCCATTTGCCAGATTTCATAAAATGCGGCAATTGCTAACATGATTCGGACAGACTTAAGCATCGCTACGGGTGAGAAAGTCTCATCGTAGTCAACTCCTTGAACTTGTTGAAAAACTTTCGGAACAAGTCGAGCTTTGTAAACAGTAACATTACTGTCAGCATCAGTCTTCCTCTTGAAGATCCATTTATTTTCGATGGCTTGCCGACCATCGGGCAAGTCAACCAAAGTCCACACTTTGTTCTCATACATGGATCCCATCTCAGATTTCATGCTCTCAAGCCATTTTGCGGAATCTGGGCTCATCATCGCTTCCTCATAGTTCGTAGGTTCATCATGGTCCAGTAACATGACTTCCAGAACCGGGTTGCCGTACCACTCTGGTGCGGAACGTACTCTGGTTGATCTACGAAGTTCAGCAGTAACTTGATCCGAAGTTTCATGATCATCATCATTAGCTTCCTCACTAATTGGTGTAGGAATCACTGGAACCAGTTTTTGTGATGTACTACTATTCAATTCGGGAGAAGGTACAATTACCTCATCAAGTTCCACTTTCCTCCCACTCACTTCTTTCGAGAGAAACTCCTTCTCTAGAAAGGATCCACTCTTAGCAACAAAGACCTTGCCTTCGGATCTGTGATAGAAGGTGTACCCAACAGTTTCTTTTGGGTATCCTATGAAGATTTACTTCTCCGATTTGGGTTCGAGCTTATCATGTTGAAACTTTTTCACATAAGCATCGCAGTCCCAAACTTAAAGAAATGACAGCTTAGGTTTCTCGTCAAACCACAGTTCATACGGTGTCATCTCCACGGATTTAGATGGTGCCCTATTTAACGTGAATGTATCTGTCTCTAATGCATAACCCCAAAAGCGATAGTGGTAGATCGGTAAGAGACATCATCGATCGCACCATATCTAATAAAGTACGGTTATGACGTTCGGACACACCATTACACTATGGTGTTCCAGGTGGCATGAGTAGTGAAACTATTTCACATTGTTTTTACTGAAGGCCAAACTCGCTAACTCAAATATTTTACCTCTACGATCATATCGTAGAAACTCTTATTTTCTTGTTACGATGATTCTCCACTTCACTCTGAAATTCTTTGAACTTTTCAAATGTTTTAGACTTGTGCTTCATTAAGTAGATATACCCATATCTGCTCAAATCATCAGTGAAGGTCAAAAAATAATGATACCCGCCGCGAGCTTCAACACTCATTGGTCCACATACATCTGTATGTATGATCTCCAACAAATCTGTTGCTCGCTCCATTGTTCCGGAGAACGGAGTTTTAGTCATCTTGCCCATGAGGCATGGTTCGCAAGCACCAAGTGATTCATAATCAAGTGATTCCAAAAGTCCATCACTATGGAGTTTCTTCATGCGCTTTACACCATTATGACCTAAACAGCAGTGCCACAAATAAGTTGCACTATCATTATTAACCTTGCATCTTTTGGCTTCAATATTATGAATATGTGTATCACCACGATCGAGATCCAACAAACTATTTTCATTGGGTGTATGACCATCGAAGGTTTTATTCATGTAAACAGAATAACAATTATTCTATGACTTTAAATGAATAACCGTATTGCAACAAATATGATCAAATCATATTCATGCTCAACGCAAATGCCAAATAACATTTATTTAGGTTTTACACTAATCCCGAAAGTATAGGGACTGTGCGATGATGATCATATCAATCTTGGAACCACTTCCAACACACATCGTCACTTCACCTATAACTAGTCTCTGTTCATTCTGCAATTCTCGTTTCGAGTTACTAATTTTAGCAACTGAACTGGTATCAAATACCCAGGGGTTGCTATGAACACTAGTAAAGTACACATCAATAATTTGTATATCAAAATATACCTTTGTTCACTTTGCCATCCTTCTTATCCGCCAAGTATCTAGGGCAGTTCCACTTCCAGTGACCATTTCCTTTGCAGTAGAAGCACTTAGTTTCAGGCTTGAGTTTTAGCTTTGGGTTTCTTCACGGGAGTGACAACTTGCTTGTCATTCTTCTTGAAGTTCCCCTTCTATCCCTTTGCCCTTTACTTGAAACAAGTGGTCTTGTTAACCATCAACACTTGATGCTTTTTCATGATTTCTACCTTCGCCGACTTCAGCATTGCGAAGAGCTCGGGAATTCCTTTCGTCATCCCTTGCATATTATAGTTCATCACGAAGTTCTACTAACTTGGTGATAGTGACTAGAGAACTTTGTCAATTACTATCTTATCTGGAAGATTAACTCCCACTTGATTCAAGTAATTGTAGTACCCAGACAATCTGAGCACATGCTCACTGGTTGAGCTATTCTCCTCCATCTTGTAGGCAAAGTACTGTCAGAAGTCTTATACCTCTCGACACGGGCATGCGTATGAAATACTAATTTCAACTTCTTGGAACATCTTATATACTCCGTGGCGTTCAAAAAGTTTTTGAAGACCCGGTTCTAAGCCATAAAGCATGGTGCACTTAAACTATCAAGTAGTCATCATACCGAGCTTTTGTCAAAACGTTCATAACGTCTACATCTGCTCCTGCAATAGGTATGTCACCTAGCGGTGCATCAAGGACATAATTCTCTGTGCAGCAATGAGGATAATCCTCAGATCACGGAACAATTCCGCATCATTGCTACTAACATCTTTCAACTTAGTTTTCTCTAGGAACATATAAAAAATAAAAGGGGAGCAACATCGCGAGCGTTGATCTGCAACATAGATATGCTAATACTACGAGGACTAAGTTCATGATAAATTAAAGTTCAATTTAATCATATTACTTAAGAACTCCCACTTAGATAGACATCCCTCTAGTCATCTAAATGATCACGTGATCCAAATCAACTAAACCATGTCCGATCATCACGTGAGATGGAGTAGTTTCAATGGTGAACATCTTATGTTGATCATATCTACTATATGATTCACGCTCGACCTTTCGGTCTCCAGTGTTACGAGGCCATATCTGCATATGCTTGGCTCGTCAAGTTTAACCCGAGTATTCTGCGTGTGCAAAACTGGCTGACACCCGTTGTATTTGAACGTAGAGCTTATCACACCCGATCATCACGTGGTGTCTCGGCACGCCAAACTTTCGCAACGGTGCATACTCAGGGAGAACACTTATACCTTGAAACTAAGCAAAATAAGAAGCATAATAAGATAAACATCACATGCAATCAAAATATATGACCATGATCATCTTGTGCTTTTGATCTCCATCTCCAAAGCACCGTCATGATCACCTTCGTCACCGGCGCGACACCTTGATCTCCATCGTAGCATCGTTGTCGTCTCGCCAACTATTGCTTCTACGACTATCGCCACCGCTTAGTGATAAAGTAAAGCAATTACATGGCGATTGCATTTCATACAATAAAGCGACAACCATATGGCTCCTGCCAGTTGCCGATAACTTTACAAAACATGATCATTTCATACAAAACCGTATAACTCATCATGTCTTGACCATATCACATCACAACATGCCCTGCAAAAACAAGTTAGACGTCCTCTACTTTGTTGTTGCAAGTTTTACGTGGCTGCTACGGGCTTAGCAAGAACCGTTCTTACCTACGCATACAAAACCACAACGATATTTCGTCAAGTATGTGCTGTTTTAACCTTCACAAGGACCGGGCGTAGCCACACTTGATTCAACTAAAGTTGGAGAAACTGACACCCGCCAGCCACCTGTGTGCGAAGCACGTCGGTAGAACCAGTCTCGCGTAAGCGTACGCGTAATGTCGGTCCGGGCCGCTTCATCCAACAATACTGCCGAATCAAAGTATGACATGCTGGTAAGTAGTATGACTAGTATCGTCCACAACTCACTTGTGTTCTACTCGTGCATATCATCTACGCATAGACCTGGCTCATGATGCCACTGTTGGGGAACGTAGTATTTTAAAATTTTCCTACGATCACGCAAGATCTATCTACCAGATGCATAGCAACGAGAGGGGAGAGTGAGTCTACGTACCCTCGTAGACCGAAAGCGGAAGCGTTAGAACAACGCGGTTGATGTAGTCGTACGTCTTCACGGCCCGACCGATCAAGCACCGAAACTACGGCGCCTCCGAGTTCTAGCACACGTTCAGCTCGATGACGTCCCTCGAACTCCGATCCAGCCGAGTGTCGAGGGAGAGTTCCGTCAGCACGACGACGTGGTGACGATATTGATGTTCTACCGTCGCAGGGCTTCGCCTAAGCACCGCTACAATATTTATCGAGGAGAACTATGGTGGAGGGGGGCACCGCACACGGCTAAGAGATCAAGAGATCAATTGTTGTGTCTAGAGGTGCCCCCTGCCCCCGTATATAAAGGAGGGAGGGAGAGGCCGGCCCTAGAGGGGGCGCACCAAGTGTGGGGAGTCCTACTAGGACTCCCAAGTCCTAGTAGGATTCCCCTTTCCTTTCCGGAGTAGGAGAGAAGGAAAGAGGGGGAGAGGGAGAAGGAAAAGGGGGCTGCACCCCTTGTCCAATTCGGACTAGAAGGGGGGTGCACGCCTCCTTCCTTTTGGCCTCTCTCCTCTATTCCCGTAACTCCCCGGTACCCCGAAAATACCCGAATCACTCGGAACCTTTCCGATGTCCGAATATAGTCGTCCAATATATCGATTTTTACGTCTCGACCATTTTGAGACTCCTCGTCATGTCCCCGATCTCATCCGGGACTCCGAACTCCTTCGGTACATCAAAACTCATAAACTCACAATAAAACTATCATCGAAACCTTAAGCGTGCGGACCCTACGGGTTCGAGAACTATGTAGACATGACCGAGACACGTCTCCGGTCAATAACCAATAGCGGAACCTGGATGCTCATATTGGCTCCCATATATTCTACGAAGATCTTTATCGGTCAAACCGCATAACAACATACATTGTTCCCTTTGTCATCGGTATGTTACATGCCGGAGATTCGATCGTCGGTATCTCAATACCTAGTTCAATCTCGTTACCAACAAGTCTCTTTACTCGTTCCGTAATACATCATCCCGCAACTAACTCATTAGCTGCAATGCTTGCAAGGCTTATAGTGATGTGCATTACCGAGTGGGCCCAGAGATACCTCTCCGACAATCGGAGTGACAAATCCTAATCTCGAAATACGCCAACCCAACAAGTACCTTCGGAGACACCTGTAGAGTACCTTTATAATTACCCAGTTACGTTGTGACGTTTGGTAGCACACAAAGTGTTCCTCCGGTATTCGGGACTTGCATAATCTCATAGTCATAGGAACATGTATAAGTCATGAAGAAAGCAATAGCAGTAAAACTTAAACGATCATAGTGCTAAGCTAACGGATGGGTCTTGTCCATCAGATCATTCTCCTAATGATGTGATCCCATTGATCAAATGACAACTCATGTCTATGGCTAGGAAACATAACCATCTTTGGTCAATGAGCTAGTATAGTAGAGGCATACTAGGGACACTCTGTTTTGTCTATGTATTCACACATGTATTAAGTTTCCGGTTAATACAATTCTAGCATGAATAATAAACATTTATCATGATATAAGGAAATAAATCATAACTTTATTATTGCCTCTAGGGCATATTTCCTTCAAGGTCAAGCTAACTCATCCTTCCGAAGAAGTGATTATCTTCGCAGCTCGAGATAACACAATAAGGCTATTCTCTCTCAATGAAAAGGGCGAGATTAATGACATATCTCATATTCCGGTGCTTTGTGAATATGAGGATGTATTCCCTGAAGAGCTTCCAGGCATGCTGATACGTCCAAAACGTATCTATAATTTCTGCTTGCTCCATGCCACTTTTGGGTGATATTGCTATGATATTCATACACTTTCATACACTTTTGATCATATTTGGACTAACTTACTAATCCAGTGCACCCTAGTGCCAGTTTCTGTTTTCGGCTGTTTTTGTATTTCAGGTTTTCACGTTTCGAGAACTGCCCAGAAAAATCCAGAAAAATTATATAAAAAATCAGCGTTCCGGAAACAACACTGCGTCCGAAGGGCAGCCTGGGGGGGGGGCATAGGGGCTCCAGGCGCCCATTGGGCGCGCCCCCCCTGGGCCGCGCCGGGGGGGCGCCTGGGCCCCCCGAGGCTCCCCCGATGCCCTACTTTGGCATATATTTAAAGGACCCTCCGAAACCCTCAGAACAGGAACTCTTTTCGCGATCCCATCTCTGTTCCGTCGCCGCCGCCACTTTCAAGATCGGGAGCACCAGGAGAACTCTTCCCGGCACCCTGCCGGAGGGGAGGATCATCACCAGGAGCTTCTCCACCACCATGGACGCCTCCCGGATGACTCGTGAGTAGTCTCCCTTGGACCATGAGTCCATGACCAGTAGCTATGTGATGTTCTCCTCCCGTTCTTGTGCTTCACTAATTAGTCCTCGTGAGCTGCCCTACATGATCGAGGCACCTATGTAATCCTTATGCTGTTGCTATGTTGAGTTTGCTGGGATCCGATGGATTATGAGATTATGTTCAGATTGATCTTGAGTAATATATTTGATTCACCTCTTTTATATTTTAGTTCATAAGTAATTCTTGCATGTTCTCCGTTGTTATTTTTTGCTTTGGCCGAGTAGTAGGTAGTGACTCCAAGAGGGAACGTTATGCTCGATTGTGGGTTCATGCCCCTCGATGACTAGCTTGAGTGACAGAAACATGAGTCTAGGGGATGTGCTATTGCCACAAGGGGGAAAACAACGGTGCTTGTGCCCGCGGGTGCAAGGATTGTTTACTTTACGCAAAGTTCTTTTAATGCAGTTGTCTGTTGCATTGAGTTTACACTATGGGTGGGACTCGCAACTTAATACCAGCGAGATGTTCTGGATAGATATCTCAAGGTGGATGATTCGTAGTAGATATTGATGGATTTCGGTCTACTTACTTTGGCGTACCGCCCATGCTTTGAACCTCAACCTTTCTTGCAATGTAGTCAGCATTGGTTTGCGTTCGTGGTCCTGTCAATTGCCCAACTGTAATTTGTTTACCTCACATAGTTGTTTTATCGTCTTTTGGGAGAGAGACATCACTAGTGAACATCATGAGACTCCGGTCCATATTACCATCATTGATCACATCCATTATTTACTTTTCGCTATTTACTTACTATTGCAAAACACTATCTATCACTACTATCATTGCTTTTAATCCTTTGTGAACTACAAGGCCGGAGGGATTGACAACCTCTCTGTACTCGTTGGGAGCAAAGTTATTTGTATCTGTGTGCAGGTCCACGTTGATTGCTACTAATCTGGCGCCGTAGCAATTGACACCTACTTGTTGAACCTAGGAGTCTCTGGGGATTCGATCCTTGGTATCTTTGCTAAGGGAAAACACTTCTACTTACTGCATCTTACACCTTCCACTTGGGGTAACCAACGACGGGTTCGAGGCCCATCAAGGAGTATTTTCTGGCGCCGTTGCCGGGGACTCCACTCTTCAGGATAGGGGAGTTGCATGCTATCTTTTACATTTGCTTTTTAGTCTTGTTAGTTTACCTTTCATTTTTTTGCTTTAGTTCCTTTTATTGAAAATCACAAAAATAGTTATTTTGCTTGCTTGCTACTATGGGTTCCACCGAGAACACCAAGTTGTGTGACTTCACTAGTCACAACAACGATGACTTTATCAGCACACCTATCACTACACCTGCCACTTCAGCACCTTCATATGAAATTAAACCTGCTTTACTTAACTTAGTCATGAGAGAACAATTCTCCGGTGTTGGAGATGATGCTGCTTTACACTTGAACAACTTTGTTGAACTTTGTGATATGCAAAAGTACCAAGAAATAGATGGTAATATTGTTAAGCTTAAGCTTTTTCCTTTCTCCTTGAGAGGAGGAGCTAAAATTTGGTTTCAGTCTTTGCCTAGAAATAGCATAGATTCATGGGACAAGTGCAAAGATGCTTTTATCGGAAAATACTATCCACCTGCTAAAATTATCCAACTTAGAAGTAACATAATGAATTTTAAACAATTGGATAATGAACACGTTGCCCAAGCTTGGGAACGTATGAAGTCTCTTATCAAGAACTGCCCTACTCACGGTTTGACTACTTGGATGGTTATCCAAACTTTTTATGCAGGTTTCAACTTTACCTCGCGAAACTTGTTAGACTCGGCCGCGGGAGGAACTTTTATGTCAACTACACTTGGTGCTGCCACAAAGCTTCTCGATGAGATGATGACTTACTATTCCCAATGGCACACCGAACGCGCTCCAACAGGTAGGAAGGTAAACTCTGTCGAGGAGATCTCCTCCCTCAATGAAAAAGTTGACTTGATCATGTCTCTACTTTCGAAGCAATCTACTGTTGATCCTCGTGATGTTCCTTTAAATTCTTTGATTGCTCAAGAACAAGTAGATGTGAATTTTATCTCTAGAAACAATTTTAACAACAATGCTTATAGGAGTAACTTTGGTAACAATTCTAGACCGTTCCCCTCTAACTCTTATGGGAACAACAATGCTTATCCTAGTACCAAGAACTCCAATACTGAACTAGAGACCATGCTTAGAGATTTCATCACTACCCAAAAAGCCTTTAATAAGAATGTAGAAGAGAAACTACATAAACTAGATGATCTTTCTTTTAAGGTAGACCACTTAGCCAATGAGGTAAAATTGCTAAAAATTGAAACTTCTCCTCTCAAGGAGAGGGAAGTCATCCCTATTAATGCTACTCAAGTACAAATTAATGAAAATATTAGGATGATGGCTAAGCTAAAAGAAAGATGGGCTAGAGAAAGGGAGGAAGAGGAAAGAATTAAGAGCCTTCCTACCCACCACACTGTTGCTACTATCCAAGTTATTGAGGATGTTCACACTCTTAGCACCCAATGTACTCCTGGTCCCAATGGACCTATTAATGGTGATGCTATGACTATAGAAGCTACCAAACAAGTGAACCTTAAGGACACCACTACTACTTTACTTGATGCTCGTGACCTTGATTTTGATAATTGCACTCTTACCGAAGTTATTGATTTCCTTCACAAGATGTCTAGAGATCCCCGCACTAGCACGCTTAACCTTGCCTTCACAGAGCATATCACTAATGCTCTCATCAAAGCTAGGGAGGAGAAACTTAGAGTAGAAGCCTCCATACCTAGAAAGCTAGAAGATGGTTGGGATCCTATGATAAAAATTTATTTGAATGACTTCTCTTGTTATGCATTATGTGATGTTGGTACTAGTACCTCTGTTATGCCCAAAAGGATATATGATATGCTTAAATTGAAACCTTATGATTCTTGTTCTTTTGGTAATGTTCTCGTTGATTCTTCCATAAAGAAACCTTTGGGGAGGGTCGATGATGTTCTTATTGTTGTCAATGATAATTATGTGCCCGTTGATTTCACTATTATGGATATTGAATGTGATCCTTCATGTCCAATTATTTTGGGACGTTCCTTTTTGCGCACCGTTGGTGCTGTCATTGACATGAAAGAGGGTAATATAAAATTTCAGTTTCCTCTAAAGAAAGGGATGGAACACTTCCCTCGTAAGAAGATCAAGTTACCTTTTAAGTCCGTTGTACGGGCTAGCTATTCTTTTACTCTTGATAAAACTTGATCTATGCATTATGCCTAGCTTAAAGGCATAAAAGAAAGCGCTTTTGGGAGGCAGCCCACATGAATAAATTTTTTGCTTTTGTTGTGTCTTGATGTTTTTTACTGCTGTAGCATCATCATTGTATCTTTTCTTTTCATATTTGTGTCAAGCATAGCCTCCGATTGCTAGAAAGTTCAAAAGTTGTGAGGTGCTGTCCAGGAAACAGATTCTGTCCTTTGATAGAAAAATTCGTATAAAATCACCAGATCATCTTTTTGGTCTGAATTTTTTCGACAGCGTTCTCTATATAATTGTCTTTCGTGCGTCAGTTCTGAGTTTTTTGATTTGAGTCGCAGAAGTATCCCGAACAGATTAATTACTGCCTGCTGTTCTGTTTTTCACAGATTCTGTCCTGTTTTGCCTTACCTTCACTTTGCAAATTGAGAACTTGCTTTTTCTTTGCAAAAACCTTTTGGCAAT
The DNA here is from genome assembly GCA_902687465.1 of Secale cereale. Classification (NCBI taxonomy): domain Eukaryota; kingdom Viridiplantae; phylum Streptophyta; class Magnoliopsida; order Poales; family Poaceae; genus Secale; species Secale cereale. The sequence goes on along the minus strand of LR738712.1, from coordinate 116,883,906 downwards.
CTTGAGAAACAGTAGAACTTCAAGAATATCCTTATTTCCAGCAAGGTATAATTATTTTATTAAGGGTACTAACCTCGCTAATCAGATTATGATGAGTTATGTATGAAGGGAGTTTTCAAGTGTGCGAGGGAAGATGATAATAAGATTCAGGAGTGTCAACCGCTCAAGCTTGGGGATGCCCCCGTGCACCCCCAAGAAATATTCAAGGAGACTCAAGCGTCTAAGCTTGGGGATGCCCCCGTGCATCCCCTTCTCCATCAACACTATCAGTTCGTCTTTCGTTTCGCTATATTTTTATCACTTCATGTGTTATGTGCTATGCTTGGAGCGTCTTGCTTTTAGTTTTTCATAACGAGTCGGAACCCAGCATTCCTTTATGTGGGAGATAAATACGCTCTACCTCTACCTAGAACATTACATAGAATTTTCATGTCTATCTATGCTGTGTGTGTTCTTTGTCTTTTAATAGCTACCATCGTACTCTGCTCTTAGTATTCATGCTTATCTTTCCAAGAGCTTTTATTTAGTTGGTTGCTTGAACTCTCTTTAATTACCATGCTCACCTTATTAAGAGAGTTTGCTTCCGTTGCATGGGTTAATGTGTCTATGATAAAGATGCTACTTTCATGATGGTGCTTAGTAGTTCAGGTTTTCTTTTGGTTAATCTTAAATAGCTAGGGGGTTCCCAATGTGTTATTGGAGTACCAACTTGGTTTGTTTGCCTATGATGTGGTATGGTTTAGTAATATCTTCCTTCGAGAATTTATTTTGATTGACTTGGCGTATGCTCACGCATATTCAAGACTGTAAAGAAAGTCTGTCAAGCCTTGATGATCTTTTGTTTCTAAGTAGCGATATAACTACCATGCCTGATTCAATATTGCTTTGTCGCTCTGCATGATTATGACCGTCATTGCTCTCTTAGTTGGTCGCTCCCAGTCTTTTGCTAACCTCCACCTGCACTAAGCAAACTAACCATGCAATACATAGCTCATGGGAAAGTAGCCTAAAAACTATTATGGTAAAGAATATGTTGCTTATGTATCTTATTTCTTATAAGTTGCTTGCTGAGCGGTAACCATGTTTCTGGGGACGCCATCGACTGTCACACTTTTGTTGAATATCATGTGAGTTGCTATGCATGTTCGTCTTGTCTGAAGTAAGGGTGATTTACCGTGGGTTGAATTACTATGCATATTGTTAGAGAAGAACATTGGGCCGCCAACCAAAGCCATGCATCATGGTGGAAGTTTTAGCTTGGACCTTAATCCTCAAACTCTTATGAGAATATGCTTATGCATTAAAGAGGAGTCCATCATCTATTTTCTATGTTGTCCCGGTATGGATGTCCTCAAGTTGAGATCTATCAAAAACGAGAAATCAAATGCGATCTATCTCCTTGGACCTTTGTACAGGTGGCATAGAGGTACCCCTTTGTGACACTTGGTTAAAACATATGTAATGCAATGATAACCCATGGGGATCCGATCTAATTAGGACAAGGAGCGAGCACTATTGGTATTCGATGCATGAGGCTTGCAACTTATAGGATGTTTTATGCATGACACATATGAAGTACTACTACCGTTGACACAATTGCTTCCATGTTTTCAAAATAAAAAGCTCTAGCACATAACCATTCTTTTACCTTTATGTTGAAGCGCCAACTACTGAGAGCATGATTGTCATTCTGAGTGTAATGTGCATTGTCCCAAAGTAGCATTGTCTTTTGCATGATTGTGATATCATTTATTCTGAAATGATTGTATCTAGTCATCACTTAAACCTTGAAGGTGCCCTTGCATTTATGTTTTGCATCACTAAAGGGGGCAAGCTAGATATCACTTTGTCATATTTGCACATCATGTTCATTGCAAATCTTTTTGATGTTTCAGTTTCATGTTGTAAAACTTTCAGTCATTTGTGATTTTCTCTTGAGACAACTTAATTACTTTAGAATCATTGTCTCAGTAAGCTTTTGTCATATGACTATGAGAAAGTCCTATATGGTTAATAGCATGTCACCACACAAATTATTCTTGTTATCATTTACCTACTCGAGGATGAGCAGGAATTAAGCTTGGGGATGTTGATACGTCCAAAACGTATCTATAATTTCTGCTTGCTCCATGCCACTTTTGGGTGATATTGCTATGATATTCATACACTTCCATACACTTTTGATCATATTTGGACTAACTTACTAATCCAGTGCACCCCAGTGCCAGTTTCTGTTTTCGGCTATTTTTGTATTTCAGGTTTTCACGTTTCGAGAACTGCCCAGAAAAATCTAGAAAAATTATATAAAAAATCAGCGTTCCGGAAACAACACTGCGTCCGAAGGGCAGCCTGGGGGGGCACAGGGGCTCCAGGCGCCCTGTGGGCGCGCCCCCCCTGGGCCGCACCGGGGGGGGCGCCTGGGCCCCCTGAGGCTCCCCCGATGCCCTACTTTGGCATACATTTAAAGGACCCTCCGAAACCCCCAGAACAGGAACTCTTTTCGCGATCCCATCTCTGTTCCGCCGTCGCCGCCGCTTCCAAGATTGGGAGCACCAGGAGAACTCTTCCCGGCACCCTGCCGGAGGGGAGGATCATCACCGGGAGCTTCTCCACCACCATGGACGCCTCCCGGATGACTCGTGAGTAGTCTCCCTTGGACCATGAGTCCATGACCAGTAGCTATGTGATGTTCTCCTCCCGTTCTTGTGCTTCACTAATTAGTCCTCGTGAGCTGCCCTACATGATCGAGGCACCTATGTAATCCTTATGTTGTTGCTATGTTGAGTTTGCTGGGATCCGATGGATTATGAGATTATGTTCAGATTGATCTTGAGTAATATATTTGATTCACCTCTTTTATATTTTAGTTCATAAGTAATTCTTACATGTTCTCCGTTGTTATTTATTGCTTTGGCCGAGTAGTAGGTAGTGACTCCAAGAGGGAACGTTATGCTCGATTGTGGGTTCATGCCCCTCGATGACTAGCTTGAGTGACAGAAACATGAGTGTAGGGGATGTGCTGTTGCCACAAGGGGGAAAACAACGGTGCTTGTGCCCGCGGGTGCAAGGATTGTTTACTTTACGCAAAGTTCTTTTAATGCAGTTGTCTGTTGCATTGAGTTTACACTATGGGTGGGACTCGCAACTTAATACCAGCGAGATGTTCTGGATAGATATCTCAAGGTGGATGATTAGTAGTAGATATTGATGGATTTCGGTCTACTTACTTTGGCGTACCGCCCATGCTTTGAACCTCAACCTTTCTTGCAATGTAGTCAGCATTGGTTTGCGTTCGTGGTCCTGTCAATTGCCCAGCTGTAATTTGTTTACCTCACATAGCTGTTTTATCGTCTTTTGGGAGAGAGACATCACTAGTGAACATCATGAGACTCCGGTCCATATTACCATCATTGATCACATCCACTATTTACTTTTCGCTATTTACTTACTATTGCAAAACACTATCTATCACTACTATCATTGCTTTTAATCCTTTGTGAACTACAAGGCCGGAGGGATTGACAACCTCTCTGTACTCGTTGGGAGCAAACTTATTTGTATCTGTGTGCAGGTCCACGTTGATTGCTACTAATCTGGCGCCGTAGCAATTGACACCTACTTGTTGAACCTAGGAGTCTCTGGGGATTCGATCCTTGGTATCTTTGCTAAGGGAAAACACTTCTACTTACTGCATCTTACACCTTCCACTTGGGGTAACCAACGAGGGGTTCGAGGCCCATCACATGCCTCCCAACTGTCCAGTTGAATTCGTCATTGAACTTGAACCTGGTACCGAGCCAGCCTATCGGTGTCCGTACAAGCTTTCTCCTAATGAGTTGAAGGAGCTGAAGAAACAACTCGATGAGGAAGAACGAATGGGTCTAATCAGACCAAGTACTTCTCCTTGGGGCCGTGGTGTTCTATTTGTCAAGAAGAAGGATGGCACGGAACGCCTTTGCGTTGATTACTGGCCATTGAACAAGAAGACAATAAAGAATAAGTACCCGCTCCCCAATATCAATGAATTGTTCGAGCAGCTCAAAGGAGCCAAGGTTTTCTCAAAACTTGATCTCCGGATGGGTTACCATTAGATCCGTATCCGTGAAGAGGATATTCCCAAGACCACATTCAGAACGAGTTATGGCTCCTACGAATACACGGTCATGTCTTTCAGGCTTGCAAATGCTCCACCCACTTTCTCTCGGATGATGCACTTCATATTCAACCCCTACACCAATGAATTTGTTCTCGTCTACCTCGATGATATCTTGGTATTCTCCAAGAATAAAGAAGACCATGCCAAGCACCTCCGTTTGGTCCTTGACAGACTCCGTGAGCACCGGTTCTACGCGAAGTTCTCCAAATGTGAATTCTGACTTGATAAAGTCCTCTATCTTGGCCACATTATCTCCGCCGAGGGCATTTCTGTTAACCCCGAGAAGGTTGATGCTATTTTCAACTGGGAACCTCCTCAGAATATCAAACAACTCCGAAGTTTCCTCGGTCTCGCAAGCTATTGCAGAAGGTTCATTGAGAACTTCTCCAAGATTGCCAAGCCTCTTTCCAACCTGTTACAGAAGAGTGTCAAGTACTCATGGACTCCTCATTGTGATGTGGCATTCAAGATACTCAAAGAGAAACTCATTTCTGCTCCGGTTCTTACTCCTCCGGACGAGTCCAAGCCGTATGAAGTCTTTTGCGATGCTTCATTGCAAGGTCTTGGTGGTGTTCTCATGCAAGACAAGAAGATCGTTGCATACACTTCACGTCAGCTTAAACCAAATGAGAAGAATTACCACACACATGATCTTGAGCCTGTAGCAGTTGTTCATGCCTTGATCACGTGGAGACACCTTCTGTTGTGCAGAAAAGTGGACATCTTCACCGATCACAAGAGCTTGAAGTACATCTTCACTCAACCAAACCTTAATTTCCGCCAGACTCATTGGGTTGAAATGATTCAAGAGTACAATCCAAGCATTGAGTATACTCCTGGCAAGGCCAATGTCATTGCAGATGCCTTGAGCAGAAATGCGTATTGCAACAGTCTCCTTCTCAAACCGTTCCAACCTGAACTTTGTGAATCATTCAGGAAGCTCAACCTCCAAGTTGTTCCGCAAGGATTTCTTGCTAACCTTCAAGTTGCTCCTACCTTGGAAGATCAAATCCGTGAGGCCCAACTCGGTGATGCTATGGTGCAGAAAGTGAAACATGGTATTGCTAAGGGTACTCCCAAGTACAAGTGTGATGACCCACAAGTGTAGGGGATCTATCATAGTCCTTTCGATAAGTAAGAGTGTCGAACCCAACGAGGAGCAGAAGGAAATGATAGGCGGTTTTCAGTAAGGTATTTTCTGCAAGCACTGAAATTGTAGGTAACAGATAGTTTTGCGATAAGGTAATTGGTAGCAAGTGACAAAAGGTAAAAGTAAATAAGGTGGAGCAAGGTGGCCCAATCCTTTTTGTAGCAAAGGACAAGCCTGAACAAACTCTTATATGAAGGAAAGCGCTCCCGAGGACACATGGGAATTATCATCAAGCTAGTTTTCATCACGATCATCTGATTCACGTTCGGTACTTTGATAATTTGGTATGTGGGTGGACCGGTGCTTGGGTGTTGTCCTTACTTGGACAAGCCTCACACTTATGATTAACCTCTAATGCAAGCATCCGCAACTACAAAAGAAGTATTAAGGTAAACCTAACCATATCATGAAACAAGTGGATCCAAATCAGCCCCTTACGAAGCAACGCATAAACTAAGCTTTAAGCTTCTGTCACTCTAGCAACCCATCATCTACTTATTACTTTCCAATGCCTTTCTCTAGGCCCAAATAATGGTGAAGTGTCATGTAGTCGACGTTCACATGACACCACTAGAGGAGAGACAACATACATCTCATCAAAATATCGAACGAATACCAAATTCACATGACTACTAATAGCAAGACTTCTCCCATGTCCTCAAGAACAAAAGTAACTACTCACAAGACATAATATTGTTCATGATCAGAGGGGTATTAATATGCATAATGGATCTGAACATATGATCCTTCACCAAATAAACCAACTAGCATCAACTACAAGGAGTAATCAACACTACTAGCAACCCATAGGTACCAATCTGAGGTTTGGGTACAAAGATTGGATACAAGAGATGAACTAGGGTTTGAGAGGAGATGGTGCTGGTGAAGATGTTGACGAAGATAGCCCTCCCCAAGATGGGAGAGTTGTTGGTGATGACGGCGGTGACGATTTCCCCCTACCGGAGGGAAGTATCCCCGGCAGAATAGCTCTGCCGGAGCCCTAGATTGGTTTCCGCCAAGGTTCCGCCTCGAGACGACGGCGTCTGGTCCCGAAAGCCTCATTCTAAATTTTTTTTCTAGGTCAAAACACCTCATATAGGAGAAGATGGGCATCGGGGGGCCCACGAGGCAGGGGGCGCGCCCAGAGAGGGGGGGGCGCCCCCCACCCTCGTGGACAGGTGGTGGCCCCCCTGGTGATCTTCTTTCGCCAGATATTTTTTATATTTTCTGAAACGGTGTCCTGTGAAGTTTCCGAGCTTTTCGGGTTGTGCAGAATAGGTTTCCAGAGTTTGCTTCTTTTCCAGCCCAGAATTCCAGCTGCCGGCATTCTCCCTCTTCATGTAAACCTTGTAAAATAAGAGAGAAAAGGCATAAGTATTGTGACATAAAGTGTAATAACAGCCCATAATGCAATAAATATCAACAAAAAAACATGATGCAAAATGGACGTATCAAAGTGCTATCGCATTGATGACAGAGATACTTTGTTCTTTGAGGACAGAATTGTGGTTCCCAAAGGTGATCTCAAAAAGCTCATAATGAACGAAGCACACGACTCACTCCTCTCGATACATCCAGGAAGCTCCAAGATGTACCATGACCTCAAGCAATCCAATTGGTGGACTCGCATGAAAAGGGAGATTGCCCAATTCGTGAACAAGTGTGATGTCTACAGAAGAGTGAAGGCAGAGCACCAACGTCCAGCCGGACTCCTTCAACCTCTACCTATTCCTGAGTGGAAATTCGATCACATTGAGATGGATTTTGTCACCGGTTTTCCCAAGTCCAAGAGAGGAAATGATGCCATCTTTGTGGTGATTGACAAGCTAACTAAAGTGGCTCATTTTCTCCCAGTCAAAGAATCCATCAACCCAGCTCAACTGGCAGAGTTGTACACCTCAAGAATTGTCTCTTTGCATGGCATCCCTCAAGTGATCTCCTCAGACCGCGGAAGCTTGTTCACTTCCAAGTTCTGGGATTCCTTTCAGTCAGCCATGGGCACCAAGATTCGCTTCAGCACAGCCTTTCACCCTCACACTAGTGGTCAAGTCGAAAGAGTGAACCAAATCCTTGAAGATATGATCATAGCTTGTGTCATGTCCTTCGGTATGAAATGGGAAGATTGCCTTCCATTTGCCGAATTCTCCTACAACAACAGCTTCCAAGCAAGTGCAGGCAAAGCTCCATTTGAAATCCTCTATGGCAGAAAGTGTCGTACCCCTCTCAACTGGTCCGAGACTGGTGAACGTCAACTCCTTGGAAATGATTTGATCTCAGAGGCCGAAGAGATGTGCAAATTCATACGTGAGAATCTCAAAGCCGCGCAATCGCGTCAAAAGAGCTATTATGACGGCAAGCATCGTGACTTGGCTTTCGACATTGGTGATCATGTCTATCTCCGTGTTTCACCCATGAAGGGCACTCAGAGGTTCGATATCAAGGGCAAGCTTGCTCCAAGATATGTGGGCCCTTTCAAGATTCTTGGCAAGAGAGGCGATCTAGCCTACCAACTCGAGCTTCCCTCCAACTTTGCAAATGTGCACGACGTGTTCCACGTGTCACAACTCCGCAAGTGCTTCAAGACACCTGAACGCACTATTCCTTTCGAAGAGATTGATCTTCAGCAAGACTTGTCTTATCATGAGCACCCCGTTGCTATTCTTGAAGAAACTGAGCGCAAGATCCGCAACAAGTCCATCAAATTCTTGAAAGTGATGTGATCACACCATACCGACCGAGAAGCTACATGGGAACGAGAAGATCGTCTCCGTTCCGAGTATCCCGCCTTCTTTCAATCCTAAATCTCGGGACGAGATCTTTTTGTAGCAGAGGACAGTTTGTAACACCCCATATGTAATACCTTCCTTATATGGGAATATAACATTTACCTTTTGGTCCTTGTCCTTTCCTTGGGGGTTCTGTTCAATTATGCCTTCTCGTTTGTTTGTATTGTCTTATTATCTTTTCTTATGCATTCATGCATTACTTCACCATCATCATTGCATCATGGCCATCATTGCATCTTTGTGCATTGCTCTCCCTTGATGTTAAGTGTGTTCCTCTTGATCTTGCTAGAGTAGTTGATGCAAGATCATGTTTAGCCTTAAACCCTTTCATCTTGCACCACTTCCCCTCCTTTTCTTTCTCCTTTTCTTTAAATTTTGCGAGTGGCTTTTACCTCTTCTTTTAATGTTCATCTTCTCCCAACTTCTTTGTTACCTTGTCCTAACCTTCTATGCAGAACCTTACCTTATTTTGAAATGATTTGGTCAGGTTCAAAAATGACAGAAGTTTGAACCATATTCAAACTTGTTTTATTTTTCTACCTCTAAAAATGTCCAAGTCATTTTTATAAAATAGGGCACAATTCCAGGAGCTAAGGAGTATTTTATTTCTCTCGTGATTCCTTTTCTTTTAACCTGGGTTTTTCTCTTTTGTTTTCTGCCTGAAGAAAATGGAAAAGGAGAAATAAACCCAGCAACCAGCAGCAGTGCAGCCAGCAGCAGCCGCATGGGCCTTGGCCTCCCCCCTCGGCCCAGCTAGCCCGCGCCAGCAGCCCAGCTAGCTCAGCCTGCACGTCCCTCACACCCTTTCTCACCCACACACCAACTCGCGCCCTCTGTTGCGTTTCCACGTGGACGGGACGGGCCCACAGGTCAGCGACCGTGCACAGCACCGCAACCACCTTTTCTTCTTCCTCGCGTTTGCGCCATGGGGACCGCGAGCCGAGCACGCCGTTGTGCACTGTCGTCGTTCTGGCCCCCTTTTAACCCCCTGCCCTTGCCCTTTAGACCGCTAGGGTTCACCTCTTCCTCCTCCCGCCACCAGGTGAGCTGAGAGCCACCAAATTCGTCGCGTCATCGTCGCCCCGAGCGCATCTGAGCGCACGGGCTCGTCGCCGGCGTGCCCCTCGTCCTCCGCTGCCTCGCCAAGGTTGTCCTTCTTCTTCCCCGACGTCGACTACGTCCTCTACGCCTGCTACACGGATCTGAAGGCCACGGCTTCTTCTTCTTCTTCCTCGACTTCGACTCTGGCCACCACAAGTGTTCGATCGACGACACCATCGACTCCGTCCCCCTCCCGGCCAGCCGAACACACCACCGTGTTCGTGGTGAGCTTCTGCTTCTCCCCGTGCCTTTTCCCCTTCCTTTGCGCCGTCTAGAAGCTAGTCCGTCGAGCGCCCGAACCCAACGCTGTCGGACCTCGTCGCTGACGAGTGCTCCGACCTCCTTAGCATCGAGGTGTGCGCCCATCGTCTTCGCCTGGCCGCGTAGGTCCTGCTAGATGCACCCGCCGCTCCGATAAGCTCAGTTTAGGCCTCGCCGTAGCTCGTCGCCGCCGTTCTGCTTGCTCGTCGCCGCCGTTCTGCGTCACTGTAGTGCTCGATAGGTGCAGCTAGCGCATGTCGAGGATGCGGTGTTCCTCCAGGAACGCGTCACACGCACCCGCCGCTCCATTTGGTCACTGGAGCAGCTCCGACGAGCTCCTCCGACCGCCCCTGCTTCTCCCTCTATTCTGCATCTTCAGATAAGTCTTGTGGTGTCGCTTCCCTTCTTTGTCAGATACACGCTACTAGCCCAGTAGTCTGTCTCTTGTTCAGTTAACCCAGCAGCGCGGGTTCGAATCCCCGCCAGGGCAGTGGAATAAGCCCCCTTTTGCCATTCTTCGTTCCACTGATAGGTTGGCCCCACATGGCAGCCTCTCAGTGCTCTCACACCCACTTCCACACCCGCAGGCGCCACGTCAGCCCCCTGGACCCACTAGTCAGTGGCTAGGGCTAGTCCAGGCTGGGTCTGCATAGCCTCTTTTCTTTTCTCTTTTTGTTTTATTTTCAGTTTTTGCATTTTTCTTTTGCATAATTCATATCTTTTAATATATGCATATGTACAAAATACTTTATATATGAAAACTGCCTAGTTTTTAGTGTAGATTATTTATATGCAGTTTGTTGCCATGTTAAAAACATTTAAATTGTTGTTTGAATTTATTTGTGTTTAAAAATTGCTCAAACTTGTTTAATTGATAACTAATTAACCACAACTCCAAATTTGACAAACTTTATATGTATTTGGGGTGGAAAAATGTGTAGACTAAGATGGTGCTGTCACTTTGCATGTTTAACAACTTTAAAATATGGTTGCATCAGATCTGTCCTAAATGTGTTCTTACGTTCATGGGAGTTTCCGGAAATTGTTGTTGTTCTCCGGCCCATTAAAAATGCTAGCATGATGTTGTTGTTCCTAGTTGCACCCCTTGCCATGTTAAGAAAATTATAAAACTTGTTGGGTGATTGTTTAATTCGACTACAAAACCACTTGTGACTATGTTTGTTCTTGTATACTTTTGCATGTGTCCCTACATGTGTTGTGATCTTCTTATTGCCATGCCACATGTGCACTCATCTTGCCCCTAGGAGTTGCATCACATACTGCCCACATTCATATGCATCATATCTTGCATCATGTGTTTGAGCATTGCATGATGATTGATTGTTGTTCCGGTGTTTGTATTGTTGTGTTGGTTAGAGACCGGTGACGATTCGGAGTTCGAGGTTCCTATCGAGACTGAGTTTGAGGAGCAATGTTACGAGCCCTTCGTGGACTTAACAGGCAAGATGACCATTCCCCGATATCACCTCTATCTTTGCCTATGCTAGTTGTCTCGCTCTTTAGATATGCCTCGATGCCTATTCATGTTTGTCAGCCTCCTATTGTTGCCATGAAACACTCTAACCGCCTTCCCAGCAAACTGTTGTTTGGGTAAGTACGCTTTTGCTCAGCCCCTCTTATAGCGTTGTTAGTTGCAGGTGAAGTTTGAAGATTTGCTCCATGTTCAGACTTGTTTTATTGGGATAACACAATATATATCCTACTTAAATTAATGCACATATATATTGGTAATGGGTGGAAGGCTCGGCCTTCTGCTTGGTGTTTTGTTCCACTCATGCCACCTTAGGGCCCGATAAATCGGTGTTATGTTCCTTGATTTTGCGTTCCTAACACGATTGGGGTTTGTGGGCCCCCCTTGATAATTCACACTGCTTAAAGCTTTTCCAGCAAGGCCCAACATTGGTTCTACATTTGTCTAACAACTAAAACTTGCATAGGGAGTTGCAAACCCGAGTTCTTAATCCACCCCCCGGGCCAGTGCTCCTCATGAGTGTTGGTTCAAACCAGAGTCGTGTGCGGTACCCCCCCCCCCCTTGGCAACTTGGGTTTTTGGTCACTGTACGCTGTGCTCATCCGGTCGTGGCCTGAGACGAGATACGCGCGGCTACTATCAGGGTGTCGGCACGCCCGGAGGTCTTGCTGGATTAGTTTTACCTTTGCCGAAATATCTTGAGCAAGGGATTCTGAGAATACTTGGGTCTTCCCACTTTGGAGTTGCGACTCCGCAGATCATGAGCTTGTGATGGGCTAAGTTGGGACACCCCTGCAGGGTTTGATCTTTCGAAGCCGTGCCCGCGGTCATGTGGCCGATGGGAATTTGTTAATATCCGGTTGTAGATAACTTGACACCATATCCATAAGAATACACTACCTGTGTGAGTAACCGTGATTGTCTCTTTCCGAAGGGCTTCGGGAAGTGAACACGGTGGGGTTATGTTTGACCGTGAGTAGCTAGGATCACTTCTTGATCAACTTGGCGACCTTTGGCACTTGTTCTCATCTCACTCTGAACTCGTAAGCTAGTTTCTTAGTGCTTGCTGCAAAAACTTTAATAACCTTTCCACACCTAAGGCTTTGGTAGTTTTGATACCCGGGAACGGGATTGCTGAGTCCTTGTGGCTCACAGATTACAACACCCACCAGATGCAGGTACCGCTGAGAACGATGCAGGAGTAGGATCAGAACTTCACTGGGAGTTCGATGAGGAGCGTGGTCGTTACTATGTATCGTATCCCGACGATCAATAGTGGTTCTTACTAGGAGGATCTGGGGCTTGTGTTTATGGTATCTTTCTCGTTTGGTTTTCGTCCGTAGACGGACTCTGTGTTATTTGGATGATTCTATGTTATTGTATTCATTGTGTGACGTGGCGAGTGTAAGCCAACTATCTTTTACATTTTCATCCCCAAACTTTTACATGAGATGTGCAAAGATACCATACTTGAGATCATTCCAGAATGCGCTTATGTCTCTAAGTCGTGCCTCGACACGTAGGAGACATAGTGATACGTCCAAAACGTATCTATAATTTCTGCTTGTTCCATGCCTCTTTTGTGTGATATTGCTATGATATTTATGCACTACCATACACTTTTGATCATATTTGGACTAACCTATTAACTCAGTGCACCCCAGTGCCAGTTTATGTTTTCTGCTGTTTTTCTATTTCAGGTTTTCCCATTACTTAAATTGCCAGGAAAATTCCGGGAAAAATATATAAAAAATCAGCGCTCCAGAAGCTTCCATGCGGCAGAAGTAGGGCCAGAGGGGGGCCAGGGGGGCTCCAGGCGCCCTGAGGGGGCGGCCCCCCTCCTGGCCGCCTCGTCAGGCCGCCTGGGCCCCCCTTACCTCCTCTGGTGACCCCCTTTGGCATATATTTACAACGCGTCCCGAAACCCTCGATTCCAGACCCCTTTTCTCCAGAAGCTATTCCGATCTCCGCCGCCATCGCCACCAAGTTTCGGGGGACCAGAATTCCTGTGTCGGCACCCTGCCGGGACGGAGAAGTGCCCCCGGATTCATCTCCATCGACGTTGCTTCCTCCCTCCATGATGCGGGAGTAGTTCCTCCTCGGGGCTGAGGTTTTCTACCAGTAGCTATGTGCTCAATTATCTCTCCCATGATGTGATCTTCGTTGTGATCATAGGCTATGTTAATATAGGGTGATCCCATGATATTTCCCCTTCCTCTATGTATTGGATTGATGTACTCACTTGTCTTTATCTAGTATAATCTCCGAGACCAAGGTGACAGCGGTCTATTGGACATAGATTAGAAGAATATTTTCATGAGTGATTTCCTCTTTTGTGTGTGGATTGAAGATTGAGAGTCTCTTGGTGCTTGTCTTTGACTATCCTTGAGATATGTTGTGGCGATTGTGGTACTCTCTTTGGATGGCCGCGGTGACATTGGGAAATCCATAGGTTGAGAACTACGAACTTTGAGGTGTGCTTTTGTAGCCTTACATAATTCTCGTCCTCTCTTGACCCCAAAGGAATGACCTCCGAGTGCGTCCCCCTTGCATGTTTTATGGGAAATATCATGTGATTCGATTATGTTAATGTTGTTGGGAGTTGCCACTAGTGAAAGTATGAAGCCTAGGCCTTGTTTCCACCATTGCAATACCATTTGTGCTCACGTTTACCACTTGTTTGCTTCCTGCACTTTTTATTACAGATTTATATTACTTTGCTTTGCCACTCCTATCATCCATATTTTACCATCTCTTCGCCGAACTAGTGCACCTATACATCTGACAAGTGTATTAGGTGTGTTGGGGACACAAGAGACTTCTTGTATCTTGATTGCAGGGTTGCTTGAAAGGGGTACGTTCAACCTCCACTTCCCTGAGTTCGATAAACCTTGGGTTACTCACTTAAGGGAAATTTGCTGCTGTCCTACAAACCTCTGCTCTTGGAGGCCCAACACTGTCTACGGGAATAGAAGCGTGTAGTAGACATCAATCTATTTCTGGCGCCGTTGCCGGGGAAGTGAGGTAAGTGAAGGTACCTTCTCTAGATCTTGCAATTAAATCTTTTTGTTTCTTGTTTTTATTTTCACTAGTTATGTTTATGGAAAACCGCACTCTTAGTTCGCTGCTTGGGGAAGGCCGCTTTACCACACCCGTGGTAGAGAAGTCTCCTCCACCTACTGAATGTATCCCGTTCCAAATACCACTTGGGATAATTGAAATAATTATGAATGATTGTTATGATGGGACGATCAATCCTAGTATTCATTTGTTGAAACTTACAGAACTTTGTGAGTTGTTTAAGATTTCAGGTTTGACAAGAGATGGAGTCATGAGGAAATTATTTGCCTTGTCACTGGAAGGAAAAGCATTGGAATGGTATAGGCTACTAGATGACTCTCACCTGCTGGATTGGGAAGAGATCCTGTCTCTCTTTTACTCCAAGTTTTATCCTCTTCATGAAGTCCATGAGAATAGGAATTATGTTTATAATTTCTATCCTCATGACGAAGAGAGCATAGCTCAAGCTTGGGGGAGACTGAAAACGTTAATGCTAAAATGTCCTAACCGTGGGCTCCCCAAAGATATGATTATTACTAATTTCTATGCGAGGCTTTCTCGACAGGATAAAGATTTGCTCGATGCTTCCTGTATGGGTTCTTTCACAAACGGAAAGATTGATGCTAATTGGGAACTCCTTGAAAGAATTCAACGCAACACTGAAGATTGGGAGATCGACAAAGGTAAAGAGTCAGGTATAATTTATGAGTATGATTGCATTAAGTCCTTTGTTGAAACTACAAGTTTTAATAAGTTTAGCACTAAGTTTGGGCTTGATTCTCAACTCCTTGTTGATTTCCTCAAATCTTTTGCTTCACATCTTAATATGCCTAAGGAGGATTGGGTCAAGCATCATGAACCTTTTAAAGAGATTTGCAAAGAAAATGAAATTGTTCATGATGATTGCAACATGCATGATCCAATTCCTAAAAATGAAGTTTTATATAAGCATGTTGATTTTTGTGGAGTGGATAGACCTTGTGAAAGGCCTATGATTGAAGAAGAGAAGTATTGTAAGCAACATAAGCATGAAAGAACAATCACTTGGGTCAAAGATTTAAATGACATTGCTAGAGAATTGTGTGACCTTTATCCTTTTACTTGTGAACTTTGCCGTATAGAGGGTCACTTTAATTTTCAATGCATGCACTTTCAAAACATAACTGTTACCCAGTTGTGTGATAACATGATCACCTCTGATCTTTATGATGAGCTTATGTTATTTTTGATGTGTGAAGAGTTATCAAAAAAGACTTCTTGGCTAGATGTTAATGCCATAGGAATAAAAAACACTTTGCAAAATTGCCATCTCTATTGTGTTGTTAATTGCCATGAAAATGATTACATAAGTAAGATTAGAAAGGAGGGAACTTTACCAAAGTATAAAAATGTCTCTTATATTTCTGCTAATAAAAAGGAGAGTTTCTCCCAAGTTTCCCCTATTGTTTCTAATGATAAACCAGGATATGTGGAGAAGCTTCATCTCCAACCTCCCTCCTAAGGTGAAGAAGAAGAAAAAGAATAGGAGGAGGAAGAGGAGCAAGAAGGAAGAAGAATGGGTATCAACCTGGCCTGAGCATATTCCTCCCATCAACTTTTATCCTAACGGTTGTAAGTTTAAAGAAGAAGGTGAAGTTTATTGCCTAAATTATCATCTTGATGATACGTCCGTAGGTACTATTGAAGATGATTTTGATTATGATATCCATGTTACTTATTGTGATTGGGAAAATGATGATAATGCTACTTATGATCTTGAAAATCTTTTTGGTACCAACTCTGAAAGTGATGATATGGAAAGCTCTAAGCTTGGGGATGATAGGATTGCAAATCCTTACCCACTAGTGATGTGATAATTGATAATTCTTTTGCTAGTAATAATAAAGACAACATGTTTACAAGTATAGTTGCTAGCAATGATAATGCTCTTCTCTACTATGATGATGTTATAACTCCAATCTATAGTGATTATAAAGGTACCTATGACATAAGGAGAAATTATCCTTATGAAACTTGTCATAATCATGGAGGGAATTACTCCCTTGTTGAACACCATCTTCCTAATACACAATTAATCTATAGTGTTCAAGTTGTTTATGATAGTCCTACTCCCACTATTACAAATGAGAAAGATTATGCTTATGTGGAGAGTAGGAGTACCTTTTTGCATGTGGATCATGGTAACAATGCTTTATGCGATGCTTATATTGTTGATTTTATTCGTGATCCCACTGAAAATTATTATGAGAAGAGAACATATGCTTATAGATATTTCAATAATATTAAGTTCCCTCTCTTTATGTTGAAGGTTTTGAAGCTGCACTTGTTTTGTCTTCCTATGCTTATTGCTTTGTGCTTCGATGAATTATTCTATTGCAATATTCCTATGCATAGGAAGCATGTTAGGCTTAAATGTATTTGGTATTTGCTTCTTGATGCTCTCTTTTGTTCTTCAACTCTTATTCCTACGAGAGCGTCATTAAAGTCTAAAGCCTATCTTTATGGCTATAAAGAAAGAGCTCTCGGGAGACAACCCTTGTTATCTTTGCTTTTAGTTTGTTCTTTCAGTTTTTAGTGGTCTTGATGTTTGTTACTACTGTAGCAACATCATTGTATCTTTACTTTTCAGCTTTGTGCCAAGTTTAGCCTCCGATTGCAAGAAAGTTCAAAAGTTGTGACGTGCTGTCCAGTAAACAGATTCTATCCTTGGACAGAAAAATTCGTATAAAATCACCAGATCATCTTTTTGGTCTGAATTTTTTCTACAGCGTGCTCTATATAATTAGATTTCGGGCGTCTATAAAATCACCAGACGGACCCTGTGTTATTTGGATGATTGTATGTTATTGTATTCATTGTGTGACGTGGCGAGTGTAAGCCAACTATCTTTTACATTTTCATCCCCGAACTTTTACATGAGATGTGCAAAGATACCATACTTGAGATCATTCCAGAATGCGCTTATGTCTCTAAGTCGTGCCTCGACACGTAGGGGACATAGTGATACGTCCAAAACGTATCTATAATTTCTGCTTGTTCCATGCCTCTTTTGTGTGATATTGCTATGATATTTATCCACTTCCATACACTTTTGATCATATTTGGACTAACCTATTAACTCAGTGCACCCCAGTGCCAGTTTATGTTTTCTGCTGTTTTTCTATTTCAGGTTTTCCCATTACTTAAATTGCCAGAAAAATTCCAGGAAAAATATATAAAAAATCAGCGCTCCAGAAGCTTCCATGCGGTAGAAGTAGGGCCAGAGGGGGGCCAGGGGGGCTCCAGGCGCCCTGAGGGGGCGGCCCCCCTCTTGGCCGCCTCGCCAGGCCGCCTGGCCCCCCCTTACCTCCTCTGGTGACCCCCTTTGGCATATATTTACAACGCGTCCCGAAACCCTCGATTCCAGACCCCTTTTCTCCAGAAGCTATTCCGATCTCCGCCGCCATAGCCACCAAGTTTCGGGGGATCAGAATTCCTGTGCCGGCACCCTGCCGGGACGGGGAAGTGCCCCCGGATTCATCTCCATCGACGTTGCTTCCTCCCTCCATGATGCGGGAGTAGTTCCTCCTCGGGGCTGAGGTTTTCTACCAGTAGCTATGTGGTCAATTCTCTCTCCCATGATGTGATCTTCGTTGTGATCATAGGCTATGTTAATCTAGGGTGATCCCATGATATTTCCCCTTCCTCTATGTATTGGATTGATGTACTCACTTGTCTTTATCTAGTATAATCTCCGAGACCAAGGTGACAGCGGTCTATTGGACATAGATTAGAAGAATATTTTCATGAGTGATTTCCTCTTTTGTGTGTGGATTGAAGATTGAGAGTCTCTTGGTGCTTGTCTTTGACTATCCTTGAGATATGTTGTGGCGATTGTGGTACTCTCTTTGGATGGCAGCGGTGACATTGGGAAATCCATAGGTTGAGAACTACGAACTTTGAGGTGTGCTTTTGTAGCCCTACATAATTCTCGTCCTCTCTTGACCCCAAAGGAATGACCTCCGAGTGCGTCCCCCTTGCATGTTTTATGGGAAATATCATGTGATTCGATTATGTTAATGTTGTTGGGAGTTGCCACTAGTGAAAGTATGAAGCCTAGGCCTTGTTTCCACCATTGCAATACCATTTGTGCTCACGTTTACCACTTGTTTGCTTGCTGCACTTTTTATTACAGATTTATATTACTTTGCTTTGCCACTCCTATCATCCATATCTTACCATCTCTTCGCCGAACTAGTGCACCTATACATCTGACAAGTGTATTAGGTGTGTTGGGACACAAGAGACTTCTTGTATCTTGATTGCAGGGTTGCTTGAAAGGGGTACGTTCAACCTCCACTTCCCTGAGTTCGATAAACCTTGTGTTACTCACTTAAGGGAAATTTGCTGCTGTCCTACAAACCTCTGCTCTTGGAGGCCCAACACTGTCCACGGGAATAGAAGCGTGTAGTAGACATCACATAGTCGCATCCTGGGCATTACATCGTTAACCCATCAGCAATGGTGCTTTAATTTGGTGTGTTGGCTAATCCTCATCGTTGCCTTACATTATATATTACTAAACAGTAAGACTCAGCTACCTAGGAGCCACCATAGCGTTTTAAGCATCTCAGCCATTGGATTACTCTAACCTACGATCAGATGGAGCTAGATCGTCCCAGGTCATTCCGCACGTGATCGAGGCGCTATCTTGCGGGCCGCTACTCCGCAGAAAGAGCTTCAGTTTCTCTCCGTCATCGGGGCGTCAAAGCCCAAGTCTTCCCATTCGGTAACAGGCTAGGTCGTGACGTTTACCCGAACGAACAGCTCCACGAATCCTCTGCTCCTTCCTCCATGATGCGCCGTTGCCATCGGCGATCTTCTACCGCGTGTCTGTCTGAGCATAGGTGCAGTCCGCCCGCCTTCTAATCTTCCTCCTCAGGTCCCTTCTTCAATGTTTTTAAATTTCCTTGCAGGTTTCCCCAATAGTGGCTGTAGCGGCCGCGCGCGCCGTCGGCGTCCATCACCGGCTGTCAAGGTACCGACTGTTCACAAAAAAACTCGCTTTGAATCAATCCATTCCCCTCGGCCTTGAAAATTTTCTTGTGTCCGTTTGAAGTTATTTTCTTTTGGACTGGTGTCTCAGTAGGGTTGTTTGAGAACAAAAAGAGGTTTCAGCAAATTGGGGGTGAGTGAAAACAACAGGAACCAGAGGTGCGTGCTCTCTTGGCCTGATTCTGGTGAGGGAAATTATTTCTTTGTGCTTCTTGATTATGCCGGAAACAACAAAGCCACAAAAATGTTTGGTAGTAATCCTATTCTTAGTGATTGATGCAGTCAGAGAAGGGGAAAGACTAAACATACCGGAGAAGCAGCGAGATGAGCCAGAAAACAGTCACCCCACTTATATTGGGCATATCCCCCATGGCTTCGGTGAAGACCAGATGCAAGATCACGCTATATTGGTAGAGCTTACAAAGTTTTGGGATGCATGCGGTGGTCTGATCCTTCTTTTAACTTTGCTAGTTTTATTTTCATTGCAAATTTCCTTCAGCGAGTTATCTCTTTTCAGAAGGCTAGGATTGTGTGGAACTGCAACGTATTCTATATAGATGTACATGGTGTCTTGTGATATGTGTGCACCCTTTG
The DNA here is from genome assembly GCA_902687465.1 of Secale cereale. Lineage (NCBI taxonomy): Eukaryota > Viridiplantae > Streptophyta > Magnoliopsida > Poales > Poaceae > Secale > Secale cereale. Next base: position 116,864,272 of record LR738712.1, on the reverse strand, counting down.
AACAACTTACTTGATGTTATTAGATTGAAATTATGAATCCATTGAGTCTAACAACCTTGAGGTAAGCTCATGCATTGGGATATACTGGGCCAGGCTGTATTTGTGTTCCTTGCTTACAATTTTGGGTATATTCTTGGTGTATCATGTGCCAAAGATTGTAGCTGACGAATAACTACCTGTTCTTTGACAACATCTTTCAAATTGTTCTTTCCCAGCATTGCCTCTAGCTAGGTACACTTTACTTGTTTACGCATGTACAGTCATCCCACATTTTGTTGTGCTTATATGGGTAGGCATTAGCATCTGCCAAAACTAATGATAATAAGATTGAATTAGCAACAAAGTTGACTCATTTTTCAAACAGTATTGTACTCACGATTGTAAGCATTTGTTTGATATAGTTCTCCACTCTGTTAATAAAATTGAAATCCATAATAGGTTCTGTCATGTTGCATGCTACTGCCGATGGGTGCTCTTCTTGCATACATAATAGGTTAACTTTGTGCATCCGCTTTCGAGCATGATTCAACTTTTGCTTATATGTCTGTGTCCATCTTCTACCTAGGCTTGATTGATGTGTTCATTCTATGCCCCTATCAGCAGGCTAGAAGTTGTCTCTAGAGCTTCGGCATAAGGACTTGGCTTTCCAGGGAGAAAATAGGGCAGCTCTTTTTCTTCTTCTAATTATACTCTTTGTGGCGTGTTTGCTCCAAATCAAGAAGCGGCTATTTTTGTAGCATTTTGGCTAACAATTAATAAGCTACAGTGAAGGCAATATGTGAGGATCAAGCTCCTTGAGTATTTGTTTTAATAATTATGTGCTATTATGTAGACTTTCTCCAAATTCATAAATGAAGTGAAGTACAATTAAGGATTCTTTTATGTTTGTTCTATTCGTTCTTTCCTCATGAACGTGCTAAAAAGAAAATGTAGTACAACTAATATTTTTTTGCATGTGGATCAGCTGTATATAAATTATAGAGCCAACCATCGACATCGCGCCTCTATAACTCGAGTGATTCAAATGATAGAAATTATAAATTGTATGTATATTCAAGTATTTGTTGGATCAGTTCCTTCACAATGGATGAGTGCGGCAACGCGCGCCTTCATGTTCTAGTAGGGAGAAGGAGAGAGGACGAGAAAGGGGGTAATACCACCTGATGTTCATGCCGATACTATATGTTGAATGTAATTTGTGTTAAACAACTAGAATATGATGTCCCTCGTAGCGATGCACGGGCAATTACCTAGTATAGTTGACATATGTCATAAATATAAAGATTTATAGTCTGGTTTAGATGAAAAATATTCGGTTTGCGTGTAATTCACACGGTTTGTTGAAATCCGGTTTAAAATGTATGCAGGCTTTGTTGGATGGCCGACTTCTATATCACCTTCTTCGTGGATAGATACCTTGTCCGTTTTAGGAGTCCGCATTGAAGATGCCCTAAACTTGGCTCACTAAACAAACAAAGAAAGAAAGAAAGAAAGAAAGAGCAACTACAAGAAGAGGCACTAACCAATCACACATTCTTTGTCCTAACCTTTTTTAAATAGTGCTTGACATTATTTTAGGAGATTTTTCAAATATGACTTATGAAGAATTTTAAAAGTGGTTAACACCATCGTGTATAAAAATCCTAACGGCTAGGCTAGCTCCTCCTGACCCCTTCTCCCGCTTGGGTATCCCCCGCAGTCGGCGGCGCTCCAGCCCATTCCCACCTACATCGGTCGCCCGGCGTACGCGCCCCGTCCCGCTCCGCCCCCTCTCCGCTCCGCCCCCTTCTCCCCTCCTCCCCGTCCTACCGCCTCCGATGTCTCCTCGGGAGGCGGTCGGGGTGGCACGCGCCCCCTTTCCCCTCGTCCACCCCCTCCTTCCCTCCCCCCCCACTGCCGGTCGCCCCCGGATCTGGCCAGGTGGTGTCGGCGGCGGCGGGTCCTCCCGTTCCCGCGCGTGCTCCTCCTTCCAGGAGCGGGGGAGGCGGCGGTGGTGCTCGGTCGTTGACGGTCCGGCACCCTGGTGGCGGCGGCCGGCGGCGCGCGCAGTGGTGGTGCCTCCACTTGGTGGCGGGACGGTACGATGGTGCTGGGCGGTTGGCGGCGCGACCCCGGCCCAGATCTGGGCCCGTAGGGCCCCATTTGGGTCCTCGCGGGTCGGCTCCGGCGCGACCTCGATGCCCTCTGTGCGGGGAGGCAGGGAAGCGGCTTGGACACGGGCGGTGACGCCGAAGGCGTGCCGGCTGCAGCGCGAAAGCGGGAGCTGTCCGGGCCTTCGAGCACCCGGCCGAGCCTGTGGGGCCACGGGCCTGGTAGGCTCCTGCCATTGCGTCCGGTCGGCTACTGTCGTGGACGGGGGAGGTGGAGCCCGCCCGCGTGCCGACGGTGATGCTGCCCTAGTCTCGGCTCCTCTTCTTCGTTTGTGCAGGACATCTTCGTGGTGCCGTGCTAAGACAGCGTGGGAAACTTCATGACTGTCTTGGCGTAGGGTGGTGGTCGGTTTGGTGGCGAGCTTCGGAGTCCCTGAGGTGAAGGTTGGATCGGGAGAAATCCTTGTTGGCTTGGCCGACACCGACGCGGTGGCGCCTGAGGGTGCCGCCAGATCTTCCTAGAGGGCGTCGGGCTACCCTTCCTCTCTCCTCACCACGTACTGGGGAAACCCTTGGCAGCGGGACGGTGTCATCGTCGCGTCCCTTCTTGGAGGTGTTGTTTGGTACCGGCACTTCGGAGTCTTGGAGCTTGGTGGGTGATCTTCGGTGGACGCAACGATCGCAAGGCTTCGCCGTTTTTGTCGATCGCCATTATCGGCATTTTTTTCTTTTGTATTTTCTAAATCATTTCTTTTGGGCGTGACTGTGCTGCTTCCGCCCAACACCTATCGTTGGTTGTCTCGGATGATTGCTTTGTATACAAAACGGGGAAACTTCTAACTAGTACTCTGCATGAAAATTGAGCTATATTACATATAAAAGAATTAAATTCTGTACTGATCCAGCCTTCTAAGGCCATCAACATTTTTTATCATCGCATCTGGATTTGTGAACGTTTCTGATCGTCGGATCTTCCTTTAATCCTGCCTGGCTTCCGAAGGCAGATCGCGCTACACGGGCTGGGCCGCTACTCCGACGACAAAATCCGAGATCTACCGTCAAATGGGCCTACCGGCCATTGACTCTGTCGTATGTGATCGATTTATAACAGTGCCCACATAAATCGCCGCTTTCCCTTCCACTCCCCTCTCACACCATCCGTATCGAGAAACACAACTGATCACCTCCCATCCCATATAAAACAGGGCAGCCCATCCACCCCTTTCCCAGCCGCAGCTCCTCTCCTTCCCTCATCGCGCCAGTGATCGATCGCCTCCGCCTTTTCCTCGAGCCTCTTCCTCGATCCGATCAGCGTCGCCATGGAGCAGACTTTCATCATGATCAAGCCCGACGGCGTCCAGAGAGGCCTGGTAAATCCCATCGTCCCGTCTCTACGTAGTACTTGTCTAAATCTCGCGATCGGTTTCTGCTCCGAGTTATCGGAGCCATTTCTAATAACGGATTTCGTGTTCGGGATTTCTTTTCTGCAGATTGGGGATATCATCAGCCGATTTGAGAAGAAAGGGTTCTACTTGAAGGGTAAGGGGGTACTCTTTGTTCCTGCCTGATCAGTATGACCCAGGAACCCCTTTTCTTCCTAATTCGTGAATTTCTGTTTCTTGATCTGGTTTAGGCAATTAATTCGCCACATAGATCTGCTTTTGGCTCGTATTATGCTATAACAGAGAAATAAAAGTGGTTATTTATTAGTAACTCAAATCAAATACTATACTCTGTTTTTCGTGAGAAACTACTTGGGGCATGCCTCATATATTAATTAAGAGCGGAATAGAGTTTGTGTTACAAGTCTCTAGGTAGTATGAGTGTCACTCTCCCGGTACAATATTTCCAAAAAAAATTGCGCCCTTCATGTTCGAGAGTCTCGCCTCGCACTCATGTTATGTAGAAGAACCGGCGGTGGAGTGCTCTTGTGTCAAAATACTCGGGTGCTTCTTTCATTTCAAATGGTTCAAGAAATGAGCATTAAATAAGCTAGTGCTTTCTTTTTTTAGGGGAAAAGCTGTGCTTTTTAAATGCATAAATATGCTATTGCCCTTTTTGGGTAGGAGGAAAATTATTATTGGCTTTCAGTCGAAACCCCGTAACACAAGTATCTGCTAATAGTATGACGAGAAAGGAGATCTTCACCATGCAAATGATAACACAAGTGCACAGGCAAAATAATATCTTTACCATGCATTAAAATGAGGAGGTCGCACTGACACGTCGAATTTGATTGAAATAAACCACCTCCATGCCAGATTTTACAACTTGGCAGGTTGGACATTTTCTTTCATTGCTAAAATGTGGCGATAGACTTGTCATAATCTTTTATAAATGCGGCCCTCGATGAAATACACTATTTGTTACTCCCTCAGTTCTAGTTTTTAATATTTCAAATATGAATTATATACAGAATAAAATGAGTGAACAAACAAACCAAAACGTCTCCATATACATCCCATTTAGAAGAAGTTGTAACATCTTACATTCGTTGTAACATCTTACATTTGTGAACGATGGAGTACATGGCTAATGGATACTAGTTGTTGCGACAATATATTAGTGCAAAAAAAAGATTTGAATGAGAAGCAAAAAAGCAAACATCATCTGAAACTTATGTTAAGAGGAGAACTCATCTGAAGCTTGTTTCGGTTCACAGCTTTTATTACATTGCCTTTGATGATTCACACATCATCAAATACCACTGGTTGGATTATTTTGTTGCTTATAATGAAAATGCGATGATCCAGCGATGAAGTTTATGAACGTGGAGAAATCCTTCGCGCAGCAGCACTACGCTGACCTCTCTGCCCAGCCCTTCTTTGCCAAGTTGGTGGAGTACATCATTTCCGGCCCTGTTGTGGCCATGGTGTGGGAGGGGAAGGATGTTGTCTTGACTGGCCGCAGGATCATCGGGGCCACCAGGCCTTGGGAGGCGGCTCCTGGCACCATCCGTGGCGACCATGCTGTGGAGGTTGGCAGGTGAGCAAATGTTTTTTTGTACATTGACGACTGAACTTCCTTTTAGTTAACTGTCTATGTCTTCTTTTCTTTTAGTAGACAGTAGTAATACTGTCTTCGGTTTTACAACTACGATCAATTTGTCTATGTTTGCAATGCAGCAGTTGGGGGTGTTCGTTGTAGCTTTGGTCACATATTTCCCCAGATTGAACTCAGTTTCCTGCTGTGTAGGAATGTCATTCATGGAAGTGACTCTGTGGAGAACGGAAAGAAGGAGATCGCTCTCTGGTTCCCTGGAGGCTTGGCCGAATGGAAGAGCAACCTCCACCCTTGGATCTACGAGAACTGAACTCACACGGTCATCTACTTCTACTGGTTGATGATGCCTCGTTTCTTGAGAATTCGAGCTTGTCCTGGTCTGGCTATCGAGTCGATGATTAGATTTCGTGCTGTGTGATGATGTTAATAACCGCACTTGAATGTGTTGCCTGAACCTGTATGGCTTTTGCGTTTCCTTTGATGTAACTGCTGCCACCTCAGTGCAGTTGTCTGAAATAAGATGAACCAAGCAGGGAGTTTAACTTTTGTTTGTGGATTGACATCTCAGAAGAGCTCTGCATTTCATCAATCAAAGAGAGAAATACGGAGTAGCTAGTAGTAACTCGTAAGGAGAAGGGAAATGGCGTTTACTTATTGTTTTTTTTTAAACCAAGAGATTGTTGATGCATCTTGCGGATCGTCAGGGCATCTCCAACGCGGACGCTAGTGCCGGACGTTAGGATTGTTTCCCTGGCCGTTATGTTTGATTCTTGGCCGATCCTAGGATTATCTTTGGCATCGATGCCAACTGATGCGCCGGGCGCTACAAGGATTTTTTTCACGTATTAGGAGAGGAAAAGTCGGCCCAGACGCCTATTGGATCGCTGCTACCATTGGAGACAGGGACTCTTGCATAGACGCTAGGAATTTAAATCATTTACTTTAGCTAGTTAGAGCATCTCCAACAGGCGCTGAAAAAGGCGCGCGCGCGCGCTAAATCGGCGTTTTCGCGCGCGCGGGAAAAAAACCGCGCTCCAGCGGCGGCGGGAAAGACGCGCGCGCGGGAACCGCTTGCGCGCGCGCCTTTTTTGCGGCGGCGCGCCCCGCGCGCGCTATAAAACGCCGCGCGCCCGAACGCCTCGCTGCACCTCTCCCTCTCCCTCTCTCCTCCTCTCTCTCGCGCCCGCCGATCCCTACCGCCGCACCGACGCACCGCCGCCGCACCGGAGCACCGCCGCCGCCCCCGACGCGCCACCATGCCGCCGCGCCGCCGTTCTTCCTCCGGCTACCGCGGCGTCCGCGAGCGCCCGAACGGCGGCGGTTTCTACGCCGAGATACGCTCCGGCGATCTCCGACTCCCCCTCGGCACGTACGAGACGGCGCACGAGGCCGCCCGGGCGTACGACGCGGCGGCGTGGCGCCTAGGCCGGCCGCGTCGTCAGATGAACTTCGACGACGCCCGCACCCTCGAGCAGGCGTTGGAGCTCGCCCCGCCGCCTCGTCTGCACACCACGCGAGATCGTGCGGAGCACACGGCGGCGCAGAACAGCCTCCTCGTCGCCCAGGAGGACGAGCGACGCATGGCGGAGTGGCGCCGCCTCCACCCGAAGGATGTCGTCGCCGAGCATCAGTTCTGGGAACGTCGCCGCAAGGACAGGCGTCGTCGGAGGGAGTTGGCGTGTCAGCAGGCCGCCATCCGCGATGCCGGCGGCCAATCCATCTTCACTGATGAAGATGACCGCTGGTTCGACATTTGGCTGTCGACCTCCTCCGACGACAACAACGAAGGCGATGATGATGACTGGAGCGATTAGTTTTTTTATGTTTTCGAACTATATATCTATCTATCTAGAACTATCTATCTATGTTTTATCTATGTTTTAGAACTATGTTTTTTATCTATGTTTGAACTATCTATCTTTGTATCTTTTTATTTTAATGCAATTTTAGTATGAAAAAAAAAGTGTGCGCGCGCTGTATTTTTTGGGCACCGCTGGAGCAGCACGCGCGCGCTGCAAAATAGCGCTGCTGCTGGAGCCAGCACTGCGCGCCGCGGCAAAACAGGCGTTGCGCGCGCGCTATATGGTTTTTTTGGACGCGCCGCTTAGCGCGCCTGTTGGAGATGCTCTTAAGCGCCTAAGCAAGCGTCTTCCATTGAAGATGCCCTAAGTGATGCTGGAGTTGATCACTGAAGCTCGCAGTAAATCTCTGAGACGCAAAGTTTCTGGCAGTGAGGTGGTGGACGTGTCCTGTCCCCTGTCTCTGAATCTTGTTGCCGGACGTGTGGCTCCAAATCCTCCCGCTATGCGAACCCGAGGCCCCCAAACCACCAGGCATACGCGTGCTCCGGTCCAAGAAATGCTCGTCGTTGCCATGGCACCGCTGGGCACCTTCGTGTCGTCCCCTGCGCGGCACCCTTGTTCCTATTCCTATCATCGCCGTCGCCGGGGTGCCGTCTCTGCGTCGTCGTCCTCCTCCTCTACCAAGGCGGAGGACGTCGTCATCGTGGGCGCGGGCATCGCGGGTCTGGCCACCGCGCTCTCCCTGCGCCGGCTCGGCGTGAGCGCCACCGTGCTGGAGCAGGGCCCGTCCCTGCGCGCGGGCGGCACGTCGCTGACGCTGTTCAAGAACGGGTGGCGCGTGCTGGACTCCATCGGCGTCGCCGACGAGCTCCGGGCCAAGTACCTCCGCGTCCAGGGGTACACCTACCTAGCACTTCTCCTCTCTCCTTCCTAAATGCGTCCAGTGCTTAAACTGCGAGGTTTCAGCTGATCGCAGGATGAGGATGCGGTCGTCGGCCGGCGGGCGTGACATGCGCGAGTTCTCCTTCGAGGAAGAGGCTCCTGGGTACGTATTGCCTCCCTTGTGTGCTTGTATTGATTTGCTCTGCTTCAATTGCCTGGACTGATTGATGTGTGTGTCAGGCAGGAGGTGCGGGCGGTGGAGAGGGGAGCGCTCCTCGCGACGCTGGCCTCCAAGCTCCCGCCAGGCGCCATCTCCTTCTCGTCCAAGCTCAAATCCGTCGCCGGCCAAGGGCCCGATGGCACCCTGCTGGAGCTGCAGGACGGGAGGCAGCTCCTGTCCAAAGTGGTGCTGGGCTGCGACGGCGTCAACTCCCCGATCGCGAGGTGGATGGGGTTCTCGGAGCCCCGGTACGTGGGGCACATGGCGTTCCGTGGCCTCGCGGACTACGCCGGTGGGCAGCCGTTCGAGTCCAAGGTGAACTACATCTACGGCCGGGGCGTCCGCGCCGGCTTCGTCCCGGTCTCCCCGACCAAAGTCTACTGGTTCATCTGCTTCAATAGCGCAACCCCAGGTATCTAGGACAACTCCAATTTTGATATGACATGAGGGGGCGAGCTTTGATCAAGTTGCTTCGACTGATCATGCATGGCGTTCGCGTTGGCATCGGCATGACAGGGCCCAAGACCACGGATGGCGCGGCGCTCAAGAGGGAGGCCCTGGAACTGGTGCGGGGCTGGCCGGACGACCTCGTCGCCGTCATGCGGAGCACGCCGGACGACGCCGTGGTGAAGACGCCCCTCGTGGACCGCTGGCTCTGGCCGGGGCTGGCGCCCCCGGCGTCCAGGGGCGGCGTGGTGCTCGTGGGCGACGCCTGGCACCCGATGACGCCCAACCTCGGCCAGGGCGCGTGCTGCGCGCTGGAGGACGCCGTCGTCCTGGCGCGCCACCTCGCGCCCGCGGTGCTCGCGGGCGACGACGTCGGCGAGGCGTTGCGCAGGTACGAGAGCGAGAGGTGGGGGCGAGTGTTCCCGCTGACGGCGCGCGCGGGGCTTGTCGGCGCGCTGGTGCAGTGGGGCAACCCGGTGGTGTGCGCGGCGCGGGACGGCGTGGTCATCCCGAGGCTTGTCAGGCTGGGGCCGTTCCTCGAGCACACCAACTTCGAGTGTGGCCTGCTCGAGCCGTCGGCATGATCGACGGGGTCGATTTCCAAGACATACTACGTCGGAACTCAACATAAGATTTCGATCACGTCAAAGATTATTCTAGGAGTACAATTGTTTTGTGTTGTCTACCTCTGATAAACAGAAATAGGCCGCTTTTAGCAATTTTGCCACATGTTAACACGTTTTCAGCAAAATCACATTACCATTTCCATTAACATATGATGTATTGTTCATAGCCAGATTTTACCATGCTTTTTCTTACTTCAAGTGTAACAAAATTTCTGAGCAAATTTGTCACCACAAGTGTAACAAAATTCGAAAAGGTACGTGCATACGAGAGGTGAGAAATTCAGCAAGGTGTGGCATACCATAACCGTGGCAGTGAAACAGACATGTCCTAAAAATATTATACATTCACTTTACAGATCATAAATTACTACGATTGAGATAACTCAGACGGAGGGTCAGTTTGGATTGCTTCCACGGGTCGACGCGCCTGGCCTGGCTTGTGCCTGGAAACTGCATGGTGGATGTTTGGTTGATGCCTGACAGAAAAAATGGATGTCTAGCCTGGCCTTCCCATTAGCCTGGCCTAATCAAAAGATACCAATAAAATATAATATCTAGCCCAGGCAGGATGATCAGTCTGGTCCAGGCGCCCTTTTCTTCACGCCTGGCGTTGCTGCCTGGACCAAATCATGATGTTAGCTATACTTCTGTCAGGGTCTAGCACATCTTCCTAGGTAAAAAATTCTCCAGGCTAAGTTCATGAACCAAACAGCATCCTCCAATGCGTGCCTGGCCAGGCAGAATCTAGCAATTTCCCAGGCTATTTTCAGGCATTGCTTCGTCCCAGGCATAGTGCCCAGGGCACGAACCAAACTAGCCCTGAGTGCTAGGGCCTAACCTCCCCCCCCCCCCCAATCTCCGCCGACGCCTTCATGAATTCACTTTATAAAGTTTGATCAAATTTAGAGAAAGCAAAATGAACATTTACCGTAACAAATATATATGATGTGAAAATGTATTCGATAACACGAATCTGTATAGATTTGATAATGTACTCCCTCCGTTCCTAAATATAAGTCTTTGGAGAGATTTCACTATAGACTACATACGAAGCAAAATGAGTGAATCTACACTCTAAAATATGTCTATATGCATCCGTATGTAGTTTGTAGTGGAATCTCTAAAAAGACTTATATTTAGAAACGGAGGAAGTAGATGAATAAAAAAAATTATAGGCATGCAGATTTCCTGCGTGCTCTCAAGAGAAAAAAAGGTGGGTGAGACCTTTCTCAAGAAACCTTGTCATGTCTTCTTTTAAGAAACAAACACTTGATGGCATATTTGCTATCTATGCCTAGACGCTCCGAAAAGTGGCAGCAGCTACCGGGCTCCAGGGCTCCTGGTAATTGATTTTTTTTAAACACATTTTCATTACTTAGAAAAATCTTATATCAAATATGCGAATACATACACACATTCCTAAGGCCTGGTAAGAAGTTGAAAAGGAAATACTTTGTATTTTGGGAAATACAAAAAAGAGAAATTTCTGACAGAAAATGGCACTCCTTTTCTCCTATATAGAGTTAATTTTTTTTTCTATAGCCCAAAACAAAACGAGATTTCTACCAAAACTTGCCACGGGTATTCAGAATGTGTATATGTATCCCCGTGAATAATTTCGCATTTTTTTAAACTTCAAAAATAGAAATTTCAAAATGTTTAAATATAGGGAGCAGTGGAGCTCGGTCCCTGCAATCCCTCTCTCCTAGACGCTCGTCATATCTTCTGATAGAAACTAGAAAAACAAAAGGTGAAACAATCCATGGAATACTAGCATGCTTGCATGTATGTCATATCTTCCGTTAAAAACTACGTAAAAGACAAGGTAGAAGTATCTTAGGTATGGATTTGCAACAAATAGAGATACCTTGTCTACTAGATTCAATATGAGCTTTTGATGTTTGACTACAAACCTTTATTAACTCTATGGTTGGGGGAGTGAGCCTAGCTCAACTGGTTGAGAGGAGTGGATGTACAAACCAAACACATGTGTTTAAATCTTCACGAAAAAATCCTAGTACTCATACCTAAAAGGCAAGGCAACACAATCCTCACGGAGGCGAATTTAGGTTTCTATTTATTCTTGAGGACCAGCTTTCCTGTTACTCATGCATTCATTGAGAACTAGGCTCGGTCCTAAAAGGCCTACTTGGTGGAAGTGAAATTCTGCCCCAATTTAAGTATCCCGCAAAAAAAAAAACTCTATGGTAGCATGTATCCCCAGCAATCAATCATACTGTAATTAGAGCGAGCAACTATACCTAGCGGTGCTCGCATTATTCCTGGATTTATTTCAGAATTTCCGGCGATGCGCTTTCAGTAGGTGGAGACGTTCCCGTCGATGACGAGGCGCCTACGGTGACTTCGTAAATCTCAAGATGATATGCCGGCTCAGTCTCTCGAAGGTGCTCATAGGGATAGGGTGTGCGTGTGCGTTCATAGGGATGAGTGTATGCGCGTGTATATGAGCGCTTGTGTATGCTAAAAAAAAAACTATCCCTAGCGTAGCACGCTATTTTCCCTTTTCTATACGGATTTGCTATTTCACATTTAGATGTGAAATAGTTACTTCACATCTAAGTTGTCCACTACATGTTTTAATTGCTGAAAAATTTATGCAAACGTCTTGATCCCTTGTCGCTGGCTGCTATCCTCAAGACGTGCTTCTTGTTTTTATCGATCGCGCGTCGTGTTACGAGAGCAATTAGTTACCAAGTGCTTCTTCGAGAGCAGCGCCACTTGGCGTGCTCTTAGCCATTTGTCACGTGTCGTGCTCTGAACGCTTTTTCCGGATTTTTTTTCCGCACGTGTTTTCGGCTTTTTAAACGGGTATTTTTCCGGTTTTCTTCGACGTTTTGGTTTTTCACTGGTCTTGCTTAGCATTTCGATAAAAAAAATCGAGAAAAAAATTTGTGCGAAAAAATGAGTTTTTTTCGCGAGAGTCACGGTTTTGCTTTACGAGAGGCACGGTTGTGCTTTTGTGAGAGTCACGGCCGTGCCTCTCGAAAACGAAAATAACACATTTTTTGTTTTTTTTTCATTCGCGAGAGTCACAGTTTTGCTTCCGCGAGAGGCACGGTTGTGCTATCACGTGAGTCACGGCCGTGCCTCTCGGAAACGGAAAGAACATGTTTTCTGTTTTTTTCCTTTCGCGAGAGTCACGGTTTTGCTTCCGCGAGAGGCATGGTTGTGCTTTCGCGAGAGTCATGGCCGTGCCTTTCGGAAATGAAAAAAACGCATTTTCTGTTTTTGTCCTTTCGCGAGAGTCACGGTTTTGCTTTCACGAGAGGCACGGTTGTGCTTTCGTGAGAGTCATGACCGTGTCTCTCGTAAACAAAAAAAAACTCATTTTCTATTTTTTTTTCTTTCGCGAGAGTCACGGTTTTGCTTCCGCGAGAGGTACGGTTGTGCTTTCGCGAGAGCCACGGCCGTGCCTCCTTAAAAAAAAAGTGTTTTCTCTTCTTTTTTTCTTCCCCGAGAGTCACGGTTTTGCTTCCGCCAGAAGCACGGTTGTGATTTCGCGAGAGGCACGTGCTTGCCTCTTTTGAAAAGGGAAAACCAGTGCGCCACGTTCAATTTTTTTCGTGAAAAAAAGTTCGTCAGAATCTATCAACATGGGATCTGGTTTTGAAGATCTCGACGCGAGGAATTCAACGGTGAAAGCGGTTCCAGATTTGAACGCACGGTTTAAAAGATAAAGGGTTTTTATAAACGAGCAAGAAAGATGAGGGAAGACGCCACACAATCGGGGCGATCAGCTCTGTATAAATAGCACGATTACATGGAGCCTTGGAAGCCAAGGAACGTGCCTCCTCGTATCAATCTACAACCGAACAGAATCGGAAAGATACGGAGGTAGTCTATAGCTATACAAGGTATGTACTTTAACATCCCCCCGCAGTCAATGCGTCGGATGGACGAACACATAGACTGTACCGGAAGTCCAAGAATAGCTGGGATGGTAGACCCTTCGTCATAATGTCAGCAAACTGATGCGAAGATGGCACATGAAGAACCCGAATCTGACCGAGAGACACCTTCTCGCGAACAAAATGTATGTCGATCTCGATGTGCTTCGTACGACGATGTTGAACCGGGTTGCAAGCCATGTAGACAGCGCTGACATTGTCACAAAAAACGACAGTCGCGGTGTGGAGGGGGCGATGAAGTTCGTGAAGAAGTTGACGAAGCCAACAACATTCAGCCACGGCGTGAGCCACGGCTCGATACTCGGCTTCGGCACTGGAGCGAGAGACTGTAGCCTGGCGTTTGGAGGACCAAGACACAAGGTTGTCGCCAAGATATACACAGTAACCAGAAGTGGACCGGCGAGTATCAGGGCAGCCAGCCCAATCAGCATCCGAGTACGCGGTGAGTGACGTAGCTGGTGTAGAGTGAAGCCGAAGACCGAGATCCAGTGTACCCTTGATATATCGTAGAATCAGCTTAACCAAGTTAAGATGCGGTTCTCGAGGAGCATGCATGTATAGGCACGCCTGCTGCACAGCATGCGCAATGTCGGGGCGCGTCAAGGTCAGGTACTGAAGAGCACCAGCAAAGCTGCGGTACTCGGTAGGATCAGCGACGAGTGGACCTTCATCGGCTGAGAGCTTGCAACGAGTGTCTATGGGAGTAGCACACGGGTTGCAGTCAAGCATGCCAGCTCGGTGTAGCAAGTCGATGGCGTACTGGCGCTGTGACAACAACATCCCGGACGGCGAGCGAGTAACCGAGATGCCGAGGAAATAAGAGAGATCCCCGAGATCGGTCATAGAGAACTCACGGTGAAGAAGACCGGTGATGTGTTGAAGAAGACTGGTGCTGTAAGCGGTGAGGATGATGTCGTCCACGTACAGGAGAAGGTAGGCAAGCTCGTCACCCCATCGAAGAATAAACAGCGAGGCATCACACATGGACGCAACGAAACCGAGTCGATGCGCGTAGTGAGCGAAGCGCTGGTACCATGCTCGCGGAGCCTGCTTGAGTCCATAGAGAGACTTGTGGAGCTGACATACATGTTGTGGACGAGCGGTGTCGACGAAGCCGGGTGGCTGCTCACAATAGACCACTTCATCAAGATTTCCATGAAGAAAGGCGTTCTTGACGTCGAGTTGATGAATCGGCCAGGCACGGGAGACGGCGATGCTGAGGACAACGCGGATTGTGGCGGGTTTGACGACGGGGCTGAAAGTCTCATCGAAATCAACTCCAGGTTGTTGAGAGAACCCACGAACGACCCATCGTGCCTTGTAACGAGCAAGACCACCATCAGAAGCAAATTTGTGCTTGAAGATCCATTTTCCTGAAACAACATTAGCACCAACCGGACGCGGAACCAATGTCCAAGTATGATTATGAAGGAGAGCATTGTACTCGTCAGTCATAGCGGCACGCCAATGCGGATCCTGGAGTGCACCCCGGTATGTTTTGGGAATGGGAGAAATAGAGGTATGGATGGCCGAGAGATTGAGCATATCAACCGGCCGAGTAATACCATGCTTGGCACGGGTAAGCATGGTATGAGTGTTCACGGCCGGAACAGATCGGCCACGAGTGCGGGTAGGAGGAGGGGAAGGTGGAGGTGGTGGCGTTGCCGCAGCTGAGGAGGTGGACTCGGATGACGGCGAGCTAGGTGCAGGCGAGCTAGGTGCAGAGACGCCTAGCGTGGAGGCAGGTGCAGGTGAGACGGGACGTGAACGAGTGGATGCATGCATGCTTGGCTGGGTTGGTGCGTACACGGGCAAGTCTGGCTGGGTGCATGCAAGGTCAAGGAGAAAATCAAGGGAATCGGCTGGCTGAGCTGGTTGTGTATGCGCGAATGGAAATTGATTTTCGTCAAAAATGACGTGACGAGAAATGATAACTCGGCGAGAAGTGAGGTCGAGGCAACGGTAGCCACGATGGGAGGAGGGGTATCCTAAGAAGACACATGCAGTTGAGCGAGGAGCAAGTTTATGAGGAGCCGTAGCGGATTGGTTCGGATAACATAGACAACCAAAAACCCGAAGGTCGGTGTATGAGGCAGGCTTGTGGTGAAGAAGTGTATAAGGAACACGAAATCCTATAGGTTGGGATGGGCGTCGGTTAAGAAGATAGGTGGCTGCGGCGAGGGCCTCGGCCCAGTAGGAGGGCGGCATGTGTGCTTGAAATAAAAGTGTACGGGTGATGTCATTGAGAGAGCGCAAAGCACGCTCGGCTTTTCCATTTTGTGGGGAGGTATAGGGGCATGACATGCGAAGGTGGATGCCGTGACGAGCAAGAAACTCGTCTAAGGTGGAGTTGACAAATTCGGTGCCATTATCAGTTTGTAGGGAAATGACCGGAAGGTTAAATTGTGTGCGTGCATAGGCGATGAAGTTAATGAGAATGTCGGTAGTATCGGATTTGCGTCGAAGAGGAAACGTCCACATAAAATGAGAAAAATCATCAACGATGACAAGATAATATTTAAGACCGGAATTACTCGCTACAGGAGAGGTCCACAAATCACAATGAATTAACTGAAAGGGAGCAACACAAAAGTTTTGAGACCTAGAAAACGGTAAACGGACGTGCTTGCCAAGTTGACATGCATGACAAACCATGAAAGCATTATTATATGGAATAGAAAATTGTCTAGATAAATGTGACATAGCGTCACGGCCTCGATGTCCTAAGCGGCGATGCCATAGCTCGGTGGAGTCAGTGGACGTGACGAGGCCGAAGGATGATGGCGAGCTGGTGCTTGCGGAGAACTCGTAGAGAGGACCGGGGCTACTGCAGCGTATGATCTCGCGCCGGGTTCGAAGATCCTTGATGGAAAAACCAAAAGGGTCATATTCCACAGAACAAGAATTATCAATAGTAAATTGACGGGTAGAGAGAAGGTTTTTAATGATGTTAGGAACTACAAGAACGTTGTTTAACATGAACGTGCGATGGGGCGTGGATAGAGTAGTGTGACCAGTAGAGGAAATAGGCAAAGCGACACCATTGCCGACTGTGACATGGGAGGAATTGGAAGTGTGAGTAGGAGAAGAAATTATACCAGGGTCGGAAACCATGTGCGAGGTGGCTCCCGAGTCCATGATCCAGTGACCGGCGTTGGAGGAGGCGTCGTTCAGAGCCGCCATGAGGGAGGAGCAGTCCCAGGTTGGTGTCCCGTAAGGAGTAGCAGGTGGCGGCGGGTTGGAGCCGAAGGCTTGCCCATGCAGAGGAGCCAGCTGCGTGGTGTAGGCCCGCTGGCCAGGAGGAACCCAGGTGGCCTGGCGCAGCTGCTGTCCAGCGGGTCGCGGCCCAAGGAGGCCTGGTCCGCCAGGAGGGAGGCTCGGTCCTCCAATTGGCCTCCAGGTTGGCTGCATCTACTGAGTCTGTCCTGTGTAGGGGTTGAAGCAGATCCACGGGCCAGGCGACGCTGGGAAGTTGACGCGCGAGTCGAAGGAGCCTTGGTTTCCGTTGCGATCGCCGCCATTGCCACGGTAGGAGCCATCGCCGTTCTTCTTTTTCTTCTGAGAGCGGCCGTTGCCACCACCACCCCCGGAGTTGCGATGGCCGCCGTAGTCACCACCGGAAGAAGAGCCCGAGCCGGCGGAGTTGCCGTAGAGTACGACTTGAGGCGACGGATGGGAAGTGTTGGTGAGCTGCGTCTCACGAAGAAGCAGGAGGGACCTCGTTTGCAGGAACATTGGGAAGGGCACTTGCATGGTGACGAGCGTCGTGATGTCGGCGAAACGAGGGCTCAGGCCGCGGAGACACGTGAGGACCAAGGTCTGGTCGGACACCGGCTGCCCGACGTCGCGGAGAGCGTCGGAGAGTGACTTCAACCGGTGGCAGTAGGCGGTAATGGTAAGGTCGCCTTGGACGACGGCGCGGAACTCCGCCTCGAGGTAAACGGCGCGCGTCATCTGGTTGTCGAGGAACAGGTTGCGGATGAGCGTGTAGGCCTCGTACGCGGTCTGGTCCTCGGCCATGATGATGTCGAGGATCTCGTCGCTGATGGAGCCATAGAGCCACGAACGGACGACGAAGTCCTGGCGGTTCCAATCGGCGTTGCGGTTGGCAGCAGGAGTGTCGGCAGAGACGTGGCCCGTGAGCTCGTACTTGCCGAGAAGGACGCTGATGAGCATGCGCCACTTGGCGAAGTTCGAGGCCTTGAGGTCGAGGACGACGGGGACATGCGTCTTCACGCTAGTGACGTTGACTGCCAGGGATGCCGGCGAGACAGCCGGCACCACATCGGTGGAGAGGGGGCCCGAGGTCATGGCCGTGGAGACAGAGGAAGTCTGGGCTGATGAACTCATGGCGGCGGCGGAAGCTTAGGTCAAGACCGAGAAAGCTGATACCATATAAACGAGCAAGAAAGATGAGGGAAGACGCCACACAATCGGGGTGATCAGCTCTGTATAAATAGCACGATTACATGGAGCCTTGGAAGCCAAGGAACGTGCCTCCTCGTATCAATCTACAACCGAACAGAATCGAAAAGATACGGAGGTAGTCTATAGCTATACAAGGTATGTACTTTTAACAGTTTTGAATAAACGGATATACGAAAAAAAAACCAGGTTGCGACAAGTGACGCACATGCGGCGCGCCACTTGTCGCAACATGAGGATTTGAGATGATCTTTGCAACAAGTACTACTCAATTAGTTACTTCGTTGTGTTCCTGTTGGCCGCTCATGTCATGCGTGAGGGCTTAGCCCATGTCTGCCTTTTCTTTTTCTTTTGAGAAGATAGCCCATGTCTGCATGCGACGTGACTCTATATGAGCCTCTTTTTCTTTGTTTGTTGCATGAACGTTGTGCTAATTAATAAGAACTAGAGAGAACAATCAAGGCTTTTGTTAAGGGCCTTTTGCTAAGTTGTTGTCTTCTGGGATCATGTTGGTAATTTTCACACAAATTCTCGATCTCGCCTCGTCAGCTAATGTATTTATGTGTCGCATGTCCTTTTTTATGCACTTTTGTCGACCCATTCGTGGTGCATGTCTGTTTTTTTGTTGGACTTCTGTTTTTTCTTGCGCTCTTGTGGCCCGCTTTTTATATGGTTTGTGTCATAGAAGTGGAAGAGGAAGGCTATGTCGCTTGTTCTTGTCTTTTTCTATTTCATTTCTAGTTCGATGTTGAAGATACATGCTCTGCCTTGCGATCCATATGCAACGGGGCCCGGACAATTTTTGTCCATAGAACAGGAACCACCCCTTTTTCCAAATCGCAACTTCAGCGCTAACATACAATTTTCTTTTACAAGTTCACCATTGATTCGCAACTGGGCCTAATCTTTTTTCTCTCGGTTTTAATCTCACCCTCGACTCGCAACTGGGCATTGATATTTTTTTGTCCTAGATGCAAATCCACCCTTGACTCGCAACTGGGGTCAAACTTTTCTTGTCCCAATTTTTAAAGGGGGTTTTCTTTGTCCCAGTTGCAAGTCCATCCTCGACTCGCAACTAAGGCCTAACCTGAACTTGCAACTGGGGCCTAATGTTTTTTAGTCTCAATTGTAAGTCCATCCTCGATTCGTAACTGGAGCCTGATATTTTTTGTCCTAGTTGCAAGTCCATTATTGACTCGCAACCGGGGCCCGACCTTTTTTGTCCCACTTGATAGTCCAATGTCTACTCACAACTGGTGCCAACATTTTTTCTCCCAGTTCAAGTCCACCATCAACTCGCAATTGTGTCCAACCCTTTTTTACCCGAGTTGCAAGTCTACCATTGACTCGCAACTGGGGCCGTCCTTTTTTTGACCTAGTTGCAAGTCCACTATCGACACGTAATTATGCCCAACCAATTTTGCCCCTATTGCAAGTCCACGCTTGACTCGCAAATGGGGCCCGACTTTTTTGTGTCAGTTGCGACTCGAAGGCTCGACTCATAATTGGGGCCTAATATTTTATTACCCTAGTTGCAAGTCCACACCCGACTTGTAACTCGGGCCCGACATTTTGTTGTCTCTGCTGCAAGTCCACACTTGACTCGCAACTGGGGCCTGCCTTTTTTTGTCCCAGTTGCAAGTCCATCCTTGACATGCAACTGGGTCTGGCCTTCTTTGTCCTTGTTGCGAGTCCACTCTTGACTCACAACTAGGGCGCAATCTTTTTTTGTTCCAGTTGTAAGTCCACCCTCGACTCGCAACTAGGGGCCCATTTTTTTTTCAATTATAGGTCCACACTCGAATAGGAACTGGGGCTCGATCCTTTTTTTCACAATTGCAAGTTCATACTCAACTCGCAATTGGGCCCGATCTATTTTAGTCCAAATGCAATTCCACCCTAGACTCACAACTCCGGTCTAACAAATTTATGATTTTTTATCAATTTCATGAATGTTTTTCCAATTTCCCGCACAATTTTTAATTTCATGAACAAATTTTATCCACATTTTTTCAAATTCTTTACTATCTGTTAAAATCAATGATTTTTTAAAAACTATCAATATTTTTCATATTCATGAATACTCTTTAATTTATGAACATTAAATTTACATTTTTTTAGTTTGATGTATATTTTTTTAAAATAATTTTTTATCTCATGAACATTTTTTTAAATTTATGAATATTTTCTAACCGACAAACATTATTTTTAGCTACGACAGCTCTGGCTCGCTCAAAAGTGTCGGCATACAAATAAAGGACTAACTCGAATGAGTTAATTAACTATGAGCCGGGTCTAGATCCGGTGTATGTTTGCTCCAGTCTAAGAAAGAGTTGGCCACTGGCTTCGTGTTACCTTTTTGTTTTATGTGCTTCGTATATCCACGGGCAACTTAATCGATTGGACTAGGGGTGAAAATGTTTGTGTTTAAAAAAAGAATATTCAGATGTTTGATACAATTTTTCCCATCTTAAAAATTGTTCACAAATGCTAACCATCTATAAGTAACTCTTAAGCTTTACACATACCGGACTAGGGGTGACATCATCTTAGATGACCCCTAGTCACAAAAACTATTCGAAATTTAAAAAATTGTTTGTGTTTTCGTAAATATCCGAAATTTCAAAATTGTTCACAATTTGCAAAAATGTCTTCATATTTTTTTTTCCAAAAATGTCTTCTGATCTCAACGCCCTACTGTGTTCTTAAATGTTTCCTGCTTCTAAAACGTCACTTACATTGATGTGATGTAGTGGTAAGAGTTGGTGATCAACAATAAGCGGTTCTGAGTTCGAGTCCTCAGTAGCGGCTATTACGCCTTATATGAAGAAGACTAGTGGTTGGGGCGCGCCCTAGGCGCGCCTCCTAAGGCGTAACTGTGCGTACTTGTCTTGCTGTGACAATTCTTAACGTGTTTGTACAGCCATTGGTTGTTAGTTGCTGAAAACAGATTAGCAGCACCATTCTTGAACATCTAAAGATAATTTCGAAATGTATGGAATTTCAGTTGCATGATTACAACATTCAAATAGAGAATTAGATAGTAGTTACTCACTCCAGTTTACAAAATTATGTCATTTTTGACATAATTTTAACGAGTGTTTGGAACATAGGAATATAAAAAGTTGGGGATGCTACTACAATGACAATATTGTACAACTGCCACTAGGTTATTCCTTCAACATTAAGGGCATGAGCAAGCATATAAGGCCTAAGGAGATACCTGATGTTATCTCAATCTCATCCATGGCAGCTGGAAAACCACGCCGAGTTTGGCCTGCCAAAAAAAGATCCAAAATCATGACACATGAACTGAGCTCTTTTCCATGTTACAGGTAGTGTTTGTTCAAATTTTCGAATGTCTCTTAAATGCATAAAACCTACATTAACCTGGAGATTTATTCACAACTACATCCACAAGAACAGTGTTTGGGTTTTCAGGTAATAAAGTGTTGAGCATTAACATAGATACAAAAGCTCATAAGAACAAAACTTCACATAGTACATGAAGTTTTCTGAGAGAGTCATGCTGTCATGCATAGCAGAGAGGGTTGACAATTTTCTGAACATGTCCTGGGGAAAGACAGATTTAGGATTTTAGGTCAATGTGGTTGTTGATCCGAACCTCAGCAGGGCATCTAATGAAAGAAGCATACCTAATGACTCCTTGCTTCCACTTGAAGATTCAGAATCACTCTTAAAATCATGGACAAATTTTCCTTCAACATGCACATCTTGATCCACGTGACTGCATTCAACATGCATATCTTGATCCACGTGACTGCATTCAACATGCACATCTTGATCCACATGTCTTCATAATACCAATACAGGTTGAGCGGGTTTAACTGGCACCGCAGTAGCTGATGGTTCTTGGCTCAAAGATTTGTTGCAACAACCCTAGAACATG
>LR738712.1:116832871-116842926 GCA_902687465.1 Secale cereale | reverse complement strand
TACAAGAGAGAAATAACACAATTGAATTTACTTGTGACTATATGAGCAACTGAAATGTAAATATAGGATTAGCAGAAGCTATGTTCATATGGTCAAATGAATGAAGGCAAGCACACATTGCATTCGAATTGAATCTGTCATAGGTTGGCCCAAGTGTATTAAAAGAGTCAGAGCATAACAATAGAACATTAGTTAGTTGTTCATTCATGATTAGAAAGTGGAAAGTGAGAGGCATGAGCACCATGACTCACAAAACTACAAGGACAATGGTGATAGACTCAAAGAAGTGAAGCGGGGAGGAGCCTAAGCGAATAGAGACAAGGATACGACTATGAGTTAAAGCAGATACAATGAATAACAGAATGTAATGATGTAGAGAAACGCGGTAATAATAAATAATTTCCTGAATAAAATAGCAGATATACAATGTGGGGATTTCCCCAGGCCCTGGCCTTGTCAAAATAGATTAAAAAGCATGGGTGCGTAATTTTTTTGGAATGGATGTAAGGAAATGTGTACTATAAAAAGCACAGGGTATTTTCTTTTCCATTTGAACAAACAGGCAAGGTGCACCTTTTGTATCACATATAATTGCAGCCGTCATCACAAAAAGTTGTTCCAGTGGGGATCAAAGATCGATGAAAAAAAATAGGTGCACACATCCTATCTTATGCATTAACACAATCTTCGTTGTACACTTTCTTTCAAAAAAGCTAATTTTACATTAGCTCTGTCTCGATGTGGTGCTACTCTAGAATTCAAAAAAAATTAGAGAGGCATATCACATTTTTTGTTTGTCTAATGCCAAATTTTAATCATGCATCATGAAGCTGCAAAACTGAGAGATGTCCACCAGATTTCTGAATATAATTTCTGTGACTACTTGTCGGGAAGAGATCATCATCATATGACAAAACAAATACCGAAAATATGTTTCCATCACACCACACAACCAAGATGCGCCGTCAAGCATGAGGTTGCAATGCAATGCAATAACAAAGGATTACAGTAGGTTGGGTGGGTTGTGGTCAGCTGCGATGAGGACCGTGAGCCCGGCAGTGTCAACGCCGTAAGTTACCTGCTCCGTCGCGGACACTTACCCAAACATACTGATACTGGCACCTGACTTGCTCAAGATAAGCGACAAGATACGTATCTGGTCCTGAATCGACTCCCTAACAAAAGTGAGCCCATAAATAGGAGGTAAAAAAAGAAACAGAACAGAGTATGAGTCCCCAAGAACCACATAACGACCATTTAAAAAAAAGAGCCACAAATCGATTCTCGCCTGATAGCTAGATTGTTCACAAGGGCGATAGCACAAAATCAAATCCATGAGTATGTAAACAACCCAACTATAAATCAATCCAAGTAAGTTTAGGGTGGTTAAGTTCATCACCAAAGAAAGACATAAATCCCAAGTCCAGATGGATATTCATTCACATAAACACAATAGAGGAATAGAAAAGAAAGAAAAACATTGTATAGTAGATAAGGAAATTTTGTGTATTTGTAGCACAGCAAAAGAGGGATCAGTTGTTTCTTTGATCTTCAAGCCCAACCCTCACATCTCTTGCTGCATACAATACCCATCACAATGTAAACGAACTGCCCTGGTTATCACTCGTCAGAACGACCATCCGAGGTGCAGAACATCCAACATTACCGATGAATTGAAAGGCTGCAAGAGAGGAAAGGGTGGGCTCTAATTTAGTACCCACGGGCCACAACAGTCTTGATTGCTCAAGACATGCTTATTTCAGCCAGAGTCATCATCATCGCCACTCATTTTTTACCGAAAAGGAGGTTGTACCCCCAGCCTTTGCTCACCAAGCAACATGACCTTGATATTCATACATACATACACACATCCATCCATCCATTCGCCTCAGAAGCTACTCATACCTGGCCTCAACCGACCAAACCTCCTGGTACGCATCAGAGAACACCGTATGTTTTCCAGCCCACGCCACAACTGAATCCAAGGCATGTCATGGGGCTTGTCCAGCATGACCATGAGTTGGGACTGGAGGTGCTACACGACCTGGTACTCGTCGCCGCGGGCGGGGGCAGGGAGCCAGGAGAGGTCATGCCTACCACGCTGTCCCTAGAGACCTCGTCGGTACACCTGACACCGCTGCGGCTGCCCGAGTCCGGGCCTCCATACCGGCGGCGACGCGGCGCGGACGAGATCCCTGGCCCAACGAGACGGAGGGATCCAAGGGCTAAGCCTCCTCATCACCCAGTCACAAATATGTGAAAAATATTCAAACCATGCCAATCGTGAGCTCGTGAGACAGCCATGTTCCAGGGCAACAGCCCCTTACCTAGTCCGGGTAGCGATTGCAAGAACATCAAAGTAAGATTGGGCGAAGCACCGCAGTAGTTGTCGGGCTCGGGCAGCACGAGAACCACCGTAGCATCAGCGCCAATCACCTGGTCACCATGCAAGCACAACAGAGGATTGAAATATCTGAATCAAATGTTTGCTACAGCAAACTCAATGAATCGTCAACCGTAAAAAACCGAAGAAATGTTCATCAATTTTCTGCAGAGGAGCCTGAACATCTATTTGTTTTGCTACTTTACGTGGTAGAGAATTACTCTACCAATGGATCATTGACTCTGAAAAACTCTGAAGAAATGTTCACTTTACATTATAGATACGATAGGCAGGAAGCGTTACTGAACCTGAATGCGTGTGTTTGTTTGGTTACCTGGTAGAGGATCTTCTCCAGAACTCGATGGCGTCCATGACGGTGCGGAAGGGGCCGGAGAGAAAGACCACCCATAAATCTTATAGCTAGATTGGCGAGGCGGCGTGGACCTCCTCATCTATAGGCGTGGCGTCGAACACCATCTCGCACCCATTTGCCGCCCACAGCCAAGCCGAACTGCGACGCCATCAACTGGACCACCATCTCCCTCCAGCGACATCGGCTCCCTCTGCCCTGGGATGGCCGTCGCCCCTCGGCCATAAGGCAGCCCAGGTCGATGGCCCTCATGCCTGCCACCTCCATGGACCTGGAGTTGGATGTCCGCCGCTTAGTTCAGGCTTGAGAGGATAAAAGGGAGAAATGGGGCAAGAGAGGGGAGAGGGGGGCGGGCACTGGGAGAGGGAAGGGAAGATGAGGCGGCGACGGCCGGCAAGCCAGTGGCGCGTCCGACGGCGGCAACCCTAGCCGCCGCCGCTCGAGGGTGGAACAGCGAGGGGAGGGGAAGTTGCGTGGGAGGAGAAACAAATCACTATTCTTTCTCTCTCTCAATCCCACGCGTTTTCACATTTTTCTCTTACTATTCACCGCATGACCAATGCACCGCTGCCGATGTGGCTATCGCAAGAGGACGCCATTTGCGCGATGCTTAAAGGGTTTAATTGGCACTTGGCACCCTATGTCTTAGTACATGTGCTTTCACCTTGCACAAGGTCCTGCAAAAAACATGTAACCCAAAAACTGAAAAGAAATCATACTTGTGTGCTATATAATTAAATATACACATGGATTAAAAATACAAAGTGGAACTATATAATGCAAAGTGGAACTGATTTCTATTGAATTCTTGAGTCCCAAAGGCTGTACTTGGCTCCATGAATTTACACTGGAGGCAAAAGGACAGAGTAGTGTGACCCAGGATATTTTTCACCTTAGTAGACATAAGTGGGAGGTCCCATTTCCCTAAATGGGCGAAATCTTAGCTGCTGATGGGGTGGGCATACCAACAAGTGCAGAACGGGGTGGCCAGTTGCATAAAGGTTATTGACTTCTGATGAAAGCACACGCGGGATAGGTGAAAAAGCAGTGGGCTAACGTCTTGCGCAATAAGAGTATTAGATTACAGATGATACGATGGATACATTTGCTTGAAAAGGGGTGGTAGAATTAAAAGAGAAGCACCCCATCGACAAGATATTGTTAAAAGTGGCCAAGGTGATCTAGACTCCTGAACAAAGCATGCAACGCTGGGGCAAGAAGCTCTTGTGGGCGGAAATAAAAACGGACTTCACCTTGCCTGCACCACCACCACCACCACCTCGGCGCCTCATGAGCCATCGATTGAACCTTCCCGTTCAAATCCTAACCTCACCGATGTACTCCATCCGTTCCATAATATAAAAATGTTTTTGACACTAATAGGACAGAGGGATTACTTTCGTTGTTGTTTATTTTTTTGAAACGAAGGTAAAAGAATTGCCTCATATATTAATTAAGAGAGGAAAAGAGAGTTTGTTACAATCCTTAAGAAACAAAGAGACTACTCTCCCGGAATGATGGCCATCAATTTTTTTGCACCCGCGGTCACCCACAGACGAGCCTCCGCTTTTATGATGTTAAGCAGTATCGGCGGCGGGGTGCACTTGTTGCGGAAGACTCGTGTGTTTCTTTCGTTTCAAATGATCCAAGATATGAGCATAGTGAGGGAAGCCATGGCCTTTCTATTAGCATTGGAGGCGTCCGAACGCTTGGTCCACCAATTCTTGACGGAACTCTCAAGATGCCAGTTGGCGGTGTTGATGTTCTCTAGATGAAGCCACTCATTTGCCAAGTTCCAAAGGCGCGTGGTGAAACGGCATTTGAAGAAAAGATGCGCTCCTGACTCTTGCTCCCGCTTGCAAAGGGCACAAATCCGTAATTTGGCCAACCCCGCTTAGCCAATCTATCGGCGGTCGCGTCGATTCGTTGCTGTTTATAACTTTGTTTGGAAGAGGGGAGTAGATGGACCTTATGCTTATTCTAATCTAACAAGTTTTTTTTGCTTGGCAGGAGTAGAGGGGTATTTTATCACGTGGAGCGTTTCTTCTGATTCAGAACTGATGTAAGTTATGTGATCATCCATAGACGAGTGAATTGCAAAAAACCACCACATT
Organism: Secale cereale; assembly: GCA_902687465.1. Taxonomy (NCBI): domain Eukaryota; kingdom Viridiplantae; phylum Streptophyta; class Magnoliopsida; order Poales; family Poaceae; genus Secale; species Secale cereale. Next base: position 116,838,059 of record LR738712.1, on the reverse strand, counting down.
TCAGCTTAGGTTTGCAGGAAACACTCTTCTACATTTTTGCTGCAGAAAACACTGATTTTTTTCCTAATCTTTTGCAGAAAGCACCGAACCTCCTGTTCGGGCATGTTAAGCACGTTTATGACAGGTGGGGCCATGTTTGGTCGACGTGGCTTCATGGCCGCGCGCTGACGCCGTTCGACGGTTCTACAGTACCCCGACGCCAGACGTTAGGTCAAAAAACCAGATCGAAACGGCACTTCGCCCTTATCCCCAATTCCCACCATCCCTGCGACGGCGTGCTCTCCCCTCTATCTGTCTCATTCATGGCAACGGCGAGCCCGGACGCCGGCGGCTCAGTGGATGTGGGAGCTAGCGGCGGAGTGGACGTGGGAGCCAGCGAAGGAGTGGATGTGGGCGCCGGCGGCGGCGGCGGAGTGGATGGAGGAGGAGGCGACGGCAGAGTGGATGCCGTAGCCGGCGGCGGAGTGGATGGCGGAGGAGGCGACGGCGCAGGAGATCCAAAGCCACCAGAGGAGGTCTGCGGGAGCTCTAACCCGAGCCAGGCCCCGCGGAGCAGACCACCGTCCCCGTCGCAGGAGTACCGTCCCGCCGGCGCTCTGGCCCTTGCTGTGCAGGCTACTCCGACGGGGAGCCACCAGTGGGCATCTGCATTCGGCGGTGTGGAGTAAGATATTTACTCTGAGGACCCCACCCCTCAAATTTCTGTCGATTCCATAGTTAGGGTTAGGTGTGTAAATCAAAAAAAGGTTCTTTTGCCTAGTACTAATTGGTCATCTGCTCTATAAATAATATTGTAGTGATATTAGTATGCTCTGTTCAGGAGACAATATAGTGATATTTTATTAGCTGAGTACATATTGCTATTCATATGCTCTGCTTTAGTAGACAAATAGCTCTGCACTTTTGTAGTATTTATGTACAGTTGAATTTCATTGCTATGCACTGTTGATATATTAGACAGTGCTAATTTTATTGTATGATATTAGTACAAAGTGTAGCTTGTCTGATGATCTTTCAGTGCCAATTGGCAGTGATGATATTTGGGTTAGGATGCACTGTTTAATTAGCAGACAGTAGGGTCACATTTTGCTCTTATTTAAATTATAAGAATTGTTCCTTGTTGTAGCTTGTCGGATGATCTTTGGGAGGTTAGACTGCACTTTCATGATATGGATAACTTGGAAAGGACTATGTGTGTTTCAGACATCACTTTTTACAATTTGTTAGCACTCATAGAGACAGCATGATATGGAAGTAAATACTATATGTATTATGTGAGGGATGCTAGGTTGGGAGTTTCTGGTTTAGAGGAGATATGTGATGATGATAAGGTGGATGAGATGCTGGATCATATTGCCAATAAAGATCAGAACATAGTAAACCTGACAGTTGTTAGGGGTAGTGAGCCCAGACCTGTAGATATAAACAGAGGGTATGTTTGTGATCAACAAGTTCCTATAGCCAATGTTGGAGAGAGCATTGTATATGAGGTGAATGATGTTGGTGTGGTGTACAAGTCACCATCCAAAGTATCAAGAAGAGATGGAGTAGTTGAGGAGCCTGTACCAATCCAGTTTTTCTCCACACAGCAGAGCCACAATGTTGTGATGGAGCAAGGCAATGGAGTTGATATTGAGATGGAGCAACATGAGTTAGAAAGAAGTATGGAGCTTAGAAGGAGAACTAAAATTCTGAGATTTAAGCAACATCAGAAGAATGTTGAGAGGGTCTACTCAGTGAAAAGAAAACTTCCTGTGCTACTAACTGAAGATGACTCTGACTTGGAGGAAGATGAGGATTTCATGGCAAGGATGGCAGAGCTAAGGAGGCAGAGAGAGGACCCACTCTTACACTTTGAAGGTGACACTGATGTAGATGAACCTTATGAGTTACAAGAGGAAGTGCATGAGGAAAATGCAGAGCAAGGGGAGAATGGAGATCATGAGGAACTTGAAATGGAGGTGCAAGAACATGGGCAAAAGAGGAAGAAGTTGAAAGTAAGAAAGGGGCCAACCACAAGATTACATGCCAGTTTGGAGCAACAGTTTGAGGATGTTTGGGTACCATCATCTGATGAGGATCCAGATCCAGGTGATTTGAATGAGGAGGAAGATGATGGGGTTGTACCCCTAGCATTTGTGCTTGGCAGTAAGTCTAGGGCTAAAAAACCTAAACCAATGATATGGTATCATGAGGATAGAGAGAGCCCAGAGCTGCAGTTTGCTAAGAAGTTATGTTTTGAGAATGTGTACCAATTTAGAAGGGCACTTCTCACTTTCCACATAGCACATAACAGGAACTATCAGTTTCATAGGAATTGCAATGACAGAATTATAGCTGTGTGCACACATGAAGACTGCCCTTTCTTCATTGCAGCTTCTGTGGTGGGAAAAGAGAAAACTTTCTGTATTCGGAAAACTAATTAGCTTCACACATGTCCAGCTGTAGCAGAGAGCACCAAGGTGACTACAAAGTGGGTTACACATCAAGTTATAGAAGCAATAAGAACAGGCCTGAACACACCAATAAGTACAATAATGCAAAATCTGAAGAGCAAGTATGGAGTTGAGATCAGCACTCATATGGCCTACAGGGCTAAGAACAATGCTATTAAGGTGGTTCAAGGAGATGAGAGGGGGCAATATAGAAGGATTAGGGATTACTTGTAGGCTGTGTTAGACACAAATCCAGGTAGTAGGTGCATTGTCACTACTAAGTTCCTAAAAGACCATCCAAGCATCAATCCAAGGTTCCATGGTTTGTTCATATGTTTGAATGCTTGCAAGGAAGGATTTCTGAATGGATGCAGACCATTCATATGTGACAACTAAACTGTGTTGTATATGACATAAATGTGGTTCACCATACTTTGTTTATAACATATCTTGTGTGCCATTGCAGGTGTGGATGGATTTTTCATCAAGCTCTCTACTGGCTAACAAATACTTGCTGCCACAGGAAGGGATGGGAATAATAACATCTACCACATTGCCTTTGGAGTTGTGGACAAAGAAGACACAAAGAGTTGGACCTGGTTTCTCACTGAACTCAAGGTAGCTATTGGTGGAGAATCTGGGAGATTTGGTCTCTACACCATAATATCTGATAGACAGAAGGTATTATACAATTTGCTCATAGATTTTGCATAGTATTAGTAGTTCATAGTAATTGCTTACTAGTAGTTCATAGATTTTGATATAAGTAGTTCATAGTATAATTGCCACCAGTAGTTAATGTTCATTTCTTATTAGTAAGTTTTTTAATTTCTCCAAATAGGGTCTTCTTAAAGCTGTGAGCCAAGTTTTCCCCAATTGCCCTCAAAGATTCTGCCTTAGACACATCTACCAAAACTTCCAGACTGCTGGTTTTAGGGGGTCAGAGTTAAAGAAGTACATGGATAAGGCAAGTTACTCTTATACTGAACATGGCCATCTTGCTGCAATGGATGCTCTTAAAGTAGAGTGTAAGGCTGCATGGACTTGGTTAAATAGAATTCCTAGACATGCTTGGGCTAGATATGCCATGGACTTCAATTGCAAAACTGACCTAGTTGTCAACAATATTAGTGAGGTGTTCAACAAGATGATATTAGATGTGAGGGGTAAACCAATAAAGACCATGGTAGATGGAATTAGGACTAAGTTGATGGTCAGGTTTAATACAAATAGGAGTAAGACACAGTTAGCCAAGTGGGAAATATGCCCAACATATGCTGAGTTACTTGAAGAAGCAAAGAAACACTCTAGGAACTGTCAAGCATTGATGGATGGGCCAAATATTTACCAAGTGACAAGCAATGAGAATACCTATGCAGTTAACTTGCAGCACATGACATGTGGGTGCAGAAAATTGGATATGACTGCAGTGCCATGCAATCATGCAGTGTCTGCCATTACCAAAGCCAAATTAAGGCCTGAAGATTTTGTGCATGACTTCTTCAAAAAGCCTATGTATCTGGCAGCATATAGTCCCATCATATTTCCTGTACCTGGGCCTGACCTCTGGCCTAAGACCAAAACTAAAGACATAGAACCCCCAGTTTTTAAGGATAAACCAGGGAAGAAGCAAACCAAGAGGAGAAAGGGCCAGTTTGAGCCACTAGCACCTAAAGATACATCTAGGATGGCATCAATCACATGCAGCAATTGCAATCTTGTGGGTCACAGATACACATCTTGCCAGAAAACCCTAAAGCCAGGTCTAGCAATGAGGAAAAACAGGCATGAGGTTAGTATCTTTAGCCATACTTACTGCCATCTATTTATGTTTTTTACCACTTCAATGTATTAACTAGCTACCATTTTCAAATGCAGTCAAACAGGACATATGAGGGTACCACATCTACTAGTGCAGCTTCATCTGTTGTAGCTCCAGCAACCAGGGCACCACCAATGGCAAGCAGCTCAACAGCTCCACCAAGCAGGCCACCACCAGTGACAAGCACCTCAGCAGCTCCAGCAAGCAGGCCAAGCAGCTTAGTAGCTCCAGCAAGCAGGCCAAGCAGCTCAGTAGCTCCAGCAAGCAGGCCAAGCAGCTCAGCAGCTCCAGCTAGGAGGCCAAGCAGCTCTGCAGCTCCAGCTGCAGCAACAAGGACATCTTTCCTGCCACCAAGACAGAGGAAGAAACCATCAAGGCTCAAGGACTACTTTTATGCTTCAGGGAACTAGTAATGTGCTTTGGAAAAACTGTTGGTTCTGCTATCAGGCAAAACTGTTAATTGCTATGATCTGGTACTGTAATAACTACTATTGACCCCTCTTTGTGGCAAGGTTTGATGATATGGTACTGTAATAACTACTATTGACCCCTCTCGCTCTTATGAGAATTATTAACTAGAATTATGCTGTTTATCATGTTCAATTTGATGATCTATATGATGGTCTTGCTGTTTTTGGCAATTAAACACTTGTTAATGAGGGTTAAGATACCCCTACGGCAATTTTGTCGATGAATTGATGAAATGGTGGTCAAGGTACCCCTAGGGCCATTTAGTCGATGAATCGATGAAATGGTGGTCAAGGTACCCCTAGGGCCGTTTTGTCGATGAATCGATGAAATGGTGGTCAAGGTACCCCTAGGGCCACTTAGTTGATGAATCGATGAAATGGTGGTCAAGGTACCCCTAGGGCCATTTTGTCGATGAATTGATGAAATGGTGGTCAAGGTACCCCTAGAGCCATTTTGTCGA
>LR738712.1:116808414-116820264 GCA_902687465.1 Secale cereale | reverse complement strand
CCATCTCTCTTGAAGGTACAAACTCCTCTTCCTCTCCCCTTGTATATGCTGATGTCCAGTATAATTTTTTTGCTCCAATTGTTGTTGTGTAGTACATCTATTTGTTCAATTTGCTGTTGTCCAGTACATCTTTGCAATATGTGGTGATGTGTATTGATAGCATGCATCAATTGTAGATGGTCAAGAAGATGAACAAAAGAAAAAGGATGGTTAGGGGAGCCGCTGTTTTTGTCACACTTGCTGCAATTGCAGTCATTGTTCGAGCTATGATAAGGAAGAGAAGAGCACGTATTACATATGGCCCAATGCATGAAAGAGATCGAATCAGATATGATTATCTAGATCAAAAAATTTGGCAAAGCGATGTGTTATGTAAAAACATGTTAAGGTTTGAAAGAGCTGCGTTCTTTCGCTTGTGTGGCATAATGAGGGATCGCAAATTGCTAGAAGACAGTCCACATCTTAGCGTGGAGCAACAATTAGCGATGTTTTTGCATACAATTGGGCATAACCTTCGGAATAGGGTTATTTCAGCCAATTTTTGTAGATCATACGGCACAACCAGCTTCTATTTTAGAAAGGTTCTCCATGCCATAGGAGAGCTTCGTAATGATTACATAACGCCACCATCATTGGAGACCCCCACAAAAATTGCAGGAAATCATCGATTTGACCCATATTTTAAGGTAAATTCAAAAACTATTCGTTAGCTATCTAGGCTATATGATATGCCGTTTATTAATACCTGTCACTATATAGGATTGTATTGGAGCTATCGATGGTACACATGTGCGAGCAGGTGTTACCAAAGATGTGGAGCATTCTTTTCGGGGTAGGAAGGCCTTCACCACTCAAAATGTGATGGCAGCGGTAGATTTTGATCTACGCTTCACATATGTGTTAGCTGGTTGGGAAGGGTCAGCACATGATGCTACTGTTTTAGCTGATGCATTAACGCGTGAGAGGGGCTTACAAGTACCACCGGGTAAGAAGTTTCCTAAGATAGAAAATTGTCCATTTGTTATTACCTTACAAGAACCATTGTCACCAATTATTGTTTTTTTTAGGAAAGTTCTACCTAGTTGATGCTGGCTATGGAGCAAAGCCTGGGTTATTGCCCCCTTTTCGTGGTGTGAGGTACCATTTGAACGAGTGGGGCAACAATCCGGTCCAAAATGATAGGGAGCTGTTCAACCTTAGGCACTCATCTCTACGGGTGACGGTAGAGAGGGCTTTTGGATCTCTGAAGAGGCGCTTCAAAATTTTAGATGATGCCAAACCATTCTTCACTTTCCCGGTGCAAGTTGACATTGTTATAGCTTGTTGTGTTCTTCATAATTATGCACTGTCACAAGGGATTGATGAATTTATTATACCGGAAGTGACATGGACCACCCAACCAATTCGAACATCAAGGCAACAAGCAAGTGACGTTAGGGCCGTGGTAGACCGTAGGATACAAATGGCAGCCCAAATGTGGGAAGATAGGCAACTAATGTATGCTAATCTATGAGTGTGGCACACTCCATGTATTTGAACCATGTATTTGTGATGTTTATGCAACTACATTTGAATTTATTTGATGGCTGGACAGATTGTATCATTTACTAAATTTGAACCATGTATTTGTCATGTTTATGCAACTACATTTGTTTTTATTTGATGGCTGGACAGATTGTATCATTTACTAAATTTGAACCATGTATTTGTCATGTTTATGCAACTACATTTGAATTTATTTGATGGCTGGACAGATTGTATCTTTTATTGTCTGGACAGAAATGGAGAGTGTTGAAGCTGCAAGTGGGAACTCCGGGAGAGTTGGGATCATTGTTTGGACCAATGGCATGACAAACACCATGCTTGGTTTTTTGGCTGGTCTTGTTGCTGATGGGAAGAGAACGTCAAGTGGATTCAGGGGTGTGCATCATAGACAATGTGCTGCTGTTTTGAACGAGCAATTCAAGCTTTCTGTCACCGGAGAGCAAGTCAAAAACCATCTCAAGAAGTGGAGGAAGATTTGGACGAAGGTGGTCAATTTGAAGAATTTAAGTGGAGCTCTATGGGATGAAGATACTTGCACAATTAGGCTCAGCGAGGAGCACTATGCAGGGCATTGTATGGTATGCTTCTCACCCCACAAATCTGATGTCGTTTTATGTTTGCATTATGCTTATCATTTTGCACAATGTTTGTAGACCCACAAAGCTGATGCCCCCTTCTTGAATACCCCAATTGAGCACTATCATGCCATGGCTGCCATTTATGGGACAATGGGGGCCAAGGGGCTGAATGCCATATCTGGCAATGATCTTTCCATTGATCCCGAAGAAGAGGAGAACAGTGAGGTCAACACGTCACCAAATGTTGGTGAGTCTTCTGACCCCAAAGCACCACCAAAAAAGAAGGCTAAGGTGAAGCATGTTCCTGAAGATCCACTTAGTTTAATTCTCAAAGATGGGTTCAAACTTGTGGCCGATGCGCTTGTGAAGTCTAGTGGAGATGATGATGACATACCGGATAACCTTTGGGATGTAGTCTCCACATTGCCAGATTTTGATGAAGAGCACGTAGCCCACTACTATGCGCATCTTGTGGACAACCCAAAGACTGCAAGAGCCTTCATGAAACTTTCCCAAACCAACAAGTCTGTTTGGGTGAGTAGGTATGTCAAGAAGAACTTCTAAATTCGATATGGTTGTATGGTTGTCAAGTATGTGAACTTGACACGTATGCTTCTAGTGCACTTTGGTTGCTTTTGTACGTGAACTTGACGTATGTGGCTGTATGACTTGGACATGTATGGCTCTATTGCACTTTGCTTGCTTTTGGAAATTTCGTATGTGAACTACACATGTATGGCTGTCAAATGTGTTAACTATGTGCACCTTGTTGAAAACTGTGTTTTATGAGCTTGTCAATATATATTGTTATGTTGTCTTTCTTGAAAATACAAATGATATGCTGCCGAAATTTAGAAATTTATGTCATTCCATTTTCCATTCTGTGCTTCCAACCAAACACCGGAACGGAACCAACCCGTTCCTCTCTTTTGCTCCTACCAAACACAGGAATGGAATGGACCCGTTCCTCTGGAATGGAACCATTCCATTCCATGACAGTTGGTTCCCCAACCAAACACACCCATAGTAGATATGATCAACATAAGATGTTCACCATTAAAAACTACTCCATCTCACGTGATGATCGGACATAGTTTAGTTGATTTGGATGACATGATCATTTAGATGACCAGAGGGAAGTCTATCTAAGTGGGAGTTCTTTAGTAATATGATTAATTGAACTTTAATTTATCATGAACTTAGTCCTCATAGTTTTTGCATATCTATGTTGTTGTAGATAAATGGCCCGTGCTACCGTTTCCTTGAATTTTAGTGTGTTCCTAGAGAAAGCTAAGTTGAAAGATGATGGTAGCAACTACACGGACTAGGTTCGTAACTTGAGGATTATCCTCATTGCTGCACAAAAGAATTGTGTTCTGGAAGCACCGCTAGGTGACAGGCCTGCTGCAGAAACTCCGGACGTTATGAACGTCTGGCAAGCTCGTTCTGATGACTACTCGATAGTTCAGTGTGCCATGCTTTACGGCTTAGAATCGGGACTTCAAAGACGTTTTGAACGTCATGGAGCATATGAGATGTTCCAAGAATTGAAGTTGATATTTCAAGCAAATGCCCTAATTGAGAGATATGAAGTCTCCAATAAATTCAATAGCTGGAAGATGGAGGAGAACAGTTCTATCAGTGAACACTTGCTCAGAATGTCTGGGTATTACAATCATATGACTCAACTTGGTTGCAAAGTTGACGAAGATAGTGTTATTGATAGAGTTATTCAATCACTGCCACCAAGCTATAAAGGCTTCGTGATGAACTATAACATGCAAGGGATGCAGAAGACAATTCCCGAGCTCTTCGCTATGCTCAAAGCCGCAGAGGTAGAAATCAAAAAGGAGCATCAAGTGTTGATGGTTAACAAGACCACTAGTTTCAAGAAAAAGGAAAAGGGAAAGAAGGTGAACTTCAAGAAGAATAGCAAGATAGTTGCTACTCCCGCGAAGAAACCCAAGTCTGGAGCCAAGCCTGAAACTGAGTGCTTCTACTGCAAAGGGACTGGATACTAGAAGGGGAACTGCCCCAAGTATTTGGCGGATAAGAAGGATGGCAAAGTGAACAAAGGTATATTTGATATACATGTTATTGATGTGTACCTTACTAATGCTCGTAGTAGCACCTGGGTATTTGATACTGGTCGGTTGCTAATATTTGTAACTCGAAACATGGGCTACGGATTAAACGAAGATTAGCTAAGGACGAGGTGACGATGCGCGTGGGAAATGGTTCCAAAGTCGATGTGATCGCCGTCGGCACACTACCTCTACATCTACCACCGGGATTATTTTTAGACCTGAATAATTGTTATTTGGTGCCAGCATTGAGCATGAACATTATATCTGGATCTTGTTTGTTGCGAGACGGTTATTCATTTAAATCAAGAGAATAATGGTTGTTCTATTTATATGAGTAATATCTTTTATTGTCATGCATCCTTGAAGAGTGGTCTATTCTTATTAGATCTCGATCATAGTGATACACATATTCATAATATCGAAACCAAACGATGCAAGGTTGATAATGATAGTGCAACTTATTTGTGGCACTGCCGTTTAGGTCATATTGGTATAAAGCGCATGAAGAAACTCCATACTGATGGACTTTTGGAATCACTTGATTATGAATCACTTGGTGCTTGCGAACCATGCCTCATGGGCAAGGTGACTAAAACACCGTTCTCCGGAACAATGGAGCGAGCAACTGATTTGTTGGAAATCATATATACTGATGTATGTGGACTGATGAGTGTTGAGGCTCGCGGCGAGTATCGTTATTTTCTTACCTTCACTGATGATTTGAGCAGATATGGGTATATCTACTTGATGAAACACAAGTCTGAAACATTTGAAAAGTTCAAAGAATTTCAGAGTGAAGTAGAGAATCATCGTAACAAGAAAATAAAGTTTCTACGATCTGATCGTGGAGGCGAATATTTGAGTTATGAGTTTGGTCTTTATTTGAAACAATGTGGAATAGTTTCACAACTCACGCCACCCGGAACACCACAGCGTAATGGTGTGTCCGAACGTCGTAACCATACTTTATTAGATATGGTGCAATTTATGATGTCTCTTACCGATTTGCCACTATCGTTTTGGGGTTATGCTTTAGAGACAGCTGCATTCACGTTAAATAGGGCACCATCTAAATCCATTGAGACGACGCCTAATGAAATGTGGTTTGGCAAGAAACCAAAGTTGGCGTTTCTTAAAGTTTGGGGCTGCGATGCTTATGTGAAAAAGCTTCAACCTGATAAGCTCGAACCCAAGTTGGAGAAATGTGTCTTCATAGGATACCCAAAGGAAACTGTTGGGTACACCTTCTATCACAGATCCGAAGACAAGATATTCGTTGCTAAGAATGGATCTTTTCTAGAGAAGGAGTTTCTCTCGAAAGAAGTGAGTGGGAGGAAAGTAGAACTTGATGAGGTAATTGTACCTTCTCCCGAATTGGAAAGTAGTACATCACAGAAACTCGTTCCAGTGATTCCTACACCAATCAGTGAGGAAGCTAATTATGATGATCATGAAACTTCAGATCAAGTTACTACTGAACCTCGTAGGTCAACCATAGTATGTTCCGCACCAGAGTGGTACGGTAACCCAGTTCTAGAAGTCATGTTACTAGACCATGATGAACCTACGAACTATGAGGAAGCGATGATGAGCCCAGATTCCGCAAAATGGCTTTAGGCCATGAAATCTGAGATGGGATCCATGTATGAGAACAAAGTGTGGACTTTGGTTGACTTGCCCGATGATCGGCAAGCCATTGAAAATAATTGGATCTTCAAGTGGAAGACAGACGCCGATGGTAATGTTAGTGTCTACAAAGCTCGACTTGTTACAAAAGGTTTTCGACGAGTTCAAGAAGTTGACTACGATGAGACTTTTGCACCCATAGCAATGCTTAAATCTGTCCGAATCATGTTAGCGATTGCCGCTTTTTATGATTATGAAATCTGGCAAATGAATGTCAAAACTGCATTCCTTAATGGATACCTCAAAGAGGAGTTGTATATTATGCAACTAGAAGGTTTTGTCGATCCTAAAGGTGCTAACAAAGTGTGCAAGCTCAAGTGATCCATCTATGGACTGGTGCAAGCATCTCGGAGTTTGAATATATGCTTTGATGAGGTGATCAAAGCATATGGTTTTATATAGACTTTTGGATAAGCCTGTATTTACAAGAAAGTGAGTGGGAGCTCTGTAGCATTTCTGATATTATATGTAGATGCCATATTCTTGATTGGAAATGATATAGAATTTCCGGATGGCATAAAAGGATACTTGAATAAGAATTTTTCAATGAAAGACCTCGGTGAAGCTGCTTATATATTAGGCATCAAGATCTATAGAGATAGATCAAGATGCTTAATTGGACTTTCACAAAGCACATACCTTGATAAAGTTTTGAAGAAGTTCAAAATGGATCAATCAAAGAAAGGGTTCTTGCCTGTGTTACAAGGTGTGAAGTTGAGTAAGACTCAATGCCCGACCACTGCAGAAGATAGAGAGAAAATGAAAGTCATTCCCTATGCCTCAGCCATAGGATCTATCATGTATGCAATGCTATGTACCAGACCTGATGTGTGCCTTGCTATAAGTTTAGCAGGGAGGTGCCAAAGTAAACCAGGAGTGGATCACTGGATAGCGGTCAAGAACATCCTGAAATACCTAAAAAGGACAAAGGATATGTTTCTCGTTTATGGAGGTGACAAAGAGCTCGTCGTAAACGGTTACGTTGATTCCAGCTTTGACACTAATATGGATGACTCTAAGTCACAAACCGGATATGTATTTTTATCGAACGGTGGAGCTGTCAGTTGCTGCAGTTCCAAGCAGAGCTTCGTGGCGGGATCTACATGTGAAGCGGAGTACATAGCTGCTTCGGAAGCAGCAAATGAAGAAGTCTGCATGAAGGAGTTCATATCCGATCTAGGTGTAATACCTAGTGAATCGGGTCTAATGAAGATCTTTTGTGACAACACTGGAGCAATAGCTTTGGCGAAGGAATCTAGGTTTCACAAGAGAACCAAGTACATCAAGAGACGCTTCAATTCCATCTGCGATCAAGTCAAGGAGGGAGACATAGAAATTTGCAAGATACATACGGATCTGAATGTCGCAGACCCGTTAACTAAGCCTCTTCCACAAGCAAAACATGATCAGCACCAAGACTCCATGGGTGATAGAATCATTACTATGTAATCTAGATTATTGACTCTAGGTCAAGTGGGACACTGAAGGAAATATGCCCTAGAGGCAATAATAAAGTTGTTATTTGTATTTCCTTATATCATGATAAATATTTATTATTCATGCTAGAATTGTATTAATCGGAAACTTAGTACATGTGTGAATACATAGACAAAACAGAGTGTCCCTAGTATGCCTGTACTAGACTAGCTCATTGATCAAAGATGGTTACATCTCTTGACCATAGACATGAGCTGTCATTTGATCAAAGGGATCACATCATTAGGAGAATGATGTGATGGACTAGACCCATCCGATAGCTTAACAACTTGATCGTTTAGTTTTACTGCTATTGCTTTCTTCATGACTTATACATGTTCCTATGACTATGAGATTATGCAACTCCCGAACACCGGAGGAGCACCTTGTGTGCTATCAAACGTCACAACGTAATTGGGTGATTATAAATATGCTCTACAGGTGTCTCCGAAGGTATTTGTGGTGTTGGCATAGATCGAGAATAGGATTTGTCACTCCGAGTGTCGGAGACATATCTCTGGGCCCTCTCGGTAATACACATCATAATAAGCCTTGCAAGCAATTGACTAATGAGTTAGTATCGAGATGATGTATTACGGAACGAGTAAAGAGACTTTCCGGTAACGAGATTTAACTAGGTATGATGATACCGACGATCGAATCTCGGGCAAGTAACATACCGATGACAAAGGGAACAACATATGTGGTTATGCGGTTTGACCGATAAAGATCTTCGTGGAATATGTAGGAACCAATATGAGCATCCAGGTTCCGCTATTGGTTATTGACCGGAGATGAGTCTCGGTCATTTCTACATAGTTCTCGAATTCGTAGGGTCTGCACGCTTAACGTTTGATGACGATTGGTATTATGAGTTTATGTGTTTTGATGTACCGAAGGTAGTTCGGAGTCCCGGATGTGATCACGGACATGACGAGGAGTCTCGAAATATCCGAGACATAAATATTCATATATTGGAAGGTTATATTCGGACACCGGATGTGTTCCGGGAGTTATCGGATAAATATCGGAGTATCGGGAGGTTACCGGAACCTCCCGGGGGGTTAATGGGCCTACATGGGCCTTAGTGGGAATGGAGGGCAACAAGGGGAGTGCGGGGCGCCCCCCCCAAGGCCCAAACCAGATTGGTTTATGGCAAGGGGGGCCAGCCCCCTCTTTCCTTCTCCTCCTCTCTCCCTTCCTTCCCCCTCTCCGACTCCTACTAGGAAAGGAGGGGTCCTACTCCTAATGGGAGTAGGAATCCCCTCATGGCGCCCCCCTAGGCCGGCCACCTCCTCCTCCCCTCCCTCCTTTGTATACGTGGGGAGGGGGCAACCCATAGACACACACGTTGATTTTAGTTGTGTGCGGTGCCCCTCTCCACAGATACACACCTCGGTCATATCGTTACGGTGCTTAGGCGAAGACCTGCGCCGGTAGCTTCCCGTCACCACGCTGTCTGCTGATGAAACTCTCCCGTGACGCTCAACTGGATCAAGAGCTCATGGGACGTCATCGATCTGAACATGTGCTGACCGCGGAGGTGCCGTATGTTCGGTGCTTGGATCAGTTGGATCGCGAAGACGTTCGACTACATCACCGCGTCACTAGATGCTTCCGCTTTCGGTCTACGAGGGTACTTAAACACACTCTCCCCTTTCGTTTCTATGCTTCTCCTAGATAGATCTTGCGTGATCGTAGGAATTTTTTTGAAATACTACGTTCCCCAACAGTCACCGCCGACCATCAACCTTTTGGATGCAAGGTCTTGAGAGAGAGAGAGAGAGAGAGAGAGAGAGAGAGAAGTTGAGGCTTGGGAGATATGCAAAGGAGTTGAGAATCATCTTGCAGGAGATCAACCTCTTGAATGATGAAGGGAAAAAGTGGTTGGTCCACATGAAAAAGAGGATCAATGACCGCGACAACTGAAGTCAGTGATCCATTCATGTATCCTGAATATATGTATGAATTATTGAACCTTATTTTGCCATGTAATGAATTGTCATTTACTTTGTATCATTGAATTTGTTCTGAATTTATGTTATATGATGAACGTGCATGGAGTTGAGTATTGAGATATGAGGAGTGTGGTGGAGGAGGACAAATGAGAGCCTCTACAATTGGAGCCCTCAAATCCGCCCCAAACATCCGGAGTGGTTTTGCATACAGTGTATAAAACGCTTTTATAGTATGGGACGGATAGAGTACGTACTATGCATGGATTTGTATGAAATGGGCTATCCACATTTGTTGTTTCTGGTTGTGGGGGGGGGGGGTTTGGTATTGTCCCAGTAGTGGCAGTGGACGTATAGAGCACCAAATTAAAGACGTGTTTACTAGGTTGCATACAGCCCAACCAGGCCCGGATGGGATGAATATGGGCCATTTAGTTGATTGCAAGCATGCCTGGCTTGCATGGGCATGGAATTTAAAGCACCCCAGAGCCTGGCTCGCTAGGAACGCTCAAATCGTCTGTTTCCAGTGAGACAGGTTGAGTCGACAACAAAAGGAACATGCGGCA
The DNA here is from genome assembly GCA_902687465.1 of Secale cereale. Lineage (NCBI taxonomy): Eukaryota > Viridiplantae > Streptophyta > Magnoliopsida > Poales > Poaceae > Secale > Secale cereale. Next base: position 116,810,371 of record LR738712.1, on the reverse strand, counting down.
TAGGGCGTGCTGCAGGGGGTCCGGTCGGAGATGACGGGAGGTGGAAATTCGCGGAGATGGGATGGTGCAAAATATACCCTCACCACCCCTTTTACACGCTCACCCTGGATCTAGGATGACACCTTCTCTATTATTGGCACCATCGGCGGTGGCGATGACTTGGATCTGCGGTTGCAATGGCGGCGGCGGCGTTGGTGGCGGCAGCTGCTTCTCCCCTTCTTCTTTGACTCTTTCCAACCATTCTCGTCTCGGCCATGTCTCCTCCGACCTCGAAGCTGGTAAGCCACCCCCTCCCCTCCTCTGTTAGGTTGTTCGGTAGGAGCGTTTAGGATCGATTGCGCCATTGCTGACCGTATCATTGATGTCGCTTAGGTTGTGGCTAAACGGATGAAGCTTCTAGTTCCGGCAGCAACGCTGATAGTTGTGGTTCAGGCCTGGATCATGTTGATCCGTAAGAGAGTTGTTCATCAGAATGACAAACTTCTCATCCGGTATGGTCTGATGTTAGTCCGGGATCAGGAGAGGATAACAAATCTGAACTACATCTACAATTGTGCTACCTCTCGAGCATGTGTTGTTTTTCCCTTGAAGAGGAAAGAGTGATGCAGCAAAGTAGCGTAAGTATTTCCCTCAGTGTTTTAGAATTAAGGTATCAATCCAGTAGGAGACTACATGCAAGTCCCTCATACCTGCACAAACAAATAAGTACGTTGCAACCAACGCGATAAAGGGGTTGTCAATTCCTTCTCGGCCACTTGCAAAAGTGAGATCTGATAGAGATAATAGGATAAATATTTTTGGTATTTTTGTTGTATAGATTGAAAAGTAAAGATTGCAAAATAAAAGAACAGTAAAAGTGACTAGTTGATGGAAGATTAATATGATGGAAGATAGACCCGGGGGCCATAGGTTTCACTAGTGGCTTCTCTCAAGATAGCAGATTCTACGGTGGGTGAACAAATTATTGTCGAGCAATTGATAGGAAAGCGCATAGTTATGAGAATATCTAGGCATGATCATGTATATAGGCATCACAGCCATGACAAGTAGACCGAAACGATTCTGCATCTACTACTATTACTCCACACATCGACCGCTATCCAGCATGCATCTAGAGTATTAAGTTCATAAGAACAGAGTAACGCCTTAAGCAAGATGACATGATGTAGAGGGGTAAACTCATGCAATATGATATAAACCCCATCTTTTTATCCTCGATGGCAACAATACAATACGTGCCTTGCTGCCCCTGCTGTCACTGGGAAAGGACACCACAAGATTGAACCCAAAGCTAAGCACTTCTCCCATTGCAAGAAAGATCAATCTAGTAGGCCAAACCAAACTGATAATTCTATGAGACTTGCAAAGATATTTAAATCAAGCATAAAAGAATTCAGAGAAGAATCAAATATTTTTCATAGATAATCTTGATCATAAACCCACAATTCATCGGATCTCGACAAACACACCGCAAAAAGAATTACTCAAATAGATCTCCAAGAAGTCCGAGGAGAACTTTGTATTGAGATCCAAAGAGAGAGAAGAAGCCATCTAGCTAATAACTATGGACCCGAAGGTCTATGGTAAACTACTCACAACTCATCGGAGAGGCTATGGTGTTGATGTAGAAGCCCTGTGTGATTGATTCCCCCTCCGGCAGAGCTCCGGAAAAGGCCCCAAGATGGGATCTGATACGTCCAAAACGTATCTATAATTTCTGCTTGCTCAATGCCACTTTTGGGTGATATTGCCATGATATTCATACACTTCCATACACTTTTGATCATATTTGGACTAACTTACTAATCCAGTGCACCCCAGTGCCAGTTTCTGTTTTCGGCTGTTTTTGTATTTCAGGTTTTCACGTTTCGGAAACTGCCCAGAAAAATCCAGAAAAATTATATAAAAATCAGCGATACGGAAACAACACTGCGTCCGAAGGGCAGCCTGGGGGGGG
>LR738712.1:116785566-116808133 GCA_902687465.1 Secale cereale | reverse complement strand
GGGGGGGGGTCACAGGGGCTCCAGGCGCCCTGTGGGCGCGCCCCCTGGGCCGCGCCGGGGGGGCGCCTGGGCCCCCCGAGGCTCCCCCGGTGCCCTACTTTGGCATATATTTAAAGGGTTCCCCGTAACCTTCAGAACATGACTTCTTTTCGCGATCCCATCTCTGTTCCGTCGCCGCCGCCGCTTCCAAGATCGGGAGCACCAGGAGAACTCTTCCCGGCACCCTGCCGGAGGGGAGGATCACCACCGGGAGCTTCTCCACCACCATGGACGCCTCCCGGATGACTCGTGAGTAGTCTCCCTTGGACCATGAGTCCATGACCAGTAGCTATGTGATGTTCTCCTCCCGTTCTTGTGCTTCACTAATTAGTCCTCGTGAGCTGCCCTACATGATTGAGGCACCTATGTAATCCTTATGCTGTTGCTATGTTGAGTTTGCTGGGATCCGATGGATTATGAGATTATGTTCAGATTGATCTTGAGTAATATATTTGATTCACCTCTTTTATATTTTAGTTCATAAGTAATTCTTGCATGTTCTCCGTTGTTATTTATTGCTTTGGCCGAGTAATAGGTAGTGACTCCAAGAGGGAGCGTTATGCTCGATTGTGGGTTCATGCCCCTCGATGACTAGCTTGAGTGACAGAAACATGAGTCTAGGGGATGTGCTGTTGCCACAAGGGGGAAAACAACGGTGCTTGTGCCCGCGGGTGCAAGGATTGTTTACTTTACGCAAAGTTCTTTTAATGCAGTTGTCTGTTGCATTGAGTTTACACTATGGGTGGGACTCGCAACTTAATATCAGCGAGATGTTCTGGATAGATATCTCAAGGTGGATGATTAGTAGTAGATATTGATGGATTTCGGTCTACTTACTTTGGCGTACCGCCCATGCTTTGAACCTCAACCTTTCTTGCAATGTAGTCAGCATTGGTTTGCGTTCGTGGTCCTGTCAATTGCCCAGCTGTAATTTGTTTACCTCACATAGCTGTTTTATCATCTTTTGGGAGAGAGACATCACTAGTGAACATCATGAGACTCCGGTCCATATTACCATCATTGATCACATAGACTATTTACTTTCCGCTATTTTATTTACTATTGCAAAACACTATCTATCACTACTATCATATTGCTTTTAACCCTTTGTGAACTACAAGGCCGGAGGGATTGACAACCTCTCTGTACTCGTTGGGAGCAAAGTTATTTGTATCTGTTTGCAGGTCCACGTTGATTGCTAATTGCGCCGTTAGCAGTTGACACCTACTTGTTGAACCTAGGAGTCTCTGGGGATTCGATCCTTGGCATCTTTGCTAGGGGAAAACACTTCTACTTACTGCATCTTACACCTTCCACTTGGGGTAACCAACGAGGGGTTCGAGGCCCATCAAGGAGTATTTTCTGGCGCCGTTGCCGGGGACTCCACTCTTCAGGATAGGGGAGTTGCATGCTTTCTTTTACCTTTGCTTTTTAGTCTTGATTAGTTTACTTTTCATATTTGCTTTAGTTCCTTTTATCGAAAATCACAAAAATAGTTATCTTGCTTGCTTGCTACTATTGAGAAAAGAATGGATGCTCTAGACTTAACGAAGGTAGAGAAACCCAAACCCAATAAGAGAGATATTTTGGAAATCGATAATGACTGGGAACCTCTTGTTAGGATTAGCATCTCTAATCAAGACTTCCTTGCTTATTGTGATATTGGATCTATGGTTTCTACTATGCCAAAAACTGTTCATGATTCTTTAAAATTTAATATGGATATACTACCATCTTATCATGAACACACTAATGGGGATATTTCTGAAATCCAGGGAAAAATAAAAGACGTGCCAGTTAAATTCCTTAAAGGGATTGCAATGATTGATTTCTTCATCATGGAGCCAAACCAAGGAAATATAGTGCTTGGAAGGGACTTCCTCCGAGCAGTTAAAGGCTTCATTGATATAGGTAAGGGACAAATCCGCTTACGCGGGAAGGCAAAAGGTGTGTACCCCTTTCCTAGAAGGAACAAGAATGAACTTATCGAGGAACCATTTGAAACAATTTATAACTCTGATTATTATGATGATTATTGATTCCTCTATGCATTATGCCTAGCTTAAAGGCATAAAAGAAAGTGCTTTTGGGAGGCAGCCCACATGAATAAATTTTTGCTTTTGTTGTGTCTTGATGTTGTTTACTGCTGTAGCATCATCATTGTATCTTTACTTTTCATATTTGTGCCAAGTATAGCCTCTGATTGCTAGAAAGTTCAAAAGTTGTGAGGTGCTGTCCAGGAAACAGATTCTGTCCTTGGATAGAAAACTTCGTATAAAATCACCAGATCATCTTTTTAGTCTGAATTTTTTTGACAGCGTTCTCTATATAATTGTCTTTCGTGCGTCAGTTCTGAGTTTTTTTATTTGAGTTGCAGAAGTATCCTGAACAGGTCAATTACTGCCTGCTGTTCTGTTTTTCACAGATTCTGTCCTGTTTTGCCTTATCTTCACTTTGCAAATTAAGAACTTGCTTTTTCTTTGCAAAAACCTTTTGGCAATCTTGAGAAACAGTAGAAATTCAAGAATATCCTTATTTCCAGCAAGGTATAATTATTTTATTAAGGGTACTAACCTCGCTAATCAGATTATGATGAGTTGTGTATGAAGGGAGTTTTCAAGTGTGCGAGGGAAGATGATAAAAAGATTCAGGAGTGTCAAACGCTCAAGCTTGGGGATGCCCCCGTGCACCCCCAAGAAATATTCAAGGAGACTCAAGCGTCTAAGCTTGGGGATGCCCCCCGTGCATCCCCTTCTCCATCAACATTATCAGTTCGTCTTTCGTTCCGCTATATTTTTATCACTTCATGTGTTATGTGCTATGTTTGGAGCGTCTTGCTTTTAGTTTTCCTTTTAGTTTTTCATAACGAGTCGGAACCCAGCATTCCTTTATGTGGGAGAGAAACACGCTCCACCTCTACCTAGAACATTACATAGAATTTTCATGTCTATCTATGCTATGTGTGTTCTTTGTCTTTTAACTAGCTACCATCGTGCTTTGCTCTTAGTATTCATGCTTATCTTTTCAAGAGCTTTTATCTAGTTGGTTGCTTGAACTCTCTTTAATTACCATGCTCACCTTATTAAGAGAGTTTGCTTCCGTTGCATGGGTTAATGTGTCTATGATAAAGATGCTACTTGCATGATGGTGCTTAGTAGTTCATGTTTTCTTATGGTTAATCTCAGATAGCTGGGGGGGTTCCCAATGTGTTATTGGAGTACCAACTTGGTTTGTTTGCCTATGATGTGGTATGGTTTAGTAATATCTTCCTTCGAGAATTTATTTTGATTAACTTGGCGTATGCTCACGCATATTCAAGACTGTAAAGAAAGTCTGTCAAGCCTTGATGATCTTTTGTTTCTGAGTAGCGATATAACTACCATGCCTGATTCAATATTGCTTTGTCGCTCTGCATGATTATGACCGTCATGGCTCTCTTAGTTGGTCGCTCCCAGTCTTTTGCTAACCTCCACCTGCACTAAGCAAATTAACCATGCAATACATAGCTCATGGGAAAGTAGCCTAAAAACTATTGTGGTAAAGAATATGTTGCTTATGTATCTTATTTCTTATAAGTTGCTTGCTGAGCGGTAACCATGTTTCTGGGGACGCCATCAACTGTCACACTTTTGTTGAATATCATGTGAGTTGCTATGCATGTTCGTCTTGTCTGAAGTAAGGGTGATTTACCGTGGGTTGAATTAATATGCATATTGTTAGAGAAGAACATTGGGCCGCCAACCAAAGCCATGCATCATGGTGGAAGTTTTAGCTTGGACCTTAATCCTCAACCTCTCATGAGAATATGCTTATGCATTAAAGAGGAGTCCATCATCTATTTTCTATGTTGTCCCGGTATGGATGTCCTCAAGTTGAGATCTATCAAAAACGAGAAATCAAATGCGATTTATCTCCTTGGACCTTTGTACAGGTGGCATAGAGGTACCCCTTTGTGACACTTGGTTAAAACATATGCAATGCAATGATAACCCATGGGGATCCGAGCTAATTAGGACAAGGAGCGAGCACTATTAGTATTCGATGCATGAGGCTTGCAACTTATAGGATGTTTTATGCATGACACATATGAAGTACTACTACCGTTGACACAATTGCTTCCATGTTTTCAAAATAAAAAAGCTCTAGCACATAACCTTTCTTTTACCTTTATGTTGAAGCACCAACTACTGAGAGCATGATTGTCATTCTGAGTGTAATGTGCATTGTCCCAAAGTAGCATTGTCTTTTGCATGATTGTGATATCGTTTATTCTGAAATGATTGTATCTAGTCATCACTTAAACCTTGAAGGTGCCCCTGCATTTATGTTTTGCATCACTAAAGGGGGAAAGCTAGATATCATTTTATCATATTTGCACATCATGTTCATTGCAAATCTTTTTGATGTTTCAGTTTCATGTTGTAAAACTTTCAGTCATTTGTGATTTTCTCTTGAGACAACTTAATTACTATAGAATCATTGTCTCAGTAAGCTTTTGTCATATGACTATGAGAAAGTCCTATATGGTTAATAGCATGTCACCACAGAAATTATTCTTGTTATCATTTACCTACTCGAGGACGAGCAGGAATTAAGCTTGGGGATGTTGATACGTCCAAAACGTATCTATAATTTCTGCTTGCTCCATGCCACTTTTGGGTGATATTGCCATGATATTCATACACTTCCATACACTTTTGATCATATTTGGACTAACTTACTAATCCAGTGCACCCCAGTGCCAGTTTCTGTTTTCGGCTGTTTTTGTATTTCAGGTTTTCACGTTTCGAGAACTGCCCAGAAAAATCCAGAAAAATTATATAAAAAATCAGCGATACGGAAACAACACTGCGTCCGAAGGGCAGCCTGGGAGGGGCCACAGGGGCTCTAGGCGCCCTGTGGGCGCGCCCCCCCTGGGCCGCGCCGGGGGGGCGCCTGGGCCCCCCGAGGCTCCCCCGGTGCCCTACTTTGGCATATATTTAAAGGGTTCCCCGTAACCCTCAGAACATGACTTCTTTTCGCGATCCCATCTCTGTTCCGTCGCCGCCGCCACTTCCAAGATCGGGAGCACCAGGAGAACTCTTCCCGGCACCCTGCCGGAGGGGAGGATCACCACCGGGAGCTTCTCCACCACCATGGACGCCTCCCGGATGACTCGTGAGTAGTCTCCCTTGGACCATGAGTCCATGACCAGTAGCTATGTGATGTTCTCCTCCCGTTCTTGTGCTTCACTAATTAGTCCTCGTGAGCTGCCCTACATGATCGAGGCACCTATGTAATCCTTATGCTGTTGCTATGTTGAGTTTGCTGGGATCCGATGGATTATGAGATTATGTTCAGATTGATCTTGAGTAATATATTTGATTCACCTCTTTTATATTTTAGTTCATAAGTAATTCTTGCATGTTCTCCGTTGTCATTTATTGCTTTGGCCGAGTAATAGGTAGTGACTCCAAGAGGGAACGTTATGCTCGATTGTGGGTTCATGCCCCTCGATGACTAGCTTGAGTGACAGAAACATGAGTCTAGGGGATGTGCTGTTGCCACAAGGGGGAAAACAACGGTGCTTGTGCCCGCGGGTGCAATGATTGTTTACTTTATGCAAAGTTATTTTAATGCAGTTGTCTGTTGCATTGAGTTTACACTATGGGTGGGACTCGCAACTTAATACCAGCGAGATGTTCTGGATAGATATCTCAAGGTGGATGATTAGTAGTAGATATTGATGGATTTCGGTCTACTTACTTTGGCGTACCGCCCATGCTTTGAACCTCAACCTTTCTTGCAATGTAGTCAGCATTGGTTTGCGTTCGTGGTCCTCTCAATTGCCCAGCTGTAATTTGTTTACCTCACATAGCTGTTTTATCGTCTTTTGGGAGAGAGACATCACTAGTGAACATCATGAGACTCCGGTCCATATTACCATCATTGATCACATACACTATTTACTTTCCGCTATTTTATTTACTATTGCAAAACACTATCTATCACTACTATCATATTGCTTTTAACCCTTTGTGAACTACAAGGCCGGAGGGATTGACAACCTCTCTGTACTCGTTGGGAGCAAAGTTATTTGTATCTGTGTGCAGGTCCACGTTGATTGCTAATTGCGCCATTAGCAGTTGACACCTACTTGTTGAACCTAGGAGTCTCTGGGGATTCGATCCTTGGCATCTTTGCTAGGGGAAAACAATTCTACTTACTGCATCTTACACCTTCCACTTGGGGTAACCAACGAGGGGTTTGAGGCCCATCAGGATCTCACGGGTACAGAAGGTTGCGACGGAGGAATTAGGGTTTCGTCATGCTCTCGGATGTTTTCAGGGTATATGAGTATATATAGGACGAAGAAGTATGTCGGTGGATCTACGAAGGGCCCATGAGGGTGGGGGTGCGCCTACCCCCCTGGGCGCGCCCTCCTGCCTCGTGGCCACCTCGTGGCTTCCCTGGCATGTACTCCAAGTCTTCTGGGTTGTGTTTGTTTCAAAAAAAATCCTCGCGAAGGTTTAATTCCGTTTGGACTCCGTTCGATATTCCTTTTCTACGAAAGACTGAAATAGGCAAAAAAAAGCAATTTGCACTGGGCCTTGGGTTAGTAGGTTAGTCCCAAAAATAATATAAAAGTGCATAATAAAGCCCATTAAACATCCAAAACAGATAATATAAGAGCATGGAACAATCAAAAATTATAGATACGTTGGAGATGTATCAAGCATCCCCAAGCTTAATTCCTGCTCGTCCTCGAGTAGGTAAATGATAAAAATAGAATTTTTGACGTGGAATGCTACCTAACATAATTCTCGATGTAATTTTCTTTATTGTGGCATGAATGTTCAGATCCGAAAGATTCAAGACAAAAGTTTAATATTGACATAAGAATAATAATACTTCAAGCATACTAACAAAGCAATTATGTCTTCTCAAAATAACATGGCCAAAGAAAGTTCATCCCTACAAAATCATATAGTTTGGTTATGCTCCATCTTCGTCACACAAAATACTCAAAGCATGCACAACCCCGATTTCAGCAAGATGCTCATCAATAGATATCAATGTGAGTGAGTAGGGATTGTCGTGCAACGGATGCACTAGAGCTATAAATGTATGAATGCTCAACAAAATAAACTAAGTGGGTGTGCATCCAATTTGCTTGCTCACGAAGACCTAGGGCATTTGAGGAAGCCCATCGTTGGAATATACAAGCCAAGTTCTATAATGAAAATTCCCACTAGTATATGAAAGTGACAAAACAAGAGACTCTTTATCATGAAGATCATGGTGCTACTTTGAAGCACAAGTGTGCAAAAAAGATATTAGCATTGTCCCCTTTTCTCCTTCTCTCTTTTTTTGGGCCATCCTTTTTTTATTTGGCCTTTCTCTTTTTTCGGCCTTTTTTTGGGGATAATGCTCTAATAATGATAATCATCACACTTCTATTTATTTACAACTCAAAGATCACAACTCGATACTAAAACAAAATATGACTCTATATGAATGCCTCCGGTGGTGTACCGGGACGTGCAATGAATCAAGAGTGACATGTATGAAAAATTATGCATAGTGGCCTTGCCACAAATACGATGCCAACTACATGATCATGCATGGCAATATAACAATGATGAAGCGTGTCATTATAAACGGAGCGGTGGAAAGTTGCATGGCAATATATCTCGGAATGGCTATGGAAATGCCATGATAGGTAGGTATGGTGGCTGTTTTTAGGAAGGTATATGGTGGGTGTATGGTACCGGTGAAAGTTGCGTGGTACAAGAGAGACTAGCAAAGGGTTGGTAGGAGTTAACCATCGCACGATCCCGACTTCCACACAAAGGATGACAATCAATGAAATACCGCATGCTTCAAATTTATCACACAATGGTTACCATATGTGCATGCTACAGGACTTGGAAACCTCAACACAAGTATTTCTCAAATTCACAACAACTCTACTAGAATGACTCTAGTGTCACCATCCTCATATCTCAAAACAATCATCAAGTACTTATCATAGTATTCAACGCACTTTATATGAAAGTTTTTATTCTACCCATCTTGGATGCCTATCATATTAGGACTAATTTTATAACCAAAGCAAATTACTATGTTGTTCTAAAGGACTCTCAAAATAATATAAGTGAAGCATGGGACATCAAAAACTTCTATAAAGTAAAACCACCGCCGTGCTCTAAAAAGATATAAGTGAAGCACTAGATGTGTGTCTCTACAAAAAGGTGTGTACAACAAGGATGATTGTGGTAAACTAAAAATCAAAGACTCAAATCATACAAGACCCTCCAAGCAAAACACATATCATGTGGTGAATAAAAATATAGTCTCAAGTAAAGTTACCGATAGACGAAGACGAAAGAGGGGATGCCTTCCCACGGCATCCCCAAGCTTAGGATTTTGGTCATCCTTGAATTTTACCTTAGGGTGCCTTGGGCATCCCCAAGCTTAGGCTCTTGCCACTCTTTGTTCCATAGTCCATCAAATCCTTACCCAAAAACTTGAAAACTTCCCAACACAAAACTTAACAGAAAATCTCGTGAGCTCCGTTAGTATAAGAAAACAAACCACCACTTTAAAGTACTGTATTGAATTCATTCTTTATTTATATTGGTGTTAAAACTACTGTATTCCAACTTCTCTATGGTTCATACCCCCTGATACTACTCATAGATTCATCAAAATAAGCAAACGACACACGAAAAACAGAATCTATCAAAAACAGAACAGTCTGTAGCAATCTGTAACTTTCTAATACTCCCGTAACTCTAAAAATTCTAAAATAAATTGGTGGACATGAGGAATTTTTCTATTAATCATCTTAAAAAAGAATCAACTTAAAAGTACTCTCTAGTAAAAAATGGCAGCAAATCTCATGAGCGCAAAAGTTTCTGTTTTTTACAGCAAGATCGCAAAGACTTCACCCAAGTCTTCCCAAAGGTTCTACTTGGCACAAACACTAATTAAAACACAAAACCACATCCAACCAGAAGCTAGATGAATTATTTATTACTAAATAGAAGTAAAAGCAAAGAAAATAGAATTGGGTTGCCTCCCAACAAGCGCTATCGTTTAACACCCCTAGCTAGGCATGATACAAGAATAGATCTAAGTATTGTCATCTTTGGTAGGCAATCCATAAGTGGCTCTCATAATAGCTTCATAAGGTAATTTGATTTTCTTTCTAGGAAAGTGTCCATGCCTTTCCTTAACGGAAATTGGAATCTAATGTTTCCTTCTTTCATGTCAATAATTGCACCAATCGTTCTAAGGAAAGGTCTACCAAGAATAATAGGACATGTAGGATTGCAATCTATATCAAGAACGATGAAATCTACGGGCACATAATTCCTATTTGCAACAATAAGAACATCATTAATCCTTCCCATAGGTTTCTTAATGGTAGAATCCGCAAGATGCATATTTAAAGAACAGTCATTAAGTTCATGGAAACCTAACACATGACACAAAGTTTTTGGAATAGTGGAAACACTAGCACCCAAATCACACAAAGCATAGCATTCATGATTTTTAATCTTAATTTTAATAGTAGGTTCCCACTCATCACGCAGGCAGCACGGACGCAGCCTGCCCCCTGCGATCCTCGTCGACAGGGGGCTGGGCGACGCCCTCCTGCTCTGCGCCTTGCTCCAGTGCATACAGAGGGACCGGGAAGCCTGGAGGAGGTCGCTCCAACCAAGGTCGCGTCACTTCAAGACCCACGCCGGCGTCACGGGAGTGACCCGACCTCTTCTTTGGTGGGAGCGGCCCAGGCACCTCTCGGGGAGCTTTGCCCTTCTCCGCCGCGGAGAACCTCCTTATCGGCACCATGGACTCTTCGACGAGATGGCAGAGCGAGGAAAAGGAAGGAGGAACGAGAAGCAAGGGATGGAAATGAGCAGCGGGCTCCACCCCTCCTCATTTGTAGCAAGAAGGAGGCGAACCGTCGGCCTCCATGATCGCAAGTAATGATGATTTTTCCTTGCATGCTGCAGGCTCCAGTCAAGTCCGAACGGCTGCTGAGGCAGCGTAGAGAAGTGGAGACGCCCACATCTCATCAAGGCACCACGCGTCGACTGGGCCACAGGCGATTGGGGTCTGTGGCGCTTCGCTCTTGCCCTTTGGCTTCGCCTCGAAGCCAAGTCCGAGCGTGCCTTGGGCCCGGGGGCTATTGTCGGCATTTTGAAAACCAGGGTACCCAAACTTGCCAGCCTGCAGCCCATGACATGGCTCCTTCACCGGCCCGGTACGGCCCATCTTCAACATCGACACTCAAGACCCTCGCGGGGGGCCAAGCCTCGTGAGGCGGATGACATCAAGAGCTCCGGAAGGGACAGTCTCGCTAGGCTAGCTCCCGAGGGGGAGAACACTATGCAGGCCTCACCTCGTGAGGTTCATATGACGCAAGCCATGACGACCAAGGCCAGGCGGGTGCCAACGGGCACAGGACGACCAGTTTCCTCTTTGGTGCTAAAGAGGCAAGCGCGGGCACGGAGTCCCGAGGAATCAACCCAAAGGTTTCCATTTCTATGCAACAAGACCAGGATCGCCAGGACGGAGGTCATCGTCGATGCCACCGTGCCGTCAGGATCAGAAGCTTTGCAGGCGAAGACAACCTTTAGTCAGGATAAGATGTACTAGTTGTCTCCCTTCGAATTTGGCCGTTGTGGGATCCCTTCCCACCTGTATTTTGGGGGAAGAGGACCAAGGCCACTATAAATATATGATAGCCACCACCATAGGGGGGCATCGGATCCAAGATCGAACAGATCATTGAGACCTCCCTCTAGACACACACCACCAAGAACACGCCCCGCGAGGTTGTTCACCCACTGTACTAGTTCTTCCTCAGCCCACCTTGAGGAAATCTACCACATTGCAGGAGTAGGGCCACTCACCGCTAGGTGGCCTGAACCTAGGTAAACTGCCTTGTGTCGTGTTTTTTCTTGTTCCTTGAGCTAGTTTGTAAAAACGTCGGGTAGACCGATAGGGAGAGTTGAGTTCTTCGCACGCACCCAAGTGTTCGAACTTACAAGGGTTTGCGGAGCCCTGAATCCGACAATGATCTCTGCCGAGCATCGGATTGGGTAAGCTACACTTTTGGTTAGGTTGACCCGGAGCCCCAAGGCCATGGCAAACATCCTGAGGAGAGATGCAGAGGTGGTCATGTCTAGCTCATTTGGTTTGGCAAAAATCACAACATCATCTGCGAACATCTATAGTCGGTGCCTCAACCCAGATCTTGCCAGAGGGGCTAGCAGTCCCCTTGATGTTGCGGACTCAAACATTCGCTAGAGTGGCTTCATGATCATAATAAATAGCATAGTGGATACCGGATCTCTTTGCCTCAATTCGATGTGATTGCAGATCGTCCGTTCGGGTGCTCCATTCACCATGATACACGTAGAGGATGTAGATAGTAGCCCACATATCTAGTCCAACCAGCGATCCCCAAAACACATAGCCTGGAGTACTCCCACTAGAAAGGGCCATTGTACCGAGTCAAACGCTTTTGAGATATCCAATTTAAGCATGATCGCCATGTCCCAAAGGGCGTGTAGCCTCCGTGCCGTGCATTGCACAAGCATGAAGTTATCATGGATAGAGCGCCCTTTGACGAAGGCACTTTGATGATTTCCTACTAGGAAGGAAAGCTCCACCGCAAGTCTAGAAGACAAGATTTTGTCAAAGGTTTTGATCGCCCCATCACTACTAGGGAAAACCTTATACACAGAACTTTAGCAGTAGCGCTTGTTAAAAAAGCACGCTATTGCTACATAGCAGTAGCGCGTGCAGAATAAACGCGCTGCAGATACATATATAGCAGTAGCGCGTCTCATGGTAAAAGCGCCACTACTAAAATTCCCACTGCTAAGCCGATAGGCTACACATAGTAGTAGCGGTGTTATAAAAACCGCGCTACCGCTAATATTGTTGTAGCAGCGCGTTTAGGTGTAAGGCGCTACTGTTAAGGATAATAAAATAAAATGAAAAACAAATAGAAAAGTAAATGAAAATGAAAAAAATAGAAAAAGTAGAAAGGAAAAAAATAAATGTAAATAAAAATAAATGAAAAAGGGAAAAAAAGGAGAAAGGCATAGTAGTTGCGCGTTTACTGAAGCGCGCTATAGCGCGTGTTCAATAACGCGCTACCGTTCTGTTTCACTTAACCAGCGGTTTCACCCCCCCCCCCCGGCCACCACTTCTTCCCCAAATCTCTCGCCCCACTTCGCCGTCGTCGCCCCACTTCGCCGCGGTCTCCTGCCGACGTCAACGCCTGGAACCCCACTGTCTCCCCCCGAGGCCGCCCTCATCCTCACCGCCGCCGCCGCCCGAGGCCGCCCTCGACCTCACAGTTGCCGCCCTTGACTTCACTGCCGCCGCCCTCGACCTCACCGCCGCCCGAGCCTGCCCAGGACCGCCGCTGCCCGAGACCGAGCTCGCCCTCCCCACCCCTGCCTCCATCGCCGAGAACCTCCCCGCCACCATCTATCCCCTCTCTGTAAGCCCCCACCCCTCCTCTCTCTCTGCATTTTAGAGCAAAAATTAGTTTAGAGCAAAAGTTAGTTTAGAGCAAAAAAAATAGTTTAGAGCAAAAGATGTTAAGTAGTAGATGTTAGAGCAAAAATTAGTTTAGAGCAAAAAAATTGGTTTACAGCAAAAGTTAGTTAGGGCAGTAGGGTTTAATTAGGGTTTTTGTTTTCATAGATGTTGTTTTAAAATAAAAAAATGAAGAAAATATTGTAGCAGTGTTGCTAGTAGTATATAGTGATACTAGTGGATGTTAATTAGGTTAGGGCAGTAGTGGTACTAGTAGATGTTAATTAGATATTTTTTAGTTAGGACAGTAGGGTTTTGCTAGGTTAATTAGGTTAGTAGTGCTGCTGTTAGTAGTGGTACAGTAGGTTAATTAGGTGAAGTTAAAGGAATAACCTAAATGAATGAAATTAGTAGTTAACTGATTTTTTTTCCTTTCATCATTACAGAGCACTAAAGTTAACTAAATTTTGTTCTATTAGTAGTTAAATGAATTTTCTTCTACACTTAGTTTTTGAATTAGCTTGTGAAATCTGGACATGTATATTTGGACATGTGGTTACTCGTGTATATTTGGACATGTGTTGTGGTGTCGAAGATGGATATTTGAACATTGTTTCCAGGGAATGAAGCCGAGTGGCCTATGTTTTGCCGGAATGTTGATTCATTTTCATTCCGGCAAATTTCAGGTGCTTGATTTGTCCACTTTTTAGCAAAGGTCATGCCGAAATTTTCCGTGAATTTCGTCATGACTCATGCTACAAACTAGGACATATCGAGTGCCCGGGATTTGCCGCACCGGGAAGGAGTCAACGTTCCTGGAAAACATATGCCTTTTTATGTCATTATTCATTTTATTAGGTCTAGAACTAATTGACTAGATTTAATCATAGGAAACATGGCTAGCAACGATGAAGGATGGGGTTCTGGTGATTGCGACAACGTCTACCTGGCGGCAGACAATTTTTTGAGGGAAGCCGACGATCAACGGTTGATGTTGCTCGGCCCACCTGTCACATCGGAGACTGAGACCAACATCGAGAGCGGTGCTGAGACTGAGACCGGCGCCGAGACCGGCGCTAAGACTGAGACCGACGCTGAGACTGAGACCGGCATCGAGAGCGGCGCTGAGACTTAGACCAGCGTCGAGACCAGCGAAGCCGATATAGAACCGAAAGCAAAGAGGCAAAGACGCATAAACAAGCTCAGGACTACTAGACTGGTGGTCACGGAGGTGGACGACGGCATTTTTGAGCCAAAAGCGCCCGCGGAAGTACGTGAGTGCTACGACAATCAAATAGGCTGCATCGTACGAAGAACCGTCACCATCAACGATGAGAAACTAAAGAAGATCGATAATATGAGGCCCGCCCTCCTAAACAAGCTGCACCAGATATTCTTGTTCCCGGGCCGGAATGAAAAGGATTATAAAAGTCCAAATATGGACCTGACAATGAAGAAGATAAACAAACATGCCATGACCAAGTTTAGCGACGCATTGGCCACCTGGAAAGCAAGGGTGAAACATCGGATTGTCAAGAAAAAGGAACCCTACTCCGAGATTGTAAAGGATAATCCGACAGTCACGGAAAAGCAGTTTCAAATATTCAAGGCGGCTTGCGAGGCCGAAGCTGCCAAAAAGAAGTCGAGGTACATGAAGGGGCTTCAAGAGAGGAACATGGGGTCCCACCACCTCGGAAGCCATGGTTACGGCGGGAAGAGGTCCATATGGGCCAAGGAGGGCGCGGAATGCGAAAGTCTAGGCATCCCAGACCCCTTGGCGGACTTCATCGTCTCGCAGGAGCGTGACGTCCTCAAGGCCCGGCAACATTGGGACCCAGTCAAGAAGGTTTTTGAGACGGACCCGGTCACGACGGAGTTCATGAGACTACTGGTAATTTTAGTTTTTGATCAATTCGACTGCACGTTTAGTCATATTTGTAAACAATCCTTGTTCCTTTTGTAGAGAGAGCAGCACAGGATTGTGGCCGAAAGCGACTCGCCGTCCGAGGCGTTGGTGAGGCCCAAGTGGGACACCCCATTCAACTGGGCGTTGAACATATTGAAAGGACTCCCGGTGGAGACTCAGTCGTCTTATGGACGCATGCACGGTGTCGGAGACGGCGCCACGTGGAAGAAGTACTACCGTGAGACCATGGAGGAGAGAAAGGAAAGACGGAGGTTAACTGAAGAAAACATCGACAAGAAGGTTGAGATTGCGGTGGAGAGGAAATCAGCTGAGACAGTCGCAACAGCGGTAGCTGCCGCAAAACAGGCGATTGCAGATTTGTCTGGTGGCTTGGTTCTGGCCGTTGCCTGTTAGCAGGCAAAATCCAGAAAAAAATGCAGCGGACTTTCCCCTTGCCGACTTCTTTGGGAGCAGCTTGTCTAGCGTTGCACCAGCACCAGCACCTGCTCCTGCACCGGCTCCCGCACCTGCTCACAGTAGCCCGTCCTCCGTCTCGGACGTGCTCGGCGGTGCTTCGTCTTGGGCTGAGCTTGACGCCCTCACGTTATCTGTCACACCGGCCCTCTTCAATAAATGTATAATCTCCCGTTTCCGTTGCCTTTTCGGATGTCTCACGTCGCATACATGTCTTTGCAGGCCGACGTAACCCCGTGCACCATATTGTACACCATCCGTGACCAGAAGGTGGACGTGGGGAAGGTGATGATAATGAAGTCGAAGGAACCATTGTTCCACGGCCGGCCGATCCCCTCGGACGTCTTCAAGGTTTCCGTGGCCAGTGTCAAATCGGGCCACGAGAATTTGGCTCCTCCGGTACTAGGGGATGACAACGAGACCCGCGACGGCTTGGTGGTTGCAATGGGTGGGTCCTGTTGTGGCCAAAGAGTCTGCTTCGTCTGGAGGCGGCCGGGAGCACACCCACGAGCACGCAGTTAGGTATGAACATAAACACCCCACCTACCCAAATAGCGTCGGTTTTCTTGTTGGGTGATAGCGGACGGGGTGAGGAAGAGGCTCCATTAGTCACTGATGACGTCACCATAGATGAGGATGAGGATGACGATGACACTCAATAGTATCTCAATACTGGCACCTACTCAGGGTTTGAGCATCATGAGTCGGTGCCTGAATTGCCACCTCCGGAGGCTGAACGTATTATAGACGACCTTCCGGTAGCAAAGAAGCATAGGAAGAGACCGAGGAAAGGCAACAAAGCTGCTTCTATGATCCAGCCGCCTCAGCAGCCTCGGTTTCATGACCGTATACCTACCCCGGGTGCGGCAAAATGGCATATCGCCGGTGAACCAATCCTACCTAAAGCAGCGCTAGGGGCCAGATTCACCGATCTAAGGAGACTTCATGACGATGTGATACAGATAGAGAAAGGCCACATCGCCTCGAAAAATACAGGATACCCACTCTACTTGGTTAACATGCCGCGGCAATTGTCGTACGTTGACACATTCCCCATGGAGAATTTCTTCCTTCGATTCGATTACATCTTCGACATGTTTCACGTGAAGAAGCTGGATTTTACGTTTGTTCGCTTGTATGCCTTGCACATGAACTACCTCATCGGGATTGAGCAAATACCTTATATCTGTGTCGCTGACCCGTACTTCATGCACGAGGGCTTCTTGGGAGTCTGCGCAAAGCACCGTGAATACGCGAGGGACTACATCGCCAGTTTCATGCTCGCCAATAAGGACAAGGAGGCGATTCTCATGCCTTATCATCCCCTGTAAGTCATCCGCGCGGATATCCTTCCTTCGATTTCAATCATTCATTTGCACGATGGAGGCTAATTAATTTGAGGTGTACTTATTTTGCTCAGCGGCGGGCGCGCCGTCCTCATCATCCTCTACCCCCGATACTCCCACGCTTTTTACTTGGACTCGTCGGAGAACATTAACAAAAAGGATTACACCGACATCAAGTCTGTTCTCGACAGTGCTATGTTTTACAATGGCGCATGGGGTGGAGTGGTCAAGGACAAGAAGAAAAGGGACGGCAGGCCCGCCTTCGGCCATAAGACCGACTTTTGTAGCATCCAGCAACCGAGTGATTCTCTTAATGATGGATTCTATGTCCTACACCACATGCTGGAGTACATACGAGATCATCAGAACCTTCGCATGTCACCTACATCGGGCTATGCCCATATTCCGCAATGGGAAAATAACTTAGGAGATATCGAGGATCATCGACTTTGAGCTGAGTTCTATCACATCCAGTGTGAACTTGCCCAAATCATCATGAAAGAGGTCGTCGAAAAAACAGGGATGTTCTACGAAGAAGGACAAATGTCGCGGGAAGACGTCCGAACACGCGTAGCCGCTCAGCATCTCGACCTGAAGCCTTTCACTAAGCTCGGGGACTATCTCCCTAACTTGGATGGATGGCACGACATGTTGGAGTGATTGCTGATATATGACAATGTGTCCATTTAGTCCATACTTTTTGTATGATGAAACTTTGAGTTATGCACGACGAAACTTTATTTGTGATGTAATTAAACCGTCTCCCTTGACTAGCGAAGATCACTCTAGTTAGGGCATTTTGGGTACGATGAACTTTGTTATTTATGCTTATGATATGTTGCTTCTATTTTTGCCAAGTCTGTCTCTTTCTGTTGCTCAACTATGTATGTTGCATATCATCGACTCATGTGACGATGCAGGTGCATAGATCATCGATGGTGAAGAAGTGCTATGCCAGGAGTATACGATGAGTGGCCGCAGTGTCAGGCCCAGGTGTACCGGTTTCCGGTTTCCGAGCGACAGCCAGTAGTTAGTTTAGGTTCACGCTAATGTGAGAGAGGGATACGAACTCATGTACTACATAGTTCCGCTCTCACTCATAGTGATAGTTCTTCTCGCATATATCATTGTTTAGATGGATGATGATGTAGTTGCAAGTAATCGAGACTTGTATCGCTATTTTCGAGATGATGACGAGAGACCACTTTGTATTGGATGATGATTATGATGATGACATGATTTGATGAGACTATTTGTATGTATATAATATGATTACATTTGTATGTGTATGATATGCTAAAGGTTATTGTATAAAGCCTATTCAAATACAAAACAAATATGCAGAAAAAACAGAAACTAATAAAACTAGCAATATCGAGGGGAATAAAGTTAGCAGTAGCGCTCCCTTACCAGTAGCATGTCCTGGTAAAAAGTGATGCAGATATTAGCAGTTGCGCGTTTCAATAAAGCCCGCTACTGCTATCCATGTATAGCAGTAGCATGGGATGGCACGCGCTACTGCAACATGTTAGCTATAGCACCTTATCAGTAGCGCGGCTTCTCGCGCTACTGATAGGCAAAATACCTGCACTACTGCTAGGCTTTTCCCTAGTAGTGCATGTACCAAACTAACCGGCCTGAAATCCTTGATGTCCACGACTCCATCCTATTTTGGCAGTAGGGTCACGATTGCTTTGTTGATTGCCAGCAGCCCTCTCATGTCAGCACGGTAAAATGCCTCCAAGGCTCGCGTGAAATCTCCCTTTATTATGCTCCAGCATGATGCATAGAAGCATCGGGTCCTGGTGCTTTATCCAGTGGCATTGATTTGACTATCTTTCCCACTTCCCTTTCGGCGAACGGGGCTTCAAGCTGAGAAAAATTCCTCGATGGCATTTGAACCGCACCTAGATCCAGTGTGTGTGCCCTCGGCGGCGCTTCCCCCAAACACTTTGGAGAATTAGTCATCCACCCCCATTGCAATATCCTCTTGCCTAGTCGCTACCGTGTCCCCATGCTGAACCGTAGTCATCATGTTCATCCATTGCCTGTGTCACGCATTATGATGGGAAAAACTGGTGTTGGCTTCGCCCTCTCGAACAAAAAGGATCATCGATCTCCGTCGTGCAATGGTACGCTCCAATGAGCAAAGGTCGAGCAATTTCTGCTTAAGTAGCTTCCGTAATGCAATTTCCCGTTTTATCAAGACTCTACTCTCCATAGCTTTGTCCAATTGGGAGATGATCTCCATAGCTATTCCAATCTACATCTTGATGGCCTATCCAGCCACTGCTCAATTTCTTTAGGCTCTTAGTCGTCGCCCTCAGCTTTGCTTCGAGCACCACTATGACGCCCGGGTAATTACGCTACAATAATTCCACGCTAATGATGCCACGTCACCAAGATCATTGTTGCTAATCTCGCATTAGTTCAGAACAATCCAAATTCAAATTTTGAAACAAAGGCAAACAACAAAAGTTTTGAAACATTAAAACCAAAATGTTCGGTTTGTGGAAAATAATCCATGTTAACTGTCGGTGAAGGAACCACACCTTTACAATGTGTTTAAATGCACTATCATAAATCAAATAGCGATAAAAACTATTATTTGAATGCTCTTAAATTAATAAACAAATACAAACTACTTTACTTATAGTGACAAATTATTTATGGCAGTAGCATATCTATTAATACTAATTTAGGTGCTGATACGTCCAAAACGTATCTATAATTTCTGCTTGCTCCATGCCTCTTTTGGGTGATATTGCTATGTTATTTATACACTTCCATACACTTTTGATCATATTTGGACTAACCTATTAACTCAGTGCACCCCAGTGCCAGTTTCTGTTTTCGGCTGTTTTTGTATTTCAGGTTTTCACATTACGAGAACTGCCAGAAAAAATCTAGAAAAATTATATAAAAAATCAGCATTCTAGAAGCTTCCATGTGGCCAAAGTAGGGCCGGAGGGGACCCACAGGGGCTCTAGGCGGCCTGCCCACGCGGCCCCCCTCCTGGCCGCGTCGGGGGGCGCCTGGGCACCCCTGACCCCCTCTGATGCCCCCCTTTGGCATATATTTACACCGTGTCGCGGAAACCCTGATTCCGGACCCCTTTTCTCCAGACGCGATTCTGATCTCCGCCGCCATCGCCATCAAGCTTCGGGGGACCAGAATTCCTGCGCCGGCACCCTGCCGGGACGGGGAAGTGCCCCCGGATTCATCTCCATCGACGTTGCTTCCTCCCTCCATGATGCGGGAGTAGTTCCTCCTCGGGGCTGAGGTTCTTACCAGTAGCTATGTGGTCAATTCTCTCTCCCATGATGTGATCTTCGTTGTGATCATAGGCTATGTTAATCTAGGGTGATCCCATGATATTTCCCCTTCCTCTATGTATTGGATTGATGTACTCACTTGTCTTTATCTAGTATAATCCCCGAGACCAAGGTGACAGCGGTCTATTGGACATGGATTAGAAAAGTATTTTCTTGAGTGATTTCCTCTCTTGTGTGTTGATTGAAGATTGAGAGTCTCTTGGTGCTTGCCTTTGACTATCCTTTAGATATGTTGTGGTGATTGTGGGACTCTCTTTGGATGGCCGCGGTGACATTGGGAAATCCTTAGATTGAGAACTACGAACTTTGAGGTGTGCTTTTGTAGCCCTACATAATTCTCGTCCTCTCTTGACCACGAAGGAATGACCTCCGAGTGTGTCCCCTTTGCATGTTTTATGGGAAATATCATGTGATTCGATTATGTTAATGTTGTTGGGAGTTGCCACTAGTGAAAGTATGAACCCTAGGCCTTGTTTCCACCATTGCAATACCATTTGTGCTCACGTTTACCACTTGTTTGCTTGCTGCACTTTTTATTACAGATTTATATTACTTTGCTTTGCCACTCCTATCATCCATATTTTACCATCTCTTCGCCGAACTAGTGCACCTATACAACTCCTAGTTGTATTAGGTGTGTTGGGGACACAAGAGACTTCTTGTATCTTAGTTGCAGGGTTGCTTGAGAGAGACCATCTTCAACCTCTACTTCCCTGAGTTCGATAAACCTTGGGTTACTCACTTAAGGGAAATTTGCTGCTGTCCTACAAACCTCTGCGCTTGGAGGCCCAACATAGTCTACAAGAGTAGAAGCGTGTGTAGACATCAGGTGCTAGTTGTAGTTTTCATAAAACTAGATTTAAAAAGAAACTAAGCTAAAACAAAAATAAATAAAATAAAATAACAATACAAAATATTAAAGAAAAGGAAAGGACCCCCTGGCCAACCAACCCAATAGGCCGGCCCAGTCGGCCACTCGCACAGCCAGCCGGCCCAACCACTCCCGAGGCCTATATGGGTGACCTCTCCACACCCGAACCGTATATCGACCCCCCCCACACACTTCTCCCACTACTCCCTCTACCCCCTCCCCCTCCCGATCTAGAAGGGATCGAACCAGCGCCGTTGCTGCCCGGAGTACCCACGTCGTCGCTGCCCCGTCCTCGACCCCGCCGTCGCCGGAGCACCACCGACACCACTCGGATCGCCTCCCCACCGGACTGCTCCCCGTCTCCGATGTTGTCGTCCCCGTCGACCTCCTCGACCCCCGCTGCCATAGTCCCTACACTCACCACCGTGAGCTCCCCTCCCCTCCTCTACTTCTCCTCGTCCGTGAGTACGCTCACCGCCACCCCGAGCGCCCGCGCACCGCACCACCGCGCCGTCCTGCGCCCTCCTGGCCCGGTGTCTGCCTCGCCGCGTGAGCACGCGCTGCGCCCCGCCTCCACTTCTGCCCGCTCTGCTGCGCTCCTGCTTGTCATCGCCGCGCTTCGCCTAGCGTCACCGTCCCTCACCGTCGAACCGCTCGCCTGGCACCTCCGTCGCCGGCGCCCCTCGGCTGCGTCGCGCCCGCCTCTGCCGCCTGCCAAACTGTCGTGCCGCACTGCCCGTGCTGCAGCTCCTGCTGCCGCCGGCAGCTGTCCCGCGACCCGGCCCCGCCCTGGCTGCTCCGGCCGGCCGCGCCGTGCCAGCGCCCCGCACGCCTGGGCGGGCTTCGGCCCGACGGCTTCCCTCCCCGCGGCCCCGCTCTCCCCTATGGGGCGCCGCCCAACTGCTCCGCCGGCTCCCGCCAGGCCTCGTCGTCGCTGCAGGCGGGCGCCCAACGCCCGGTTCGTCCATGCCCCAGCGCCCGTGAGGCCAGCGCCCACTAAGGCCCAGGGCCAATGACACGTGGGGCCCGGCCTCAAAATGTTTTGTAGAAAAAAAATTAATTAATAAAATTAATTAATTAGTGAATTAATTAAGTTAATTAATCATGTTTAATTAATCTAATTAACTAGTTAGTTAATTAAAAAGTAATTAGATTAGCTAAATCCTAATTAAACTAAATAGAATATGACAGGTGGGTCCCACACGTTAGTTTGACCCAGTCAAACCCCCGTTGACTGTTGACGTTATGCTGACATCATGATGACGTCAGCATACACTATTCTGGATAATGGTGATTTATTTAATAATTAATAAATTAGAAAATGATTTAAAACTTTAAAAATTAATATAAATAATCTGTAACTCGGATGAAAGTTGTCACATCCCCAGCTTCACCTTGCTTTAGGATAGGACCTGTCTGTTGCATCATGTTTATTTTTTCGAAGGAAACCTGAAATGGGGATGCTCAAACCCTAGCACTAAATGAATTTAACTAGGGTCAAATTAAAATCTTTTTCAATGAACCCAAAATGCCCTTGGGAAAAGTTCATCATTTTTGGTCTTGGCTAAAACCTCTGCCAAAAATGGTTTCATAATTTTGGGAGCCATTTTGGAACCTTGAATTAAATCATAGATATTTGCATTTGGACATTTAAATCCTATAGACAATTTTAAATGCCCAAATAATCTTGGGAGTAAATGAGGGTTGTTGGAATTAATCCAGACAGTGCCCACAAATATTTCCAAGATTTATGAAAATGTTCTGGCATTTTTATTAAATCAAAACAACAACAGAAAAATAGAAAACAGAAACTTTTATTAGAAAAGAGAGAGAGAGTGGAAGTACCTGGCCTTTACCTGTGCAGCCCACCTGGCGGCCCAAGTGGCCGGCCCAGCCCACCACCGCAACACCCCTCCGTCGTCTTCCTCCCCTCGCCCCAAAGCAGCTGCGTGCCAGCAGCGGCGCGTGGCCGTGGCCACCTCCTGCTTCGCGCTGGAGGCTCGTTCCCCTCCCTGTCCACGCGCCTGGAGACGCCTCGACCCCCCCC
>LR738712.1:116766086-116785541 GCA_902687465.1 Secale cereale | reverse complement strand
GCCCCCCCCCCCCCTCGTCATCTCCCCTCACTCTCTGGTCTCTCTCCCTCCCTTCCCTCGTGTTCCCGCAGCCACCCGAGCGGGCTCGTCGCCGTCGCCCGCCACCACCGTGGCCACAGCCCTCTCCACACCCCCGCATCGTGACCACGAGCTCCGCCTTGAACCCGTGGACCTACACGCCCCCGCACGCAAGCTCGGGAGCCTCATGGCGTCGTCCCCGACCTCATGTTCACCCTCCGGCCGCCGACGACCTCACCGACGAATTCGCGGCAACCAGCATGCCCCCGAGCCCGCTGACCGTCCCTGCAGCTTCGTTGTGAGCTCCTGCACCGAAACCCCTTCTTCCCCGCTTCTTTTTCGTGCCGTAGTCGCCGCCCCGCGAACACCCGAAGCCGCCGTCCGCCATGGCCGGCGAGCTCCATGTTGCCGAGCCCCTCCGCTCCAACCAGAGGCTCTGGCGTGCCCCTGCGGCCCCTTAGGTGCTTCCCAGCACCTCCTTTCGCTCCCCCACGAGCCGCAGCACCGCGGCCGCACAGACCCGAGCTCCGGCCACCGCAAACCTCGTCGCCGGCGCTGTTTCCGGCCACTCCAGGTCGAACAGCTCGCACCGTTGGATGCGGCCGAGTGCCAGCTTTCCAACGGGACTAAGCGCGCCCGAAACCATCCCCTGTACGCGAAATCCGAACCACTCCGGCGAGACACCGCCGCGGATCGTGGTCGCCGGCGAGTTACTCCGGCGGGTACGTTTTAGTTAGTGCTAATGACCCCCCCTGGGTCGATGACAGGTGGACCCAGGGCCCTACAAAATTAGTTTAGTTACTAAACCAGTTTTAATTAACCACCGAGACACTGACTTGTGGGCCCCAGTGCCTAATCAGTTTAGTTTAATCTTTTGTTAAGTTTAGTTAAGCCTGTTTAACTATGGTGTCACTGACGTGTGGACCCCACACGTCAGGTTTGACTTAGTCCAGCCGCTGACCTGCTGACGCCAGAATGACGTCATGCTGATGCAGTATTTGTTTTCTGGGTTTTTAAATAAATCAGAAATGATTTATTTATTTCAGAAAATAACTAAAACTTCTAAAAATCATATAAAATCAACCGTAGCTCAGATGAAAATAAATTATATATGAAAATTGATCAGAAAAATCCAAGGAATCTGTTTATGGCATTTTCATGCATGTTTGAATAACTTACAGCCACTGTTTAGGGCAATTTGCATAAATGGCATTTGAATAACCATATATGGAGTTTGAATTTGAACCCTTGGTTCAAACCAACTTCATTTAATTTGTTGCTAGTTGCATTAGCTCAATCAACAGCATATTGCCATGTCATGATCATGCATCATATTGTTGCATTGCATTGATTGTGTTCTTTCTCTGTTTGTCGGTTTTGTCCCCTCTCAGTAGACGACGTTCCGACGATGAGTTCGATGACACCGATGAAGACTCTTTGTTATCTTCAGAAGTGCCAGGCAAGCAAAACCCCATTGAGCATTCCGATACAATCCCACTCTCTCGCCCTTGCCCTCTTTTACTGCATTAGGACAACAACGCTTCAACTGTTACCTGCTGCGGTAGTTGAACCCCTTTCCACTGCATGACCCTTCATTGCCACAGTAAATAGTTGAAACCCACTAGTATGAGTAGGAGTTGTTTGAGCCATGTTGTGCCTACTCATTGATGCTTTCTGGTTATGCCTGCTATTGCTTAGAGTTGTGTCAGGTCTGATTCATCGGGGATGAATTGGAATGTGATGAACATGTCCTACTGTGTGTGAGCCTAGTGTGTGAACACGATTTGGTAAAGGTAGCGATGAGAGGCCATGTAGGAGTACATGGTGGGTTGTCTCATTGCAGCCGTCCTCAGGAACTGAGTTCTGTGTTGGTTGGTCCATGAAACAGCTACTACCACACATTGGGATCCTTAATTGACTCTCTCGACTTATTAATCAACATGATCTCTGTCCAGGAGTTGCAACTAGTTTCTGGTGTTTGTAGTTTACTGGAGGTCGTGCGCAGCGCTGACCCTCGGGGTGGGCTGTGACGCGGCAGGTACGTGGCACGGTGTACCGATTGCCCGTTTGGTGATGCGGGAACCCTGTACACATCGTTTGGGGCCGTGAGCGACACCCCGGCCGGATCTCCCCACGGATGGAACCCAAATAGGCGATAAACCTGGACGAGAGACTTGTGTGGTTAGTCAGGTCGTGGCCGACACCCTCGCTGGGCCTCCGCTTGAAGGTTGCCGAGTACATGTCGTGTAAACGGCGGTAAGTGGTGAGAGCGTGTGTGAAGAAGTACACCCCTGCAGGGTTAAATATAATCTATTCGAATAGCTGTGTCCGCGATAATGGACTTCTGGGTTGCCTATTACAGTTCATAGACAAGTGAAAGTGGATACTCTAAAATGCGCAAGATAAGCGTGAGTGCTATGGATGGCCTTCTCGTAGGGAGACGGGAGCGGATCCATAGTGGTGTATTGATTGGTGAGTATGTGGACTCGTGTGCGCCACCTCAAAAGAGTTACTTGCAGTCGTAGTTTAGGATAGCCACCGAGTCAAAGCTGGCTTGCTGCAGTCAAACTCCACCACCCCTTTGTTGATACCGATGCATATGTAGCTAGTTCTGATGTAAGTCTTGCTGAGTACCTTTGTACTCACGTTTGCTTAATTTATGTTTTTTGCAGAGAGACTTCAGTCTCGCTAGTGGTTCCGCGTGGACTTCGACGTTTAGCTTGTTACCTCAGCTACGATCTTGTGCCCTTGGGAGGGTCTTGTAGATAGTCAGGCTTCTTAGTCTTTTTCATTTGTAGATGTCTGTACTCAGACATGTAATGCTTCTGTTGCCTGTATGCTCTGTATGTTGGGTCATGTGACCTCTGATTGTAATAAATGCTATGATGGCTCTTCTGGGCCTTTATCTATATGAGTTGTTGAGTTATGTTGTGATGCCTTGTTGTTCAGCACATACTTGCATGTTATGCGTACGTGTAATGTGTATTGCTATGTGTGGGATCCGACACCTAGTTGTTTACCTTTGGTAGCCTATCTTACAGGGAAATGTCTCCTAGTGCTTCCACTGAGCCTTGGTAGCTTGCTACTGCTCCGGAACACTTAGGCTGGCCGGCATGTGTCCTTCTTCGTTCCTGTGTCTGTCCCTTAGGGGAAATGTCACGCGTTGTTCCTTTAAGTCCTTGTAGCTTGCTACGACTTGGGTTCATACGTTGATGACCGACACGTTCGTTGCTGGGTCATGTATGCCTGTCTCTGTAATTTGGTGCCACTTTTGGTTTATAACTGGTCATGTCGGCCCGGGTTCTCTGTCATATGGATGCTAGCGACACTATCATATACGTGTGCCAAAATGCGCAAACGGTCCCGGGCCAGGTAAGGTGGCACCCGTGGAATACCATGCGTGAGGCCGCAAAGTGATATGGTGTGTTACAGGCTAGACCTGTGTGACTTAGGATCGGGGTCCTGACAAAAATATTTTATATATGAAAGTTGCTCAGAACGACGAGACGAATCCGGATACGCAGCCCGTTTGTTCGCCACACATCCCTAGCATAACGAACACACAACTTTCCCCCTCCGATTCATCTGTCCAAAAACGCTGAACACCGGGAATACCTTCCTGGATGTTTTCCATCCTCACCAGTATCACTTAGTACCGCGTTAGGTCACACGTAGCATCGCGTTTTGCCATGTTATGCTTTGTGGTGCGATGTTTGCTTTATATTTACTGTTCCCCCCCCCCCTTCTCTACGATAGACATCGGGACTTGACTACTGACGGTGCCACTGTGATCGACTGCGTCGACGACGACCCCTCCTTCTTGCCAGAGCAACCAGGCAAGCCAACCCCCCTTGATCAGCAGATATCGCCCATTGTCTTCTCTCTTGTTCTTGCATTAGATTTGCTACTGTTGATGATTCGATAGCTCCTATTCTGTTGCATAGCCTATCATTGTTGCTACTACTGTTGATACATGTACCTGCTATCATAATGCTTAGTATAGGATGCTAGTATTCCATCAGTGGCCCCACATCCTTGTCCGCCTGCCATGCTATACTATCGGGCCGTGATCACTTCGGGTGGTGATCATGGGTATTTACTATATACATACTTTACATGACACATGGTGTGACTAAAGTCGGGTCGGCTCTTTGAGTACCCGCAAGTGATTCCGATGTGGGGCTGAAAGGATAGGTGGCTCCATCCAGGTAGTGGTGGGCCTAAGTTCCCGACAGCCCCCGAGTGGATCTTTGTGGCGGAGCGACAGGGCAGGTTGAGACACCCAGTCAAGAGGTGGCCTGGCCCTGGTCGTTGTCCGCGGTTATTTCATAATAACACACTTAACAAATTTGGATATTTGATCTATGTCTGGCCACTGGCCTATACGCACTAACCAGCTACGTGGGAATAGTTATGGGCTCTCGACGTCGTGGTATCAGCCGAAGCCTTCTTGACGTGAGCGACTGAGCGGCGCGCGCCGGGTTGGACCGCGTAACATAACTTCCTTAGTAATGGAGGTTGCTAGGTCTGCTCACCGGCCGCGTACGCAACGTGCAGGTGTGCGTTGGGCGATGGGCCCGGACCCCTGCGCACTTAGGACTTAGACTGGCGTGCTGACCTCTCTGTTTTGCTTAGGTAGGGCTGCGACGTGTTGATCTTACGAGGCCGGGCATGACCCAGGAAAGTATGTCCGGCCAAATGGGATCGAGCGTGCTGGGTTATGTGGTGCACCCCTGCAGGGAAGTTAATCTATTCGAACGGCCGTGTCCCTCGGTAAAAGGACGACCCGGAGTTGTACTCCAACCTCATGACAACTAGAACCGGATACTTAATAAAACACACCCAGATAGGTTCCAGATATAACTCGGTGGTTGCTCTCTCACAGGGTGATGTGCAGGAGGATCGCCGGGTAGGATTATGCTATACGATGTTACTTGGTGATCTTGCCATCTATTCTATTCAATTGCTGCAAGACAGAGGCTGCGAGAAGCGGGGTTACTTGTTACTTTCCAGCTACGCTCATCTACTGCTACAAGATGGAGGTGGCCAGAAGCGTAGTCTTCGATTGGAATAGCTATCCCCCTCTTATTCTGGCATTCTGCAGTTTAACCCACAGATATTACCCCCTTTACACATATATCATTGCATATGTAGTGTAGATCATTGCTTGCGAGTACTTTGGATGAGTACTCACGGTTGCTTTCCTCCCCCCTTTTCCCCCTTTTGTTCCTTTTTCTCGGATGATGCAACCAGATTGATGGAGTCCAGGACCCAGAAGATCCCGAGGATGTTTCTACGTGAAGTTCGGCTTCGAGGAGTAGTTAGGAGGTCCCAGGCAGGAGGCCTTGCCTTTTCGATCATTGATGTTTTGTGCTAGCCTTCTTAAGGCAAACTTGTTTAACTTATGTCTGTACTCAGATATTTTTGCTTCCACTGACTCTTGTGTTTTCAAGCTATGTATTCGAGCCCTCGAGGCCCCTGGCTTGTAATATAAAGCTTGTATTATTTTAATTTGTGTCTAGAGCTGTGTTGTGATATCTTCCAGTGAGTCCCTGATCTTGGTCGTACACATTTGCGTGCATGATTAGTGTACGGTCAAATCGGGGGCGTCACAACCACGTAGGGGTTGCCCTCCTGCGGGACCGAGTTCCACGCGTCTTCCGTCGTTTGAATGAAGCCATAGGCTTTACCGCAGAAAGACTCGAACTTGAATCTTCGTCCCATACACAGATCGACATTTAGGTCCAGTAGCATAGGGCAGTGATCCGACACAGCCGAGTGTAACAGCTCGGATTTTTTCCTTTTCTTTTTGTGAGGTTTTTCCTGGATTTCTTGTTTTGATTTGTTTTTCCGTCACTATGTGGTTCTAAAACTTGGGAAGATCATGTCTTCCTAGGTTTTATAGTGGCTTGCCATCCTCATCACCATCCCTAGATCATGTCATTTTCATCCTTGACCCAATCCAATATTCTTTTTCTAGGGAATATTCCTTTTCTATCAAAGGAATAACCCTTTAAACCCTAGGTTGTGAAGCAACCTATCTTTCTGTCATTCCAAAAATTATCAAATAATCCTCATAAATTGTTTGGGTCATATCTTCCTCAAATATGGCAAAACTTCTCATTGCGATGTTCAAAAATAATCCTCCAATAATTATTTTCCTATCTCCCCTAAATGGCACTTTGTGACGCAAGTGCTATTTATCTTTGCTTGATTGCCTCCAACTTTTCGGACACCTTTTCATGCCATATCATTGCCTCATGCCAAAATTCAACTCAATTTGCCTAGTAAATATTTCTGAGCAATTTTTCAAAGTTCCTGTCTAGGGGAAGCCTTTGTGAAGGAAGTGCAAGCTAGGCATATTCAAATGAGTTGAAATTTGGCCAAATCCTTCCTTTGATAAAATCACGACTTATAACCAAATTTGAGCTCATGTAACCCTTCCATGTGAGCCTAGTTCCAAATCTTTCTTTCTGGTCAGATTTTAAGTTTGTTAAGCAACTATATTTTATATTGCTTCATGTAAGCTGAACATTTAGCAAGACATTCTCCTATCCATATCAACTCTCTCCACCAAGTTTTGCCTCAACTCATCTATCCATTTACCTTGTGCAAATTTTCCAAGTTTCTGTCCAGGGAGATGCTTTATGAAGCAAGTGCTATTTTGACAAGTCTAAATGGCATGAAACTTTTTGAGCATCTTCATTTCCTCAAATCATTAGGCCAAGCCAATTTTCAACTCATTCCCAACAATTATGTGAGTGCTACTTCATCATCTCTTATTCTAGCCATTTTGGCACTCTCTAGAGCAAGTACCCTCTAAATTCCTCCTATTAAGCTGAATTTTGGTGATAAGCATCACCTTAGTGAGTGATCAACCCCAGTCAAACCTTAGCCTTGATCTCCTAGCCCGTGAGCCAGAACAAGTAACAAACACCTTGATGAGCATTTGGTTTCTTGCCAGCAGTGGACTCATCCTTCCTCCCTGTGCTCGTTCCTTTGCTTCGCGGCCTTCTGTGTAGCACACTCTATCTACTGGACACGATCCGCCAGGCCAAAGAGCGCCGCTTGCACTAGTGCACGCGGTGATCACGCTAGCGTCACGCAAATTGTGAGCTCTGGCTCGTTCCGACCGATGTGCTCGTCCGCTCCCTCCTCGGCTCGACGTTCAACCATGTCTAGTAGATGCCCCGTGAGCTCCTGCATCGCCCTGTGCCTTTGCCTCACCCTTTTCGCCATTAATGCGCTGCTAGCTCCATGCCTGTGCCGCGTCTAGCCTTTGTCCACCATTGAAGCCATGTTGGGGCTTGCCGTGATGCTCTAGAGCTTTCCTTTGTGCCTATATAAGCATGCCCCGAGTCCTCCCGCACCTCACTGACTCCTCCCTCGCCTCCCTAGTCCACCGGAGCGACCACATCTTGCCGGAATTCATCGTTCGTTCTCGGTGTTCGCCAGAGTCTGAGCTATCCCGGTTGCCTCGAGCCTCCTCTCCTTCTCCAGAGCACTCCACTGCCTTCCCCACACGCGAGCAGCCCAACCCACTATCCCCTCGCCGGAGCCCCTCTAGGGTCGTGCCCCCGAAGACCACTGATATGTCTCAAACGTATCTACTTTTCCAAACACTTTTGCTATTGTTTTGACCTCATTCTTGCATGATTTGAACTAAACTAACTCGGACTGACGCTGTTTTCAGCAGAGCTGCCTGTATGGTTTTATTGTGTGCAGGAAAACGGATTTTTAGGTGTCTCAGAAAAT
This sequence comes from Secale cereale, assembly GCA_902687465.1. Taxonomy (NCBI): domain Eukaryota; kingdom Viridiplantae; phylum Streptophyta; class Magnoliopsida; order Poales; family Poaceae; genus Secale; species Secale cereale. Next base: position 116,777,768 of record LR738712.1, on the reverse strand, counting down.
TCCAAGAAAAATCACAGAAAATCCACGCACCCGAAGGGCCCTTGTGCCAGAAGAGGGGCCAGAGGGGAGCCAGGGGGGCCCCAGTCGCCCTGGTGGCACGGCCCCACCCCTGGCCGCGCCGGGAGGCCGCCTGGGCGGGCCCTTCCCCCTCTGGTGCCCTACTTTGACCCGTATTTATCCCTGTGACGAGAAAACCCCAGAACAGAAGTCGCTTTCCCAGTTTCCGTCGCGGAGCCACCGCCACCCTCTGTTCTTCTTCGGGAGGGCTAATCTGGAGGCTGATTTGGCCTCCGGAGAGGGGAGATCGTCGCCATCGTCATCATCATCACCACTCCATCCTCCCTCCATGACTTCTCCTTCCATGTGTGAGTAATTCCCTGCTGTAGGGAAAGGGGATGGCAGGGATTGGATGAGTTAGATCATGCAATAGTTTATCAGATTGTTGGGGGCATGTTGCCTATCATCTACTATGGTGTTTATCATCTTTTCTTCAACTTGTTGCTCTTAATGCTTGTCACTTAGGGCCCGAGTGCCATGATTTCAGATCTGAACCATATGTGTTTGCATGAATATATTTGTGTTCTTGATCCTATCTATGAGTTGTTTGCACCTATTACGGTCCGGAACCGACGATCCCAAAAGTGACAGCTTGGGACACCAAAGGGGATGGTCCATAATTTGAGGATTCCATGTATCCATTAAGTTCATTGCTTTGTTCCGGTGCTCTTTGATAGGAGCACCTTAATCTCCATAAGTTCCTTTTGGCCCCGTTCATAGCGGGATGGTAGGACAAAAGATGTTGTGCAAGTTCTTATTGCAAGCACGTACAACTACCTGTGGGATACATGCCTAATGTTTGATACTTGCCTAGATGATCATTACTTTTCTGTGTGCCTTGCCCCAAGTTAGATTCATGATATATCTCATCCATGCAGCGCCCAACCATCCATCTCCCTAGCCTACAGTGTTTAAATCCTGCTGGTTATTAGTTGTTACTTTTGCTGTTTACTTTTGCTGTTTACTATTGTTGTTACCATCATCACTATCATATCACCGTTACCACTTATCTTTTGTTGCAAGTAAGTATATTTCAAGTGCGGTTGAATTGACAACTCAACTGTCAAAGCTTATAAATACTATTTGGCTCCCCGTGTGTCGAATCTATAAATTGGGTTATTCTTACCCGCGAAGACTATCTCGATCCCTTACGGTTGAGGGTTATCAAGTACCGTTTTCTGGCGCCGTTGCCCGGGAGCATAGCAATATTTACAAGTCTACTTGAAGTATCCTACCTGCTGCACTTCATCCGCTATGGGTAAGAAAGGAGACCCCAAGGTTCCGATCTTACTATCCACTACAAGAAGAGGTACTGTTCTGAACACCAGTGCTACACTTGATTCACCTTCTGTTATGAGTAAGTTTGCCTCACCACCACCACATGATGCTTCTACTGAATCTGTTACTATGTCCGATACTTTTGATGATGCTTCTACTACTCTTGATGATATTAGTTCACTTGGTTATGCTCTTGAGAAACAGATCGCTGCTGCTACAAAAAATCTGGAATTGAAATTCCTGTTACTCGCTACCCTATTGGTGGAACTTATGATTATCCTGATTTGAGTAAACTCAAGGAGAGACTCCTTGATGATGATTACATTATGCTTGATGATGATTTATGCAGGGAACTGACAGAGTTTGCCGACTCTGACCCTGAAGCTATTAAGAAGCTGCTTGAAAAACACTCCTTGAAGAACAAGACTGTTCCTGATCCTGAATTTGCTACATCTCCTATATGCATCAATGATCCTGATAATGATTTATCTGTTGATCTTTCACTTATATCTATGGTTGAAGCTGGCCCCTTTTATGGCAGAGAAAATGATGATGCTATTGCACACCTGACCAAACTCACTGAGTTGGGTGGCTTGTTTACCACGAATGAAAAGATACGAAACTTTTATGTGACTAAGCTTTTTCCTTTCTCTTTGAAGGAAGGTGCTAAAACATGGTATGATTCACTACCATGTGGTTCCATTAAGAGTCCTCAAGACTTAGCTCACTCTTTTGTTGATAAGTACTTTCCTGCTCATATGCAACATGCTGCTTTACAAAGAATTTATAACTTTAAACAGTTGCAGGATGAGCACCTCCCTAAAGCTTGGGGGAGGTACTGTAGTCTGATCCATGCTAAACCAGGACATGAAGTCCCTAAGAATGAATTAGCCGATATATTTTATGCTGGTCTAACTGATGAATCCAGGTCCTATTTGGATAGTTGTGCTGGTTGTGTTTTCAGGAAAAGAACACCGGACGATGCAGAAGAATTGATGGGCAGGATTGCCAAAAACCATGAAGATTAGTCCGTCCCTGAACCACCACCACCACCAAAGAAGAGGGGCATGTTTGTTCTAAGCCCCGAAGATATGCGAGAAGCAAAGAAGTCTATTAAAGAGAAGGGTATTAAAACTGAAGACGTGAAGAATCTACCCCCTATTGAGAAGTTGTGTGAGCCTACCACTCACCCTCCTATGGTAGAGGTACACTCTCTTTTAGATTTCAACACAAGTGACATCCCTCATGGTAAGCCTCCTGATCAATGTTTAGATGAGCTTGATAATTTCATTATGAAGCAAAGTCATTTTAATGAGAGGATACAAAGTCAATTGCATGATAATTCCCTTGCTATCAAAAGTTTGCTTGATGTTCTAGGCAGAACAGTTAATGATGTTAAATGTCTTGTGAAGCATTTTCATATGGTTCAAACTCAGCTTGAACAAATTTCTAATGTGCAAACAGATTTGCTTGCTAACAATGCCAAACAAGATGATTTGCAGGCCTTCGGGATTAAGACCCGAGGAGGAACTAGCACTCAAGATCCTCTCTATCCAGAGGGGCATCCGAGGAGAATCGAGTAAGATTCTCAAATGCAGGAAGAAGAAATTGTTGGCTCTCCAAAGAAGAAGAAGAAGAAACACAAGGAGGCTGACAATTCCAATGATCCTATTACAAGTGAAGAGCCAGCTGTTGATCCCAATAGTATATCTACCTCCGATGCTGAGACTGAAGACGGTGCCGAACCTGAAGATAAGGATAAGGAGAAGGATGATCCGCCTGAGGTTCGAGAAGAAAAAGCACCTGACAAACGCAAGAAGTACACTAGAGAAGACTTCGTCGCAAGAAGACATGGGAAGGAAAGAGAACCATGGATACAGAAACCCATGCCCTTTCCAGGTAAGTCTCTCAAATCTAAAGAAGAAGAGCATTATAATAAGTTTTGTTAGTGGATGAAACCTCTTTTTCTTCAAATCCCTTTGACTGATGCCATTAAGTTACCTCCCTATTCAAAATATATGAAAGATATTGTTACTAATAAAAGAAAAGTTCCTCATGAAGCAATATCTACTATGCTTGCTAACTACTCTTTCAGTGGCAAGATTCCTGAGAAGCTTGGTGATCCAGGTATACCCACCATTCCTTGCTCCATAAAGAATAATTATGTCAAAACTGCTTTATGTGATCTTGGAGCAGGAGTGAGTGTTATGCCTCTCTCTCTTTACAAGAGGCTTTGTTTAGAGAAGCTAATCCCTACAGATATCTCTCTTTACAATAGTTTATCAGATTGTTGGCGGCATGTTGCCTATCATCTACTATGGTGTTTATCATCTTTGCTTCAACTTGTTGCTCTTAATGCTTGTCACTTAGGGCCCGAGTGCCATGATTTCAGATCTGAACCATATGTGTTTGCATGAATATATTTGTGTTCTTGATCCTATCTATGAGTTGTTTGCACCTATTACGGTCCGGAACCGGCGATCCCAAAAGTGACAGCTTGGGACACCAAAGGGGATGGTCCATAATTTGAGGATTCCATGTATCCATTAAGTTCATTGCTTTGTTCTGGTGCTCTTTGACAGGAGCACCTTAATCTCCATAAGTTCCTTTTGGCCCCGTTCGTAGCGGGATGGTAGGACAAAAGATGTTGTGCAAGTTCTTATTGCAAGCACGTACAACTACCTGTGGGATACATGCCTAATGTTTGATACTTGCCTAGATGATCATTACTTTTCTGTGTGCCTTGCCCCAAGTTAGATTCATGATATATCTCATCCATGCAGCGCCCAACCATCCATCTCCCTAACCTACAGTGTTTAAATCCCGCTGGTTATTAGTTGTTACTTTTGCTGTTTACTTTTGCTGTTTACTTTTGCTGTTACCACCATCACTATCATATCACCGTTACCACTTATCTTTTGTTGCAAGTAAGTATATTTCAGGTGCGGTTGAATTGACAACTCAACTGTCAAAGCTTATAAATACTCTTTGGCTCCTCGTGTGTCGAATCTATAAATTAGGTTATTCTCACCCGCGAAGACTATCTCGATCCCTTACGGTTGAGGGTTATCAACCACCGCCGCCTCTTTCCTCCTCCGTCACCGTGGTCTCCCAAACTCCTCCCTCATCCCCGGTGACCGATCTTCCTCTGAACTGGCGTGGCACAACCCACCGGTCCGGCCGGTGCCCTTGGCTCGCTCGGAGGCCGCCAGAGCCGGACGGCCCCTTGGTCGTGGCCCTCCCCTGCCTCCGCCCGGCCTCACGCGAGGAACAGACGCGGGAGGAAGAAAATGAGCGCCCTGCCCCCCCCCCCTCGCCGCTGGACCCCACCGGTAAGTGGCACACCCCCGGGCCCAGGTGTTTTTAAGTGGAGATATTTTCTTAAAATACGTTTTTGCTATCTGAAAGTGTGTTTCCTTTCTTCTTTGGCTAGAATGCATTTTCCCTTTTGGAAAGCGTATTTTCCTCTACTGCGACCAAGAATGCGCTTTCTCTGTTCTGAAAGCGTATTTCTCAGAAAGTATGTTTTCTGTTTTCAGCCGCCAGGGACCTGTTGGTGAAGAAATTTTCACAGATTGGTCCCTGATCTTCCAACACTCATATCTCCGCGACCGTAACTCCAATCGAGGTGAAACCAACGCCCACTTCTTCGTCTCGTCGAGGCCCTTCCTGTTGGTACCACTTTCACTAGGTTGTACCACAGTGAAAATTATCTTTGTACCCTTGCCCTTCTCCCCGGAGTCTTCATACCCTGGACCCCACCGGTAAGTGGCACACCCCTAATCGAGAAGAGCGTCTGACATTTCGTGTCGCGGCTTCACAACACTTGTCCCTGGAGTCTCCGTCATCCCCAGGAAAGCCACAACAGCCACTTGCATGATAGCCATGCAGTAGCCATGGTTTCTACTTGAATATTTAATAAAAGTTTGCATGTTATTGTTTGCTATTGTTGTCGTTGTTTCGGTTATGCTCGCGGTTCCATGTTCACCTTCATGCTATGTTCCGATGCATCTGGTTGTCAAGTATTACTTGCTAGTATCACATTCACATGTTATGCTTGGTAGTGGTAGCACATGCTGGTGGTAGTGATGTTCATGTTGATGCATGTTTACCATCTATTACCTAGTACCATTGTTATGCATGTTCCGTTGCATCTAGTTGGTTACATGCTTACTTGTTAGTATTCTTGTTATGTTCTTGCATGGTATTTATTTATGATGCTAGTAGTCATGCTATGCTCATGTGTAGTGTTATGCTTATGCTCGCCAGTATGCCATGCTTAGTTGGATATATGCTTCATTCTGGATATGCTTGATGATTATGTTGCACCCCCATGCTTATGTTGATATCATGCTCATGCATTGTAGTTGCATCATGTAATTTGTTATGACTCAGCTCATTGCATTCAAGTTAAACCAGACTTAAATGAACTCAAACAATTGTTGGCTGAGTCATGGTGCCACCAAATCGAGCTGACCAGTGCAACCACACTTGCCTTATGGGGGTTCCTAACTTGGTCTATTGTCATGCCTCTCGCCGGTGCCTCCAACGAGGGAAGGTTATGGGCGCGTGCTACCCTGATTAGGTAGGCAGTCATAAGCCTTGTGTGCCCGTTGTTGTTATGGTACCTTGTCCGGTTTGGGACCATTTATGTTTTGCCACGACGGTGGCTGTTGGATGTCATTGGTTGACATCGGGGCCACCCATGACTTAGCCCAAGGAGGAGTTTGTCGGAGTGGCTGGGAGAGTGTGATGACAATAGGAAGGTTTTGTCGGAATGTCATTGGTCCACACGAATGGGAGTGCGAGGCCATGGATTCCGTGGTGTGGGTACAGTGTACTAACCTCTGCAGAGTGTGTGTTAAATCTATGAATAGTCGCGCCCGTGGATATGGGCCCAGTTCATTGTCGGTAACATTATGGGTCAACAGTGATAATAATGTGCTTAATAATAACCCCAGTCCGATGATGAGAAAGAGTTTGGTTGTGATCGAGAGAGGATCGTGGAGGTATCATGGATACCGAAGTTGGTTGATCTTTATGTGATCGTGAGAGGATCACCGTGGTATTGAGGATACCGAATTGTTGGATATTTGTGGTGTTATGCAAGAGTCAAGGGTAAAGGTCAAGCTCCTTGTGGTCATGTAATCATTAATATGGTATGGTTAATACCAAGCTTGATTGGATCCTAAGATGATTGTGTGATGTCCGTGATGGTAAACTTGTGCATGTGATGGTTACGAGGTAACCCGAGCAAAGTAAGTTGGTGCATGATAGCGTCATCGTGTTGCATACTAGTATCATCATGTTCATATGTTCATGCCATGCTAGTGTTGTTCTAGCCGTATCATGTTCAGTGGTGCTTGTCATGTTGTTCTGTTAGTATCATGCTCATGATTGCTTTAACTTGCTAATGCCATGTTGTTGCTTGTCTTGACTGCTTTTGGTTATTGTGAGCTTGCAAGTACATTCAATGTACTGACCTGGTGTGTCATGCCAGTTTGCAGGTCGTGCCTGGATTGTTTGCGTGTTTGGTGTGGTTCTGTGTTCGCGAGCTAGGATAAACGTTCTAGTCAGAGTCCCTATGGATTGGAGTCCATCATCGTCGTTTGTTGTTCCGCTGCCAGTAGAGGTTCCGCTGCCTCAAGTTGTTATGTTGTTGGCATAAAGAAATTGTGGTTGGCATAGTGTCGTCGTGCCGATGTTATTGATTGTAATATCGGAGACCTTGCACTCATATTCGTGTTGTAATAGAGAGCTGGTTTGTTCTATGCTAAGCAGTGTCATATTCCAGAAGACTTCACCTCGATCTCTGGACTGGAATACGAGGCGTTTCGGTTTCTCTGAGCTAGGGTGCCACATGCTTGGTATCAGAGCAGGTCTGGTTGTAGAGTGTCTTAGTCCGCTAGAACGTTAGAAAACAATAGTATAGGGTCTGGTTGTGTCTCTGCTTGCTGCATTTGGTTGTTGCATTTGTTTGCTGCATATAGTCTTATTTCGGTTACCCCTAACCCTTATTACGTGTGTAGATGGCGCTCAGCTTCCATGAGTTCAGTGCCCTCCCCAAAGCTCCCGGCGATGTTCCTATTGCGTTCAGTCCCACTCTTGCACCTCGCAGCTTTGTCACCCTCCTTAGTGATATGTGGTGCATCATTTATCCCCACGAAGATCCACCCCGTTATCAAGTATTCCAGTTTTCTGCCGGAGGAAGAATCCTGGAGTATGTTGCTCATGTCCATCTGTCAGCCCCGATTCCTATTGGTAAGCGCACCTACAGTTTCCACGATGGTTATTGTCCTACTCCCGAGCATGTCGTTCAGCTTGCCGCTATGGCAGGAATCACCGGTCTTCGTCATCAAGAGAACCGTGATTATCGGCATTATCCCACCATCATCGAGAATCCTAAGCGGATCCAGTTTTCATCTGTTAACCCTCAAGAAAACCCAGCTATCCTCGCCATGTCCCGTTGCATGACGGCCGAGTGTCTTCTTATTTCTGAGTTAGTCCATGACGCCATTTGAGCCAGGAGATTGCTTGGTGTCGCCCTACATCAATCTCCGCCAGCTTCTCCAACCCCTCCGCCTCATCCCTCTGGAGTTTCGGAGTCACCAGTTCCACTCGCTACTCCCTTAGTTTCTTCGTCAGTTCCCAACCATTTTCTCAAGCATAGGGTGTGGTCCTTCGTGTAGTGCATATGCATTTACTCTAGTATAATGCTTTTGTGTGCCTGTGTGGAGTAGTTTTATAGCTTGTTTGCTGTGTGCTTTGTTGCAATCGCTCGTTTTCTCGTGCTTCTTTATTTGAATCTTCGCGGTTACCCCCTTATGGAAATTTCTCATCAACCGACGCTGATCAGAAGAAGCCATGAGAAGTACAGATATACACCAAGGAACTCAGTTAAAAGCAATGAGATTTTCAGCCGACATCATTGTATTGCAGACATCCAGTCTGAATACAAGTATATTCTTCTCAGACTTTCCGTAACAAGTACACGTCAGAGATACACCTTTATTGCAACAGTGAGAACAAAATTGGATCCAAGTGCAATATGCATTTCAAGTCAAAGGTATGGTCCATACACAATGATTGATTTCTCCATGTGTCAAATTTGAAACATGCGACACCCCGAAGTCAGTCGGGATATGCAATGAATTCAGTAAGAAGGATGGTCAAGAGAATCCTTTTCATACAAGTTATCAACAGCTGGAATGACAAGAATATATATGTCATTCCGATCAGTCCAGTCCTTCTCCACAATTTATCAGCAAAACGTACAAGACATGATTCCCCAGTCTGCATCAGTAAGGTATGAATGGATTCCCGTGCAAGATATTCAGTCTTCTTCGATAAGGTACTGCAAAAGCTTATGGCATAAGGTACCGGATCTCCCCTAGTAATTCTTTAAGGGGGAGCTTCTGAGGTATGTTGTCCAGCCTTCCTCAGCAAGCTATCCGCTGACAGCTTCGAGCACAAACCATCCAGTCTTCCTCGGCAAGATACTCCCAGTGGCTTCCACCGCAAGCTGCCTATTCTCCTTCGGTATGACGCTAGTGCATGAAAATAAACAAGGGTTGTCAGCATATGGCAGTGTTTTCCAAGAGTCAGATTGCAACAGTTGGGTCAGAAACAAGAATCAGTCAGAACAAAGGTATGCCTCAAGAATCAGATATTTGTTCATACAATAAGTATGCTGCCAATTTCATGCAAGTCCCTCGCACAAGGAAGAATTCATAGTGCGCATCCGACAACCTCATCGGTTATTCAAGAGACAGAAAACCAGTGGGTGGTGCAAGAATCGACAAGTCTTGAAGAAAGACAACATTGAGACATCATTTTGGCAGTAATTATTGAGATCCACCCCCGCACATCCGACAAGGTGATGTCACTGTCCAGCATAGTCAAGAATAGTAACAAGATTGGTATAAGCACATGTGAACCGGATAAATATCGTGAGATTCAAGACATGAACAAGACCAAGGTATGATTCATATTACTGGTTTGAACCTAGAAGGTATATATATATATATATATATATATATATATATATATATATATATATATTCAAGCAGCACGATGCCTGGATAGAAGAGAGTCCTTGATCCATGGGAAGATGTGTTCTCAACTCTGTGGAATTTTCTGGGTACTCGATATAGAATAACACCTCTCTCAAGGATTAATATCGAAAAGGACATGAATGGCAGTTATGATAATCTTTCGGACCCAGCTAAGCCAACAGATATGAAAGAAAAACTTGAGTCGGTATGAACAGGAACATATGAGGTAAGCCTTGTCAGAATGTCAGGTACGGTGTAGCAAACCACCCCAGATCAAGGCAGACAGTCAGATCCAATTCAGTGGGAGCATTATATGAGAGTAAATAGGAGAAACCCGAGTTGGAACCGGTTTCTTCAAGTCAGAATATTTACGTATCCCTGAGCCACCAAATCTCGAGGACGAGATTTCTTTAAGGGGGAAGGTTTGTAACAGCCTGGATTTTGCCCTTTTCTTTTTCTGATATTTTTCTTGGATTTCTTGTTTTGATCGGTTTTTCCGTGGTTATGTGGTTCTAAAACTTGGGAAGATCATGTCTTCCTAGGTTTTATAGTGCCATGCCATCCTCATCACCATCCCTAGATCATGTCATTTTCGTCCTTGACCCAATCCAATATTCTTTTTCAAGGGGATATTCTTTTTCTATCAAAGGAATAACCCTTTAAACCCTAGGTTGTGAAGCAACCTATCTTTCTGTCATTCTAAAAATTCCAAAAAAATTCTCATAAATTGTTTGGGTCATATATTCCTCAAATATGGCGAAAAAAAATCATTCCCATGTTCAAAAATAATCCTCCAATAATTCTTTTCCTATTCTTCCCTAAATGGCACTTTGTGAAGCAACTGATATTTATCTTTGCTTGATTACCTCCAAACTTTTCGGACACTTTTTCCTGTCCATATCATTGCCTCATGCCAAAATTCAACTCAATTTGCCTAGTAAATATTTCTTAGCAATTTTTCAAAGTTCATGTCTGAGGGAAGCCTTTGTGAAGGAAGTGCAAGTTAGGCATATTCAAATGAGTTGAAACTTGGCCAAATCCTTCCTTTCATCAAATCATGACTCTCCACCAAATTTGAGCTGATGTAACCCTTCCATGTGAGCCACCTCCAAATCTTGGTTTTTGGTCAGATTTCAGTTTCTGAAGCAACTACATTTTATATTGCTTAAATTAAGCTGAAAATTTAACAGGACATTCTCCTATCCATATCAACCCACTCCACAAGTTTTGGCTCAACTCATCTATCCATTTTCCCTGTGCAATTTTTTCGAGTTTCTGTCCAGAGAGATGCTTTGAAGCAAGTGCTATTTTGACAAGTCTAACTGGCATGAAACTTTTTGAGCATCTTCATTTCCTCAAATCATTAGGCCATGCCAATTTTCATCTCATTCCCAGCACTTATGTGAGTGCTACTTCATCATCTCTTATTCTGGCCATTTTGGCACTCTCTACAGCAAGTACCCTCTAAACTCCTCCTATTAAGCTGGACTTTGGTGATAAGCATCACCTTAGTGAGTAATCAACCCCAGTCAAACCTCAGCCTTGATCTCCTAGCCCGTGAGCCACAGCAAGAAACAAACACCTTGATGAGCATTTGGTTTCTTGGTAGCTGTGGAATCATCATGCCTCCCCGTGCTCATTCCTTTGCTTCACGGCCTTCTCTGTAGCACACTCTATCTACTGGACACGGTCGGCCAGGCCAAAGAGTGCCGCTTGCACTAGTGCACGCGGTGATCACGCTGGCGTCATGCAAATTGCGAGCTCTGGCTCGTTCCAGCCGCTGTGCTCGTCCGCTCCCTCCTTGTCTTGACGTGCAACCATGTCTAGTAGCTACCCCGTGAGCTCCTGTGTTGCCCTGTGCCGCTGCCTCATCCTTGTTCGCCATTAATGTGCCACTAGCTCCATGCCCGTGCCGCTTCCAGCCTCTGTCCTCCATTAAAGCCATGTTGGGGCTCGCCATGATGCTCTAGAGCTTTCCTCTGCGCCTATATAAGCGTGCCCCGAGCCCTCCCGCACCTCACTCACTCCTCCCTCGCCTCCCTAGTCCACCGGAGCGACCACATCTCGCCAGAATTCGCCGTTCGTTCTCGGTGTTCGCCGGAGTCTGAGCTATCTCGGTTTCCTCGAGCCTCCTCTCCTTCTCCAGAGCACTCCAGTGCCTTCCCCACACCACCACGAGCCGCCCCATCACATCTCCCCTCGCCGGAGCCCCTCTAGGGTCGAGCCCCTGAAGACCACCGCCGCCTCTGTCCTCCTCCGTCGTCGCGGTCTCCCCTCCTCCCACTCCTCCCCA
>LR738712.1:116723603-116764837 GCA_902687465.1 Secale cereale | reverse complement strand
CACCGGTAAGTGGCACACCCCCGGGCCCAGGTGTTTTTAAGTGGAGACATTTTCTTGAAATACGTTTTCGCTATCTAAAAGCGTATTTCCTTCCTTCTTTGGCTAGAATGTGTTTCCCCTTTTGGAAAGCGTATTTTCCTCTACTGCGGCCAAGAATGCACTTTCTCTTTTCCGAAACGTATTTCTTAGAAAGTGTGTTTTCTGTTTTCAATCCCTAGGGACCTGTTGGTGAAGAAATTTTCACATATCGGTCCCTGATCTTCCAACACTCGTATCTCCGCCACCGTAACTCCGATCGAGGTGAAACCAATGCCCACTTCTTCATCTCGTCGAGCCCTTTCTATTGGTACCATTTTCACTAGGTTGTACCATAGTGAAAATGATCTTTGTACCCTTGCCCTTCTCCCCGGAGTCTCCGTACCCTAGACCCCACCGGTAAGTGGCACACCCCCGGATCGAGAAGAACATCCGGCATTTCGTTCCGCGGCTTCACCACACTTCTCCCCGGAGTCTCTGTCATCCCCAGGCAAGCCACAACAGCCACTTGCATGATAGACATGCAGTAGCCAAGGTTTCTACTTGAATATTTAATAAAAGTTTGCATGTTATCTGTCTGCTTGTTTGCTACTGTTGTCGTTGCTTCGAGTATGCTCGTGGTTTCATGTTCACCTTCATGCTATGTTACGATGCATCTGGTTGTCAAGCATTATTTGCTAGTATCATGTTCACATGTTATGCTTGGTAGTTGTAGTACATGCTGGTAGTAGTGATGTTCATGTTGATGCGTGTTTACCGTCTGTTACCTAGTACCGTTGTTTTGCATGTTCTGTTGCATCTAGTTGGTTACATGCTTACTTGGTACTATTCTTGTTATGTTCTTGCATGGTATTTATTTATGATGCTAGTAGTCATGCTACGCTCATGTGTAGTGTTATGGTTATGCTCAACAGTATGCCATGATTAGTTGGATATATGCTTCATTGTGGATATGCTTGATGATTATGTTGCACCCCCATGCTTATGTTGACATCATGGTCATGCATTGGAGTTGCATCATGATAATCTGTTATGACTCAGCTCATTGCATTCAAGTTAAATTGGACTTAAATGAACTTGAACAACTATTGGCCGAGTCATGGTGCCACCAAATCGAGCTGACCAGTGCAACCACACTTGCCTTATGGGGGGTCCTAACTGGGTCTATAGCCATGCGTCTCACTGGTGCCTCCAACGAGGGAAGGTTATGGGCGCGCGCTACCATGATTAGGTAGGCGGACATAAGCCTTGTGTGCCTGTTGTTGTTGTTATGGTACTTTGTCCTCGTTTGGGACCGTTTATGTTTTCCCATGACGGTGGCCGTTGGATATCATTGGTTGACATCGGGGCCACCCTTGACTTAGCCCAAATGAGAGTTTGTCGGAGTGGCTGGGAGAGTGTGATGATAATAGGACGGTTTTGTCGGAGAGTGCAGATCCCTGGGGTTTGGAGCTCGTAATCAGAAATGTGTCCGGCTTCCCAATGGCGGGGAGAGTCCCATTCGATTCTGGGTTTGTGAGCCGCACGATCGCCTTTGAGCCTTCGGCTAAAGGTTCCATGGAGGGGGGAGTCCGGTGAGGTTTATCCTCCCGTCTTTGGACGAAGTATCTGCTCCGGATCTAGGGCCAGAGCTAACATGGGTGTCGACCCCTCGACGGGATCTGATGATAGAATCTAAGATGTCTTTATCGTGCAGGCAGGGAGCGACAATCGAGGGCGCGAATCCTTCGAAGGTCAAATCTCCTCGGATGTCGGTGATGTAATTCCGACTTCCAAACCTGATCTGATGACCAGGGGCGTAGCTATCAACCTGCTCAATGTGGCCATCCGAGTTGGCACGTAGCATGAAGCCACCAAACATGAAAAGCTGACCGGTGAGGAAGATCTCCCCGGGGGTGGCACCGTCGCTGATGACAAAGTGAGCCATCAATCCTTCTGTCGACAACACAGCGGAACTCTCAATGAAAGCACCGATGTCGGTGTCAAAACTGGCGGATCTCGGGTAGGGGTCCCGAATTGTGTATCTGAGGATCGGTAGTAACAGGGGGGAAACAAGGACACGATGTTAACCCAGGTTCAGGCCCTCTCGATGGAGGTAATACCTTACTTCCTACTAGATTGATCTTGATGTATATGGATATTACAAGAGTTGATCTACCTCAAGGTCGTAATGGCTAAACCCTAGATGTCTAGCCTAAGGTAGTTGTGATTGCCTCTACGGACTAAACCCTCCGGTTTATATATGCACATGAGCGACCTAGGGTTGTACATAATCATCTTGCAGAGGAAGGAAACATTACACCCGGACTTAAACTTGCCATTCTATATACATAGGAGTCATATCCAGATATGAGGGACAATCTTCTGTGTTGATCTTCACGACCCACTAGTCCGGCCCATAACGAGTAATCTGGACACCCGAGGACCCCCTAGTTTAGGACTCCCTCACTCACCACCACCACCACCACCTTCTTCACCACCAAAGGAGAGTTGAGTATTGTGTATGGGCATTCCCCTTGGCTTGAGCCAATCTTGGGGGAGGTGCCCCTGTATCGTATCACATCACTATATTTACCTTTTTCTGCCTTAGTTTGATCTATAGTTATCTTTCTGCATTAGTTGAATAAAAATTTAGTTCGATCTTTCTTTGAAAAGTTTGCTTAGTGATGTATCTATCTATCTATGTAATCGTGTGTGAGATATATAATAAAGCTAGTTTGAGTTTTGTTTTCTTTACTTCTTTGCTTCAATAAAAAGAAAGGAAATGAATTAAAAAGAGCATGTGCCAATCTTATGGTAAGTAATGACATCACATAAGGAAAAGTATAACTAGTAAAATTTATTGGAGATTGACAAACATAGCATTTGTCAATGATGCAGTTCATGAAAGAATTAATAAGGGAAGAGAAGATTTACATGCAAATATACTATCTTGGACATCTTTTGTGATTGTGAGCCCCCATCAAAATATTATATGCCAAAACGGTTGACGTTGGACAAGGAAGACAACGTAATGACTTATATTTGTTCATATCCACATAGAAGTTATATTGTCATAGATCCTTTAACATGTGGTGCTTGCCCAATATCTTTTCTATCCAAAAATTCCGCACTAAGTAGAGAAACTACTTGTGCATCCAAAAACCCTTAAACCCAAATCTTGTTCGAGAGTCCACCATACGTGCCTATGGATTGAATAAGATCCTTCAAGTAACTTGTCATCGGTGCAAAAAGGCAATAAAATTGCTTCTAAATGTGTAAGATCATTTAGTGTAAGAGAAAATTGAGCGTTGTACGAACTTGTGATGGCAAAGAATAAAAGTGATAGACTGCATAATAAAGGTTGCCATCATAAGGGGCAATATAACGTGACGTTCTTTTGCACTACGAGATTGAGCATACAAACAAAAAAAGCGCATGACAACCTCTGCTTCCACTGCGAAGGGCCTATCTTTTACTTTTATGCTAAGTCAAAGTTTACCTCTCTATTCCTTTTTATTTTATCTTTTGGCAAGCATCATGTGGTGAGGAAAGATCTAGGCACATATGTCCAGCTGGATATGAGTGGGCATGAGTTATTATTGTTGACATCACCATTGAGGTGAGTATGTTGGGTGGCGAAACTATAAGCCCCTATCTTTCTATGTGTCCGGTTGAAACTTTTTGCTCATGTGTATGCGGTGAGTGTTAGCAATCATAAAAGATTATATGATGGTTGAGTATGTGGACTTGCATAAGGGTCCGATACGTGACCCTTCCTAAAAATATGATGAATTGTAATTGCAAAGTTGACTGAGATCATAGTTTGTTTGTTTTCAGTAGAGTTTATGCTTTATACTTCAATAGTGTGATGAATTATTGCTTGCTCATGAGAAGTTATATGATAGAGTTATGTTTATTATGTTTTAATAAAGTTTGTTTATGTTACAATAATATGCATGATGCTTCTATGTTCGCATTTTGTTTTTATTGACACCTCTCTCTCTAAGCATGTGGACATGTTTTTTGATTACGGTTTTTCGCTTGAGGACAAGCGAGGTCTAAACTTGAGGGAGTTGATACGTCCGTTTTGCATTATGTTTTCCTATTGTTATTTATAGTTTTTTCATGCATAATAATGCCTTTTGGAGTAATTCTAATGCCATTTCTCTCATAATATGCAAGGTTTGTATCAAGAGGGAGAACACCGGCAGCTGGAAATCTGGACCTGAAAAATCAATGTCGGGCTACCTATTCTGCACAACTCCAAATGATCTAAAACTTCACAAGGAATTTTTATGGAATAAATAATAAATATTGGAGCAAATAACTACCATAGGGGGCCCACCAGGTGGGCACAACCCACCTGGGCACGCCAGGGCCCCCAGGCACGCCCTGGTGGGTTGTGCCCTCCTCGGCCCACCTCCGGGGCCCATCTTCTGGTATATAAGTCATTTTGACCTAGAAAAAATAAGGTGAGGACTTTCGGGATGGGGCGCCGCCGTCTCGAGGCGGGACTTGGGCAGGAGCACTTTCGCCCTCCGACGGAGCTATTCCGCTGGGGGAACTTCCCTCCCGGAGGGGGAAATCATCGTCATCATCGTCACCAACAACTCTCCCATCTTGGCGAGGGAAATCTCCATCAACATCTTCAACAACACCATCTCCTCTCAAACCTTAGTTCATCTCTTGTGTTCAATCTTTGTACCAGAACCTTAGATTGGTGCTTGTGGGTAACTAGTAGTGTTGATTACATCTTGTAGTTGACCACTATATGGTTTATTTGGTGGAAGATTATATGTTAAAATCCATTATGCTATTTAATACCCCTTTGATCATGAACATGTTTATCACTTGTGGGTATTTACTTTTGTTCTTGAGGTCACGGGAGAAATCATGTAGCAAGTAATCATGTGAACTTGATATGTGTTCGATATTTTGATGATATGTATGTTGTGATTCCCTTAGTGGTGTCATGTGAACGTCGAGTACATGACACTTCACCATATTTGGGCCTAAGGTAATGGATTGTGGAGTATTTATTAGATGATGGGTTGCTAGAGTGACAGAAGTTTAAACCCTAGTTTATGCGCTACTTCGTAAGGGGCCGATTTGGATCCAAATGTTTAATGCTATGGTTAGATTCTATCTTAATACTTTTCTTGTAGTTGCGGATGCTTGCGAGGGGGTTAATCATAAGTAGGAGGTTTGTTCAAGTGAAAACAACACCTAAGCACCGATCCACCCACATATCAAATTATCAAAGTAGAGAACACAAATCAAGCCAGCATGGTGAAAGTGACTAGATGAAATTCCCGTGTGACCTCAAGAACACCTTGATTATTATAAGAAATCGTTTTGGCATGTACTTTACCATAAAAGGATTGGGCTATCTTGCTGCATACTATTTGCCGTTATTGTTACTTGCTCATCACAAATTATGTTGCTATCCAACTATCTGCTACTTACAATTTCAGTGCTTGCAGACATTACCTTGTTGAAAACCACTTGTCATTTCCTTCTCCTCCTCATTGGGTTAGACACTCTTACTTATCAAAAGGACTACGATTGATCCCCTATATGTGTGGGGCATCAATATGTTGTCAGCTCAGGCAATGAATTTGAACCGTTTATTATTATTATTATTATACCCTAGAGGTAGCACACTCAATTCATCTCACTCCAGTATGTATGAATAGAAGATATGCAATCTGGTTTGCGAATAGCACACAGTTCATTCATGAAAGTCGTGTGCCGACCAAACCGCATGCGCGATGTGAGTCGTGCGTTCTGATTGGCCAAAACCCAAACCCCACGGATCATACGTCTACACCATTGGATGCTCCTAGATTGAACGGCAATCCTCGTCCCTTTTATCAACACATGCAGTTGATGTTGGGAATTGATTTATATGCACAAAATGCACATTAAACTCAAAAAATGTCTTAAATATAGCAAACAATACCTGAAATCCACCAGAAAATCAAACTTGTGGTATAATGGTGATTGCATACCGTGGAATTTTTTATGAGGCCAAACGATGAAGTCACCGACCACTGGAGTTTGAGTCAACACGTCTCCTTTTGTAAACCATGATCCTTCTTGTGAGATGCTCCGGTTTCCAAGGAGCAATCATCAAAACTAGTGCCAAACTTTACCAAAAAAATACACGGGGTCGTGAGAGCACGCCACAGTCACACACCGATTTTCATGATCTCCGGACTCCATCTGAATTTCCTGTAATTAAAATTTCAACTAGGCCTATGCCGGTGGCCGCACCTCGCAGCCGAAATGTTTGAAACTTCTCCCCGCTTCTCAGACAATGGATGGAAGCTTGCAAAGTGATATACAAATGTTTTGTACACCTTCTTTGCTAACTAACACCCACACGTAGTTGTAGTAGGGTTTTATTTTATATCTAAATGCAAGGTAAATGCAAAAAATGGCTTAAATATAGCAGACGATACCTGAAATGGGTTAGAAAATCAAACCTATAATATATCAGTGATTGTTTACCGTGAAAGAAAATCGAGGCAGAACGATGAAGTCACCAACGATTGGTGTCCAATGTGTCGCGTCTCCTTTTGGAAACTATGATCCATCTTGTGAGATGCTCCGGGTTCGAAGGTGCGAGCATCAAAACTTGTGCCAAACTTTACCAAAAAAATTGCCATGGGGTCATGAGAGCATGCCACAGTGACACACCGGTTTTCATTATTTCCGAACTCTATATGCATTTCCTGTAATTAAAATACCAACAAGGCCTATGCCCCTGGCCGCACCCTGCGGCCGAAATGTTTGAATTTTTTCCCGTTTCTCGGACAATGAATGAAAACTCGTAAAGCGACACACAAATGATCTTGCTAACACCCACGTGTAGTTGCGACAGCATGGTAAATGCAAAAAATGGCTCAAATATAGCAAACGAGATTTTAAATGCACTATAAAATTGAACCTTAGGGTACAATGGTGATTGCTTCCGTGGAAAAAAATCGAGGCGAAACGATGAACTCATGTTTACATTCAAACGAAAACTATGTTGTTAGTTGATGTAAATGTTTTCAAATAGCACACGGTTCATTCACGAAAGCTATGTGCCTACCAAAACCGTGGCTGATGCCCCCCTCCCCTGCTACGCACGCGATGTGAGTCGTGTGTTCTGATTGGTCAGAACCCAAACCCTGCGGATTGTACTTCTGCACTGTTGGCTGCTCCTAGATCGAACGACAATTATCATCCCTTTCATCAGCACATGCAGTTCCAGCTATGATTTGATTTCAAAATTAGCAAGCCTTCATTTCAAATGAAATTATGTTGTTTGTGCACAAGGGCGCTTAAAGGCATCCGTTTGCATAGGCCTTTCCGCGCGGCGATTGGAGATCTTTTTTCACCATTTTCACCTAGGCCGCCAACACCCCCGTTTCACTCAATCGTTCACCCAATCTCCATCGTGAGCTCCCCCTCCCCTAGATCCACAGCAGAACCCTCTCCGGCGCCAGCGTGCTCAACCCGGCCGTGTGCCCGCTCTTCGGCGTCAACCCTACATCCACTGATGTTCCCAACACGCGGCTGACCGTGCCTCACCATATTCGTTTGCTCGGTAGCCACCCTCGAGCATATCGATCATGTAACCCTCGCCTCTCCTGTGGTCCTGCTGGGTTTGAACAAGAAACTTGTTAGCTACTGCTCTCCATCGCGGTGAGGCATATTTCCTCGCAATCCCTCTTCCTATTTCACTCGGTATGTTCCCAAATTGGCTATAAAATAACGTAGAGCATATATATATATTCATTATCTACCTTCCTAACTAGTACATATAAGTTGTATTTGTTCCAGTTAGTTATTGTCGATTTATAGATCATGGACACCAGAGTCACACAAACTTAACAAATTAGTCGTACATTTTATAAATTATTGCATGACATGTTTGGACAGCTTGATACCAAGTTGTTAGCTTTATGCTTATCCTCCTTTCCTGGGTTCGCATTTGTTCTCTATAGACGCTGAGTAGTAGCGACATACCTCATGCTTCAGGCGATGTATCTTCATCTGAGTCTGACAACCCTAGGTCTCCAGCAGATGGTGAGGGATCAAGTAATATGGAATGGGATAGAGCTGCAGCAATTACCCTTCCGGTCAGGACACGGAGGAACGCTTGATGACCCACAAGTGTAGGGGATCTATCGTAGTCCTTTCGATAAGTAAGAGTGTCGAACCCAACGAGGAGCAGAAGGAAATGATAGGCAGTTTTCAGTAAGGTATTTTCTGCAAGCACTGAAATTTGAGGTAACAGGTAGTTTTGTGATAAGGTAATTGGAATCAAGTGACAAAAGGTAAAAGTAAATAAGGTGCAGCAAGGTGGCCCAATCCTTTTTGTAGCAAAGGACAAGCCTGGACAAACTCTTATATAAAGTAAAGCGCTCCCGAGGACACATGGAAATTATCATCAAGCTAGTTTTCATCACGATCATCTCATTCGCGTTCGGTACTTTGGTAATTTGGTATGTGGGTGGATCGGTGCTTGGGTGTTGTCCTTACTTGGACAAGCCTACCGCTTATGATTAACCTCTAATGCAAGCATCCGCAACTATAAAAGAAGTATTAAGGTAAACCTAACCATAGCCTGAAACATATGGATCCAAATCAGCCCCTCACGAAGCAACGCATAAACTAGGGTTTAAGCTTCTGTCACTCTAGCAACCCATCATCTACTTATTACTTCCCAATGCCTTCCTCTAGGCCCAAATAATGGTGAAGTGTCATGTAGTCGACGTTCACATGACACTACTAGAGGAGAGACAACATACATCTCATCGAAATATCGAACGAAGACCAAACTCACATGACTACTAATAGCAAGACTTCTCACATGTCCTCAGGAACAAAAGTAACTACTCACAAGACATAATATTGTTCATTATCATAGGGGTATTAATATGCATAATGGATCTGAACATATGATCTTCCACCAAATAAACCAACTAGCATCAACTACAAGGAGTAATCAACACTACTAGCAACCCACAGGTACCAATCTGAGGTTTGGGTACAAAGATTGGATACAAGAGATGAACTAGGGTTTGATAGGAGATGATGCTGGTGAAGATGTTGATGAAGATAGCCCTCCCCAAGATGGGAGAGTTGTTGGTGATGACAACAGTGATGATTTCCCCCTCCCGGAAGGAAGTATCCCCGGCAGAACAGCTCTGCCGGAGCCCTAGATTGGTTTCCACCTCGGTTCCGCCTCGAGACGGCGGCCTCTGGTCCCGAAAGCCTCCCTCTGATTTTTTCCAGGTCAAAACACCTCATATAAGAGAAGATGGGCATCGGGGGCCTTCCGGCTGGCCCACGAGGCAGGGGGGCGCGCCCGCCACCCTTGTGGACAGTCGGTGGCCCCCCTCGTGGACTTCTTTCGCCAGATATTTTTTATATTTTCTGAAACGGCATTTTGTTGAGTTTCAGGGATTTTGGAGTTGTGCAGAATAGGTTTCCAGAGTTTGCTCCTTTTCCAGCCCAGAATTCCAGCTGCCGGCATTCTCCCTCTTCGTGTAAACCTTGTAAAATAAGAGAGAAAAGGCATAAGTATCGTGACAAAACATGTAAGAACAGCCCATAATGCGATAAATATCAACATATAAGCATGATGCAAAATGGACGTATCAACTCCCCCAAGGTTAGACCTCGCTTGTCCTCAAGCGAAAGCCGATATCGAAAAATATGTCCACATGTTTAGAGATAGAGGTGTCGATAAAAACAAAATACGGACATGAGGGCATCATGATCAATCTCATAACAGCAACTTAAGTAAATATAGTCATATGATTCTTATGCTAAAGTAACAAATCATCCACAATATCAAGTATGAATCATAAACTTCATTGGAAACTAACAAACTTTGATCTCGGTCATTGAAGCAATTGCAATTTATCGTAATATCAGAAAGAGTCAATATAAGAGCTTTTCAGCAAGCCTACATACTCAACTATCATATAGTCTTTCACAATTGCTCACACTCATGCAATACTTATGGTTATGGAGTTTTAATCGGACACAGAGAAAGATAGGGGCTTATGGTGTTGCCTCCCAACCTTTTACCTCAAGGGTAATGTCAACAGTAATAGATCATGAAAACTTACATCCAAGTGGGTATATATGTCAGGATTTTTCCAACACAATGCGCTTGCCAAAGGATAAAATGTAAAAAGGAAAGGTGGATTTCACCTTGACACTTATAAGACAGGAATAATAGATAGGCCCTTCGCAGAGGGAAGCAGAGGTTGTCATGTGTTTTTATGGTTGGATGCACGAAGTCTTAGCATAGAAGAACTTCGCTTTATATTGCCACTTGTGATAAGGACCTTTATTATGCAGTCCGTCCCTTTTATTACTTCCATATCACAAGATCGTATAAAGCTAATTTCTCCCACACTAATAAATCATACATATTTTAGCGAGTTTGCAACATGACAACTTACTTGGAAGGATCTTTCTCAATCCGTAGGTAGGTATGGTGGACTCTCATGGCAAAACTCGGTTTAAGGATATATGGAAGCACAAGTAGTATTTCTACTTGGTGCGAGGAGTTTTGGCTAGCATGAGGGGGAAAGTCAAGCTCAACATGTTGGATGATCCATGACAATATACTTTATTTCGGATATAAGAAGACATAACTCATTATGTTGTCTTCCTTGTCCAACATCAACTCTTTAGCATGTCATACTTTAATGAGTGCTCACAATCATAAAAGATGTCCAAGATAGTATATTTGTATGTGAAGGCTCTCTTCTTTTATTACTTCCTATTAATTGCAACGATGACCAAAACTATGTTTGTCAACTCCCAACAACTTTTATTGATCATACTTTTGTATGTGAAGTCATTACTTCCCATAAGATCGATATGATCTCTTTGATACTCTTTATGTTTTCTTTCTTTTTATCATGACCCAAGTGAGGAAATCAAGCCCTTGACTCAACACTAATCTTTATTATATAGCTCACGGACTCGATTACAAAGGATAAAGCTCACAAAGCAAAAGCTCACAACTAGATCATGCTAACTTTATTCTGTTAGATCAAGATACTACCAAAAGGATCGAACTAAGTAAAACGGTAAAGATAGGAGTGATGGTGATACGATATCGGGGTCACTCCCCCAGGCTTGGTTGCCAAGGGGAGCGCCCATACCCATATGATTATGTCTCCTTCTTCGGGGATGGTGATGATGACTTCTTCCTCAGCTTACGCTCGAGGACAGAATTTTGCTCCTTTAGATCATTGATCTCTTGCTCAAGATTTAATATCTTCTTGCACAATGCCTGCTTGTTTTCCTGCAAGAGGTTAAAAGGGATAAATTCGATCTTAGGTTTCTTTACTCTGTCTGGGAGGCTTGACTTTTTGAACTCCACATGCATGTCCCCCAGTTGAGGTAGTGGGAATTCGTCTTCATCTGAGCTGGTCCAATCCTTCCCCTTGGGATCATGGTGCTCTTCTTCCTCCGTGGTCCAACCATAATTCTCCAAGTCACCATAGACCTTGGAGTCAGCAAGGGAATCGGCCACATAGATTTCTCCCTCCGAATCCTGGGACGACATGTTGCCTTTATCTGCGATAGAAACAGCTTGAAACGAAAACAGAGGATTTTTGCGTGATACAGATATCAAAACCTTCGGGGGTATATATAATGGATTTTTACCGACAAGAAGGAGTAACCCACAAGAAAACGGAGTCCAGGGGACACAAGGGGTGCCCACGAGGCAGGGGCGCACCCTAGGAAGGGGGCCGCGCCCTCCACCCTCGTGGACGCCTCGTGTCTCTTCCGGACTGCGGTTTATTTTTCTATTTTTCTAAATATTCCAAAACGGAGAAAATTTGCCTTTAGAACTGTTTCGGAGTCGGTTTACTTACCGTATCACATACCTCTTCCTTTTCGGAGGCTGGATCGTTCTGGAAAGTGTCCCTTATGTATTCCTCTGGGGTTACGGTTTCAATAATATTGGTTTCAACATTTATAGGGTTACCTGAGATATAACGTTTGATTCTTTGACCGTCACCACCTTCGGATTTGTGCCTTCGAAGTTGTTGATTTTTATGGCACCAGAACGATAGACCTCCTTGATAATGTAAGGTCCTTCCCACTTGGAGAGAAGTTTTCCTACAAAAAATCTTAAACAAGAGTTGTATAGCAAGACAAAATTACCTACGTTAAACTCACGCTTTTGTATCCTTTTGTCGTGCCATCTTTTAACTTTTTCTTTAAACAGCTTGGCATTCTCATAGGCCTGGGATCTCCATTCATCGAGACAGCTAATGTCAAATAGCCTCTTCTCACCGGCAAGTTTGAAATCATAGTTGAGCTCTTTAATAGCCGAACATGCCTTATGTTCTAGCTCAAGAGGTAAGTGACAAGCTTTTCCATATACCATCTTATATGGAGACATACCCATATGATTTTTGTATGCAGTTCTATAGGCCCCTAATGCATCATCAAGTTTCTTGGACCAATTCTTCCTAGACCTATTAACTGTCTTTTGCAAGATTAGTTTCAACTCCCTATTACTTAGTTCTACTTGACCACTAGTGTGTGGGTGATAGGGGGATGCAATTCTATGGTTGACATCATACTTTGCAAGCATCTTACGGAAAGCACCATGAATAAAGTGTGAACCACCATCAGTCATTAGATATCTAGGGACTCCAAACCTCGGAAAAATAACTTCTTTAAGCATCTTAATAGAGGTGTTGTGATCAGCACTACTAGTTGGAATAGCTTCTACCCACTTAGTAACGTAATCAACAGCAACTAAAATATGTGTGTACCCATTAGAGGCAGGGAAAGGTCCCATATAATCAAAGCCCCAAACATCAAATGGTTTAATAACAAGTGAATAATTCATAGGCATTTCTTGACGTCTACTAATATTACCAATTCTTTGACATTCATCACAAGATAAGACAAACTTACGGGCATCCTTGAAGAGAGTAAGCCAATAAAAATCGGATTGCAATACCTTATGTGCAGTTCTATCTCCCGCATGGTGTCCTCCATAAGCTTCAGAGTGGCACTTGCGTAGGATCTGTTCCTGTTCATGCTCAGGTACACAACATCTAATGATACCATCTACTCCTTTATAAAGATGTGGGTCATCCCAGAAGTAATGTCTCAAATCATAGAAGAACTTTTTCTTTTGTTGGTATGTGAAGCTAGGAGGTATAAACTTAGCAACAATATAGTTAGCATAATCAACATACCATGGAGCAGTACGATAAGTATTTATGATAGCTAATTGTTCTTCAGGAAAGCTATCATCAATAGGTTGTGGGTCATCAAGTATATTCTCTAACCTAGACAAGTTATCTGCTACGGGGTTCTCAGCTCCCTTTCTATCAATATTATGCAAGTCAAATTCTTGCAGCAAGAGAACCCATCTAATAAGTCTAGGCTTAGCATCTTTCTTTTCCATAAGGTATTTGATAGCAGCATGATCAGTGTGAATAGTTACTTTAGAATCAACAATATAGGGTCTAAACTTATCACAAGCAAATACAACAGCTAGAAATTCTTTCTCAGTAGTGGCATAATTTCTTTGGGCACTATCGAGTTTTACTAGCATACTGGATAATAACATTCAATTTCTTATCAACTCTTTGCCCTAGAACAACTCCTACAACATAATCACTAGCATCGCACATAATCTCAAAGGGTAAATTCCAGTCAGGAGGCTGGACAATAGGTGCAGAGATCAATGCTTTCTGAAGTATTTCAAATGCTTCTAGACAATCATCATCAAAGACAAAAGGAATATCTTTTTGTAAGAGATTATTCAGAGGCCTGGAGATTTTGGAGAAGTCCTTAATGAACCTCCTATAAAACCCAGCATGACCAAGGAAACTTCATATACCTTTGATGTCCTTAGGGCATGGCATCTTTTCAATAGCATCAACTTTAGCTTTGTCAACTTCAATACCTCTTTCAGAAATTTTATGTCCCAAGAAAACGCCTTCAATAACCACAAAGTGGCACTTCTCCCAATTCAAGACAAGGTTAGTGTCTTCACATCTCTGCAAAACTCGATCAAGGTTGCTTAAGGAATCATCAAAAGAAGTTCCGTAAACGGAGAAATCATCCATGAACACCTCAACAATCATTTCACAAAAATCAGAGAATATAGCCATCATGCATCTTTAAAAGGTAGCAGGTGCATTACATAAACCAAAAGGCATACGTCTATAAGCAAAGGTACTGAAAGGACAAGTAAAAGTGGTCTTTTCATTATCCCCTTTTGACACAGGTATTTGAGAGAAACCAGAATAACCATCTAGAAAGCAGAAATGAGTATGTTTGGATAACCTTTCTAGCATTTGATCAATAAATGGCAAGGGGTAATGATCTTTCTTAGTAGCTTTATTGAACTTGCGGAAATCAATCACCATCCTATAACATGTAACTATTCTTTGTGGGATCAATTCATCTTTATCATTGGGAACGACAGTCATACCTCCTTTCTTAGGGACACAATGGACAGGACTTACCCACTGGCTATCAGCAACTGGATAGATAATACCTGCCTCTAGAAGCTTCAGTATTTCCTTCCTTACCAGTTCTTTCATCTTAGGATTTAATCGTCGCTGATGATCAATAACTGGTTTAGCATTTTCTTCCAATTTTATATTGTGTTGGCATATAGTGGGACTAATGCCCTTAAGATCATCCAGAGTATATCCAATAGCAGCACGATGCTTCTTCAGAGTTTTCAATAATTTTTCTTCTTCCTGCTCTGAAAGGTTAGCACTAATAATAACAGGATATATCTTCTTTTCATCAAGATAAACATACTTAAGATTATCAGGTAAAGGTTTAAGTTCAAACACGTGATCACCCTTAGGTGGAGGAGGATCCCCTAGGATTTCAACAGGCAAGTTGTTTTTCAATACGGGTCCCTGTGTAAGGAATATTTCATCTATCTCCCTTCTCTCATTCATATGCATATCATTTTCGTGCTCTAGCAAGTATTGTTCTAAAGGATCATTAGGTGGCACGACAATAGAAGCAAGACCAATAATTTCATCCTTACTGGGTGGTGCCTTTTCAAGGAGTTGTCTACGGAATTTAGCAAAGTTAAAATCATGAGACATATCCCCTAATCCAACAGTGACAATATCTTTCACACAGTCTATCTTGGCACTAACAATATTCAAGAAGGGTCTACCAAATATAATGGGACAAAATTCATCTTGAGGGGAACTAAGAACAAGAAAATCAGCAGGGTATTTAACCTTCCCACACAAGACTTCAATATCTCTAACAATCCCAACTGGTGAAATAGTATCTCTATTAGTAAGCTTAATAGTAACATCAATCCCTTCTAACTCAACAGGTGCAATATCATGCATAATTTCGTTATACAAATCAAAAGGGATAATACTCGCACTAGCACCCACGTCACATAAACCATGATAGCAATGATCTCCTATCTTAACGGAGATAACAGGCAAGCCTACAACAGGTTTATGTTTATTCCTAGCATTGGGTTTAGCTATTCTAGCAGACTCTTCTTGGAGGTAAATAACATGTCCATCTAAATCTTCTACCAAGAGATCCTTAACCATAGCAACACTGATACGTCCAAAACGTATCTATAATTTCTGCTTGCTCCATGCCTCTTTTGTGTGATATTGCTATGATATTTATGACCTTCCATACACTTTTGATCATATTTGGACTAACCTATTAACTCAGTGCACCCCAGTGCCAGTTTCTGTTTTCTGTTGTTTTTGTATTTCAGGTTTTCCCATTACGTAAACTGCCAGAAAAATTTCAGGAAAAATATATAAAAAATCAGCGTTCCGGAAGCTTCCATGCGGCCAAAGTAGGGCCGGAGGGGGGCCACCAGGGCTCCAGGCGGCCAGAGGGCGCGCCCCCCTCCTGGCCGCGCCGCCAGGGCGCCTGGGCCCCCCTGGCCTCCTCTGACACCCCCCTTTGGCATATATTTACACCGCGTCCCGAAACCCTCGAGGACGGAACCCTTTTTCGCGATCTCATCTCTGTTCCGCCGCCGTCGCGCTTCCAAGATCGGGAGCACCAGGAGAACTCTTCCCGGCACCCTGCCGGAGGGGAGGATCACCACCGGGAGCCTCTCCACCACCATGGACACCTCCCGGATGAAATGTGAGTAGTCTCCCTTGGACCATGGGTCCATGACCAGTAGCTATGTGATGTTCTCCTCCCCTCTTTGTTCTTTACCGATTAGACCTCGTGAGCTGCCCTACATGATCGAGGCACATATGTAATCCTTATGCTGTTGCTATGATGAGTTTGCTAGGATCCGATGGATTATGAGATTATGTTCAGATTGTGTTTGAGTAATATATTTGATTCACCTCTTTTATATTTATGTTCTTGAGTAATTCTTGCATGTTCTCCGTTGCTATTTATTGCTTTGGCCAAGTAGTAGGTAGTAACTCCAAGAGGGAACGTTATGCTTGATTGTGGGTTCATGCCCCTCGATGACTAGCTTGAGTGACAGAAACATGAGTCTAGGGGATGTGTTGTTGCCACAAGGGGGAAAACAACGGTGCTTGTACTCGCGGGTGCAAGGATTGTTTACTTTACGCAAAGATCTTTTAATGCAGTTGTCTGTTGCTTTGAGTTTACACTATGGGTGGGACTCGCAACTTAATACCAGCGAGATGTTCTGGATAGATATCTCAAGGTGGATGATTAGTAGTAGATGCAGATGGATTTCGGTCTACTTGCCTTGGCGTACCGCCCATGCTTTTGAGCCTCTACCTTTCTTTGTAGCATAGTTAGCATTGGTTTGCGCACATAATCATGTCAATTGCCCAGCTGTAATTTGTTTACCTCGCTTAGCTGTTTTATCGTCTTTTGGGAGAGAGACATCACTAGTGAACATCATGGGACCCTGGTCCATATTACCATCATTAATCACATCCGTTATTTACTTTCAGTTCTTGCTTACTAGTTGCAGTTATACCTATCACTATTATCTCTTGCGTTTGATCCTTTGTAAACGACAAGGCCGGAGGGATTGACAACCTCTCTGTACTCGTTGGGAGCAAAGTTATTTGTATTTGTGTGCAGGTCCGGTCAATCGCTAGTTGCGCCGCTAGCAGTTGACACCTTCTTGTTGAACCTTGGAGTCTCAGGGGATTCGATCCTTGGTATCTTTGCCAAGGGAAAACTACCGCTACACTGCATCTCAAACCTTCCACTTGGGGTAACCAACGAGGGGCGAGAAGCCATCAAACACTAGGTTCAACTTTAATTTGCTCAGAGGGTGTAGGTGTTCTAGTATTACTCTTACAAACTACAATTGAAGCTTGAGCATGATCCTTTATCCTAACAGGGAAAGGTGGTTTCTCAATATAAGCAGTAGGAATAACAGGATCAACATTATAAGTGATAGTTTTTTCTTCAACTTTAATAGGTTCAACTACTTTTACTTCAATAGGTGGATGGTATGTAAACCACTTCTCCTTGGGGAGATCAACATGAGTAGCAAAAGATTCACAGAAAGAAGCTGCTATCTCAGAGTCAAGTCCATATTTAGTGCTAAACTCACGGAAAACATCGGTATCCATAAAAGCTTTTACACAATCAAACTTAGGGGTCATACCTGACTCCTTACCTTCATCGAGATCCCAATCTTCAGAGTTGCGTTTAATTCTTTCCAATAAATCCCATTTGAATTCAATATTCTTCATCATATAAGAGCCAGAACAAGAAGTATCGAGCATGGAGCGATTATTAAGAGAAAGCCGAGCATAAAATTTTTGAATGATCATTTCTCTTGAGAGCTCATAATTGGGGCATGAATATAACATTGACTTAAGCCTCCCCCAAGCTTGAGCAATGCTTTCTCCTTCACGAGGCTAGAAATTATAAATATAATTACGATCACGATGAACCTGGTGCATAGGGTAGAACTTCTGATGAAATTCCAACTTCAGACGATTATAGTTCCATGATCCCATATCATCGCATAGCCTAAACCATGTCAATGCATCTCCCTTCAAAGATAAAGGGAAGACCTTCTTCTTGATAATATCCTCGGGCATACCTGCAAGCTTAAATAATCCACAAACTTCATCCACATAGATTAGATGTAAATCGAGATGCAATGTTCCATCTCCTATAAAAGGATTTTCAAACAGTTTCTCTATCATACCCGAAGGAATCTCAAAGCAAACATTCTAAATAGGTGCAGTAGGTTGAGGAGCAAATCTTTGCTCTTCTGTTCGGGGTGAAGATACCCCGAACAAGCCCCTCAAACGATTTTGAGCCATAGTAGCAAGTGACAATAAATTTCAGCACACTATATAAATTTTTCCTTACCAAAGGCGCTTCACTCCCCGGCAACGGCGCCAGAAAAGAGTCTTGATGACCCACAAGTGTAGGGGATCTATCGTAGTCCTTTCGATAAGTAAGAGAGTCAAACCCAACAAGGAGCAGAAGGAAATGATAGGCAGTTTTTAGTAAGGTATTTTCTGCAAGCACTGAAATTTGAGGTAACAGATAGTTTTGTGATAAGGTAATTGGTAGCAAGTGACAAAAGGTAAAAGTAAATAAGGTGCAGCAAGGTGGCCCAATCCTTTTTGTAGCAAAGTACAAGCCTAGACAAACTCTTATATAAAGTAAAGTGCTCCCGAGGACACATGGGAATTATCGTCAAGCTAGTTTTCATCACGATCATCTGATTCGCGTTCGGTACTTTGATAATTTGGTATGTGGGTGGACCGGTGCTTGGGTGTTGTCCTTACTTGGACAAGCCTCCCACTTATTATTAACCTCTAATGCAAGCATCCGCAACTACAAAAGAAGTATTAAGGTAAACCTAACCATAGCCTGAAACATATGGATCCAAATCAGCCCCTCACGAAGCAACGCATAAACTAGGGTTTAAGCTTCTGTCACTCTAGCAACCCATCTTCTACTTATTACTTCCCAATGCCTTCCTCTAGGCCCAAATAATGGTGAAGTGTCATGTAGTCGACGTTCACATGACACCACTAGAGGAGAGACAACATACATCTCATCAAAATATCGAACGAAGACCAAACTCACATGACTACTGTCGTGGAATTAACACGGCAGATGTCCGGTTTAGCGGACATGATGATGGAACCATCGCACGGGTTAGCTTGAAGGGGTTCATAGCACACAAAGGACACAGAGAGTTTATACTAGTTCGGCCCCTTCGATGAAGGTAAAAGCCTACGTCTAGTTGGTTTTGGTATTGCTTGGGCGCCGGTTTACAGGGAGCGGATTCGCTTGCCTGTGGTCTCGATGGGTTGATTCTTCCTTGTCCTTGAACCGTCGCCGGGTCGTCCCTTTATATAGAGGTGACGCCTGGCCCGGTTTACAGAGTCCCGAGGCCGGCTCATACTTGTGTCCGCCTCGGTCTCTGTCTTTTCTTCCTTATCTCTCAAGTTACATCGCTTGGCGGTTTACAAACCGTACTTCTATACATGGGCCCTAAGATCTCGTGGGCCGTAGCCTTTACTAAATATTACAACCAAGTATAATATAACTAAGCCGGTTTACACTAGCCGGTTCATACCTGCTAGTCATATCCCTGAAATTAGGCCCCAGAATGATTTGAACTTGTTCATATCAATCTTCCTTGTCTTGTACAATTTTCTTCTTTGTCTTCACATTTTTGTAAACCGGCTCTGACGTCATCTTCGAGAATCACTAAATCTGACCGTGACATCATCTCCGGATTTAACGCTGCGAGCTGTACTGTAGCTTTGTTTAATGGTTATCCGAAAATCGAGGCATCAAAAAGGATCTTTATCCGATCTTTGCCCCCTCGAATCCCGCACCTGTCGCTTCGCATCCGTCCTTCGCTTATAAATACTGCTGTCCCCTTTCGTTCTTTCTTCTTCTCGCCTCTTCTTCCTCCGTCTGCCGCCCGAGCTTCAAGACTCCATTAACGCCCGAGCTTGAAGCGCCGCCGTTACCTCGCCGAGTCAAGACCTTCCTGGCCGCTGCATCAACCTTATTCGACCAGAGAACTCCGCCGCCGTCCTTCATTGTTCAGGTATGTTTTTCCTTCCTCATTCTAGATCTGCATCCTTTAGGGTTCGTCCCTGTCCCTCCGCCATTAGGGCTTTCAACGAGAGCTTCATCTTGTTCCTCTTAAACACTCACTTCGTAGAAAGTTTTTGACCTTTATACCCAGTTAACAGATCTTCCATTAGCATTTGCTTTAGATCCCGCCATTTATACTTATCCTATAGATTCATCTGCTCCGCATAAAACCTTTGCGTTTCTTCCCGTATTTTCTTGCACTTTATTTTTCTTTTCTTTGCGCTCCCAGATCTGTTCCACTTTAGTCGTTTACAAGGAAACTGTTTCTTGTCCTTTGTAGATCCATTAGGTATACTCCGGAACTGTTATGCCTTGTTCCTGTAAAACCTTTGAAATTGAACGCGACGGTTTAGCTGTTCCTCTTTTACTGTCGTGAACCGGTAATGACATAGCTCACTGTTATTGCCGGTTTAACCATACCATTAGTCCTCGGTTCAAACCGTTGCGTAACTTTCATAGATATTTTCCGGTTTATACTGATGTACCCGCATAATCCGTTTTTTGCACTTTATCTTTTTCAGTACTTGTCCTTCCATTGCTATGGCCAAGCAGTTTGTCTCTTGTGATTGGGTTCCTTCCATCATCACGGAAGAAGACTTGGTCAAAATTTCTGAAATTGGTACTTTAGGCCCTCAGTCTGTTTTGAAGTGGCGGGCTCCGGGGAATGAATGCCCTCCTACTCCCAGGCCCGGGGAAGTTATTG
Source organism: Secale cereale (assembly GCA_902687465.1). NCBI lineage: Eukaryota > Viridiplantae > Streptophyta > Magnoliopsida > Poales > Poaceae > Secale > Secale cereale. The sequence goes on along the minus strand of LR738712.1, from coordinate 116,744,007 downwards.
TGTTCTTTGACCACATATCTCGAGGCTTCTCGCCCCCCGGTTCAAAGTTTTTCCGGGACGTTCTTGCTGCCTTCCAACTCCACCCTCAGGATATTGGACCCAACTCTATTTCAAATATCTGTGACTTCCAAGTGTTTTCGGAGGTGTATCTGCAAGAAGAACCGTCTGTCGATCTGTTCCGGGACTTCTTTCACCTGAACCGGCGCACAGAATTCACCAGTGGACCGCATCAGGAACTCGGCGGTGTTAGTATCCAGAAAAGGAGGGACACTGTCTTTCCTCACGCCGCTTTACACACGCATCCAAAAGAGTGGAACAAGTCATGGTTTTATTGCATTGACACTTCTCCTGAAGGGGAGAACCCCTTGCCGGGTTATCGTGAGCACCGTATTCCGGAGGATCATCCTCTACCACAACGACTCAGCTCTGTTGAGCGGACCTGGTTTGCATCACCGCTCTCCAGGTTAAAAGCTTTCATGGCCAATGGCTTGACTGGAACTGACTTTATGCGCTGCTGGTTGTCTTGGAGCATCCTTCCCTTGAGCCGGCGATCACAGCTGATGTGCCAGTATTCTGGTAAACCGGACGATCCTCAACGGTTTACCAAGGACAAATTATCTGAGTCGGAGGTTATTAAATCGGCCAAAAAGATGCTCAACGTCTCCTTAGCAGACTGCAGCAAAGTCGGATTAGCACCATATTATAAGAAGAATAAACTGCCTGCGGTAAGTTTTGTTTTATCCTGTATTTGTAATCCGTTTATTTAAACCGTCCCTTCAACTGTCTTTCCTTCTTTTAAATAGGCTGATGATCCTTTCTGGAAGAGAAAACCTCAGGAGAAAACCGGCAAGCAAGCACGCCGTAAGACCTTTGCTAACAAGAAAAGAAAGGCAGCTCTTGACTCCAGCTCTCACGCCGAGGATGATGACCCGGATTCCGAGGTATGAATTAAATCGGTTTGAATTTTGCTTTCTTGTATTCATATTTGTATCTAATGATAACTTTCCACAGGAGTTGGCTGAAGGTGATAATCCGGCCGAGGTTGAGGTAACTATCCTTTCTTCTGATTCAGAACCTCTTCCACAAAAAAGTCGTCGGACCGTCCGGAAATACCAATTTTCTCACCCTTATTCTCAGTTGGATCCTAATTTTATTTTGAAGAAGCAACAGCATGAAGCTCTTCGCCGGACCACTCGCCATAGTGGCCTGGCAGTGGAATCATCCGGGATTTCTTTAACTCCGGCTCGGAAACGCCGTGCTGAGGTGATACTTTCTCCGACTCTCCTTCATCCCAAGGCCGGGCTTATCCGGAAACCTCTTAAACTGTCTGACCCTGATTATCAGGAAACTCCACTGTCTTCTTGTGGTGAATCGACTGCTACACAGCTTCCCCCATTGAAAACTGTACCAGGGTAAATCTTTTTAACATTTCCGGTTTATGATTCCATTTTTGCTTTATAATGTTAACTCATTTTGCAAACTTTTTCCAGCAAGCCAAAGCCTAGCAAGAAACCCAAAGAAAACAAACCTCCTGTTGAGACCTCTGCAGATAATCCGGCCGATGATCCGGCAACGACCGTTCCTCCAGAAAGCGAGCCCATAGCACCTCTTGAAGATCCTGCACCTATGGATCACTTCTCAGTGCCCGAAAACCCTACTGCTGAAGATGCGCACAACTCGCCAAGTCCTGCCCGGGTCAACTCTCCTCAAATTAATCCGGTATCTCCCAATCCGGCTCACACTGCGACTCCAATTGCCCCCTCTTCTCCAGAAGTTATAGTGACTGGGGCTGCATTCACTGCTCCGGCTGAGCCCACCGTTTTAGCCAAGCATACGGCTAAAACGAAGAAGTTATATAAGGAGAAGGGCAAATGGAGTACCGAAGTATCTAATCTTGCGGACATGAGCGCCCAAGAAATTTATTCTGGGTATCTAAACCGGCTCCACAGCAGCCGAGACTATGAAGCAAGCTTGGTTAACTTAATGAAGGAGAAATATGAGGTAATCCTTTTCTTCTGATTTTGCACTTTTGATATGCTTCTCTCCCATAACAGCCCCCAAGTTCCGGTTTAGCTGCGTGCTGAAGGTGAACCGGAACTTTATAGTTTGAACAATTGATCTTTACATTAGCCCCCAAGTATCGAGTAGATAACTTGTTTATGTATTTGATACTTGTAAAAAAATTCTGCTGATACTTCAATCATCCATTAGCCCCCCAAGTGTCAAGTAGACAACTTGTTTGTGTGCTTGAGACTTGTAACTTTGAATTGCTGTTGTTTATTGCTTCAACTGCCATTAGCCCCCAAGTGTCAAGTAGACAACTTGTTTGTGTGCTTGAGACTTGTCTGATTTTTGCTTCTTGTCACTTGATTGTGCTTGCAGGCTGACTTAAACCGGAACGCTGATGAAATCAATGAACTTCGGAGTCGTCTTGCTGAGACAGAATATGCCGCTTCGAAAGCTAAGAAAGATCTTCAGGTAAGTTTAAAGACTGCTGAAGATTTGAAGAAATATTTTGAAGAAGAGCGGACCACTTTTGAGGTTCAAAAGAAAGATCTGGAGAAAAGGATTCAGGATGCTGAAGGGGCGCTTAACCCGGTTATAGAAGAATTAACCGGTTTAAAGCAGCAGATTGAGTTGATGACCTCTGCAATTTTTGGTAAGTATAATCTGAACTCTTGCTTTATCCCTGTAATCTTCTGTCTGTGTCGGTTTAACCGTAATATCTATATGCAGGGCGCCGTGTCTCCCATCTTGGGGATGACCTACGGAAGAAGCTTAAAGCGTGTTACACCTTGGTCGAGCAGCTATATTCCGGCGCTCAGAGGGTCATTAGTGCAACATCTTTCGGTAAACCGGCCCCTACGACTATCCAAGACACGTTGAAAAAATTATCTGTTTTGCTGGTTCGTCTTGAAGAAGTCAAAAAGTCTGCCGCCCGAGGTGGTGCTCTTCTGGCCCTTACCAGGGCTAAGGCCTGGGTCCCGGATCTTGATCCGAAAGAGGCTTTAACTGGATTTCCTGACACAAAAGACGACGGCTCCACTTTTACCGCAAAGGATCTCTACGCCTTGACGAAGGAGATGTGTCCCCTTGCCAGTAAGCTTGCAACTGAATCCGACTTATCCAGGTATCATCCGGGGTACGACTTGCAAAACGAGCGGGTGGAGCGGCCGGTTTATGACACCGTCAACTTAATCCCGCCGGTTCGTCCTCATACCTTCGCTCCTGATATTGAACCTTCTGAACTTATCAACGACGAGATGTATTTCCGGGTTTTGACGAAGATTGACTGGCGTGTGCCGGACTTCCAACCGCTTCAAGAAGATGAAGATATTCCGGATCAAGGTGATGGCCAGCCGTCTCAGCAAGGAGGAGCATAATTCAAAATTTATTGGTGTAGTCGCAGTCTCTGTTTTGCCAAACAATCTTTTTAATCCGTCAGGCTTGCTATGCCTTGTAATAGGATAGCTGAAACTTGATCTGCTTTAATCCGGATATTCTGTCCTTCTTATGTGAAATATTTGCCAAATTAAATGTTGTCTGATGTTGCTTATCTTTCATATCCTCTGCTCCTGCAGAAATAACACTGAAAATATGTCCTAGCAGTTTACCACTGGAGGGATTAAATTGTTCTCTCAAAACGTCAAATAAGTACATACTCATACCAGAAATAAAGTTATACCCGAGATTATATGTGCTCAATACTCTTAATCTGATAGGACTTTAAAGATCCTTGATGAAGACCTTCATGGATCCAATTAGAAACCCGGGTTTTGATGATAGACTCCGGTTCATCTTGTTCTGAAAAACTTTGTTCAGAAATTTGTGGCTTGTTGCCTGATAGATGATCCGGGTTATAATGAACACCGGTTTATTCGTGCTGGTATTCATGACCCAGACTTTTCACTTTATAGATATGTGGTCAGCTTCTGTAGCTGTTCCACTCCGGTTTAAAGGGTTATAAAACACAAACACAAAAAGATGCAAATTTTGCAAATAAGACCATGTAGTCGAGGCTTTTTAAGAGCTGCCAGGCTCAAAGCAAGGTTCAGCCAATCAATGGGATGTGGATTATCCATCTTTCCCAGGGGGCCTAGCCAATCACTGAATGTGGATTATCCATCTTTTCAGAAGGCCGATAGAACAGCAAATAAAAAACTGAGCCAATCAATGGGATGTGGATTATCCATCTTTCCCAGAGGGCCTAGCCAATCACTGAATGTGGATTATCCATCTTTTCAGAGGGCCGATAGAACCATAACAAATTTGAGCCAATCACTGGATGTGGATTATCCATCTTTCCAGAAGGCCTCCATGGTTCCTCCTGAACCGGTGGGTAAATTTAAACCAATCACTGAATGTGGATTATCCAACTTTTCAGAGGGTCTCCAGGGTTCCTCCTGAACCGGTGGGTAAATCTAAACCAATCACTGAATGTGGATTATCCATCTTTTCAGAGGGTCTCCAGGGTTCCTCCTGAACCGGTGGGTAAATCTAAACCAATCACTGAATGTGGATTATCCAACTTTTCAGAGGGTCTCCAGGGTTCCTCCTGAACCGGTGGGTAAATCGTGAAGCGTCCTTTCATTGAACCGGATGTCATCTCATGTTTTTTAGAAAGTTTTGCTTTGCAAAAAATCAATCTTAAACCGGCCAATATGTTGAAATATCTGATAAAAAACTCGCATTGTTGTTTTCACAAAATATTTGTATGTGGAAAAAAGAGCTGAGCCCCCGGTTTACCGAGGGTGCCGGCTTATTTATTAATCATAATATATACATAGGATACAGTGGAGCTCGTAGCTCAAGTATAGTATGGCCGTAAATGGGCGATGTTCCACGGCCTCTTCGTCTCCTCTTCTGACGTCCGTGAGTCCTTGTGTTCTCGAACGTCCACCAAGTAATATGAACCGTTGTGTAGATTCTTACTGACCACAAACGGCCCTTCCCAAGGTGGGGATAGCTTGTGCATATCTGTTTGATCTTGGATGAGCCGGAGTACCAAGTCGCCCTCCTGGAACGTCCTTGTTCTGATCCGGCGGCTATGATATCTGCGTAAGTCTTGTTGATAAATTGCAGATCGTGCCGCAGCTATATCACGCTCTTCATCCAGCCGGTCTAAACTGTCCTGCCTTGCTCTCTCGTTGGCTGCTTCAACATAAGCCGTCACCCTTGGTGAATCATGACGTATATCGCTCGGAAGGACTGCTTCAGCACCATAGACCATGAAGAAAGGTGTGTAACCTGTAGACCGGTTTGGTGTAGTGTTGATACTCCAAAGAACAGATGGCAACTCCTCAACCCAACATCCTGGGGTTCTCTGCAAAGGTGTCATAAGCCGGGGTTTGATACCTCGCAAAATCTCTTGATTTGCTCTTTCGGCTTGACCATTGGATTGGGGGTGGGCTACAGAGGATACGTCCAAGCGAATATGTTCTCGTTGACAGAATTCTTCCATCTCACCCTGAGATAAATTGGTTCCATTGTCTGTGATGATGCTGTGTGGAAAGCCAAACCGGAAAATTACTTTTTTGATGAATTTGACTGCCGTGGCCGCATCACACTTGCTTATAGGCTCCGCTTCAACCCACTTTGTAAACTTATCTACTGCTACTAGTAGATGAGTTTTCTGATCTTGGGATCGCTTGAAGGGTCCAACCATATCAAGCCCCCAAGTTGCAAACGGCCAAGTTATTGGTATCATCCGGAGCTCCTGCGCTGGAACTAGAGCACGCCTCGAAAATTTCTGACAAGCATCACACCTCCGGACCAGATCTGCCGCATCTGCATGAGCAGTTAACCAATAGAAGCCATGCCGGAATGCTTTAGCCACCAATGATTTTGAACCGGCATGATGACCACAATCCCCTTCATGAATCTCGCGAAGAATCTCACAACCTTCCTCAGCTGACACACACCGCTGAAATACTCCAAAAGTACTACGATGATGAAGCTCTCCGTTTGCAATCGTCATGGACTTAGAACGTCGGATTATCTGCCGTGCTTCTACTTCATCATCCGGTAACTCTCCTCGGCTCAGATATGCCAAATAAGGCAGCGTCCAATCTGGAATAACATGAAGCGCTGCAACTAACTGTGCCTCCGGATCAGGAACAGCTAGGTCTTCCTCCGACGGTATCTAAACCGAAGGATTGTGCAATTCACCCAAAAAGGTGTTTGGCGGCACCGGTTTACGTTGAGAACCCAACCGGCTTAGAGCATCGGCCGCTTCGTTCCTTCGCCGATCTATATGATCCACCTGATATCCTTTGAAGTATCCTGCAACTGCTTCAACCTCTCGTCTATAAGCTGTCATGAGGGGATCTCTTGAATCCCACTTGCCGGAAACTTGCCGTGCCACTAAATCTGAGTCGCCAAAGCACTTAACCCGGCTCAAGTTCATCTCCTTTGCTAGCCGCAAACCATGAAGTAGTGCTTCATATTCCGCTACATTATTAGTACAAGGAAACAATAGGCGGAGGACATAACAAAATTTATCACCTCTGGGGGAAGTTAAAACAACTCCAGCCGCCGAGCCCTCCAATTGTCTTGAACCGTCAAAGTGAATCGTCCAGTAAGTCAGATCCGGCTTCTCCTCAAGAGTTTGCAACTCTGTCCAATCATTGATGAAATCCACCAATGCCTGAGATTTTATAGCGGTGCGTGGCACATACTTCAACTCATGTGGGCTGAGCTCTATGGCCCACTTTGCCACCCTACTTGTAGCCTCCCTGTTCTGGATTATGTCTCCCAACGGTGCTAAACTAACCACAGTTATTGGATGACCTTGGAAATAGTGCTTCAACTTCTGGTTTGCCATAAACACACCATACACCAACTTCTGCCAGTGAGGGTATCTCTGCTTGGATTCAATGAGTACTTCGCTCACGTAGTAAATCGGACGCTGAACCAGGTATTCCTTCCCTGCTTCCTTGCGCTCAACCACGATTGCGACGCTGACTGCCCGTGCATTGGCAGCGACGTATAACAGCAACGGCTCCTTATCAATAGGAGCAGCTAAAACCGGCGGCTTTGCCAATTGCCGCTTTAAATCCTCGAACGCTGCGTTTGCCTCATCACTCCATATAAACCGGTCTGTTTTCCTCAGCATCTGGTAAAGCGGGATCGCCTTCTCTCCCAAACGGCTGATGAACCGGCTTAATGTTGTGATCCGGCCAGCGATACGCTGAACATCGTTGATGCAAACCGGTTTAGTCAAAGATGTGATGGCCTTGATTTTCTCTGGATTGGCTTCTATTCCTCTGTTTGAGACCAAGAACCCCAGTAGCTTACCTGCCGGAACACCAAAAGCACACTTCTCCGGATTAAGCATCATCTTATAAGCTCGAAGATTATCAAAGGTCTCCTTAAGATCCTCTATCATTGTCTCCTCCTTCCTTGATTTGACCACAATGTCATCCACATAAGCATGAACATTCCTCCCTATCTGCCCTTTCAGACAATTCTGAACGCAGCGCTGATAAGTCGCTTGTGCGCTTTTAAGCCCAAAAGGCATAGATACATAGCAAAAAGCACCAAAAGGGGTTATGAAAGCTGTCTTCTCCTGGTCTTTAACTGCCATCTTGATCTGGTGATACCCTGAATACGCATCCAAAAAACTTAGCCGCTCACATCCCGCTGTGGCATCGATAATTTGATCAATGTGAGGGAGAGCAAAAGGATCAGTTGGACAAGCCTTGTTGAGGTCTGTATAGTCCACACACATTCTCCACTTCTCGTTCTTCTTTAACACCAGCACCGGATTAGCCAACCACTCCGGATGAAAAACTTCCACTATGAATCCTGCGGCCAAAAGCCTGGCCACTTCTTCTCCTATAACCTTGCGCCTCTCCTCATTGAAGCGGCGCAGATACTGCTTGACCGGTTTAAACTTCGGATCAATATTAAGACTGTGCTCAGCGAGTTCCCTCGGTATACCTGGCATGTCAGAAGGTTTCCATGCAAAGATATCCCGGTTCTCACAGATGAACTCGATGAGCGCGCTTTCCTATTTGGGATCAAGGTTAGCGCTGATAGTGAACTGCTTAGACGAATCTCCAGGCACAAAATCAACTTGCTTAGTTTCCTCTGCTGATTTAAACTTCAACGCCGGATCATGCTCTGTAGTTGGTTTCTTCAGTGGAGTCATATATGCCGGATCAACATTATCTTTATAATATTTCAACTCTTCCGTGGCACATACTGCTTCTGCATAGGCTGCATCTCCTTCTTCACATTCCACTGCTATCTTGCGACTTCCATGAACCGTGATCGTGCCCTTATGACCCGGCATTTTAAGCTGCAGATAAACGTAACATGGCCTGGCCATAAACTTAGCATAAACCGTCCTTCCAAACAGAGCGTGATAAGGGCTTTTGATTTTGACGACCTCGAAAGTTATCATTTCCGACCTGGAATCATGTTCATCTCCAAAAGTAACTTCCAAATCAATCTTTCCAACCGGATAAGCCGACTTACCTGGCACCACTCCATGAAACACTGTGTTTGATTGCCTTAACTTCTTATCCGTCAGACCCATACGACGGAAAGTCTCATAGTACAAAATATTGATGCTGCTACCGCCGTCCATGAGAACTTTAGTGAATTTGTAACCTCCCACCTGAGGTGCCACCACCAAGGCTAAATGGCCCGGATTATCCACCCGCATTGGGTGGTCTTCTCTACTCCACACAATGGGTTGTTCTGACCAACGCAGAAATTGCGGTGTTGCCGGTTCAACTGCGTTAACAGCCCGTTTCAAAACCTTCTGATCTCGTTTACACATACTTGTAGTGAAGACATGATATTGCCCACTGCTCAACTCCTTTGGATTACTTTGATACCCGGATTGTGGCTGCTGTTGCTGACGCTGTTGATTCCCTCTGATTATTGTAATTCCCTTGGCCCTGTTGTTGATTGCTGTGGTTATTATAACCACTTTGGCCATGTTGCTGATTGCTTTGGTTACTGTAACCACCTTGATGATGCGACTGATTGCCCTGGTTATTATAACTTCCTTGATTATTTTGACTACCGGTCCGGTTTTGATAACCATTGTTATTGCCCCTATATCCTGATCCGGAGCTGTTCCCCTGATGACCCGGACCATAAAATCCAGGACCTGAACCGCCATTTGGAGGCCTGTCATGAGGATTAAAGCGGCCTCCCATTGCTTTCATAAGGGGCCTGCACTCTCTTATGGTGTGCTTTGCCGGTCGATTTTTCATGCTATGCTTCGGACAAGGCTGATCTAACTCTTGGTCCCGGCTAAGAGTCCCTCCGCCGATTTGTGGAGGTGGGTTACCCAAGCCGTGCTGAAAGCCCCCTTGAACTTGAGTGTTAGCCACGAAGTCAGAGCCACCTTCTGCCTTCCGTTTGCCCAAAAAACTCGTAGTAGCCGGATTAACTGGTGCCGGTTTACTAGACTTGCTGACCTTCCTTGTCTTGTCTCCTTCAGCTTCTGGATACTTGGTATTATCAGAGTCCCCATATTTTACCAAGGCACTCATGAGAGTCCCCATATCATTACAATCCCTTTTAAGCCGTCCGAGCTTTAACTTTAAAGATTCAAACCGGCAATTGTTTTCCAAAGTCACTATCGCCGTGCTAGGATTGATACTATTCGAAGAGTGCAAGATCTCCGCTACTCTCCGCACCCAAGCGGCTGTAGACTCCTGCTCTCCTTGTACACAAGCTGCTAGATCCACCACTGACATCGGCTGCTTGCATGTATCCTTGAAGTTTTTGATAAACTGGCTGCGCAGTTCCCCCCATGATCCGATAGAGTTCGGGGGTAAACCTTTCAACCAGGTCCGGGCTGTACCCTCGAGCATCATAGTAAAATACTTTGCACAAGCTGATTCATCTACATCCAGCATCTCCATGGCCATCTCATAACTTTCAACCCAAGCTTCCGGGGCTAAATCTGCCGTGTAATTAGGTACCTTGCGGGGCCCCTTAAAATCTTTAGGCAGCTTGACACTCCCTAATGCGGGGATAAGACATTGCACCCCAAAAGAACTCGTCGTAGCCCCTGTTTCTGTTGTGGCTGTGTGAACCGGCGTTGTTTGACGAACCTCTTCCCGGGCTCCTGGTCTAACCCGGTTTACATCCGGAGCTGGTGCCGCTGCACCTGCCGGATTATCCTGTCTGCGCTGATGCCTCCTGCGTTCACTGCTAGACACTTCTGGTTCTTCCCAATGCCTAGTATAACTCTGGCTAGGACATGGTGTTGAATGTAGCCTTTCCCTGCTATGAGAATATGCTTGCTGCTGTATCAATGCCGTGTTAAGCAATTCCTTGACCCGGCGCGCTTCCACTGCTACACGGGACGTCCCCTCATCGGGTAACGCGGCCAAACGTGCTGCAGCTGCAACGATGTTATCCAACGGGTTTGAATAGTGACCTGATGGGTGAGGTGCAGCCGTGATCCGCTGGTCTTGCTCCACAACGGGCTGTTGAACCGGCTCATCCCTGACTGGGGGTGCCCTTCGGTTTAAAGTGGGATTATTGTTGGTTCCTGCCCCCGGTGTTCTAAACAGATCCATCGCTTCGTAAACCGGCGGTATACGAGATTGATACTTCCAACTTCTTACCCCCTGCGTAGAGGCTTGTTCCATCCTTAGGTGAAAAGCTTGATCATCCAACTCTGTTTGCCTCCTTATTATCATTGCTTTCTCCGCTTCCAGATCCTCCTTTAACTGATCAATCCGGCCCTTCAACTGAAGGAGCTCTGTATCATGCTGCGCCTTGTTTGCCGGAGCTACCGTTTCCACTGCTTTAGTTGTGAACTCATCGATCAAGGTGGATAGAACGTCAGTAGGTGAGAGGGTCGTGCCACTCCCCCCTACACCAGCTTCTGCTGTCGTCCCGTTCACTGGGGGCTGTGAACCGGCCATAAAGACCGCCACCCGGTTTGGCGGGTTGAAGGGGCCCGGAATACAGTTTCCATCGGACTCGCCCTCAGACCGGCCGTCCTGCAACTGACACAGAGACTCAGTTTCTCCGGATGAAGATTCGCCGTCGGAGTAGACAACGGTTGCACCATCGGATTCCGATCCGTCCGCGGCTCGAACCCCGTGAATTGCTCCAACGAACACGTGCTTCTTGGCGGGTTGAATCCGGGCCGATCTCGCACGCTGAGCCGGCTCGACGATGTTGGGGAAGATGTCCGGCTCAGGTCCCAGTTCGCCGATCTTGCCAATGAAGACTTGGATGCCACCGAAAGGAACCCGATACCCGTATTCGATTGAATCGGCCTCCGGTCCCCAACCTGCGTCATCAATGTAGATCCGGCCGCGGCGACTCTTGGTCATCCGGCCGACCGCGTAACCCTTGAGCCCTTCGAAGCTGCCCTTCAAGAACTCGAAACCATCGTGCGGAGGCCCCACGGTGGGCGCCAACTGTCGTGGAATTAACACGGCAGATGTCCGGTTTAGCGGACTTGATGATGGAACCATCGCACGGGTTAGCTTGAAGGGGTTCATAGCACACAAAGGACACAGAGAGTTTATACTAGTTCGGCCCCTTCGATGAAGGTAAAAGCCTACGTCTAGTTGGTTTTGGTATTGCTTGGGCGTCGGTTTACAGGGAGCGGATTCGCTTGCCTGTGGTCTCGACGGGTTGATTCTTCCTTGTCCTTGAACCGTCGCCGGGTCGTCCCTTTATATAGAGGTGACGCCTGGCCTGGTTTACAGAGTCTCGAGGCCGGCTCATACTTGTGTCCGCCTCGGTCTCTGTCTTTTCTTCCTTATCTCTCAAGTTACATCGCTTGGCGGTTTACAAACCGTACTTCTATACATGGGCCCTAAGATCTCGTGGGCCGTAGCCTTTACTAAATATTACAACCAAGTATAATATAACTAAGCCGGTTTACACTAGCCGGTTCATACCTGCTAGTCATATCCCTGACAACTACTAATAGCAAGACTTCTCCCATGTCCTCAGGAACAAAAGTAACTACTCACAAGACTTAATATTGTTCATGATCAGAGGGGTATTAATATGCATAATGGATCTGAACATATGATCTTCCACCAAATAAACCAACTAACATGAACTACAAGGAGTAATCAACACTACTAGCAACCCACACGTACCAATCTGAGGTTTGGGTACAAAGATTGGATACAAGAGATGAACTAGGGTTTGAGAGGAGATGGTGCTGGTGAACATGTTGATGAACATAGCCCTCCCCAAGATGGGAGAGTGGTTGGTGATGACGACGGTGACGATTTCCCCCTCCCGGAGGGAAGTATCCCTGGCAGAACAGCTCTGCCGGAGCCCTAGATTGGTTTCCGCCTCGGTTCCGCCTCGAGACGGCTGCGTCTGGTCCCGAAAGCCTCCCTTGGATTTTTTTTCCAGGTCAAAACACCTCATATAGGAGAAGATGGGCATCGGGGGCCTTCCGACTGGCCCACGAGGCAGAGGGGCGCGCCCTGGGAAGGGGGCGCGCCCCCCGCCCTCGTGGACAGCCGGTGACCCCCCTCGTGGACTTCTTTTGCCAGATATTTTTTATATTTTCTAAAACGGCATTCTGTTGAGTTTCAGGGCTTTTGGAGTTGTGCAGAATAGGTTTCCAGAGTTTGCTCCTTTTCCAGCCCAGAATTCCAACTGCCGGCACTCTCCCTCTTCGTGTAAACCTTGTAAAATAAGAGAGAAAAGGCATAAGTATTGTGACAAAACATGTAAGAAAAGCCCATAATGCGATAAATATCAACATATAAGCATCATGCAAAATGGACGTATCAACGCTCAAAGGAAACCCACACACCATCCTAAAGGTGAATATGAAGTAACCGACATCGATTTAAAGTCGTGGGCTCCAACTAAACCAGATAAAGCACGCACTAGGTTCAGGAGTGTATGTGGATTTGTTGGCAAGGCAAGGCTCAACATTAATCTATCGGGGTTTCGGAAGGCTGACATAGAAACATGGCAAAGGATAGTCCAAGAGATCATGGATCACTTCAACGTTCCGGAGAAATGGAGAATGCAGGTGGAACACCCTGCACTAAAGAAGCCTAGAGATGCTTGGAGAAACTGTAAGAACGTGTTGTACAAGAAGTACTTGAGTGAAGCCAAGGACCCAATCCCCGCATACCCCCAAATTACAATGGCAGACTGGGCAGAATTCAAAAGGGTCAAGGTAACTACAGAGTTTACTGAGAAGAGTGCAAAGCAATCAAAACTTCATAAGAGGAACACACACACACACACACACACACCATATGGGTGTGGTAGGATACTGCGACATGAAACCGATATGGGACCATGAGGACAAAGAAGTGGTAGCTGCGGGTGGGAAACCGGCCTTTAGTGAAATCAGGGGTGAACGCGCTAGAGACTACTTGTGGGCACGTGCAAGGAGGTGTGATGACGGAACTTATTACTTTGAAAACTCATGTGACAAAGAACTATATCGCGTGATGTTAAAGGCTTCCAGATCCCTGGAAGGTTCTACAGGACCTCAGGGCCATGTGACATTATGTCTGATGCTCTAGAAACAAAAGAGCCCCCTGGCCATGCAAGGGGTATAGGTATCAATGTCCCGCACAAGAGGACTTTCACACTCAGCAAAGAAGAGAGGCTCGGCATGAAAAAAGCGAGGAGTGAAATAAAGCATAATGAGTTGTATGAAAGGTTGAGGAGGGACATGTATCCGACCGTTCAAAGGGAAATTGAGGAGTCAATGATGATGCGGAAGATTCTAATACTGACAGATAGCTAGCAGATGGGAGGGGAGGCGGTATGGAGTATGCTGGTTATTGCACGACAACACCGCACAACAGTAGTTGTGCATTAGCTGACCCCTGCGACACTTAGATTGCAGCTACTCATGATGATGCTATATCTGATCTATCTGGAATGAAAGACAGATTGAGGGGCGTGCTTACACATTAAGATGGTACGTTAAAATGTGCAATAGCATGGGTTTGTCCACCCTTCTTGGAAGAAGGCCTCTTGTTGGACAATGTGAAATTAAAGTCGGGTTGTGTGAAGTGCTACGTTACTGAAGTAAAGCCTGGATTCAATGAATTTGCCCTGGAGAATGGCCTAGGGTACTTTGATGAGTAGACGACCTTGGGAGAAACACTATTACATCACATCCAGTGGCCACGAAAGGAAATATACTTCATGGATGAGATCCCTGAAGACACACCAAGAGCAACCAATGTCTCCCTTCAACTCGTGACGCTCTCCTTGCCACAACAGCTCTCGCGTGCTTCCCCCAAGGAACCTAATACTCGTAATCCGACGGTTGCTGCATCAGCCTGTGATCATCTTGCCTACCTTTCTGCCGTACATGTGATGTCATCGTCTGCCCCAGAGCAGCCACTAGCAAGGCCTACAACTGCTGAAGACGCACCACCAGTTCAGATGCCGGCCGCTGAAGCAGCGGGGGAGAGTCGGATGCACCACATGCTCAGTAGACCAACCTGGTGGAACGGACTGCTAAGCAATCTGATGCTTCGGAACTGCCTGCTAAGAAGTCTGTAGGTCCAGAACCGACCGCTCATCAGTCCGTCAGCCCGCAGCCACGTGATCAGCATACCGATGTGTCAGCACTGCCTGCTCAGCAAACCAACGCGTTGACACGGCCTTCTCAGCACACCGACAAGTTCGCACAACCTGTGCAGAAACCCGACATAGCTTCAATGCCTGGTCAGAAGTCTGATGCCTCTGCTCCTACAACGCAACAGTCTGTCATAGCAGCACCACCAGCTCAGCAGTCCCGCATAGCTAAACCGTCTGCTAAGCAGTCGCCGTAGCTTTATCGTCTGTTCGGGGGTCCGCCTTTCAGCCATCCAGACCTCAGACCAGAAGTGATGTAAGTACCAAGAAGGAAGCAGGCAAAAAGGTTACACCCATGAGGAAGTGGCCCCGGGAGCAAAGATGAATGAGAACGATTGCCTCTTACTTAACGCAATCATCGCCCATAACCAAACTAACAACATGTTGTTCGAATCAGAGACTAATATTATTTCTGACGGCATGTCAGATGCACAAATAGAATTGACGCTTGCTAAAAATAAAGCATACGTACTTGAAGCACGCAATTACGTCCATGGCCAGCCATTTCTTGTTGGCGAATACTTTGATGAGTGTGGTTTCAGTTGTCGCGAGTTACATAAATATTGCATGGATCTAATGTTAGTAGGTCATCATGGTCTGCTAGTCTACTACAACAGAGATCATTTCCGACATGATCCTGGTTCCATCAGTGCGGATTTCGAGGACTTACATCTCTTCTTCAACTTCAACGTGATCGATGACACTCCTAATTTTGTAAGTACTTAACAAACTCTGATCAACTTCTCCATACAAGGTTGTAAATGATAAATAGCTAACTCTATTTTATTGCTCTCGGGGGATTGACCGCGCAAAGAAGAAAAAGGGAGAGTGTGTATTTCATAGACCCTTCATTAGCAGATGGCACAACATTACATGGTAAGGATGACGGGAGTGGGCCATTAACACGGTCGCCCGTATCTTCAAAAACACATCTCATGCAAAATCATTTCTCTGGTCATATCATGAACGGCAAGTCAAATAAACAACCACGCATACAATTATTAGCTTTCATATTTCGACATAATTCATAAGTTCATGGTTTTCTTACTATGTAGCAATCACTGGATCTTGGTATTCATTATTCTAAACAAGAACATAGTTTACTACATGGATTCTCTCGGAGAGTCAATAAAGGCACAGGATCTGACGCGTCTTCAGCAAATCATGGATATGTATTGAATTCTATGATGTTTAAACTAATTTGCATTCATATCTGGTTCAAGAGTTGATGTTGTGAAAATTCATCTTCATTTGAAGTGTGTTCGCATTATGGAAAACTAAACCAGGGAACATGTTCAAGAGGGAACTACCCCTGCAGCACGAGATTGTTTCTCCGATAACACACCAAAATCCGTTATTTTCGGAAATGTGTGGGATCCCAAACGAAAAGCACATGTCACTCATACCAGAATCGTCGGTGATACACAACAAATCACAAACGATCTGCATCACTTGTATGCGTGCAAAGGGGCTCTTGAACCGTTTGTGATAGAACATTATCGCACACGGTAATTGTTCGGAAACGTGTGTGATGGTGTCATGCATGGCAGATGAGTTTCGTAGAAAACTCATGTGTGATGGGGCACGTATCGCACACAGTTCATATGTTGGCTCGTGTGCCTTTATATATTATTTCCCAAACAGTTCAGTACGAAATACCGTTTCATTTCACTTCGTCATTAGAAACGTTTAATCACCAATCACACTTGTGTGATAGAATTTGGTGTGTGCTGCATCGCATACGATTACATTTGGCAAGGAGTTTGTATCATGGCTCCCTATCCCCGACGGTTTGGGGATTGTGTGGGAATGACCCCCTATAGCCCACGCTCACTAGGCGATGGTTTAACATGCCATCGCGGAAGGGGTTAAAAACCATTTGTATAGTAGCTCGTTGTACAAGTGCAAGTTTTTTAGTAGGGCCGTTAGGGCGTTATCTGTGTAGTGTGGGTGCAAAATAGCAACCACCGAGGCATCCCACGCGAGTAGAATACCTCCCCATGTTCCCACTGCGGGCAAGTAGTAGTAAGTTTACTTATTTATTCCCAAGACACTGTGCCACCACCTCGGTCATTACAACCTCCATTTTCGTCTCCTGAAGGCATACAATGCTTGGAATAGCTACCGTTACCACTTGGTAGATTGCACTACGATGTGCATGGCTACTCCACACTCGTGTTTTGTATGGAGTGGCATTCATTTTTAGAGCCTACAATGTAACCACCACGAATCAGCCCTAGGGCCAGTCCAGCACCAAGGCAGTCTGCTCGAACATTGGTAGAGCAGAGGCCTCCCACCAAAGAGCGCAAGGATTGCCCTGATATGGCTATCTGAGAGCCGCTAGTCAAAAAGCTTGGCGTACGCGTGCAGCGCCTTGTCGCTTATGGTTTCCCCTTCGTTTGCTAGACATAGTTTCCGGATTGGCACATTTTGTTGCTTTGTTGCATTTGATCCACGGCCCATGCCCCTAGCCATCTGTACGCTCCGTCTCGGGTTGGATACTAGTTCACGTTTCCTCCTTGGGCGCCTCATCGCCTCAGCTTTTGCCTCCACTGGCTCACTTAGCAGAAGCGGTGACAGTGCCTTCTTTAGCTCGCCACAGAGCTCGTCCAGAGATGCGCGCTGGCCTCCCGACGTGCATGGGTTGCATGGCACCGCGCCAACCAGCGGTCTACAGGTGGGGCTGCCTACTCTATCTGACAAGCTTACGTAGAACGTTCCCCCACATACATGTGAACAGGAGTGGCTAGGTCTCCACTATCAGTAGAACAAAAGTTGCATGCCATGGTATCCTCGAATGTTGCGTCTGTTGGGTCCTCCTCCGGTGACATCCTGTCTTGGTCTGGGGGATAGCAAATGGGCGTTATCCTCCCCCTGCAAGAGTCTCACCAATCTCGTCGTTGTTGTCCTCCACAGGTATCTGAAGCGACCCCACTTGAATACTTCGTGTCTTGTACTTGGTGGTCCCAGCCTCATCCATCTGCCTTGAATCCCTATGCACTCTACTATTGGCCCCGTCCAGCGATGACCTGAGAGGACCCGCTTCCCAAAAGTTCCATCTGGGCTGGCAAACTGACGGTGGGGTCAGTATCCCACTTGTCCGCACGTCCATCGTACCAGGTTGTGGCGTCGCCTGGTTCGAGCCACGTGATGACGGGGCAACGGCCGGAACACAATCCCCCACCACACTCGGAGTGCAAGTCGGCAGTAGTGGGCTGGTCGAAAGCATTATCTGCCCTGCCTCCGACTGGCCTGCCCCGCTTTGGGTGACGGTAGCAGCATCCATGATGACCGCACCATAGCTGGAGAGAATTATGACGCCTGCTCCACGAGATACTAAACTAGGACTTGACAGTATGTAGTCCATGCATTGATATGTTGTTATTGTTCTGTTGTAGTCATAACATGATTTTGTAATGTCATTCCAGGATTGCATTGGAGCAATAGATGGTACTCATGTCACTGCCAGAGTGTCGAGGTCATGAGCTGCAGCATATAGAGGGAGGAAGCACTACACAAGCCAGAATGTGCTTGATGTTGTTAACTTCGATCTGAAGTTCACATATGTGTTGGCTGGCTGGGAAGGATCAACGCATGATGCTAACATTCTCAGTGATAGCATGAGTCGTCATGATGGCATCAACATCACCAATGAAAAGTTCTGCCTAGGAGATGCTCGCTATGCATGTCAGACATGTGTTCTTCCACCCTACAGAAAAACCAGGTACTATCGGAATGAGTTCTCTGGTAGGAACTATTCTAGGACTCCTCAGGAACTGTTCAATCTCAAACACTCCAGCCTTAGAGTAATGGTTGAGAGGGCATTTGGAGCTCTAAAGAATAGGTTTAAGATCCTGGATCAGAAGCCATTCCACCCTTATACTACCCAGGTCAAGCTTGTTCTTCCATGTTGCATCATTCACAACTAGATCATGCAATTGGAAATTGATGAACTTGTGCCGGAGGAGAAAGATGTGAATCCTGATGAGGTGATCATCTCCGGCCATGGTGTGCAGGCATTCGACAAAAGTGTGGAAGAACAAAAGGTTGGAGTGGGCAATGTGGGATAACATAGGTTAGACAAGGATCCTAGGTAGGACAAGACAATATTCGGTGTGTGCTGTAAGGTCACCACTAGTGAGAAGTGGTGATCACATCTTTAGCCATTTGCAACCAAACAACGTGTTGTTTGTCTAACAACAACGATGCACGCAACCAAACGACATGCTAACTAATTGCTCCCCTCATGCATGGACCCTAGTGCGGGTAGCCAAACTACATGCATATGTTGGTTTTTAGCCTGCATTTGCCCAACCAAACCCAACCAGGACAAGTATGCAAAATGCCCTAAAACATCGATATGAACCAAACACATTTTAGGTGTTTCTGGTTATAGATGCTGACCGACGATGCACGCGGGTGCATCCGGGCATCTTCGCGGATGTATAGGGCCTCAGATTTGCCAACTATGATTGTAGATTCTCTTAGGGCGCGTTTGGTACCTGCATCATTTTTTGCCACTTTGCATACTTGTCCCAGTTGGGCTTGGCTGAGCATATGCAGGCTAAAAACCAACATCTGCATGTTGATTGGTTTCCTGCATCCCCTCTAGCCTGCATGTGCTGAAACTGAAGGCATGATGTTTGGTTGCGAACTTGTTTGAGGGGAAACACAAGTCCGGTTGTTTGGTTACATCCAGGACAGTTGTGTGGTAACCTCCTACTTGTTGTGGTGAGGTTACTAAGGGCACACGTGAAGAACTAAGAACTAAACTAGAGCAACAACACAAACTTACGCACAAACACAAGTCTTAACCACGCATCACAAGTTTCAAACGAACATAGTACGATAAGTTTTAGAAGAAACCCAAGCCTTAAAGATAAAACAACCAAGGATTGGACCACGGGAACTCAGGCGGTCGCGGCGAAGGCATTGTCGTGCTCCTTGCATTTGGTGGTCACCTCCACCCCCTCCTCGTTGAAGACGATCACCTTCATGGTGTTGGGGGACAAAGGCTTCAACATCAGCATGTACCCGATCATGATCTGGTAAATGGCGGCGAAGGTGGCCCAACCTTGATAAAGGGTGACCCTGCCGTTGATCACCCTCACCGTCACCCTCCATGCGCAGCCGGTGTTCGTCTTCAGCTTGAACTCTGTAGGGTTGGCGGGGAAGTGCTTGGTGAAGTCAAGTGGCATTGGCAGACTCTCCAGGTTAGGAGCAAGGATAACCTTGTAGAAGTGGTTTGGTCCTGACTCCTAATGGAAGTTGACATAGTTCCTCCGCTTGGGGCTTGGGTGATCCAGCACTTGCACTTCGTCCAATGGAGGCACTGCCTCCTTGCCCTTGTCCAATGGTGGCACCACATCCTTGCCCTTGTCCATCTGCATTATGAACAACACGCAGTTCAATGGTCAGCATTCATTCATATTTCTGGGGCATTGGATGGAGGGCCTTCTTCCTTGGGTGCTCGCTCGGTGACCGCAAGAAGTTCGAGCACACCATGGAAGTGTGCTCGAACTTCAGCAGCATCGATGACATGCACAAGGAGGCCAATGTTGTGATGAAGAAGGCTACACCGGACGAGCTCAAGACCCATGACTCAGGCAGACTACGGCGACGCTCGATGGGCCAAGTATAGTCAGTACAAGGCGCCTCAAGACCAGCGTGTCGCGGTGTACTGGAGTAGTACGTTCGGGTCACCGGACTCTGACAACGACAAGGTGCAGATGGTGGCCAGGGCGCCGGCGGCAGGCGACCGTGCAAGACCCATCGTTCTTGACGACGACGATGAGGACGAAGCCGATGCGGAAGAAAAGAAAGATGA
>LR738712.1:116691354-116723593 GCA_902687465.1 Secale cereale | reverse complement strand
CGCCGCTCGACGCGACTCTAGGGTCACCGCGGCTAGACAATCCAATCCCCGCCCCCGATGTAATCGAAAAATAACCTATGAGCCGTAGATGCATAATCGATTGATGTCAATCCTCCCCCCTCCCGATGTGTTCATTCCCCTCCCTAACTCTTCAATCGCGTGCTCTAATCGAATCTAGCCCGAGTCGAACACTACTAGGAAAAGGGCTATAGATGGAATTGATACTAATGGCGCACCGGACAAGCAGTGCGCCATTAGAATATAGTAATGGCGCACCAGCAACAGATACGCCATTAGAGCTCGAACTACTAATGGCGCACGATGTCCAGAGTGCGCCATTAGTATCAAGAAGTTTTTTTTTTGAACTAGCGCGCCTGTCCAAACATACTAATGGTGCACCTAGGGAACGTGCGCCATAAGAATCTACATACTTATGGCGCACAGAGGTGCAGTGCGCCATTAGTATTCCCCCATCCATATCCCCCCCACCGGCCGCACCCTCCTCTCTCTCCCTCGCCAGATCTCCCCCCTCTCCCCGACGCCTCTCTCTCCCTCCAGCACCGCGCCGCCGCCCCCGCGCCACCCCCGCTGAGCCAGGCGCCGCGCCGCCGACGCCCTCGACGCCCGCGCCCCCGACGCCCCGGACGCCCGGAGCTACGCCACCGCCGCCCGCGCCCCCGACGCCCCGGCCTCGATGCCCGCGCCCCCGACGCCCCGGCCTCCCCCGACTCTGCAGCAACGCCGCCGCCCGGAGCTACGCCGGCGACCACTCCATACGCAGGTAGCCATCACTCATCCCTCCTTCCTCTCTAATCACCACCACAAAGTCATTTTTTTGTATTTCTGCCATTATCGTTGAAGTACGCGGTTGAGATCAAAATTTAGGTCACTTGGATCAAAATTTAGGTCACTTGGATCAAAATTTGATTAGCCCCTAAATGGAAGGATCCTTGATGGATGGATGTTCGTCTTCTCCGACTCCGGTTGCTTAAACTAGCTCGTGCTCTTCCCCCTACCTATTCTGCGTGAGAGTGGAAATCTGCTGTTTCCTGATTATTGTTCTCATGAAGATGATGATATACTGATATACCTTTAAGATTCGAGCTTGCTCTTCAATGGTAGTCCCTGTTTGATTAATGGGTCATTTGATGATATATAATTGATGATATATTGTTAAGAGCTTATCGGACTTGCCGTTAATATGCCTGGGTGGGTTTCACCATTCTGGCTGCAGGATACTCCCTCCGTCCGAAAATAAGTGTCGCTGTCTGTATGATCCAAGTATCGGAGCTGTTTTGACAATGCGGCTTCTTTATGTGTTTTGTTGTCCCGAACTCCTGCCCCAGCATGTTATGCTGTCCATGATGTACTAGAAAATATTGTCCTATGTCAGTAAATTTGTATGGATGAACCACTAACTTGCAATTATCCTGTTTTATAATCTTGCACAATAACAGGGATGCGTTCTCTCTTCCAGTTTCTTTGTGCATTCATGAGAGCCCAATGTTGCAAATATTGACAATATCGGGACCATGATGAAATGAATTGTTTTACTGAACTATAATTATATTGTTATTTATATGTATGCACAAAGACCAAGCTATACATAGTGGTAATACTGCCAGGCACAATACTGTCTGCTACAATATGATGGCAAAATTGCAACTGGTTACTAGTTCTCTGCACTTTTAAGAAGTTGGTCATCACATGTTACTGTTTCAAGTTTGAAACAACTGAAATATGTCCACCTATCCTTGTAAGGGATGGCTAGGCATAGATTAAACTTACTGTATTTCCAAACATTGCTTATTAGATGCCATGCCCTAATTTTTTGGTGGTGTTTTAGGATAAAGATCTTACACTTTTTGAACTCGTTTAAAATGAGTTTATAGAGAGGATAGTAATCAGATTGTGAGGCTCTGCTGAAAGTCACAAGCGCTTCAAGTTTGTATGCTGTAGCAATGTTGAAACTTAAAAAGCCTAGGATGGTATGTAGTAGAACTAGTGCAAAAGTGTTGACAATGTTAGTCCTAATGAGCCTAGGATGGTGCCACAGCTAGCTTGTCTAGGTACATATTTTTAATTTATAAAGTTTAATCTCTTTGAAACATAGGAAATGTCGTCTTCCGACGACGATAGGATCCCGGAGTGCTCCTGGTGCGGTGACGACCGGGGTCTGTGCGACAGGCCTCACCTGGTAGACGGTCGTTACTTCAGTATTAAGCTCGACGAGACCTTCGATGTCGAAACGGTACGCAACGACAAGTCTTGTTTCGTAATTAATTAAGCACGATTTCTAGCTACTTCAACGTGTAAGTAATTAATTTTCTTCTTTTACATGCAACTAGTTTATCCCGTGTCATGCAAGATGCTATGTCTTGGAGAGGATGGGATTTGAAGATCATGAAACTTCGGAGACAAAGCAAATTCAACTAAGGACCATGCATAATGTTGATTTAGAAGTGGATTTGTACAATTCAGATAACGTAACCATTTTTGGTTGCAAGAATTGGGAATCATTTTGCAAGATATATGGTTTTTATGAGGGTATGCTTCTCACCATGGATCTTGGTAATCCGGATTCCATCGCCGAAGACGATTTGGACATTTGGGTCCTTGTTGACGATATGATTCCAATTCTACCGAGAAGTGAGTTTTTCAAACATAGTTATTTAGTAATTTATATTGTTTATTTCAAAATAGTTGACAACTTATTTCCATTGATAGGTTATTTTGATTATTCAAATAATGTGAGGATGATGCTAGACAGAACCTACTACACCCCTGGCTCAGAATGTACTTATAAGGACAAAGAGCAGATCATCTTCTTTTATTCCTTTCTTCTGGATTACATTCAATATCGCAATATTGATCCACAATATAGTCAATACGTCCCACTAGTGCACGTCTTGAACTACGTTAATATCAATGGAGATACCATGGTAAGATTTTTTTACTATTACGACATTCATGCATGTTTTGCATTAGTTCTTCTCGAACTGAACTACAATGCTAACTACGAAGTCTTACTATGTTTTGCAACAGATTCTCCCTAGTGACTGTGTGCCTCCTGTCATGTTTCAATCTGGTCAACTACAAGTTTTAAACATTCTGCCAGGTGAACCTACAAATCACACGTGTCCATATCGGATTTCTTCTAAAAATGAAGGAATGAGAATCAAAGAATGGCGAAAAATAACGAAAACTCGTAAGGAGGTACTTGGAAGCAATAGAGTGAGAAGGGCAAGAAATGGAGACAAGATAATCTGCGTTCTCCATAATGGCCCTTTAAATCTAATTGATTTAAAGACAAACGCCATCTTGTTTTATGCCATTTTATCTTAGAAAATTGCTACGTAGTAGAAGTTGTATGGTCGATAATGATGTGTAAGACTTATTATTTAATACCAATGTTGAGTTTTTATTATTATTATGATCGATGATGCATGATGCTAAGTTGTTCTATGAGCTATTATATACTCCCTCCGTTCCGATTTACTCATCGTGGTTTTAGTTCAAATTTGAACTAAAACCACGACGAGTAAATCGGAACGGAGGGAGTAGATTCTAATAGTTTCGATGTGCGTACCATATATGTTGGCTCCACGAGAAATTATATTTATATATATGCATAACCTGTGCAAAAAACAGAAAATAAAAAAAATAAAAAAAACCCTAATATTCATACTAATGGCGCATCACAGCAGAGTGCGCCATTAGTATGCCAAAGCACCTGGCTACACATGGCCCCTGGGAGGCATACTAATGGCGCACCACTGTGCATACTAATGGCGCATCTGTGGTGCGCCATTAGTATACCAGATACTAATGGCGCATCAGAGGTGCGCCATTAGTAAAGTATACTAATGGCGTGCTAGTAATGACGCACCCCTAATGCGCCATTAATGGCCAAACTAGGTGCGCCATTAATAGGCCTTTTCCTAGTAGTGGAAAGCAGTGAATGTACATAGAGGGCGAGGTTTTATCGCCATGGCCGATGCGCTCCGGTAGTGTTTGGAGTCGCTCTGGTGGTTGTCGTCGCCGTCTTGGATCGATTCGAAGTAGAGCACAGTGGTCGCCGTTGTCGCCGCCGTCGGTGTGGTTGGGGAAGAGGGGAGAGAACAGTGAGGAGGGGGTGAGGGTAAGTTATGACGATGTGTCTGGAAACAATGTGACGTCTCGGTACCATACCCACGCGTACAACCGCCCACGCCCACGTGCCTAGGGTTGCATCGCGTGGGCCTGGCTGGGGAAAAACGGCCGATTTGAGCATTCCCACGGATAAGGGCCAGATGTGCTTTAATGTGCGTACTATGCACACCCAACTGTGAATGCAGGTAACCAAACGGGTCTTTTTTTCAACGCGGGTCCAGCTGAGGTATATGCAGCCTACTCCCTCCGTCCGGGTTTATTAGGCTTCTTAGCATCACAAGCATGTCCTTTTTTATAAGGCCTCGCTTTGGAAAGGTGCATGGATCCAACCATTTTATTGGTTGCATTGAAAGCCATTGTTGTTGATGCTATGGCTGGAAAATTAATATACAGTACTTCATGCATGTTTTTTTGTTGGATGCATGCATGTGAGAGAGCGCATTGGAAGTGGAATGAAACAATTAATGTGAGCAAATTGATATTTTATCTTAGTCTAAAAGAATTTGTCTTTAGGCTTAATAAACCGGGACGGAGGAATTACGAAACACGTCCTTAGAGATGGGTTAGAGTTGCTTAACCGGAACAGCCGAGGCAGCTGACAAAGCTGGGCCGTGCAACGGCGGCAACGACCTTTAAAGTCAGTGTCCCGTCCGCATTCACTGCGAGCAGCGGTGCGTGCTCTTGGCGCTGAGCACGGGGCGCGACGCACGGTCGGGCGCCGGGCGACGCGGTGCGGCGACCGCGCGGACGGGCGCGGTGCCGTCTCCAGAGGAGTAGCGTCGGGGTCGATGTCTCCTCTGTACTCGTGGCGCGGGACGCCTTGAGGACCCCGCGCCGGCGACGAGGCCGCGGACGAAGATGACAAGGCCTAGGCTGCGTCGTCTCCGCTAAGAACCTTCTTCGGCGTCCATTCGCTCGATGGAGAGCAACGTGGCTGATAACGTGTTGTAAAGAAACGAGAGAGAGCCTCGACGGGAATGTAAAGTGAATGGTTGTCTTTATTGATGATTGAGTACAAGTATATATAGCCCCGAGGGGATGCATCCAATAGACGCGATGGTCCAAAGAGACATGAGCGAACAGTCGTGTCCCTTGTACATGGCGGTTAGGGATAGTGGAGATTCTCCATAATTAACACATGGGTTAATTAATCTCAACACTCCCCCTAATCTACGCTATCCTTGTAGACTTCATCATCTTAAATAAAAGCTCCTCAAAAACCCTGTGGGAAAAATGTGAGGAGTATAGTGTTTAATATGTTGTTAAAACTCCTTCAAACCCAATGGGAAAAATAAGGAGAAAATGGTACAACATATAATGGTCATTGTATCTTTTAACTCAATACGAGAAAACTCATAGAGTTTAGAGCACAATAAATATGTCATATATACTTTCCCAAAAACCCCGGTGGGGAAAACAGAAAGTATGACATATGATCTCATGTTGATATTACCTCATTAAAAACCTTTATGAGAACCTATAAAGTAAACTCATGAAGGAAAAAAGAGTATAATATGATGCATTGAACAGGAACAATTCAGGAAGATACTCCCCCTGACTCTTGCAAAATTCGAAGTCATCACCTACCAAAACATAGAAGTTGGTAGAGACCCGCTGAACAAATCAGTCGCATGATTTGACTTGCAAGATATGCAATATAGTGATATTGCTTATTATGTAACCTGTTTGCATCCGGGCAACACGAGAAACATTATCGTTGAGATAATGGTTGGTGAATGTAGTCATGAGGTCTGTTTCGAAGACTCTTCATGAGAGGACTACCACACCTAGTAGGAATACTAAACTTGTCCACGATCTGACATAGTGGGGATCTGATCGATGTATCCAATGATATTGGTGTTCAGATTTCTCCGAAACTGAAAAACCAGGACAAGATGTTTCATGCCTTGGATATATTGAAAGATATTCTTGAGTACCAACCAATTGTGTTTGGACGATCCAATGGCATATGGAACATTGAGTCCCAATATCTCATTTCCATCATCTCTTGGTCTATGTAGATCTTTCTCTACATCTAGAGAATGAACTACCATGAGAGTTATGGATGGATAAGATTTGTCCACAATGAATTTCTCCAATATATCATGGATATAGACAACATAGTATACCATAATGCATGAATGAAGGTGCTCAAGTTGTAGTAACGAGCGGTGTTTTGGTTTAGCCAAATCCTTCATTTAAACTCCGTCATTAGATGATTACATGTGTCGTCATTGCAGACACACAAACATGGATAATCATCATTGTAGGAGTAATCCTTGTGTATAAGGAACTCACTACGTCGGTTGTACCAAATGTACCGACGATAATAATAAGTCATATGGTGACTTATTGATTTTACACAATGTATGTTGCATTTTGTATTTCGATTCAGAATTGAGATTCCATTGGAAATCAATCATATATGTCTGAATCTAGTGATCCACATGGATATGTAATCACTACATCTATCAACTGCAGAGATAGATGATTTTGAACTGCCAATGATATAAGTAATCGGAAAGAGATTCCACCTCTGGAGAATAGTTGGGTATCTGCGTGAACCCTTGTGCTACAATACTTGCTCTTTGTTTCACCACCTCGTTGTTCTCAATTCTGTTTCCAGAAGAAAACTGGTGTAGGTATTGCTTATGAATACCTTCCCATTATTGAGCAAGAACATTTCTACCTAGATTATACCCTTTGCTTGAGTTCAGTCCGAGTGTTGATCACACTTTGCCATGGCCATGGTCTTTGGATCTGAATCACTTGAAAGGTTTTTTCAATCTAGTTGAGAAATGTATGTCGACAGTTGTAGACTTCCAGTTATATGTTTCTCCAGAATCTATATATCAATATATAGTTGATGGAAATACCGTTACCCATGGTGACCGCTCGTGATTTCCCAATGCGATCGAGTCGGGTATTCCGATGTCTAGGTCATTGCGTGCACTATGACCTAGGTTGGTGGAGGTTTTCCTTCCACTGGGTGTATATTACCCATTAGGTGTCTGTCAACGTAAAGTTGACATGCATTTACTGATTCAGAGGCCTTGATATCCTTGCTTGCAAGAAGCTGAATCCTGACGTACTATTGTCGTACTTCTTCCCCTGTTGCTTAGAACGGGGAGTTGAGTGGTTTTAGTTGGTACCTCCACTCTTTCCGACATATTATTGCAGGATTGTAGGATTGCGTGACACCTTTATAGTCAGTAAATGAATTTGGCAGGTTATTTACAATGTGTTGCAAATATTCTGAACGCATGGTTCAGATCTTTGAGTACGTGGAATTTGAGGTAGAAATGTGTTGAACATTCCACTAATTTCCTGGCATTCTTTATGGTACTTGAAATCTCCCCCTAATGCCCGGAAATGTTCCTCATTGAATCAGCATACTGGCCTTGAATAACTCCCCATGTGAGGGGCTTGAGGTATTGACGGTAATACAGTTATTCCTCACATAGATCCCAACTATATGTTGAGGGGCCAATGATGTATGCCGGGTGGTGATATCGGTATGCAACCTAATTACCGCAGATAGGAAATACTTGGTAGATATCCACATGTCAAAGATAGAGGGGAATAATATTATGCAGTTTGGTCATGAGCGTGTAAAACTACATGACTCCAACGTAAAGTTGGTAAGTTACAATTCAAAGTAAAGATCATGCAATGAGCTTAATTCTTTGAATGAGATTCTACCAAACCATTTTGAGTATAGACATTAGGACAAATTGCTAAACTTCAATCCGAGAGCCATAGACAAGGCACTCAAGGAGAATTCTGCAATGATATCCATCCGATTTGCTTGAAATCGGTGTCGGGATAATGAGGCAATGGTTTCGTGTGAATAAAGCACATAGTTAAGACCATCATATAGATGTCTTTTAGAACCATGGGGGTACCTGAATAGTCCATTCAATGGTTGGGAAGAGCCACTTACCTCGACTTGATGCATTCAAGGAGTCTGAGTGGTTCAGCGTAAACTTTAAGGTGCGCGAGCCTTAAAATTTGCCTCCCTGTGTCACATGTAGTGCACACAAAATCCAAATATTGTTAGAATTTAGCATCATAATGATCATAAACCATTGGAATTGCTGATAGTTTCGGTTTCAACCCAATGTCAATGATGACCAAAACTGAAATGCCAAGTTTGTCATGCAAAAGACACTCTGGAAAATTATCTCGTACGCAACATGTGCTATGGGTTTTGTAGTATGTGTAGTACAACCATGATGATACAAAGAGAATGTGCTTGCCATATCCGTTGCATATGGTAAAGAGAAGATATTCCTCTTTGTTGTCATCATAAGTTTCACTATGGAAACTATTTTGACAGATACCTTTATAGTTTAGTAGGATACGAGTTAATCCCGGAAGCAATAAAGCATCCTGACGTTACTCGAGTACCCACAGGGACAGTAAATATGACTCGAGTTGAGCCAACAAATACCTCATCGCGTCTAGCGATTTTAAAATATCTCCTTTCTCTCAACGAGAGTGGAAACATTTCACTTTCCCGAGTATAGAGTTCGTGGTGCATATGTCCACATGGCACAAATCATCTTTCATCAGATTGACCCCCGTAGAAATCTATATATAGACATGAACATTCTCAAGAAAATCACTGTCAGATATATATAGAATACATACAAATGAATTTGTACCAAAGTGTTGATACAATATATTGTGATATACAATATATGATGACAACAATAATCATGTTCATATTAGAACATGAGAAATGGACATAAACAAATTGATCACTAAGGAGATTGAGGGACTAAATGTAGTCTCCAAACATGTCGGTTGATGCATATTCAACCACCATGCCCTCCATGCTCATAGGGTCTTGTGACAACCTGATGGTGTTAGGTTGAGGGTTTGAAATGAGTTTCAAACCATTACCCTTGAGGTCCTTTGCATCCTGGTGGTGTGGCTTGAATTGCACACGCTATCCCATGGGATGCAAGACTGATCTTGATGTCCATAACCCGCTTAAGTAAGTTGTGGTCATTGAGGGCAAAAGCCTCAAATTGTTAGCCATCGATTACTTACAGGGGCAAGCCAGAGATAATTAATTTACAAGAAGTAAATTAAAAACCATCATGGTTTCATAATAAGGATGCAAAAATTTGACTCAAGTGTATAACTTGAAAATGCTCAACCTCAATTATGGAAACATAACACATTAAAGATCATATAGATCTCACAGTAATAGAGATTGTCTGCACATGGGCAGTAGATCCAACTCATTACCTTGTGTTTTCCAAATATAATGAGGGAGATGTTATTGTCAAAAATTTACAACTTTGTTGTGCGGGAGAAATCAATCTCGACCGCTGTGACATGTTCATGAAGAATGACAATGTGGTAAACACATAGAACATATCATCTCCGGTGAAAAACCAGTAATTTATTTATATTACAGATTGCGTAATATAAATACATCTTAATGTTGCAAAATTAATAGATTTCAAGAAGATGGCTCGAAATCATTAGTGTGAATCTGAAATTGATAAGGATGACACTTGGAATTTCGCATATGTATTTGCAAGAAATTGAAAATCTCAATTGCAAATAGATGTATTAATCTCAACATGTGTTTAACATGGAGATAAATACATCATAGAAATATTCCAGAATACCTCATACTCAACGGAAATACACTACTATTGTAATGAATAGTAATGATGTTGCAAACTTGATGCTCAAGTGAAGAACTTGAATTGTATAGACCTCAAATCAAATGAGATGATGGTGTATCAAGTTGCAAGATAATTCAGCAAAGTGAATTAATATTTTTGCGAGAGAAAATTAATCTCAATCGCAATGAGATTGTTTTGCGAGAGAAGAAATTCTCAATCGCAAATCAGTACTCTAGAGGCACTGAATTTATCTTTGCAAGAGATTTAAAAAAAACTCTATTGCAAATAATAGATGAATGAATCTCAACATGTAGGAAGTACATGGAAATATATTACACCGCACTTTATTCTGGAATACGAAGTACTCGACAGAAATGTAGTACTAATGTTTTGCGAGAGAAAAATTAATCTCAATCGCAAATCAACATTGTTGTGCGAGAAAACTTAATCTCAATCGTAAAACAATGTCATTGTATCGGTAAAGATTATTTTATAGATCAAGCAAATAACAGCCACATATTTCTGGAATTTTTAAAACTCTACAGAAAATGAACTAAATGCAGATCTATACATGGCCTTACAAGTGTTAATCAATAACACTAGTAGTTGGACCAAGCTGCAATAATCTGAAGCAGAATCACCAGAGAAACCAGCTTGGCCTATTCTGCCAATACTTCAAACATCAGGTGTCTGATGCAAAATAGGGAAGAGATAAGGTTTCCCTTTCTCTACGTTGGTGTGGTCCTGTGGATACGAATCGATTGATTCTATCGATTGCTTCAGTTAAACACAGAGACGACCACCACAGGTGCATCCGTGCAGGCGTTCTGCAGCAATTGTCACCGGGAAGGCGAGGCTGCTACGTCGTCACCGGGAAGCAGCTCTGGACGTAGAAGATGCGGATGCAGCGCAGCGAGGAGCCTCTGCGGGCTCTGCCGTGAGCCGCGGTAGGGAGGGCTTCGCGCGCCTACTAGGCCGGGTCTCACCTTGTATGGGCACCGATCCCCAGAGGGCGTACATCAGTGACGCGCAGAGCCGCGGACCGCTTCAGGTAGCCGGTCTTGCAACGGCGTCGCCGGGCACCGCCTCCGCGCCGGGAGGGAGCCGCTGATGTCGCACACCGTCATGGGAAGCCGGTGAGGGCTGCGCCATGGCGAGAGCCACATCGCGCGCTCCAGAGGGAGGCCACGACCAGGGCTGCTTCCGCCATGGGCGGACGAGAGGGCCACGCCACGCACGAGGAGTCACCGCGGGTCAGGCAACACGCCACGCCGTGGATGGCCATGGTTGTTGGCCGCCGTCAGCCAACAGCCGCGCGCGAGGGGCCTCGCCGGGCGCAACAGTGGCGCTGAGGGCCGTCGAGAGAAGAGGCCTTTGGCGCCTCGCAACCGCCTCCCGTCGATTTCTGTTCGTTCTGGCCAAATCGCTCGCCCAGTAGCGCGGCCTGGCGCGGGATCGGACGGGCGGTTCCAGCCACGGCTTGCGCGGGCGGGCGCGGCCATGGCCGGTCGGGGAACGGGCGAGGCCTAGCGCAGGGCGGCCATGGCTTGGCGCGGCCACCGCTTGGCGCAGGGGCCCGAACGATGGGCGGCCAGGCGGACCGCACGGGGCGCGACGCACGGTCGGGCGCCGGGCGACGCGGTGCGGCGACCGCGCGGACGGGCGCGGTGCCGTCTCCAGAGGAGTAGCGTCGGGGTCGATGTCTCCTCTGTACTCGTGGCGCGGGACGCCTTGAGGACCCCGCGCCGGCGACGAGGCCGCGGACGAAGATGACAAGGCCTAGGCTGCGTCGTCTCCGCTAAGAACCTTCTTCGGCGTCCATTCGCTCGATGGAGAGCAACGTGGCTGATAACGTGTTGTAAAGAAACGAGAGAGAGCCTCGACGGGAATGTAAAGTGAATGGTTGTCTTTATTGATGATTGAGTACAAGTATATATAGCCCCGAGGGGATGCATCCAATAGACGCGATGGTCCAAAGAGACATGAGCGAACAGTCGTGTCCCTTGTACATGGCGGTTAGGGATAGTGGAGATTCTCCATAATTAACACATGGGTTAATTAATCTCAACACAGAGCACACCTACGCCGTAATTTACCACCACTTCAACGGAGCCTTTAAAGCCGCAAAAGACCCGCCGCAAGCAAACCCCACACACACGTAACACCCTCCTCCATCCCTTTCCACACCGCTCCCTCCTCCACTCCCCCCTCTCTGTCCATGGCGAGGCGGTCGGTGCATCGGAGGCAGGAGTTCAGCTTCACGGGGGACTCGCCGACGCCATGGCAGGGTGCCGAGGCCGGCGAGAGGCGCGCGCTGCCTCCCCGGCCGCCGGTGGTGGCGACGGCGAACCCCATGGCGCCGCGCGCGGGGGAGGAGGACTTCCGCTGGCTGCAGGCGTCCAGGCAAGGCTCGCCCGAGTCCGGCTCCGGATCCGGCACGCCGTCGCCGCAGCTCTGGGCGCACCGCGAACAGCACCACGACCGGCTCTACCCGGCCTCCGCCGGGAGCTCCCCGTCGCGAGCGCAGGCCATCGCCGGCTACCGCCGCGAGATGCTCGACCTCGTCCGCGGCCTCCCCGAGGCCGCCTACGAGCTCTCTCTCCGCGACATCGTCGAGTCCCGGCCCTCCCCGCTGCCTCCTCCTCCACCACCACCACCACCGACTCAACCGTACGCCGTGGCTATGCAAGAACAAGGAGGCGGCGAGCCCAAGAAGGACGTCACGGCGGCGGCCATGGACGGCGACGAGGCCAAGAAACAGAGCGACGGCGGGGGCAAGAAGCAGGGGAAGGCAAGAAAGCAGAGGACGATGGGGAGGACGCGAAGCCGGAGCATGGAGCGCAGCGTGAGCCTGGACACTGGCCTGCTCATCAAGCTCTTCCTGCCGCTCTCCGTCGGCCGGAAGAAGAAGGTGTCGCCCAAGCCCGCCGCGGTCGCCCCCGCCAAGGACGGTAGAAAGAAGACGAAGACGAAGAAGAAGAAGAAGCAGGGGAAGAAGGAGGGGGAGGAGGAGTGGTGGAAGAAGAGCGAGCTCAGCGAGGCGGGGAGCAGCAGCAGGACCAGCAGCAGCGGCAGCGGCAGCAGCTACAGCAGCGCCAGCAGGAACAATGGAAATGGCGGCAGCGATCCGAAAGCTCCGGCCAGGAGCAGGAGCAGGTAATTTTGCTTCTCTACTTGCTTCCTTAGAACTGATTTTTAGTTCTGGATTACTGAAGAAAACAAATCTACCAACTTTTTCTCGTTTGAGTTTTTCTTGTGCAAAAAAACAACAACATGATATTATTTTTTAATAAATTGCTTGTGCCTATGGTGTAGTAGTTTTTACTTAGTTCTTGAATTTACCAGTTTCTATCTATAACATGATTTTGGAGGAAGAACACACACACACAAAAAAAAAAAATCTTAGTTCAGACTCAGAAATAGTAAAAGGTATTCAGAATGTAAGCATGTGTCAGCAAATACGTCAGTGTGAAAATTGTTCAGTATATAGGCTGCTAAAGGAAACCCAAAATTAAGTGTGACTTCCTTCTGGAAGGCTGGAAGTTTAGTGTGAAGTCATGACAGTTCTTTGGGGGCAGATCGGTCAACACGGCAAAGACAAGTCATGGTTTGAAAGTCCATCTTGTTTCATCACAAACCCAACTTAGAAGTCAGGTCATTCTATCCGGCAGCCTTGTTGGGCACAAGGTGCCATGACTTCACATGATCAACTGTCCAAGTCTTCTCTCTGCTTTCTCATTTGTTAATAACCCCAATATATTTTGTTTGGAACCGGATATCCAGCGAACTTTTAGGCATGGCAAAACGAACATTTTTCATGGCAAGTTGTGTTCGCCGAGGATGGCAAGTTTATTTGGTGAGCATGGCGAATCCGCATCAGTTCATTTTTTGTCTGGAAATTGCCGTGCTTGCAAACCAAATTTCATTCTCGCGCCAATATAAATTGTCATGAAAGACATTTCATCTGCCATGTTTAAAAATATGATGTCAGATTTTTAGCCTTTCTAATTTTGATTTTGGATTCTACAAGAAAAAGGCTATTTGTTTTTTGTCGTGGACTGTTGAAATATTTGTATTGTCTAATGGAATGTTCAGATTTGTTTGCTCCCTTTTGAATTCCAGGCATCACATCACTAATAAAAAAAAGTGTGACTTGCCATAGTTGCCCCTATATAATATGATCATGAGGCATCTATGATCATTTGGGAAATTATTGCTGATTTTGCTTATTTGTGTCTGAATTGTGGTACACCTTTGTAGGTTCATTGTATAGGTTTGGCATTAGGCCAAAGCCACATGGGATCCAATCACACCTAATTTACGATGAAACGGATCTCCTGGGCCTTTCTTCCTATTGCCAACTTTGGCTCTTGTTCCTTTTTGAAAAACCTCAAGTCCAGCGTCTTCTCACCTGAATCCCAATCATTGCACAAATGCTTTATGCCCTACTAAGCAACGGCTAATTTAATCATCACCTCCCCACTAAGAGATTAGAGCATATATCTAATTCAGCTCATGACATGACCATTATTCATTCATGCTCTAACAAACTCTCGGTTGTGCTGGTGCAGAAAGAAAATTGGGTGCTATGGTTTCTTCGGGGCAAACAAGAGCAAAAATGGGGTCATCCAAGAATAAAACTATGCAGCTGCCAAGACCACGCCTCCATTCACCCAAAGAAAGTACAGTACTGCTCTGGCGATCAGCTCATATGAACACCGGCATGGCAATCCTAACGACAATCACTGCGCAGCTGCTCATGCATGCACGAAAATGAAGCTCATGGAACTATGGAAGCAAACACTCGACGTGCATGCCTAAAAGCTGGTGCAAGATCATGATGTGACCACTGCCCCTGCACAGGTGGATACATCTTGCCCATGGAGAGGACAGATGAGATCCAACACTGGTAGCACTGAAGTCTTGACTTTGTCACATATGTTGCGCTTCTTTCTCTTTATTTTTTTGGAGAAATATATGTTGTATTTTCTCAGACATCTCTAGCTTGTACTATCCCCTGTTTGTACATGTTTTTATACAATCATTTCTTTTGTCGGTAGTTGTTAAACAAAAACAAAACAAAAATCGCAGATACTGTACAGGAGGATGCGCCAGGGCAGTTGTTTAATTTTCTTCTCCTTTCGTGGGCTTGCCTTTCTTGACACGACTTACCAAATGGCCAAAAGATCAATGCGAGGATCCCATCAGATATCAGCTCGTTAAAATACGGACGCCTTTGTTAGACTTTTATTTTTTTTCAAATGAAATGGAGGAGGAAAGAGGAGATTAGTTTCTTTTTTATTAGACAGGGTGGAAGAAGAGATTAGTTGTTGATCGAGTGCGTGGACCCAAGCAGAATCTAGCTGTTTAGGATTGTAATCATAGCTCAGATGATAAGGAACTTTTAAGTTATTATTTCCATTTACCTGCCTTTTGAGTTAAGAAACATCACTGGTTTATGGTTGCGGCTGGGAACGCAGTAGCAAATACACGAGCGTCATGAACCAAAAATTTACCAGATGTGGAATCTAGCAATCCATATCATCAGTTGCTAATATCCTCAAGAAGCATTATACAGAAGGCAATGCAAAAAAGCATATCATATGATGCAATCTTCTAAAAATTATCACCAAATTTGCTACTCCCTCCGTCTCAATCTTAGTACAACTTTATTTTAAGGAGATTTTTTTTGCCAAGAACTCAACGTAATGTGCCTTGTGGCAATATTTTGCTAAAATAGCTTTCAAGATGGCGCCTAGTTAGGACATGATAAAAGCCAAAGCAAAAGTTAAAAGTCGTCATATTTCGTAACAGAATCATGGGCAGAGGTGAAAAACATTACAAGCTGTATCAAGCAGAAGTCTGTCAAGGCTGGAGAAAATATTGGTATGGGTGCATGAAAAATATGATATTGTGTCATTTATGTCAAGTGGATGTCCGTTTGGAACGTTCTCATGATATACAGTTTCCGCTAGTGAACATAACAGTAAACATAACAGTATTGGCATCTGAGCTTGGGAATATAAAAATAAAATTTCTCAAAAAGAATTTGAATAATGCCGCGGGCAGGTGGTGGCATGTCTGGGCAATTCTCACAAAAGCCTGCACAGTTTTAAGAGGGAACTGGTTAACTCTCAGCATGACAGGTGATGAGATATACACACCAGTTAAGTGATAAAAGCTCGGATCCGATAAATGACCTAAATCAGTCGAAGCAAGAAACATCAACTCACCCTACACGATTTTTGTCATCAGCGAAGAATGGCGTTGATGACTGATAATCATCTGTTCCAAAGTATCTGTCCCCAAACTCACCCATCCCAGGGATGACACGGAAATCATCATTCAGACCAAGTTCGATCTCTGATGTCACAATCTTGACCCTTGGGAATCTCTTGCTGACTACATGCACCCCTTGGGGAGCCTGGGATAACAGCGAACAGTTTTAGTGCTGAGTTATCTGCGCTTCAACTACTAACGTACTAACTGTAAATGTAATGCTTAAGTCAACATCCCTATCATGTCAACAATGAGAAATTTAACCAGACTGCACTTGATGACATGATATGTCTCTGAAAATAACATATTTCTCTACAACTAATAATAAAATGTCGTTCTCTGCATCCTCTGTCTGTTCATTCATCCCCAGAACCACATTTGTAGTTTGTTTTTAGAAAGAGGAGAACCTCGGCTTTAGTACATTGAAACCATAACCAGCAGTCAATACAAAGTGAAAAGAGCCAAAAACCAGCAACAGAAGTGAGAACCGCCCACTAAACCAGTTTTCTAGCCATCATCGGTTGTTCTGCTCAACAGACCACAGAGCAAATATAAAAGGTTGGCAATTGCACTAGAGATAGTCATTAACTAGCACCTGTAGTGACCTAATTGCTTGTGCAATGTATAGAAGAATTCAAGATGTCTGATATACTCAAATAACGGAAAAGAAAGATAGTCCGGACTTCAGAAGACATACTGATATAAGATTGAGGAATATAATATTTGCTTCTTGTACACGCTTCTCCAAGAGAAGAGAGATAGCTTGAACAGCTGAATTTCCTGGCAATGATCAAAAGGGAAAAGATGATTAGATGGGATTAGCATCCAATAGTTGAGCATGTGTGCTTAATTGACAAATATCCTTCCCTCAGTGACACAACTGAAACAAAAGATAGGAGAACTCGGTATTACAGAGACTCAATTGATGCATGCTATGCTACTTACTAAAAATACAAAAACTTATTTTTTTTTCAAAAATACTTTCAGCCAATCAAAATAGTACATATATTTATTCTTATAGGAGCAAGAACAAGAGCGATCAAACTTCACAAATCTTGGAATGCTGTCATTAGCCAATCAGGCCATCAATTCTTGACTTAAAAATTATGCTTCCACTTCAAGCACGTGCTCGTACTTAACCAAGTCGAGGTCAGGTACGAGCTGAAAGGCTTAAATAGTTTGGCCAAGCCAAAGCTTTTCTAAGTTCCCTAGTTGCCGGCACTGATGGGTGGCTGTGACTAAGGGTTTTGCTTTATTTATAGAATAGTTCGACAGTTATATCACACTTGAATGAGCAAGTTAATTGTTACCTAAATTAAGGGAGACAAAAATTCCTGTGGACTGTGGTCAAGTGCATTTTAAATGTATGATTTTGTGTTAATGCATAAATGGTATCGGAATAGTGCCCCCCCCCCCTCCTGCCCCCGCGTCGCTCCTAGGGGCAAAACCCTAGCCGCCACCCAAGCTCCCCTCCTTTCCCTCCCTCCCCTCGCCGTCGCCAGAGGGCAAAGCCCTCACCGGTGGACATCGGCAGCAGGGCCCTTGTTCGTGTGCTCGCGCGCTGCTGCTGGGCGCGCTGGAGCGGCGGGAG
Source organism: Secale cereale (assembly GCA_902687465.1). Classification (NCBI taxonomy): domain Eukaryota; kingdom Viridiplantae; phylum Streptophyta; class Magnoliopsida; order Poales; family Poaceae; genus Secale; species Secale cereale. Next base: position 116,705,923 of record LR738712.1, on the reverse strand, counting down.
CGCGGCGGGCGGCCGTATGCTCGCTGGGGAGGTCGAGATGGCGTGGACTGCGTGCGCGGTGGCGCCGGCCGCTGATGCGTGCGGCAGAGTTGAGGGCGCCCAGATCTGGGCCGCACGTGCCCGCCCAGGCCCGCGACAATCACTCTGCCCCCACCCACCCTTCTCCCTCCTCCCACCTGCCGCCGGTGGTTGCCGCTGGGTTGGTAAGCACGCGCGCGGCGACCTCGACAGTTGCTGCTCCGCTGTGCCCCGGCGGATCCTGGCGGCGGAGGCTGCGGGCCAGCGTGGCGGCGGCGCGGTGCAGGTGGCTGCTGCCACCTGCTGGAGCTGCGCTGGCCGGTGCCCATTCCTGCGACGACAATGTTCCTAGGCTTCCCCCATGTGTGGTGGTCTTCTCCGACGATTCTTCGCCATGCCCGGTCTCTCACTGCATCTGAGGTCTTCGTTCTTAAGTCGGGTCAAATCCCCCACAACCACGGCCTGCGCTGTCAACGGCGACGCCCGAGGGTGCCGGCACCTCTTTGGAGGCATTGGCATGACCATGACCGGACCTCCTCCTCGAGCACCGGGAGAAATCCTAGGTCCGGCCTCCCGGACCGGGCAGCGGCGGCATCTCAATGCCGTTCCCCTCTTGAAGGAGGCAAGTGGAGTACTTGATGCGGCAGATGGTGGCTGGCGATGCATCGCTATGGCGTAGACTGCTACACAAGGAGCAGGTCGCAACGTATGCCAGCGCCGGCACTCCCCCAACGAATGCTACACTAGTTCCAATCAGGCCCTGCCTTTCACCCGCCGACTCTCTAGGCACATGGGTGTGAGGTACGTCGGCCTGGGCAGTCCTGGAGCTGCAATCGTCCCTGGAAGTGTCTGGCAATGACGCTGCCCTGTTGCTCCAAGTCTCAGCGCCTCGCAATTTTTGGCTGGAGGCAAGGCTGGGCGAGGCCTAATGTCGTTGCGTGTCTGTAGTTGAGGGCACCTCCTCACCTAGCTGTAGTCACTTGGTGAGGACGGTTGTGTGTGTGTGTGTGTGTGTCCCTCCTTTCTGGAGGTTGTACCCCCGATGTCTTCCTGTTCAATGCAATGAAACGCAAACTCTTTTGCGTTTTCTCGAAAAAAGTGGGGCTTTGTAGATCTTCTATAAAGGGGTTTGAAAACTTACTCTGTTTATCCAAATAAATATGTAAAGTGTACACTCACAACTCTCAAGAAAGGGTAGACAAGGTATATATTGACTCTCAAGACAAGGTACACACTGAGAACAGCACCAGAGAAGATAAACGAAATAACATGAAAAATGAAAAAATAATGCTTCATTGTTATACCTCCATTATGTGAAATAACATCTTGTTTGTTACTCCATCACGTGAAACAACATCTTGTTTGTTACTTCATTCACGTTATGGATTACTACATATTTACTACTCCTGTGGAGTAACAAACACAAGTTTCCTATTCAAAGTGCTTTACAAAAGCAAGATGAGTGCTAACACTTCGACAGGAAGGGTACAGAGAGAGAGAGAGAGAGAGATTAAATGTTTCATAATTCATTCACGTGAAAAAATTCGTGCTACGGTACACAAAGATGTATGAAATATCAACAAACCTGTTCCCAATATGGGGTCCAGCAACAGAACATGCCTTTTTGCGATATCTTTGGGTAAATTGTGATAGATGAGCTGTGAGGACATTTATAAACCTTAGTAACTTGACGCACCTAACATATAATGCAAAAGTGGATTCAACCAAACCTGTTTCCCATCATCTCCTTCCCTGTGAATAAGAATCTTCCCAATCTTTATACCTTTACAGCATGCCCGCAGAGCATTCTCCATACTTTCGCCACTGGAACACAGTTTGTGACAAATCACTAACACAATGATGTTTCACTCAAAGTTGTATGACATGTTTTGTTCGCCTTATTATAATAATGGACTGAATTATAGACCACAAGTTGTTTAACAAAGCATGTTTACTTGATAATTCACCTATGAATGAAGGCTCAAACCCATATAGCAAAACTAAAGGAGACTGAAAACTGAGTTCCCAGCATATCTAGTCTGGAGCATTCATAAACTACAATTGCATTGTTTTGCACAGGCTGTCCCAGGTATACATTTTAAGGAACTTTTGTCTCTGTGTGAGTGCCAAAGTTGTTCAGTCATTTTGAGCCTCAACAAAGCAACGGCTAAAATATTTTGGAAAAGTTGGTACCTCCTAATCACTGATATCCCACATAAACTTTTTGAGAAATCCACACCAGTGTAAACAGATCCTGCATGCATAAGAAAGTGCATAAGGGCAAACATATGAACTACTAACAGGAGAGGATACACATGCAAGTAACTCCAGCAGACAGTATTGTTAGAAGAAAAAGGAATTATGGAGATGGATAATAACTCCAGCAGACAGTATTGTTAGAAGAAAAAGGAATTATGGAGATGGATAAATATTCCCTATACGAGCTAGTAGTACGCATGTTTGTAACAACTAGCAACCATACCGTTGTTCTCCCATAAATTCCTAAACCATGGAACTGTGAGTAAGCAAGCATTTGCTAAACAGGCATGATAAATCGCCGGCTAAGTATTGAAGCCATTTCAGATTAACATAAGATATCAAGACTCGCCTAGTTGGCTGATATCTAGGATAAGGAATACATGAGCTGAGAGACATAGCAATGTGGTTACTTTGAAGTCAAATATGTCTACAAGAAACTGAGAGGCATCGTCCATCAGGGGGGTTAGAGGATTTGGTCAGCCTGGATCCCTTTTACAACTAACATTTCCTTGTAGCCAATAAGCAATGGTGCACCTTCTGCGCAGAGAATGGAAAATGACGAATCTTATGTGGTACTAAATTCCTAATGAGGTGCATTTTAAAAGGCAGCTTTGAAGAAGCAATTGCAACAAGGCGCAAGATTACTTCATGAGATAACCCAGAAAAAGGAGCTTCTCCAGTATGACCAGGAGATGGCCCAGAGCTTCTTCAGCCATGGTCATATTAGATTGATATCCTAGCATTTCTGTAGAGCTGAAGTTGTTTTCTGCCGGTATTAGGTGTTTTTTTTCCATTGCTCAAAGATAAATGGATAAACAAATCATGAGTAGTTCCAAACTCTCAACTAACTAAATGCTTGACATGAATTTTAGCTACATGGTGAAAACACATACACTGCATAATCAAAACAAAGGAGAAACACACTTAAGAAAATTATCACAATAAAAGTTAATAAATGAAATTAAGACTGCAAACAAGTACAGGATATTCCAAATAATGCATACTTGAATTAGATGGAAAACTATTACGACAGTGAACTTATCCAATGATGTATTTCTAGAAATTCAATATGTATGCAAACTTGCAGTGAGTAAATCCAAAATGCATTTGAAGAGGCAACTTGTATACACTACAAAAGTACATGGGAAAGACCACCATGCAATACTACTTACCAGTTGGAGTAATGACCTGCTTTTCCCTGAAAGGAAGATGACCAAGGCCATGCTCGACAACCTATTTTCCACAGTGAAATTCAAGACACCACTCATACAAAAGAAAAATATTCACATGCTTGTACATACTAACCAATCGAATTAAGCGATCAGCATAAAATATGAAATCGTGTGTCGTTGTGGCAGCATCTCGTATTATTGTGTGCATGCCTCGTATCTGAAGGAAAGAAGCATAAGATCCAATGGTTATGCACCATACAAAATTGAGTCCTGCAATACACATGCAGTTTATTATGGAGACATCAAAAGGCAAGCACATTAGATACCTGGTAATTAGTCTGAATAACATATAAATTTGGGTGTATTTTACATAGATCATTTTGACCAAGTTTAGTGCGAATATGCTGAACGATTAGGTCAATTGCCACACTGTTATCTGCGCCTCGTGGGATGATAATATCAGCATACTTCTTTGTGGGGAGAATGAAGTCTTCAAAAGCTGTCTTTACAAACTTCGAGTACTGTCAAAAAAAGTTGCATGAAATTCCAAAAATGAGATAAATGTACAGAACATGTGTAGTTAGCATAGACACTTTTGTGACACCTTAATTCAAGTAAACTTGAAAGAAAAATTGTTGTAATCAGTGTGCTGAATGTTGCTAAACACAATACTAGTAACATATTATAGACAGGGAAAATGGCGATATCTGAGGCTAAGCAACCTGATCTAATACAGCTATAATATCTCTACCCTTCTCAATGGTATCACGGCGGATCCTCCTTGTTAATCGCACATCAGCATCTGAAAGAAAAATGAAAAACAATACATGATACACTAACAGGGTGGAATGGATAGGGTCACAAAGAAACTGTTTGCGTAAAGAAAAGCTCTACTGATAAGAGAGTTCAAAGTAGGGGACTGAACTAAGCGCACGACAACAAATCAGTAGGACATCTCTCGAATTTATCATTTACTGCAACAGAGTGCTAGCCTTGATTATGCACATTGCTGCAGTTTGTGCAGCATGCCCTTGGAGATATTTATGGTGTTAATAACGACTGCTTCGTATTAAATACACCAACTATTGCAAAACCTTAAGTACGCTGCATACTAAAATAAACAAGAAACTACTCAAAAATTATTGTAAATTGATAAGAAATTAATGATCATTTATATTATATTTCCAAACTGAATGGAACAGGAGAGGAACACGTGTGTGCCATTAAATATTATGAAATATTGACACCCCACATGTAAAAATATGAATGTGAAACTAAATGTCCTGGCCATAAGCCACAGTTGGGGGTTGCAAGGCATAAAAGAGACTGAAAGAGTGAGATATCGTCAGCTTAGGATGCAAATATCAGTACCTGTATCAACGAAGATCTTCATGTTCATTAGATCCCGGACACGTGAATCATGGAAAAGTAGAATTCCTTCCAAAATTATTACATCTGAAGGATTAACCTGATAGCAGTCACAAAATTAGGGATGCTCTCATAAATAAAGTGGTACGGTCGTACAGATATGAATAAGTGGCGTACGATATTTATAAGCACTCAGCAATAAATTAACTTCTTGGAGAGAACATTTCAAGATGAACTCTATGTTATGCGATAAGGTGCTTGCACAGAGTGTGTGAGCTAACACTTATGACACTATATTTTACATAATAGTTTTGGGAGGAAATTATTCTGGAGAGACTACAAAATTTCAGTACAATATGCAAATATTGATTGGAAACCTAATTTCATAGTCCAAAGTCTCATAAAGCACAGGACTAGGAGAGCCTCAGCCTACCAGGTGAGTATGAATAGCACCATATTATAGAATTACCTTTCTTGCACATGAGACGCTCTTATGTGTTTTGAAGTCGTAGCTTGGAATGTCGACAGCTTTCCCATGTTTCAATTTTTCCATACAAGAGAGTAGTAAATCCGTATCAAATGCATCTGAAATTAGGAAAAGGGCAGCAGCAGTAACAAAGTCAGAGCACATCTCCTGCGAATGGCGCAAAAAGACATTACGTTCTCATGAAACATGTGCTATACCTGGATGATCAAAGTTATAATCATGAACATGGACCAATTCCTCATCAGACAGTCCGTAATAAAATGACTCCTGCAACATTTGGATCAACATTCTTATTGCTTACAAGATTGTACACAGCGTATGATGACAATAAAATATCTAACAAGGGAAAGTAGATAAATAAAAATTGAATGCATGATCGATGACACTACACATTTATAAACCAAAAAAATGAACTATTAGTGACTTTGTTATAAGAAAAAATGGATAGTTGTAATATCACAAGAAGCGCAGTCAGAGCTGTAATACACAAACCTGAGTAACAACAACTACACGCTGATCGCATAGCTGATCGATGATCATTTTGCAAACAGTACTTTTACCTGATGATGCACCTCCAGCAACACCTTCAACGCAAACAAAATATGGTGAGGCGCATTTTGGAGTAGAAAGGTTGCACTATGTAAGCAACTACAGTTTACTGAATTTCCACTGGCAAATAGTGAAAACAGAACCCATAGACTACTAACCAATAACAAATGGTGCCTGGTGTCCATTCTCCAGGCCTGACGTCGTTGGTAGTTCCTCCACCGACATGGAACCTTTCAGGTCCAGCTCGTGCAAACGGAGTGCTGGATGATGGACCCCAACTGCGGCAGCATTAAGCACTTCGCTTGTCGAGTACGATCCCATATAGTGTTACTGTTGAACAAACCTACAGTCACCCGGATGTCAAACATGGAGGTCATCCAAATTTGCAGAAGGTGAAAATTAGAAACAGCAAACAGACATGTGTTCACAAATCATAAGACAACAAGGCAGTCATATGTGATGGAGGCTTCACACTACAATGGACTTGTTTAACCAGGGACGAATGTTTTTTGCTTCAAACAAGCCAAAAAGTTGCTGGAAAATCTAAATCCCCAATATTTTACCACACGACTCAGCGCGGGCTACCGCAACAAAAATAGGATCGCCTTAAAAAACATAAATATCACGACAGTACTGATTTAATCAAAAGCAAAACTCTCAAGAGTTTCAAGCAATCTATTACCACCAGAAATGCCAGCCTGCTATCGGACAACTATTACGAACGATTCAGACAGCTTATTCACACAATCATATGCACAGGAACTAACTGATTCATAGCAAGATAGGCACAAAGATCACACGCAATTTTCTAGATTAAAAAATAATTCAAACGCCGCTACGCCCACACCTACTGCCGGGGGCACATACCGCAATGACAGATCTGCCAACGATTAATTAGATCACTGGGGTGCCACGAGCGGACGGATTAGATTGCTAGGGGACCACGCCAGCGCACAAATCGGCAAAGAAATGAACGAGGGACGGTAACGTTTGGACTCTACTGCCCGCGGCGACAGGGACGAAAAGATCCCGGAGAGCGAGACGAACTCGTGGAACAACCCCTGGAAGCAATCCAGAGCTACTTACCCACAGGAGAACAGATCAATGCAAGCCCGGGCAGACGGATCTCCGCGCCACGTCAGTGCGGCGCCAGTCGAGTTCGAGTGTGGGGCGGGGGCGGGGGCGCGGCGCCTCTCGACGAGGGGAGACTCCGCCGGTGGAGGGAGGCCTGGCTCTACCGGGCTGGGGTCGCGCCGCCGCCGCCGGGAATCGGGAAGACCGAAAAGAACAGGCCGCGGCGGGATTTGGGGGGAGATCGGAGAGGAGGAGGAGGAGGAGTATTTGGCTGGCGCAGGGAGAAGAACAGTGATGACGAGGGGAACTTAGATTCTGCTCCGTGTTTTTTAATAACCTACCTATATGTCGAGACGAGATTCCATGGTATACGTGAGATATTTCACGGGGAAATACGGGGTGTTTGGTGGGAAACAAAATCGGGAAAAATGAGATGTGTGTTGGCCCTAGCACCTCTCGTCCGTCTGATCAGGGCGGCTAACGGCTGAGCGCGTCGGCTCGTCGGCAACGCAGATCAAGCTCGCACGACGAAAACTTCTTTTTTTTTTTTGCGGGGTGACGAAAACTTCTTCTGCAGGTTCGAACTGGAACAAACAACAGAAGTGTGAGCTCTGATCTCAGGGTCTTTTTGATTCATAGAATTATAACACGGGAATAATGAGGAGAGAAAGTTGGGATTGCAACCGGATGATTTTTCTAAGATGTTTGCGTGAGGCTAGATTTCCTATAGGATGGTTAGAAGGACAGTGGTATTCCATCTCATCATAGTACAGCTCATAAATTTGACAATGCTTATATTTTTTTAAGATTTATTTTAGGCCTTTCGGCAATGTGTGTTCAATGGGAGGAGACGCCCCCGTCGACTATGAATGCATATGTGATGAGATGATGTGCCGGCTTAGTTTCACGAAGATGCTCACAGGGATAAGGTGTACGTGTGTGTGTTCATAGGGATGGATGTATGTGTGTATGTACGAGTGTTTGCGTCTGTAGTGTTTTCTCAAAAAAGACTTTTGTCTCGCTTTTTATACATAAACAACAACAACCCACTTGTGGTTGAATGGTATGAAGACAATGGTATTGCTGGGCTATTAGGGTTCAAGTCATTGGGACGCCCGAGACCGACGTTTCAGAAGATTTCCGAAGATTCCAGATGTTCCGGGGTTGCCCGTGTGTTTCTTTTGCTTGTGTTATTTATTTTTGCATTGCATCATGTCATTTTAATTTTGCATCTCAACCTAAATAAATTGTGTGGACCTTCGGTCCATTTAAATCGAGGGAAGGTGACTTCTCTTTATAACATATAAAAGTCTCTCAATATTTAGGGAGCTATATATAATAATATTCCATTTGTTGAAATTCACCTTAACACACTTGCATATTTTCTTCATGCCTTTTTCACCTCGAGTTCTCCATCTAAACCTCCCCTTTTTGTTGGAACTATTTTTGTGAGGTTGGAATTAACCCGTAAAGCCTTACAAAAATGTCCCATCTTTTATTTTCTGTTCTGGCCTCTTTTCTTAATTTCTTTTGCACTCTCTCTATTTTATTTCTGTTAAAGGAATAAAAGAAGAAGAAGCCAGCCGCGCCAGGCTTTTCCAGCCTCCTTCCAGCCCACTTGGGCCTCAGCCCCTCCAACTGGCCCACTCCAGCCGCCAGGCTCCGAAACCCTAGCCGCAGCTCTCCAATCATCCCGACGCTCTCTCCCTTTTCCTCCCTGTGCGCCGCCGCCACCCATCGCTCGCTCCTCCTCTCGACCGAGGACCGGTTCCCTCGGTCCTTCTCTCCCCCTCGAGCCCGTTCCCCTCTTCCCGACTCCCTCTTCTTCCCTCGCTCTGCCCGAGCCCCTCCTCTCATCGCCCGTTCCCTCTCTCCCTCGATGCCTCGCTCTTCCCCTCGCCCGCAGCGGCCGGATCCCGCAGACCCTCGAGGGCCTCGACCAGCCGCCGCCACTCCCGCATCTCCGCAGCGCCGCGCCAGGGCCTCGCCCGCGACCCTTTCCTCCCTCGCTGCGCGGCTCCTTCGTCTCCTCCGCGACACAGCACCGGCGCGGTCCCTCCCCTCGCCCCAGGACGTCGCCCCGAGCGCGCCCTCGCCAGTGCCGCGCGCCCCGCCGCCGTCGGGCCAGGGCCTCGCCGCTCCGGCATCTCCCCCTCGCGGCGCCCGCTCCCTCTAGGCCGCACCTCCAGCCCCGAGCTCCGGCCTCCCCGCGCCCAAGGCCGAGGCTGCCTCCTTCGCGCCCGGGCAGAGGCCCCGTTCTCAACCCTGCCTCGTCCTCCGGCCCTCTGGATCCGCGAGGCCGCCCCGAGGCGCCCCGTTCAGCGCCCAGGCAGCGAGTCGTCCCCGAGCCTGCACCTCCCTCCGTCCGGCCAGCAGCTCGCCGACCCGCATCCTTCCTTTTCCTTTTTTTTTTTGTTTTGTGTGCTGCTATCTGTTCATCTCAAGTAACCAGGGAGCAGTAGGTATATCTACTTTTGGACCCTTGTTCAACTACGACGCGAGATCGAAAACCCTCAAGTACCTCTACACGTGACGTTGAACGGCTACGAGCTCGAGAACGACTACATGAACGAGTTCAACTACACGATGAAAACGACAAGTACCCCTCCGATGCAAGTGCGTCTACAAACCGGAACGACTACGCAAGATGACACGCCAAGTACCACGACGACCCGAACGACTACCGTCGCCGTGTACCACTACCGTCGCCCCGTGTACCACGACTCGTGTACCACTACTTCCCACGACGACCACGAGAACAACTACGCCTTCTTCCTCTACGTCTCGAACCGCCCCGAAACGCACGCTTCGAAGGTATAACCCGAGACGACCCCGTGGATGCTTGTTGTGTTGTATGAAATGTTTCCCGTGTGTGCTCCGTGCCGTTTCGGGCGTTGTCATGTTCCTCGGTTGCCTCGTCACCGACTCGTGGGAACCCGGTAACGGGATCACCCCACTTTCATCTCGTTTGACTCGTTCACACCGCCCTTCATCTTTTGCACCGGACTCTCAACGAGTTACCGGAGCCGATATGATGCGTTGCATCATTTTCGGATCGTTGCCGTGGCACCCTTTCTTTCCACCACGATGACAAATGCTTCTTTCTCTTATGTCAACTTTTAATAAAACTTGCATAAAACTTGATCATGTCATCCGCATCATGTTAACAACATTATAATGTGTTAAATTGTTGTTGCTTATAATTATTAAACATGCTCATGGGGATTTTTTCCGGTTATGTTGTTGTTATTCTCCGGCCTCATTTAAATTGCCTTATTAGTGTAGTTTCTTTATGCTTCACCTCTTGCCATGTTAAAAAACATTTAACCTTGTCTTGTAAATAAACAAGAGTCAACTAAATAAATAACATGTGGTGTTTCGTCAATATGCAACTCGTTGCATATTGAGCTCCACTTAACTTGTAGTTTTGTTTGTGCTTTGCCATGCCATGCATTTAAACCGGACATGCATCATACTTGTTTGTGCATCGTATGCCATGTTAATGCTTGTGTGTTTACCGTGTTGTTTCTTTTCTTTCCGGTTGCTTCTCTTGTTAGCTTCGGTTTCGTTCCGGAGTTGTGAGGATCCGCTCGACTGTTGCTCCGTCTTCTTCTTGGATCCGTTCTTCTCCCTTGTGGAATCCCAGGCAAGATGACCGAACCCGGATACCATTACTATCTTTGCCTATTTGCTAGTAGTCTCGATCTATAGTTTTGCCTCGATGCCCATGATCTTCTTGTCAGCCTCCTATTTGTAACCCATTGCCATGTTTAACCAACCTACCTATGCAAACCGTTGCTTGGCTAAGTACGCTTCGCTCAGCCCTTCTTATAGCATTGTTAGTTGCAGGTGAAGATTGAAGATGCTTGCTTCATGTTGAAGTTTGGTTGGGTTATATCACACTATATAAATGCTTAAAATGAAATCATCTATATACTGGCAAGGGTGGAAGGCTAAGCCTTTTGCTTGGTGATTTGTTCCACTCATGCCGTTAGGAACCGTATAAACCGGTGTTATGTTCCTTGATTATGCGTTCCTAACACGGTTGGGGTGTATGGGACCCCCTTGATAAACCGCTAAGTGCTAAGTCTTTTCCAGCAAATCCCAACATTGGTACTATTTGCCTAATAACTAATAAAACTTGCATGTGGACTAGCTATCCCTTTTATTTTAATTCAACCCCCCCGGGCCAGTGCTCCACATGAGTGTTGGTCCGAAACGAGCAGACTGCGGGGCCACCTCAAGGAAACTTGAGGTTTGGTAAAAACCTGTAGGATGACTCATCCGGTCGTGTCCTGAGACTTAGATACGCGCGGCTACTATCAGGGTGTCGACACGCCGGGAGGATTTGCTGGATTAGCCTTACCTTAGTTCGGTTTAACTTGAGCACGGGATTCCGAGAATACTCGGGTCTTCCCACCTATGGAGTTGCGACTCCGCGGATCGTGGGCTTGTGATGGGCCAAGTTGGAACACCCCTGCAGGGTTTGAACTTTCGAAAGCTGTGCCCGCGGTTATGTGGCAGATGGGAGCTTGTTAATTCCGGTTGTAGAAAACTTGACACAATGTTTCAATACACTACCAGCGTGTGTACCGTGACTGTCAATTTCCGAATAGGGATTCGGGAGTTGAACACGGTGGGGTTATGTTTGACCGGCTTTAGTTAGGATCACTTCGTGATCATCTTTCGACCGATGCTCTTCTCTTCTCGCTCTCTTTTACGTAAGTTAGTGCTAGTTGCTGCTGCAGACTCTTGTTTGTTCCTTCACCTCTTATTCTTTCTTCAGCCTTGTCCTCACCCAAGGCTTAAATAGTCTTGTTACCCGGGAACGGGATTGCTGAGTCCTCTGTGGCTCACAGTTACTTCACCACTCCAGATGCAGGTTCAGCCGAGTTGATGCAGGAGTTGGATAAGTTCTTCACCGGGAGCTCGATGAAGAGTTTGGCTGTTTGCTCATGACGTTTCGATGTTCAGTAGTGGTTTCTACTAGGATTCGATCCTGACCTGTGGCTTTATGTTGTTTTGGTATCTTTCTTTTGGATCTTACCCTTAGATGGGCTGTGATGTTCTGAATGATGATTGGCTTATGTATTGTATTATGTGAAGTGGCGAGTGTAAGCCAACTATCTCCTCTTGCATTTTAATCCCTCCTTTACATGAGTCGTGCAAAGATACCAAACTTAAGATCATTCTAGGATGGGCTTATATCTTTAAGTCGTGCCTCGACACGTAGGAGATATAGTCCCATCCTGGGCATTACAGTCATAGACTTGACATTGATTGTTTATATTTTTCTAGATTTATTTTAGGTCTTTCAGTGATGTGTGTTCAATGGAAGAAAACTTTTTCGTCGACTCCAAAGATGTTTGTGGCGATTTCGTCAATCTCAAGATGATGTGTCATCTCAGTCTCTCGGAGATACTCATAGGTATGTGACGGGGAGCGTTGATGGAAAACAAAAAAAACTCCTACGAAGCACCCAAAGACCTATCTATGGAGATGCTAGCAATGAAAGAGATGGGAGTGTGCCTATGTATCCTTGTAGACCGAAAGCATTAACGATCTAAAGATCATGGTTGGCATAGTCGTACTCGCGTCGCGATCCAATCCGATCCAAGTACCGCACGTGCGGCACCTCCGAGTTTAGCACACATTCAGCTCGGTGGCGTCCTTTCTTTCCTTCTTGATCCAGCAATCGAAGGAGAGGAGATAGATGAGAAAGGAATCAGCACGACGACATGGTGGTGGTGATTGCAGCGAAACTCCGAGGAGGGCTTCGCTAAGCACTACGCGGAGGAGATGGAGAAGTAACGGGAGAGACGGGGTTGCGTCAGGCTTAAGGCTTGGCTGCCCCCTGTGCCTTCCCACTATATGTAGGGGTAGGGTAGGGGTGCACCAGCCCTGGCCCCCTTCCCAAGGCAGGACGGCAGCCAGGGCGTGGAGTGCCCTCCATGCTAGGTCGAGGCGCATCCATCGCTAGGGTTTCCACCCCTTGGCGCATGGGCCATGTAGGGGCTGGTGCGCCTAGCCCAATAAGACCATGGCGCCCCCTACAGCCCATGTCGGCCTAAGGGATGTGGTGGAACCGTTCATGGACTTTTGAGCCCCTTTCGGACCTTTTGGAAGCTTCTCGTGCAATACAAAAAAAACGAACATTTTTTGGAACCCCGATAACAACTTTCCATATATAGATTTTTACCTTCGGACCATTCCGGAGCTCCTTGTGATGTACTGGATCCCATCCGATACTACGAACAACCTTCAAACTTCACCATACTAATATTGTATTACTACCCTAGCGCTATCGAATGTTAAGTGTGAGACCCTACGGGTTCGGGAACATGCATACATGATTGAGACGCCTCTCCGATTAATAATCAATAGCGGGACCTAGATGCCCATATTCATTCCCGCATATTCAACGAAGATCTTTATCGATTTAACACGATGTTGGGGATTCAATTAATCATGTATACAATTCCCTTTGTCCGATAATGTGTTACTTGTCCAAGATTCGATCGCCGGTATCTCCATACCTAGTTCAATCTCGTTACCGGCAAATCTCTTTACTCGTTCTGTAAAACAAGATCTCGTGACTAAACACATTAGTCACATGTTTGCAAGCTTCTTTTGATGTTGTATTACTTAGAGGGCCCGACATATCTCTCTGTCACATGGCGCGACAAATCCTAGTCTTGATCCATGCATGTAACAACCCAGATGTAACACCTTCCATTTTTGGCATTATATGAAACGTTGACTTCATAAATTCCATTCTGGGCTCTTCTTTCATTTCGGGTTTCTTCGTTTTGTCGTGTGCGTGTGTGCATTTCATCCATGTCATGTTATCATGTGCATTGCATTCCATTCGTGTTGACACTTGCACCCGGTCCCACTCGCATCTTCCCGTTGTCCGTTTCGAGTTCCGACACTCACACACGTGCCCGTGGCACCCCCGAGGCCTTCTTTCGTGTGTGGCCGTGTAACGTTCCCGGATTGGGGTGAGACTTGTCGTGCGATGTTGTTTTGGTACGTGTAGGCCGCCTGTCAAGTTTCATCGCGTTTGGAGTTCGTTTGGTACTCCAACGGTTAACCAAGTGGGCTAAAAGCACCACTTACTTTTTGCCCAAGACCCCCTCCACAACAGCCCACTAACCCAGCACAACCACTCCCATCCTCTCGGTCGTCGGATCGTGATCGCGTGGCCGAAAACCGCTCCCCATTTGGAGTCTCCTAGCTCCCTATGCCTATAAAAATGTCCCCCACGTCCATTTTTTCGGGTAAACCCTAGTCTCCTCCCTCCTCACGCCGCCGGACACGTCCGGAACGGACCGGACACGTCCGCTCGGATGCGCCCGGCCAGTCCCGCGCTGCCACGTGTCGCGCTGCTAGGGCCCGCCGTCGCCCGCCTCCGGCCCGCCCCGGGCCGCCTCCCGGGCTGAGCCACTGTGCGCCCCCGAGCCGTGTCTCCCTCGCCTCCAGCCGACGCGGCCATCACCGCCGCCGGCGCCCGCCTCGCCGCCGCCACCGGCGCCATCACCGCCGGCCGTCGCCGATGCTACCTCGCCCGAATGCCGCGCCTCGTCGCCGGACGCGAGCCGCCACCGGCCTCCTCCACCGGCCGCCGTCGCCCCCCCCCCCC
>LR738712.1:116658431-116691202 GCA_902687465.1 Secale cereale | reverse complement strand
GGTCTCCGGCGAGCCGCCGCCCCGCTCCGGCGCGCCGCCGAGATCTAGATCTGGGTGGATCAGATCCACCCATTCGTGGATCCAAACGACCTCCCGCGTCCCAGATCTCTCCGTCCCGGAACTCCTCCATCCCGTTTGACTTTTCGTGAGGTATAAAAACGACTAAGTCCCCAGATCTGCTGTAATTTTGTTGCCTCCTTTGCATGGTTGTAACTTCGTGCTCGTAGATCTATTTTGGGCGTGTAATATATCAAAATGATCATGGTGATGTGCTTTTCATTTTGTTCCACTGTGGCATGCTTGTTTGAGTTCATCTAGATGCCCTAATCTCTGTTGCAAGAGTGCTACTTGTTTAAAACTGATGTTACTTGTAATTTTGTTGCCATGTTTGAGATATGATAACTTGGTGCATGTTTATCCAAATGGAGCATACGATATGTCAAAATGTTCATTGTGAAATGCTCTACATGATGGTTGCTGTAGCATTCATGTTAGGTGTCATATTGCCATGTTAATCTCTGTTGCAAAAGTGCATGTGGGTGTTAAGTGCTGAAACATGTTGTGAGATGCTGTTTTGACATGCTCATTGCTATTGATGTGTTTGTCTTCATGCCACATGTCAATATGTTTTAGAAGCACCATCATATGGTCTTTGCTGTGGTGCAAACCACTTTCCATGATATGCCTTGAGGTGACTTATACAAGCTTGTAAACATGCCAGCCAATATTGCTGTTTTATACTTAGTGAAAAAACTGCTAAGTCTGGAATCTGTTTTAACCTGATGCTATGTTTGCTTGATGCCCCACTCAAATCCATGCTTATTTTGGAGTGGCCATTGGTCATTCCTTGTTGTGCATGTTATGCTCTATCCATCCATGCCCTTGCTTGCACATATGGCCTGCTGTAGCTTATTTATTTCTTGCTCTCAAGTTGCTATAAATTATACCTGTCAGGTTTTTATCAGCATGATCAATTTGGTGAAGCTTGTTGCTATTGATCCATGCCTCCTATGGAGTTGCTCCAATGGAGTTGTTTGATGTATGCTATGTCTACTACATGTCCATGATCTTTACATACTTAGTGGAGTTGATATGCATGTTGTTTTGTGCCTTCGAAGGCAGCATTGTGATGATGTTTTTGCCTTCCCAGATTTTGACTAAGTCTGGATAATTTTATTGCAACTTGCCATGCTTGGTTAATTATGTTCCAGTAGGTTTTGGGGTGTGTTCTAAGTTCATGCTTGTTAAGTAACATGTCTACTTCACATCCATGCCCTTTGTCTCCATGTTTGAGTGTAGTAGCATAATTATTTCTTGCTCCAAACATGCCATGTGGCTGTAAACTGCAGCTTTGTGTGAATATTGTTTTGCTTGCCTTTTGCAAACCGTGTGTCCGTTTCCGGCGATCTTTATATCGATTTCAACCGAAATCTTCCCCTCTATCCAATGGCACGCTTGGTTTTCCAAGATGAGGCCTTCTTCATCATCTTCTCCTTAGGTTCAAGTTTTCCACATGCATACGCATCATCATACTTGCATCATGTTGATTGTGCATTGCACCGTGTTTGATATTGTGACATGTTGTGTTCTTGTGTTGAGTAGAGCCGGGAGCCGAGACCGAGAATGAGGGACCTACCGAGGTTGAGTGTGAGGAGCAAGGTTACGATCCCATCGACGACTCAACATGCAAGATGACCTGACCCAGATATCATTACTATCTTTGCCTATTGCTAGATGTCTCGCTCTTTAGCTTATTGCCTTGATGCCCATGTTTGTTTGTCAGCCTCCTATTGTAGCTATGAATCTCTCTAACTACCCAACCTAGCAAACCTTTGTTTGGCTACGTAAGCTTCGCTCAGCCCCTCTTATAGCATTGTTAGTTGCAGGTGAAGATTTGAAGATTCTTGCTTCATGATGAAGTTATTGTTGGGATATCACACTATATAATCTGTTAAACTAAATCATCTATATACTTGGCAATGGATGGAAGGCTAAGCCTCTTGCTTGGTGTTTTGTTCCACTCATGTCACCCTAGGAACCGTATAATCCGGCGTTATGTTCCTTGATTTTGCGTCCCTGGCACGGTTGGGGTTTATGGGCCCCCCTCGATAACCCGCTTAGTGCTAAAGCTTTTCCAGCAAGGCCCAACATTGGTTCTACATTTTCCTAACAACTAAAAACTTGCATAGGGAGTTATAAACCCTTTTCTTAATCAACAACCCGGGCCAGTGCTCCACATGAGTGTTGGTCCAAACTGGGCAACGTGCGGGGCCACCTTGGGGAAACCCGAGGGCTGGTAAAAACCTGTAGCTTGTCCCATCCGGTCGTGGCCTGACAAGATACGCGCGGCTACTATCAGGGTGTCGGCACGCCGGGAGGTCTTGCTGGATTAGTTTTACCTTAGCTGGAATATCTTGAGCACGAGATTCCGAGAATACTCGGGTCTTCTCACCTTGGAGTTGCGACTCCGCAGATCGTGAGCTTGTGATGGGCTAAGTTGGGACACCCCTGCAGGGTTTGATCTTTCGAAAGCCGTGCCCGCGGTTATGTGGCAGACGGGAATTTGTTAATATCCGGTTGTAGAAAACTTGACACTATGTTCATAATACACTACCAGCATGAGTAACCGTGACGGTCATTTTCCGAAGGGGTTCAGGAAGTGAACACGGTGGGGTTATGTTTGACGTGCTTAGATAGGATCACTTCGTGATTACTTTGACCCTCGTGGCACTTCTCTTCTCGCTCTAAATACGTAAGCTAGTGCTAGTGCAGCTAGAACCTTGTTCTTCAGCCTTGTTCCACACCCAAGGCTTAGATAGTTTTGCTACCCGGGAACGGGATTGCTGAGTCCTCCGTGGCTCACAGATTCTACACAACACCAGATGCAGGTGCCATGGTGAACTACACAGGTGATGGCACAGAGTTATACTGGGAGTTCGATGAAGAGCGTGGGTGATACTATGTGCACTATCCCGATGATCAGTAGTGGCTTCTACTAGGGGCGATTCGGACCTTGTGGCTTTATTTATGGTATCTTTCTTTTGGTTCTTCGCCCGTAGTCGGACTGTGATGTTATTTGGATGATGATTGATTATGTAATGTATTGTGTGACGTGGCGAGTGTAAGCCAACTACTCTTTTGCAATTTCATCCCTCTTTTACATGACTTGTGCAAAGATACCATTCTTGAGATGATTCCAGTATGATATTATGCCTTTAAGTCGTGCCTCGACACGTGGGATGTATAATCTCATACCGGGCATTACAAGTTGGTAATCAGAGCCTTCTCCGACCTAGGAGCCCTCACTGATTGATCGAATCGTTGATGGTTGAGTCTAGGCACACACTTGAAAATGTTTTGAGTCCTATATATATATATATATATATATATATATATATATATATATATATATATATATATATATATATATATATATATATATATATATATATATATATATATATATATATATATATCGAAGAGTAGGATTTCTTTTAATCCTCATCCATTTTCACTCTGGTGAGGACTCCTGACGATTACTTATCTCTTCTACTTTCAAAAATTCACTATTTCTTTTAGGATCACGCGAGTATTGTTTGAATTGTTCCGATGTCTTTGTGACGAGAACATTGTTCTCGATGCCTCCTGTCATTTAGGGGTTGTGGCAGTGTCCCGGGGAGTTGAGCTCCGAGGTGTTGTCGTCACAAATCTATCGCGGCAGTTCTGGAATACTTAAGACGGCCGACATCGAAAACTCTTCTGTGCGGTTAGTGGTAAGATAACCCCGACATCACCCAGTACTGGGGAGGTAGTTCGGGAGTATTGCCATAGCTTGTATAGCAGATGCGTTTCGAAGGTCCGAGGTAAACGGTTTCCGGAAATAACTGGTCATGTGTTGAAGGATGGATACAGCTGGATGTAGGATTAGAGTTGAGTGCGCGATGCTTCCCCTGTATCCCCAACACCTGATTGCATAACTGGAAACTTTCGGAAATTAATTGGTGAGTTCATCTAGTAGCTCGTAGGCATTCTTTCAATGAATGCATGATATGGAGTTCGGGGTTCTACATTGAGTGAAGTAGTTTTATGGGCGTTGTTCCGATCGGGAGTTGAATCTTAAAGGGTCCTTGGCTATGTTGATTCAGGGATTGCAAAACCCTTTTGTAACACGTTCCATAAGCTTTCAACACGAATATGTCGAACGAAGCTTCTATCTTGTATTTGTTCTATCTGCTCTTTGTTGTTTTTATTACCTTTTGTTCTCCCAAGTGGCTTCTCGTGAAGATTGTTGTACCATTAAACTGTGGATTACATTCGTTCATGTTGTTCTAATGTTCTTGTGAAGATTTATGTTGCAATTTCTAGCCGTTGATTCAGCTTATATATTTTCAATCAATGGCTAATAGTTGTCATCTCATTCAGGATGGCTCCTAAAAGGGTTCCCAACGCTAACCCGGAGGGTGAAGAAGTTCCCGATCGTCCTCCTTCCCCTCCTCCTTCGTCTGAGGTCTGGAGAGCAATTATGCATGCGACGAACCAGAACACCCAGATGCTTATGCAAATGATGAAGAACATTCAAGAAAATCAAGCAAATCAAGGTGGTCATGGGAACCAAGGCCAAGGCAATTTGTTCAACCAACCTCACTTTGCTACACTCAACCAGTTCCTGGCAAACCAACCGAAGGCGTTCAGTTACTGTGTGGATCCGCTAGATGTTGAAGATTGGATAACAGATATCAAGAAGCATTTTGAAATGCAGTAACGTGAGACCTGAGGATTATGTCAAGTTTGTCGCCTTCCAACTCAAGGATCAAGCCGCTGATTGGTGGCAACAATACAAAGATTCCAGAGAAGGATGTGAAATCTCGTGGACTGACTTCTGCAAGGATTTCCGCTCTCATCACATTTCAACTAGTGTCATCGAAGGTATGCGTGAGCAATTCCGCAACCTGAAGCAAGGCACCATGTCCGTTTATCAATACAATGTCAAGTTCCAGAACCTTGCCCGCTATGCCAAGCAAGACATCCCAGATTCCAAGAGCAAGATTTATCAGTTCCGTGGTGGTCTGAAGGATGAACTCCAGCTAGCTCTCACCTTGTTTGAGCCGGATGAATTTGATCAATTCTATAACATGGCACTTAAGCAAGAGGCAGCCCAGCTCAAGGTTGAAGCTTCCAAAAAGAGAATCAGAGATGCTGTCAACTCCTGCTCTTCTTCCCAAGTGGTCGTAAAGCAGCAGAAGTTTTGGCTCCCACCTCCTCCAGTGCTCCGCCCTCCCAACAACAACAACAACAACAACAACAACAACAACAACAACAACAAGCACTCAGGTGGCCGTGGTTTCTCCCACCCACCCAACCCAAGCAATAAGTCCAGGATTCACTTTCAAGCTTTGAAGTCAAGTGCTCCTTATCACCGTCCTCTCTCAGAAGTGGTTTGCAACAAGTGCACTCAGAAGGGTCATTATGCTAACAAGTGTCCCAACCCAAGGCGCCTTCCGCCGCCTCCACCTGTCAGCACTGCTATTGTGAAGCACAACCCCAAGGCAGCAAGAGTGAATCTGATGAATGCAGCTCAAGTAGAGAACTCTTCAGATGTGATACTTGGTAACCTTCCAGTCAATCTTAAACATGCTAAAGTGTTGTTTGATTAGGGTGCATCATGTTCCTTCATGTCATATCCTTTTGCATCAAAGCATAATGTTCGCACCGAAGCTTTACCAAGAACTTTGAGTGTTATATCTCCTGGCAAGAGAATGAGTTCTAGTATGGTGGCTCCGGATATATCTATTTATATGGGTGATTACCGCTTTCTGGTTTCTCCGGTTATTCTCGACAACTCCGACATTGATCTTATTCTTGGGATGGATTGGCTCTCCAAGCATGATGCAAACATTGATTGTGCAAATAAGGAAGTCAAGCTTACTCATCCTGACGAAGACGTGATTATCTTCACCTCTCGAGATAACACAATCAGGCTATTCTTTCTCAATGATAAGGGCGAGATTAATGCCATCTCTCAGATTTCGGTGGTCAATGAATATGAAGATGTTTTTCCTGAAGAGCTTCCAGGCATGCCTCCGCATCGTCAAGTTGAATTCGTCATTGAACTCGAGCCCGGTACCGAGCCAGCATGTCGGCGTCCGTACAAGCTTTCCCCTGATGAGTTGAAGGAGCTGAAGAAACAACTCGATGAGCAAGAGCGTATGGGTCTAATCAGGCCTAGCACTTCTCCTTGGGGCTGTGGTGTTCTATTTGTCAAGAAGAAGGATGGCACGGAGCACCTTTGCGTTGATTACCGGCCATTGAACAAGAAGACAATAAAGAACAAGTATCCACTCCCCAATATCAATGAATTGTTCGAGCAGCTCAAAGGAGCAAAGGTGTTCTCAAAGCTCGATCTCCGGATGGGTTACCATCAGATTTGTATCCGTGAAGAGGATATTCACAAGACCGCATTCAGAACAAGCTACGGCTCCTATGAATACACGGTCATGTCTTTTGGCCTCGCAAATGCTCCACCCACTTTCTCGAGGATGATGCACTTCATATTCAACCCCTACACCAATGAATTTGTTCTCGTCTATCTGGATGAAATCTTGGTATTCTCCAAGAATGAAGAAGACCATGCCAAGCACCTCCGTTTGGCCCTGGACAGGCTCCGTGAACACAAGTTCTATGTGAAGTTCTCCAAATGCGAATTCTGGCTGGATAAGGTCTTATATCTTGGCCATATCATCTCTGCTGAGGGTATTTCTGTCAACCCCGAGAAAGTTGAAGCTATTATCAACTGGGAACCCCCGCAGAACGTCAAGCAACTCCGAAGCTTCCTTGGTCTCGCTAGCTATTGCAGAAGGTTCGTTGAGAACTTCTGCAAGATTGCCAAGCCTCTCTCAACCTTGCTGCAGAAGAATGTCAAGTACTACTAGACTCCTGATTGTGATGTGGCATTCAAAACACTCAAAGAGAAGCTCATTTCTGCTCCGGTTCTTACTCCTTCGGATGAGTCCAAGCCCTATGAAGTCTTTAGTGATGCTTCTTTACAAGGACTTGGTGGTGTTCTCATGCAAGACAAGAAGATTGTGGCATACACTTCTCGTCAATTGAAGACAAATGAGAAGAACTACCCCACACATGATCTCGAGCTAGCACCAGTCGTACATGCCTTGATCACATGGAGACACCTTCTGTTGGGCAGAAAAGTGGACATCTTCACCGATCACAAGAGCTTGAAGTACATCTTCACACAGCCTAACATGAACCTTCGCCAGACTTGTTGGGTTGAGATGATCCAAGAGTATGATCCAAGCATCGAATACACACTTGGCAAGGCCAATGTCATTGCAGATGCCTTGAGCAGAAAGGCATATTGCAACAGTCTCCTTCTCAAACCGTTTTAGCCGGAGCTTTGTGAGTCATTCAGGAAGCTCAACCTCCAAGTTGTTCCGCAAGGCTTTCTTGCAAACCTTCAAGTTGCTCCTACCTTGGAAGATCAGATCCGTGAGGCCCAGCTCAGTGATGCTATGGTGCAGAAAGTGAAACATGGTATTGCTAAGGGTACTCCCAAATACAAGTGCTATCGCGTTGATGAGAAAGACACCTTGTTCTTTGAGGATAGAATTGTGGTTCCCAAGGGTCAACTCAGGAAGCTCATAATGAACGAAGCACATGACTCCCTCCTCTCGATTCATCCTGGAAGTTCTAAGATGTACCAAGACCTCAAGCAATCATACTGGTGGACTCGCATGAAAAGGGAGATTGCCCAATTCGTGAATGAATGTGATGTCTGCAGAAGAGTGAAGGCAGAGCATCAACGTCCAGCCGGTCTCCTCCAATCTCTACCTATTCCCGAGTGGAAATTCGACCACATTTAAATGGATTTCGTCACCGGGTTTCCCAAGTCCAAGAAGGGGAATGATGCTATCTTTGTTGTGATTGACAAGCTAACCAAAGTAGCTCACTTCCTTCCCGTCAAAGAATCCATCAATGCAGCTCAGTTGGCAGAGTTGTACACTTCCAGAATTGTTTCGTTGCATGGCATTCCTCAAGTTATCTCCTCTGGCCGTGGAAGTTTGTTCACATCCAAGTTCTGGGACTCCTTTTAGTCAGTCATGGGCACTAAGATTCGTTTCAGCACTGCGTTTCACCCTCAGACTAGTGGTCAAGTCGAAAGAGTGAACCAGATCCTCGAAGACATGCTCAGAGCTTGTGTCATCTCTTTTGGCATGAAATGGGAAGATTGTCTCCCGTTTGCCGAGTTCTCTTACAACAACAGTTTCCAAGCAAGTGCCGGCAAAGCTCCTTTTGAAATCCTCTATGGCAGAAAGTGTTGTACCCCTCTCAACTGGTCCGAGACTGGTGAATGTCAACTCCTTGGCAATGACTTGATCTCAGAAGCCGAAGAAATGTGCAAAGTCATACATGAGAATCTCAAGGCTGCTCAGTCGCGTCAAAAGAGTTACTATGACGGCAAGCATCGTGATTTGGCTTTCAACATTGGGGATCATGTCTATCTCCGTCTTTCTCCTATGCAAGGAACCCAAAGATTCGGTATCAAAGGAAAGCTCGCTCCTAGATACATGGGCCCTTTCAAGATTCTTGGCAAAAGAGGCGATCTAGCCTACCAACTCGAGCTTCCATCCAACTTTGCTAATGTCCATGATGTGTTTCATGTGTCTCAACTCCGCAAGTGCTTCAAGAGACCTGAACGCACCATTTCGTTCGAGGAGATTGATCTTCAACAAGACTTGTCTTACCGTGAGCACCCTGTTGCTATTCTTGAAGAAACTGAGTGCAAGACCTGCAACAAGTCAATCAAGTTCTTGAATGTTAAATGGTCACACCATACCGACCGAGAAGCTACGTGGGAACGAGAAGATTACCTTCGTTCCGAGTACCCTTCCTTCTTCCAGTCCTAGATTTCGGGATGAGATATTTTCGTAGTAGAGGAGAGTTTGTAACACCCCAAATGTAACACCTTCCATTTTTGGCATTATATGAATGTTGACTTCATCAATTCCATTCTGGCCTCTTCTTTCGTTTCGGGTTTCTTCGTTCTGTCGTGTGCGTGTGTGCATTTTGTCCATGTCATGTGGTCATGTGCATTGCATTGCATTCGTGTTGTCACTTGCACCCGGTCCCACTCGCCTCTTCCCGTTGTCCGTTTCGAGTTCCGACACTCACACACGTGCCCGTGGCACCCCCGAGGCCTTCTTTCGTGTTTGGCCGTGTAACGTTCCTGGCTTGGGGTGAGACTTGTCGTGCGATGTTGTTTTGGTATGTGTAGGCCGTCTGTCAAGTTTCATCGCGTTTGGAGTTCGTTTGGTACTCCAACGGTTAACCTAGTGGGCTAAAAGCACCTCTTACTTTTGGCCCAAGACCCCCTCCACAACAGCCCACTAACCCAACACAACCACTCCCATCCTCTCGGTCGTCGGATCGTGATCGCGTGGCCGAAAACCGCTCCCCATTTGGAGTCTCCTAGCTCCTATGCCTATAAAAACGTCCCCCACTTCCATTTTTTCGGGTAAACCCTAGTCTCCTCCCTCCTCGCGCCGCCGGACACGTCCGCCCAGACGCGCCCGGCCAGTCCCGCGCTGCCACGTGTCGCGCCGTCCGCCTTCCACCGCGCCGGCAGGGCCCGCCGCGGCCCGCCTCTGGCCCGCCCCGGGCCGCTTCCCGGGCCGAGCCACCACGCGCCCCCGAGCCGTGTCTCCCTCGCCTTCGGCCGACGCGGCCATCACCGCCGCCGGCGCCCGCCTCACCGCCGCCGGGCGCGCCCCGCCGCCACCGGCGCCATCACCGCCGGTCGCCGCCGACGCTACCTTGCCCGGCTTCCGCGCCTCTTCGCCGGTCGCGAGACGCCGCTCCGCCGCGACCGTCGTCGCTGGCCTCCTCCACTGGCCGCCGTCGCCCCCCCCCCCCTCCACGATCTCCGGCGAGCCGCCGCCCCGCTCCGGCGAACCGCCCAGATCTGGATCCGGGTGGATCAGATCCACCCATTCGTGGATCCAAACGACCTCCCTCATCCCGGATCTCTCCGTCCCAGAACTCCTCCACCCCGTTTGACTTTTCGTGAGGTATAAAAATGACTAAGTCCCCAGATCTGCTGTAATTTTGTTGCCTCCTTTGCATGGCTGTAACTTCGTGCTCATAGATCCGTTTTGGGCGTGTAATATATCAAAATGATCATGGTGATGTGCTCTTCATTTTGTTCCACGGTGGCATGCTTGTTTGAGTTCATCTAGATGCCCTAATCTCTGTTGCAAGAGTGCTACTTGTTTAAAAATGCCGTTAGTTGCAATTTTGCTGCCATGTTTGAGATATGATAACTTGGTGCATGTTTATCCAAATGGAGCATACAATATGTCAAAATGTTCATTGTGAAATGCTCTACATGATGGTTGCTGTAGAATTCATGTTAGGTGTCATATTACCATGTTAATCTCTATTGCAAAAGTGCATGTGGGTGTTAAGTGCTGAAACATGTTGTGAGATGCTGTTTTGACATGCTCATTGCTATTGATGTGTTTGTCTTCAGGCCACATGTCAATATGTTTTAGAAGCACCATCATATGATCTTTGTTGTGGTGCAAACCACTTTCCATGATATGCCTTGAGGTGACTTATACAAGCTTGTAAACATGCCATGCCAATGTTGCTCTTTTATACTTAGTGAAAAAACTGCTAAGTCTGGAATCTGTTTTAACCTGATGCTATGTTTGCCTGATGCCCCACTCAAATCCATGCTTGTTTTGGAGTGGACAATGGTCATTCCTTGTTGTCCATGTTATTCTCTATCCATCCATGCCCTTACTTGCACATATGGCATGCTGTAGCTTATTTATTTCTTGCTCTCAAGTTGCTATAAATTATACCTGTCAGGTTTTTATCAGCATGATCAATTTGGTGAAGCTTGTTGCTATTGATCCATGCCTCCTATGGAGTTGCTCCAATGGAGTTGTTTGCTGTATGCTATGTCTACTACATGTCCATGATCTTTACATACTTAGTGGAGTTGATATGCATGTTGTTTTGTGCCTCCGAAGGCAGCATCGTGATGATGTTTTTGCCTTCCCAGATTTTGACTAAGTCTGGATAATTTTATTGCAACTTGCCATGCTTGGTTAATTATGTTCCAGTAGGTTTTTGGGTGTGTTCTAAGTTCATGCATGTTAAGTAACATGTCTAGTTCACATCCATGTCCTTTGTCTCCATGTTTGAGTGTTGTAGCATAATTATTTCTTGCTCCAAACATGCCATGTGGCTGTAAACTGCAGCTTTGTGTGAATATTGTTTTGCTTGCCTTTTGCAAACCGTGTGTCCGTTTCCGGCGATCTTTATATCGATTTCAACCGAAATCTTCCCCTCTATCCAATGGCATGCTTGGTTTTCCAAGATGAGGCCTTCTTCATCATATTCTCCTTAGGTTCAAGTTTTCCACATGCATACGCATCATCATACTTGCATCATGTTGATTGTGCATTGCACCGTGTTTGATATTGTGCCATGTTGTGTTCTTGTGTTGAGTAGAGCCGGGAGCCGAGACCGAGAACGAGGGTCCTACCGAGGTTGAGTGTGAGGAGCAAGGTTACGATCCCATCGACGACTCAACATGCAAGATGACCTGACCCAGATATCATTACTATCTTTGCCTATTGCTAGATGTCTCGCTCTTTAGCTTATTGCCTCGATGCCCATGTTTGTTTGTCAGCCTCCTATTGTAGCCATGAATCTCTCTAACCACCCAACCTAGCAAACCTTTGTTTGGCTACGTAAGCTTCGCTCAGCCCCTCTTATAGCATTGTTAGTTGCAGGTGAAGATTTGAAGATTCTTGCTTCATGATGAAGTTATTGTTGGGATATCACACTATATAATCTGTTAAACTAAATCATCTATATACTTGGCAATGGGTGGAAGGCTAAGCCTCTTGCTTGGTGTTTTGTTCCACTCATGTCACACTAGGAACCGTATAAACCGGTGTTATGTTCCTTGATTTTGCGTCCCTAACACGGTTGGGGTTTATGGGCCCCCCTCGATAACCCGCTTAGCGCTAAAGCTTTTCCAGCAAGGCCCAACATTGGTTCTACATTTGCCTAACAACTAAAAACTTGCATATGGAGTTATAAACCCTTTTTTTAATCAACAACCCGGGCCAGTGCTCCACAAGAGTGTTGGTCCAAACTGGGCAACCTGCGGGGCCACCTTGGGGAAACCCGATGGCTGGTAAAAACCTGTAGCTTGTCCCATCCGGTCGTGGCCTGAGACGAGATACACGCGGCTACTATCAGGGTGTCGGCACGCCAGGAGGTCTTGCTGGATTAGTTTTACCTTAGTCGGAATATCTTGAGCACGGGATTCCGAGAATACTCGGGTCTTCCCACCTTGGAGTTGCGACTCCGCAGATCATGAGCTTGTGATGGGCTAAGTTGGGACACCGCTGCAAGGTTTGATCTTTCGAAAGCCGTGCCCGCGGTTATGTGGCAGATGGGAAGTTTTTAATATCCGGTTGTAGAAAACTTGACACTATGTTCATAATACACTACCAGCGTGAGTAACCGTGACAGTCATTTTCCAAAGGGGTTCGAGAAGTGAACACGGTGGGGTTATGTTTGACGTGCTTAGATATGATCACTTCGTGATCACTTTGACGCTCGTGGCACTTCTCTTCTCGCTCTAAACACGTAAGCTAGTGCTAGTGCAGCTAGAACCTTGTTCCACACCCAAGGCTTAGATAGTTTTGCTACCCGGGAACGGGATTGCTGAGTCCTCCGTGGCTCACAGATTCTACACAACACCAGATGCAGGTACCATGGTGAACTACACAGGTGATGGCACAGAGTTATACTGGGAGTTCGTTGAAGAGCGTGGGCGATACTACATGTACTATCCCGATGATTAGTAGTGGCTTCTACTAGGGGTGATTCGGACCTTGTGGCTTTATTTATGGTATTTTTCTTTTGGTTCTTCGCCTGTAGTCGGACTGTTATGTTATTTGGATGATGATTGCTTATGTAATGTATTGTGTGACGTGGCGAGTGTAAGCCAACTACTCTTTTGCAATTTCATCCCTCTTTTACATGAGTTGTGCAAAGATACCATTCTTGAGATCATTCCAGTATGATATTATGCCTTTAAGTCGTGCCTCGACACGTGGGAGGTATAATCTCATACTGGGCATTACAATGCAATCCAGCAAACATTGTTGGAAATACCTATAGAGCACCTCTATGGTCACCCAGTTATGAAGTGAAATTTGATAACCCACAAAGCATTCTTCCAGTATATGTGAGTGGCATGATCTCATGGTCTAAGGAACAGATACTTGACATGAAGAAAGTTGTAGCAAATAAACTAAGTGGTATGATCTAACACTAAGCTTATGGTTATGTCTGCCCATCACATCATTCTCCTAATGATGTGATGCTGTTATCAAATGACAACTCATGTCTATGGTTAGGAAACATTAACCATCTTTGATCAACGAGCTAGTCTAGTAGAAGCTTACAAGGGACACGAGGTTGTTTATGTATCCACACATGTATTTAATTTTCTGGTCGATACAATTCTGGCATGGATAATAAACATTTATCAAAAATGGGAAATATGATAATAACATCTTTATTATTGTCTCTAGGGCATATTTCCAATAGTCTCCCACTTGCACTAGAGCTAATAATATAGTTTACATAGTTATGAAACTAACACCCATAGAATTCTGGTGCTGATCATATTTTCCTCGTGGAAGAGGTTTGGTCAATGGGTCTGCCACATTCAGATCCGTATGTACTTTGCAAATTTCTATGTATCCATCGTTAATGTAATTATGATTGGAGTTGAAGTGGCGTTCGATGTGCTTTGTTTCTTGTGAAACCCTGGTTCCTTGGCAATGGCAATGGCACCAGTGTTATCACAAAGGATAGTCATTGGATCTGATGCACTAGGTACGACTCCTAGATCGGATACGAACTCCTTCATCCGGACCTTTTCCCGTGCCACTTCCAAAGCAGCTATGTGTTTCGCTTCACATGGAGGTGTTACTACCATGCTCTGCTTGGAGCTACTCCAACTGACCACTCCACCATTTAGAATAAATATGTATCCAATTTGAGACTTCGAGTCATCCGAGTCAATGTCAAAGCTTGCATAGAAGTAACACTTTACGACAAGCTCTTTGTCACCTCCATAAACAATGTCCTTAGTCCTCTTTAGGTACTTAGTGATATTTTTGCCCGTTGTCCAGTGATCTACTCGTGGATCACTCTGGTACCTAACTGCAAAACTTACGGAAAGGCACACATCAAGTCTGGTACACATCATGGCATACATTATAGGGCCTATGGTTGAGGCATAGGGGATGACTTTCATCCTTTATTTTTCTTCTGCTCTGGTCGAACTTTGAGTCTTACTCAACTTCACACCTTACAACACAGGCAAAAACCCCTTCTTCAATGGGTCCATTTTGAACTTCTTCAAAATCTTGTCAAGGTATGTGCTATGTGAAAGTCCTATCAGGCATCTTGATCTATCTCTATAGGTCTTGATGCCCAATATGTAAGCAGCTTCACCCAGGTCTTTCATTGAAAAACTCTTATTCAAATAACCCTTTATGCTTTCCATAAATTCTATTTCATTTCCAATCAATAATATGTCATCCACATACAGTATTAGAAATGCTACAGAGCTCCCGCTCACTTTCTTGTAAATACAAGCTTCTCGATAAGTTTGTATAAGAAAAATCTTTGATCACCTCGTCAAAGCGAATATTCTAACTCCAAGATGCTTGCACGAGTCCATAGATGGATCGCTAAAGTACGCATACCTTGTTAGCATCCTTAGGATCGACAAAACCTTCCGGTTGCATCATATACAACTCTTCCTTAAGGAAACCATTAAGGAACGATGTTTTGACATCCATCTATCATATTTCATAATCAAAAAATGTAGCAGTTGCTAACATAATCCCGACAGACCTTAGCATCACTACAGGTGAGAAAGTCTCATCGTAGTCAACTCCTTGAATTTTTCGAAACCCCTTTGAGACAAGTCGAGCTTTATAGATGGTGACATTACCATCAGCGTCCGTACGACAAATAGTTGTGCTGGTTGTGTTTTCAGGGAACAAACTGTTGAACAAGCTAAAGAACTATTGAATAATATATTGAGGAATGATAATTATTGGACTCTTCCTGAACCACCACCTAAGCCTACTCCGAAGAAGAGAGGCATTATATTTCTCAATCCTGGAGATATGCGAGTGATACGTCTCCAATGTATCTATAATTTTTTATTGTTCCATGCTATTATATTATCTGTTTTGGACGTTTAATGGGCTTTAATATACACTTTTATATGATTTTTGGGACTAACCTATTAACCCAGAGCCCAGTGTCAGTTTCTGTTTTTTCCTTGTTTTTGAGTATTGCAGAAAAGGAAAACCAAACGGAGCCCAATTGACCTGAAACTCAACGGAGGATGTTTTTGGACCAGAAGAAGCCCAAGGAGTACCAGAGATAGACCAGGGGAGTCCCGGGCTGCCCACGAGGGTGCGGGGCGTGCCCACCCCCTGGGCGTGCCCCCCTATCTCATGGACGCCTCGGGGACCCTCCTTACTTGTTCCCGGCTCCAACACCTCTTATATATACAGAAACCTCCAGAAAATAACCGAGATCGGAAGTTCCGCCGCCGAAAGTCTCTGTTGCCACCGAAAACCAATCTAGACCCGTTGATGGGCCTCGAACCCCTCGTTGGTTACCCCAAGTGGAAGGTGTAAGATGCAGTAAGTAGAAGTGTTTTCCCCTAGCAAATATGCCAAGGATCGAATCCCCAGAGACTCCTAGGTTCAACAGGTAGGTGTCAACTGCTAACGGCGCAATTAGCAATCAACGTGGACCTGCACACAGATACAAATAACTTTGTTCCCAACGAGTACAGAGAGGTTGTCAATCTCTCCGGCCTTGTAGTTCACAAAGGGTTAAAAGCAATATGATAGTAGTGATAGATAGTTTTTGCAATAGTAAATAAAATAACGAAAAGTAAATAGTGGATGTGATCAATGATGGTAATATGGACCGGAGTCTCATGATGTTCACTAGTGATGTCTCTCTCCCAAAAGACGATAAAACACTATGCGAGGTAACAAATTACAGCTGGGCAATTGACAGGACCACAAACGCAAACCAATGCTGACTACATTGCAAGAAAGGTTGAGGTTCAAAGCATGGGCGGTACGCCAAAGTAAGTAGACCGAAATCCATCAATATCTACTACTAATCATCCACCTTGAGATATCTATCCAGAACATCTCGCTGGTATTAAGTTGCGAGTCCCACCCATAGTGTAAACTCAATGCAACAGACATCTGCATTAAAAGAACTTTGCGTAAAGTAAACAATCCTTGCACCCGCGGGCACAAGCACCGTTGTTTCCCCCTTGTGGCAACAGCACATCCCCTAGACTCATGTTTCTGTCACTCAAGCTAGTCATCGAGGGGCATGAACCCACAATCGAGCATAACGTTCGCTCTTGGAGTCACTACCTATTACTTGGCCAAAGCAATAAATAACAACGGAGAACATGCAAGAATTACTTATGAACTAAAATATAAAAGAGGTGAATCAAATATATTACTCAAGATCAATCTGAACATAATCTCATAATCCATCGGATTCCAGCAAACTCAACATAGCAACAACATAAGGATTACATAGGTGCCTCGATCATGTAGGGCAGCTCACGAGGACTAATTAGTGAAGCACAAGAACGGGAGGAGAACATCACATAGCTACTGGTCATGGACTCATGGTCCAATGGAGACTACTCACGAGTCATCCGGGAGGCATCCATGTGTTGGGGAACGTAGTATTTTAAAATTTTCCTACGATCACACAAGATCTATCTACCAGATGCATAGCAACGAGAGGGGAGAGTGTGTCTACGTACCCTCGTAGACGGGGAGCGGAAGCGTCAAGTGACGCGGTTGATGTTGTCGAACTTCTTCACGATCCAACCGATCAAGCACCGAATGTACGGCACCTCCGCGTTCAGCACACGTTCAGCTTGATGACGTCCCACGAGCTCTTGATCCAGCTGAGCTTCACGGGAGAGTTTCGTCAGCACGACGGCGTGGTGAGGGATATGATGTGTTCACCGGCGCAGGGCTTCTCCTAAGCTCCGCGACGGTATGACCGAGGTGTGATTCTGTGGAGGGGGGCACCGCACACGGCTAAAACAATTCAACTTGTGTGTCTTTGGGTGCCCCCCTGCCCCCGTATATAAAGGAGCAGGGGAGGGAGGCCGGCTGGCCCTTCCTGGTGCGGCTAGGGAGGGAGTCCTACTAGGAATAGGATTGCAATCCTATTCCTAGTAGGATTCACCGAAAGGAAGAAGGGGGAAAGGAATAGGAGAGGTGGCGCCCCCCCCCAATCCTAGTCCAACTAGGAACCCTAGGTGGGGGCGCCGGCCAGCCCTATGGGCTGCCTCTCTCTTTCCCTTTAGGCCCACTATGGACCATCCCCTCTCGTAGGGGGTTCCGGTAACCCCCTCCGGCATTCCCGATAAATCCGAAACTTTTCCAGTATACTTCCGGTGTCCGAATATAGCCATCCAATATATCAATCTTTATGTCTCGGACATTCCGAGACTCCTCGTCATGTCCGTGATCTCATCCGGGACTCCGAACTACCTTCGGTACATCAATACTCATAAACTCATAATACCGATCGTCATCAAACGTTTAAGCGTGCGGACCCTACGGGTTCGAGAACTATGTAGACATGACCGAGACTCATCTCCGGTCAATAACCAATAGCGGAACCTGGATGTTCATATTGGCTCCTACATATTCTACGAAGATCTTTTATCGGTCAGAACCGCATAACAACATACGTTGTTCCTTTTGTCAAACGGTATGTTACTTGCCCGAGATTCGATCGTCGGTATCTTTATACCTAGTTCAATCTCGTTACCGGCAAGTCTCTTTACTCGTTCCGTAACACATCATCTCGTGACTAACTCATTAGTCTTTTGCTTGCAAGGCTTATTGTGATGTGTGTTACCGAGAGGGCCCAGAGATACCTCTCCGACATTCGGAGTGACAAATCCTAATCTTGATCTATGCCAACACCACGAATACTTTCGGAGACACCTGTAGAGCATCTTTATGATCACCCAGTTACGTTGTGACGTTTGATAGCACACAAGGTCCTACGGTATTCGGGAGTTGCATAATCTCATAGTCATAGGAACATGTATAAGTCATGAAGAAAGCAATAGCAGTTAAACTAAACGATCATAGTGCTATGCTAACGGATGGGTCTTGTCCATCACATCATTCTCCTAATGATGTGATCCCGTTGATCAAATGACAACTCATGTCTATGGCTAGGAAACATAACCATCTTTGATCAATGAGCTAGTCTAGTAGAGGCATACTAGGGACATACTGTTTTGTCTATGTATTCACACATGTACTAAGTTTCCGGTTAATACAATTCTAGCATGAATAAAAGACATTTATCATGATATAAGGAAATACAAATAACATCTTTATTATTGCCTCTAGGGCATATTTCCTTCAGTCTCCCACTTGAACTAGAGTCAATAATCTAGATTACAAAGTGATGATCCTCACACCCATGGAGTCTTGGTGCTGATCATGTTTTGCCCGTGGAAGAGGCTTAGTCAACGGGTCTGCAACATTCAGATCCGTATGTATTTTGCAAATCTCTATGTCTCCCTCCTTGACTAAATCGCGGATCGAATTGAAGCGTCTTTTGATGTGCTTTGTTCTCTTGTGAAACCTGGATTCCTTCGCCAAGGCTATGGCTCCAGTGTTGTCACAAAAGATTTTCATTGGACCCGATGCACTAGGTACTACACCTAGATCGGATATGAACTCCTTCATCCAGACTCCTTCATTTGCTGCTTCTGAAGCAGCTATGTATTCCGCTTCACACGTAGATCCCGCCACGACGCTCTGCTTGGAACTGCACCAACTGACAGCTCCACTGTTCAATAAAAATACATATCCGGTTTGTGACTTAGAGTCATCCGGATCAGTGTCAAAGCTAGAATCGACGTAACCATTTACGACGAGCTCTTTGTCACCTCCATATACGAGAAACACATCCTTAGTTCTTTTCAGATACTTTAGGATGTTTTTGACCGCTGTCAAGTGATCCACTCCTGGATTACTTTGGTACCTCCCTGCTAGACTTATAGCAAGGCACACATCAGGTCTGGTACACAGCATTGCATACATGATAGATCCTATGGCTGAGGCATAGGGAATGACTTTCATTTTCTCTCTATCTTCTGCAGTGGTCGGGCATTGAGTCTTACTCAATTTCATACCTTGTAAAACAGGCAATAACCCTTTCTTTGACTGATCCATTTTGAACTTCTTCAAAATCTTATCAAGGTATGTGCTTTGTGAAAGTCCAATTAAGCGTCTTGATCTATCTCTATAGATCTTGATACCTAATATATAAGCAGCTTCACCGAGGTCTTTCATTGAAAAACTTTTATTCAAATATCCTTTTATGCTATCCAGAAATTCTATATCATTTCCAATCAACAATATGTCATCTACATATAATATTAGAAATGCTACAGAGCTCCCACTCACTTTCTTGTAAATACAGGCTTCTCCAAAAGTCTGTATAAAACCATATGCTTTGATCACCTCATCAAAGCGTATATTCCAACTCCGAGATGCTTGCACCAGTCCATAGATGGATCGCTGGAGATTGCATACTTTGTTAGCACCTTTTGGATCGACAAAACCTTCTGGTTGCATCATATACAACTCTTCTTTGAGATATCCATTTAGGAATGCAGTTTTGACATCCATTTGCCAGATTTCATAATCATAAAATGCGGCAATTGCTAACATGATTCGGACAGACTTAAGCATCGCTACAGGTGAGAAAGTCTCATCGTAGTCAACTCCTTGAACTTGTCGAAAACCTTTCGCAACAAGTCGAGCTTTGTAAACAGTAATATTACCGTCTGCGTCGGTCTTCCTATTGAAGATCCATTTATTTTCGATGGCCTGCCGATCATCGGGCAAGTCAACCAAAGTCCATACTTTGTTCTCATACATGGATCCCATCTCAGATTTCATGGCTTCAAGCCATTTTGCGGAATCTGGGCTCATCATCGCTTCCTCATAGTTCGTAGGTTCATCATGGTCTAGTAACATGATTTCCAGAACTGGGTTGCCGTACCACTCTGGTGCGGAACGTACTCTGGTTGATCTACGACGTTCAGTAGAAACTTGATCCGAAGTTTCATGATCATTATCATCAACTTCCTCACTAATTGGTGTAGGAATCACTGGAACAATTTCCTGTGATGTACTACTTTCCAATATGGGAGAAGGTACAATTACCTCATCAAGTTCTACTTTCCTCCCACTCACTTCTTTCGAGAGAAACTCTTTTTCTAGAAAGGATCCGTTCTTAGCAACGAATAGTTTGCCTTCGGATCTGTGATAGAAGGTGTACCCAACAGTCTCTTTTGGGTATCCTATGAAGACACATTTTTCCGACTTGGGATCGAGCTTATCAGGTTGAAGTGTTTTCACATAAGCATCGCAGCCCCAAATTTTAAGAAACGACAACTTTGGTTTCTTGCCAAACCATAGTTCATAAGGTGTCGTATCAACGGATTTAGATGGTGCCCTATTTAACGTGAATGCAGCTGTCTCTAAAGCATAACCCCAAAACGATAGTGGTAAATCGGTAAGAGACATCATAGATCGCACCATATCCAATAAAGTACGGTTACGACGTTCGGACACACCATTACGCTGTGGTGTTCCAGGTGGCGTGAGTTGTGAAACTATTCCACATTGTTTCAAATGAAGACCAAACTCGTAACTCAAATATTCTCCTCCACGATCAGATCGTAGGAACTTTATTTTCTTGTTACGATGATTCTCTACTTCACTCTAAAATTCTTTGAACTTTTCAAAATGTTTCAGACTTGTGCTTCATTAAGTAGATATACCCATATCTGCTCAAATCATCAGTGAAGGTCAGAAAATAACGATACCCGCCGCGAGCATCAACACTCATTGGTCCACATACATCAGTATGTATGATTTCCAACAAATCTGTTGCTCGCTCCATAGTTCCGGAGAACGGAGTTTTAGTCATCTTGCCCATGAGGCATGGTTCGCAAGCACCAAGTGATTCATAATCAAGTGATTCCAAAAGTCCATCTTTATGGAGTTTCTTCATGCGTTTTACACCAATATGACCTAAACGGCAGTGCCACAAATAAGTTGCACTATCATTATTAACCTTGCATCTTTTGGTTTCAATATTATGAATATGTGTATCACTACAATCGAGATCCAATAAGAATAGACCACTCTTTAAGGGTGCATGACCATAAAATATATTATTCATAAAAATGGAACGACCATTATTCTCTGATTTAAATGAATAACCGTCTCGCAATAAACAAGATCCAGATATAATGTTCATGCTCAACGCTGGCACCAAATAACAATTATTTAGGTCTAAAACTAATCCCGAAGGTAGATGTAGAGGTAGCGTGCCGACGGCGATCACATCGACTTTGGAACCGTTTCCCACGCGCATCGTCACCTCGTCCTTAGCTAATCTTCGTTTAATCCGTAGTCCCTGTTTCGAGTTACAAATATTAGCAATCGAACCGGTATCAAATACCCAGGTACTACTACGAGCATTAGTAAGGTACACATCAATAACATGTATATCACATATACCTTTGTTCACCTTGCCATCCTTCTTATCCGCCAAATACATGGGGCAGTTCCGCTTCCAGTGTCCAGTCCCCTTGCAGTAGAAGCACTCAGTTTCAGGCTTGGCTCCAGATTTGGGTTTCTTCGTTGAAGTAGCAACTGACTTGCTATTCTTTTTGAAGTTCCCTTTCTTTCCCTTGCCCTTTTTCTTGAAACTAGTGGTCTTGTTAACCATCAACACTTGATGCTCCTTTTTGATTTCTACCTCCGCAGCTTTGAGCATAGCGAAGAGCTCGGGAATTGTCTTTTGCATCCCTTGCATGTTATAGTTCATCACGAAGCCTTTATAGCTTGGTGGCAGTGATTGAAGAACTCTATCAATAACACTATCCTCGTCAACTTTGCAACCAAGTTGAGTCATATGATTGTAGTACCCAGACATTCTGAGCAAGTGTTCACTGATAGAACTATTCTCCTCCATTTTGCAGCTGTAGAACTTATTGGAAATATCATATTTCTCAATTCGGGCATTTGCTTGAAATATTAACTTCAACTCCTGGAACATCTCATATGCTCCATGACGTTCAAAACGTCGTTGAAGTCCCGGTTCTAAGCCGTAAAGCATGGCACACTGAACTATCATGTAGTCATCAGACCGTGACTGCCAGACGTTCAAAGCGTCTGCATCAGCGGAAGGGGGCTTGTCACCTAGCGGTGCTTCAAGGACATAATTCTTCTGTGCAGCAATGAGGATAATCCTCAGGTTACGGACCCAGTCCGTGTAATTGCTACCATCATCTTTCAACTTAGCTTTCTCTAGGAATGCATTAAAATTCAAAGGAACGGTAGCACGGGCCATTGATCTACAACGACATAGATATGCAAAACTATCAGGACTAAGTTCATGATAAATTAAAGTTCAATTTAATCATATTAATTTAAAGAACTCCCACTTAGATAGACATCACTCTGGTCATCTAAATGATCACGTGATCCAAATCAACTAAACCATGTCCGATCATCACGTGAGATGGAGTAGTTTTCAATGGTGAACATCTTATGTTGATCATATCTACTATATGATTCACGCTCGACCTTTCGGTCTCCAGTGTTCCGAGGCCATATCTCTATATGCTAGGCTCGTCAAGTTTAACCCGAGTATTCTGCGTGTGCAAAACTGGCTTACACCCGTTGTATTTGAACGTAGAGCTTATCACACCCGATCATCACGTGGTGTCTCGGCACGACGAACTTTCGCAACGGTGCATACTCAGGGAGAACACTTATACCTTGAAATTTAGTAAGGGATCATCTTATAATGCTACCTTCGTTCCAAGCAAAATAAGAAGCATAATAAGATAAACATCACATGCAATCAAAATATGTGACATGATATGGCCATCATCATCTTGTGCTTTTGATCTCCATCTTCAAAGCACCGTCATGATCACCTTCGTCACCGGCTTGACACCTTGATCTTCATCGTAGCATCGTTGTCGTCTCGCCAACTATTGCTTCCACGACTATCGCTACCGCTTAGTGATAAAGTAAAGCAATTACATGGCGATTGCATTTCATACAATAAAGCGACAACCATATGGCTCCTGCCAGTTGCCGATAACTTTACAAAACATGATCATCTCATACAAAACCGTATAACTCATCATGTCTTGACCATATCACATCACAACATGCCCTGCAAAAACAAGTTAGACGTCCTCTACTTTGTTTGTTGCAAGTTTTACGTGGCTGCTACGGGCTTAGCAAGAACCGTTCTTACCTACGCATACAAAACCACAACGATGTTTTGTCAAGTATGTGCTGTTTTAACCTTCACAAGGACCGGGCGTAGCCACACTTGATTCAGCTAAAGTGAGAGAGACAGACACCTGCCAGTCACCTTTAAGCAACGAGTGCTCGTAACGGTGAAACCAGTCTCGCGTAAGCGTACTCGTAATGTCGGTCCGGGCCGCTTCATCTCACAATACCGCCGAAGCAAAGTATGACATGCTGGTAAGCAGTATGACTAGTATCGTCCACAATCTCATTGTGTTCTACTCGTGCATATCATCTACGCATAGACCTGGCTCATGATGCCACTGTTGGGGAACGTAGTATTTTAAAATTTTCCTACGATCACGCAAGATCTATCTACCACATGCATAGCAACGAGAGGGGAGAGTGTGTCTACGTACCCTCGTAGACGGGGAGCGGAAGCGTCAAGTGACGCGGTTGATGTTGTCGAACTTCTTCATGATCCAACCGATCAAGCACCGAACGTACGGCACCTCCGCGTTCAGCACACGTTCAGCTTGATGACGTCCCACGAGCTCTTGATCCAGCTGAGCTTCACGGGAGAGTTTCGTTAGCACGACGGCGTGGTGACGGATATGATGTGTTCACCGGCGCAGGGCTTCTCCTAAGCTCCGCGACGGTATGACCGAGGTGTGATTCTGTGGAGGGGGGCACCGCACACGGCTAAAACAATTCAACTTGTGTGTCTTTGGGTGCCCCCCTGCCCCCGTATATAAAGGAGCAGGGGAGGGAGGCCGGCCGGCCCTTCCTGGTGCGGCTAGGGAGGGAGTCCTACTAGGAATAGGATTGCAATCCTATTCCTAGTAGGATTCACCGAAAGGAAGAAGGGGGAAAGGAATAGGAGAGGTGGCGCCCCCCCCCCCAATACTAGTCCAACTAGGAACCCTAGGTGGGGGCGCCGGCCAGCCCTATGGGCTGCCTCTCTCTTTCCCTTTAGGCCCACTATGGACCATCCCCTCTCGTAGGGGGTTCCGGTAACCCCCTCCGGCATTCCCGATAAATCCGAAACTTTTCCGGTATACTTCCGGTGTCCGAATATAGCCGTCCAATATATCAATCTTTATGTCTCGGACATTCCGAGACTCCTCCTCATGTCCGTGATCTCATCCGGGACTCCGAACTACCTTCGGTACATCAATACTCATAAACTCATAATACCGATCGTCATCAAACGTTTAAGCGTGCGGACCCTACGGGTTCGAGAACTATGTAGACATGACCGAGACTCATCTCCGGTCAATAACCAATAGCGGAACCTGGATGTTCATATTGGCTCCTACATATTCTACGAAGATCTTTTATCGGTCAGAACCGCATAACAACATACGTTGTTCCTTTTGTCAAACGGTATGTTACTTGCCCGAGATTCGATCGTCGGTATCTTTATACCTAGTTCAATCTCGTTACCGGCAAGTCTCTTTACTCGTTCCGT
This sequence comes from Secale cereale, assembly GCA_902687465.1. Taxonomy (NCBI): domain Eukaryota; kingdom Viridiplantae; phylum Streptophyta; class Magnoliopsida; order Poales; family Poaceae; genus Secale; species Secale cereale. The sequence goes on along the minus strand of LR738712.1, from coordinate 116,666,221 downwards.
AACACATCATCTCGTGACTAACTCATTAGTCTTTTGCTTGCAAGGCTTATTGTGATGTGTGTTACCGAGAGGGCCCAGAGATACCTCTCCGACATTCGGAGTGACAAATCCTAATCTTGATCTATGCCAACACCACGAATACTTTCGGAGACACCTGTAGAGCATCTTTATGATCACCCAGTTATGTTGTGACGTTTGATAGCACACAAGGTGTTCCTACGGTATTCGGGAGTTGCATAATCTCATAGTCATAGGAACATGTATAAGTCATGAAGAAAGCAATAGCAGTAAAACTAAACGATCATAGTGCTATGCTAACGGATGGGTCTTGTCCATCACATCATTCTCCTAATGATGTGATCCCGTTGATCAAATGACAACTCATGTCTATGGTTAGGAAACATAACCATCTTTGATCAATGAGCTAGTCTAGTAGAGGCATACTAGGGACATACTGTTTTGTCTATGTATCCACACATGTACTAAGTTTCCAGTTAATACAATTCTAGCATGAATAAAAGACATTTATCATGATATAAGGAAATACAAATAACATCTTTATTATTGCCTCTAGGGCATATTTCCTTCAGTCTCCCACTTGAACTAGAGTCAATAATCTAGATTACAAAGTGATGATCCTCACACCCATGGAGTCTTGGTGCTGATCATGTTTTGCCCGTGGAAGAGGCTTAGTCAACGGGTCTGCAATATTCAGATCCGTATGTATTTTGCAAATCTCTATGTCTCCCTCCTTGACTAGATCGCGGATGGAATTGAAGCGTCTTTTGATGTGCTTTGTTCTCTTGTGAAACCTAGATTCCTTCGCCAAGGCTATGGCTCCAGTGTTGTCACAAAAGATTTTCATTGGACCCGATGCACTAGGTACTACACCTAGATCGGATATGAACTCCTTCATCCAGACTCCTTCATTTGCTGCTTCCGAAGCAGCTATGTATTCCGCTTCACACGTAGATCCCGCCACGACGCTCTGCTTGGAACTGCACCAACTGACAGCTCCACCGTTCAATAAAAATACATATCCGGTTTGTGACTTTGAGTCATCCGGATCAGTGTCAAAGCTAGAATCGACGTAACCGTTTACGACGAGCTCTTTGTCACCTCCATATACGAGAAACATATCCTTTGTTCTTTTCAGATACTTTAGGATGTTTTTGACCGATGTCCAGTGATCCACTCCTGGATTACTTTGGTACCTCCCTGCTAGACTTATAGCAAGGCACACATCAGGTCTGGTACACAGCATTGCATACATGATAGATCCTATGGCTGAGGCATAGGGAATGACTTTCATTTTCTCTCTATCTTCTGCAGTGGTCGTGTTGGGGAACGTAGTATTTTAAAATTTTCCTACGATCACGCAAGATCTATCTACCAGATGCATAGCAACGAGAGGGGAGAGTGTGTCTACGTACCCTCGTAGACCGGGAGCGGAAGCGTCAAGTGACGCGGTTGATGTTGTCGAACTTCTTCGCGATCCAACCGATCAAGCACCGAACGTACGGCACCTCCGCGTTCAGCACACGTTCAGCTTGATGACGTCCCACGAGCTCTTGATCCAGTTGAGCTTCACGGGAGAGTTTCGTCAGCACGACGGCGTGGTGACAGATATGATGTGTTCACCGGCGCAGGGCTTCGCCTAAGCTCCGCGACGGTACGACCGAGGTGTGATTCTGTGGAGGGGGGCACCGCACACGGCTAAAACAATTCAACTTGTGTGTCTTTGGGTGCCCCCCTGCCCCCGTATATAAAGGAGCAGGGGAGGGAGGCCGGCCAACCTCTCCTGGTGCGGCTAGGGAGGGAGTCCTACTAGGAATAGGATTGCAATCCTATTCCTAGTAGGATTCACCGAAAGGAAGAAGGGGGAAAGGAATAGGAGAGGTGGCGCCCCCCCCCCCCAATCCTAGTCCAACTAGGATTCCTAGGTGGGGGCGCCGGCCAGCCCTATGGGCTGCCTCTCTCTCACCCTTTAGGCCCACTATGGACCATCCCCTCTCGTAGGGGGTTCCGGTAACCCCCTCCGGCATTCCCGATAAATCCGAAACTTTTCCGGTATACTTCCGGTGTCCGAATATAGCCGTCCAATATATCAATCTTTATGTCTCGGACATTCCGAGACTCCTCGTCACGTCCGTGATCTCATCCGGGACTCCGAACTACCTTCGGTACATCAATACTCATAAACTCATAATACCGATCGTCATCAAACGTTAAGCGTGCGGACCCTACGGGTTCGAGAACTATGTAGACATGACCGAGACTCATCTCCGGTCAATAACCAATAGCGGAACCTGGATGTTCATATTGGCTCCTACATATTCTACGAAGATCTTTTATCGGTCAGAACCGCATAACAACATACGTTGTTCCTTTTGTCAAACGGTATGTTACTTGCCCGAGATTCGATCGTCGGTATCTCTATACCTAGTTCAATCTCGTTACCAGCAAGTCTCTTTACTCGTTCCGTAACACATCATCTCGTGACTAACTCATTAGTCTTTTTCTTGCAAGGCTTATTGTGATGTGTGTTACCGAGAGGGCCCAGAGATACCTCTCCGACACTCGGAGTGACAAATCCTAATCTTGATCTATGCCAACACCACGAATACTTTCGGAGACACCTGTAGAGCATCTTTATGATCACCCAGTTATGTTGTGACGTTTGATAGCACACAAGGTGTTCCTACGGTATTCGGGAGTTGCATAATCTCATAGTCATAGGAACATGTATAAGTCATGAAGAAAGCAATAGTAGTTAAACTAAACGATCATAGTGCTATGCTAACGGATGGGTCTTGTCCATCACATCATTCTCCTAATGATGTGATCCCGTTGATCAAATGACAACTCATGTCTATGGCTAGGAAACATAACCATCTTTGATCAATGAGCTAGTCTAGTAGAGGCATACTAGGGACATACTGTTTTGTCTATGTATTCACACATGTACTAAGTTTCCGGTTAATACAATTCTAGCATGAATAAAAGACATTTATCATGATATAAGGAAATACAAATAACATCTTTATTATTGCCTCTAGGGCATATTTCCTTCACCATGGTGGTGGAGAAGCTCCCGGTGGTGATCCTACCCTCCGGCAGGGTGCCGGGAAGAGTTCTCCTGGTGCTCCCAATCTTGGAAGCGGCGGCGACGGCGGAACAGAGATGGGATCGCGAAAAGAAGTCATGTTCTGAGGGTTACGGGGAACCCTTTAAATATATGCCAAAGTAGGGCACCGGGGGAGCCTCGGGGGGCCCAGGCGCCCCCCCGGCGCGGCCCAGGGGGGGGGGCGCCCACAGGGCGCCTGGAGCCCCTGTGCCCCCCCCAGGATGCCCTTCGGACGCAGTGTTGTTTCCGGTTCGCTGATTTTTTATATATATTTTCTGGATTTTTCTGGGCAGTTCTCGTAACGTGAAAACCTGAAATACAAAAACAACCGAAAACAGAAACTGGCACTGGGGTGCACTGGATTAGTAAGTTAGTCCAAATATGATCAAAAGTGTATGGAAGTGTATGAATATCATACTAATATCACCCAAAAGTGGCATGGAGCAAGCATAAATTATAGATACGTTTTGGACGTATCAACATCCCCAAGCTTAATTCCTGCTCGTCCTCGAGTAGGTAAATGATAACAAGAATAATTTCTGTGGTGACATGCTATTAACCATATAGGACTTTCTCATAGTCATATGACAAAAGCTTACTGAGACAATGATTCTAAAGTAATTAAGTTGCCTCAAGAGAAAATCACAAATGACTGAAAGTTTTACAACATGAAACTGAAACATCAAAAAGATTTGCAATGAACATGATGTGCAAATATGATCAAGTGATATCTAGCTTGCCCCCTTTAGTGATGCAAAACATAAATGCAAGGGCACCTTCAAGGTTTAAGTGATGACTAGATACAATCATTTCAGAATAAACGATATCACAATCATGCAAAAGACAATGCTACTTTGGAACAATGCACATTACACTCAGAATGACAATCATGCTCTCAGTAGTTGGTGCTTGAAGTGCTAGAGCTTTTTATTTTGAAACATGGAAGCAATTGTGTCAACGGTAGTAGTACTTCATATGTGTCATGTATAAAACATCCTATAAGTTGCAAGCCTCATGCATCGAATACCAATAGTGCTCGCTCCTTGTCCTAATTAGCTCGGATCCCCGTGGGTTATCATTGCATTGCATATGTTTTAACCAAGTGTCACAAAGGGGTACCTCTATGCCACCTGTACAAAGGTCCAAGGAGATAGATCGCATTTGATTTCTCGTTTTTGATAGATCTCAACTTGAGGACATCCATACCGGGACAACATAGAAAATAGATGATGGACTCCTCTTTAATGCATAAGCATATTCTCATGAGAGATTGAGGATTAAGGTCCAAGCTAAAACTTCCACCATGATGCATGGCTTTGGTTGGCGGCCCATTGTTCTTCTCTAACAATATGCATATTAATTCAACCCACGGTAAATCACCCTTACTTCAGACAAGACGAACATGCATAGCAACTCACATGATATTCAACAAAAGTGTGATAGTTGATGGCGTCCCCAGAAACATGGTTACCGCTCAGCAAGCAACTCATAAGAAATAAGATACATAGGCAACATATTCTTTACCACAATAGTTTTTAGGCTACTTTCCCATCAGCTATGTATTGCATGGTTAATTTGCTTAGTGCAGGTGGAGGTTAGCAAAAGACTGGGAGCGACCAACTAAGAGAGCAATGACGGTCATAATCATGCAGAGCGACAAAGCAATATTGAATCAGGCATGGTAGTTATATCGCTACTCAGAAGCAAAATATCATCAAGGCTTGACAGACTTTCTTTACAGTCTTGAATATGCATGAGCATACGCCAAGTCAATCAAAATAAATTCTCGAAGGAAGATATTACTAAACCATACCACATCATAGGCAAAACAAACCAAGTTGGTACTCCAATAACACATTGGGAACCCCCCAGCTATTTGATATTAACCATAAGAAAACCTGAAATACTAAGCACCATCATGAAAGTAGCATCTTTATCATAGACACATTAACCCATGCAACGGAAGCAAACTCTCTTAATAAGGTGAGCATGGTAATTAAAGAGAGTTCAAGCAACCAACTAAATAAAAGCTCTTGAGAAGATAAGCATGAATAGTAAGAGCAGAGTATGATAGTAGCTAGTTAGAAGATAAAGAACACACACATCATAGATAGACATGAAAATTCTATGTAATGTTCTAGGTAGAGGTGGAGCGTGTTTCTCTCCCACATAAAGGAATGCTGGGTTCCGACTCGTTATGAAAACCTAAAAAGAAAACTAAAAACAAGACGCTCCAAGCATAGCACATAACACATGAAGTGATAAAAATATAGCGGAACGAAAGACGAACTGATAATGTTGATGGAGAAGGGGATGCACGGGGGCATCCCCAAGCTCAGACGCTTGAGTATCCTTGAATATTTCTTGGGGGTGCACGGGGGCATCCCCAAGCTTGAGTGCTTGACACTCCTGAATCTTTTTATCATCTTCCCTCGCACACTTGAAAACTCCCTTCATACACAACTCATCATAATCTGATTAGCGAGGTTAGTACCCTTAATAAAATAATTATACCTTGCTGGAAATAAGGATATTCTTGAAGTTCTACTGTTTCTCAAGATTGCCAAAAGGTTTTTGCAAAGAAAAAGCAAGTTCTTAATTTGCAAAGTGAAGGTAAGGCAAAACAGGACAGAATCTGTGAAAAACAGAACAGCAGGCAGTAATTGACCTGTTCGGGATACTTCTGCAACTCAAATCAAAAAACTCAGAACTGACGCACGAAAGACAATTATATAGAGAATGCTGTAGAAAAAATTCAGACCAAAAAGATGATCTGGTGATTTTATACGAATTTTTCTATTAAAGGACGGAATCTGTTTCCTGGACAACACCTCACAACTTTTGAACTTTCTAGCAATCAGAGGCTATACTTGGCACAAATATGAAAAGCAAAGATACAATGATGATGCTACAGCAGTAAACAACATCAAGACACAACAAAAGCAAAAATTTAATTCACGTGGGCTGCCTCACAAAAGCGCTTTCTTTTATGCCTTTAAGCTAGGCATAATGCATAGATCAAGTTTTATCAAGAGTAAAAGAATAACTAGCCCGTACAACGGACTCAAAAGGTAACTTGACCTTCTTACGAGGGAAGTGTTCCATCCCTTTCTTGAGAGGAAACTGAAATTTTATATTACCCTCTTTCATGTCAATGACAGCACCAACGGTGCGCAAAAAGGGACGTCCCAAAATAATTGGACACGAAGGATCACATTCAATATCCATAATAGTGAAATCAACGGGCACATAATTATCATTGACAACAATAAGAACATCGTCGATCCTCCCCAGAGGTTACTTTATGGAAGAATCAACGAGACGAACACCAAAAGAACAAGAATCATAAGGTTTCAATTTAAGCATATCATATATCCTTCTGGGCATAACAGAGGTACTAGCTGTAATGCCCCGGATGTAATACTTTCCCTTTTGGGCATATACTATATCTCCGGCTTCATCTATTCCATTTCGGGTTCTTTGTCTTTCGGGTGTTCGTCGTTTTGTTGTGTGCGTGTGTGGCATTCATTCATATCATGTAGACATGTGCATCGCATTGCATTTGTGTTGTCAGTTGCATCCGGTTCCACGCGTTCCTTCCCGTTGTCCGTTTCGCGTTCCGGAGCTCCCTCACGTGTCCGTGGCGTCCCGTAGGCCTACTTTGTTGTGTGGCCGTGTAACGTTACCGGTTTGGCGCGAGACTTGTCGTGTGTTGTTGTTTTGTTGTGTGTAACCCGCCTGTCAAATCTCGTCGCGTTTGGAGTCCGTCTGCTATCCCAACAGTTATTCGTGTGGGCTCAAAGTGCCTCCACTTTGTGGCCCAAAACACCCCTCCAACAGCCCACTTCCCTCCCCTAGGCCCATCCTAACTCCCCTCGCGATCGGATCCGTCGGATCGCGATCGGAGGGCTCAAAACCCCCCCAAAACCCCTAACCCTAGCAAAAACTGCTATTTATAGACCCCCTATGTCCATTTTGAGCATCCCTAACTTCTTCCCCCAATCTCCCCTCAAATTTTGTGCTCCACCAGATCCAAAACGGATTTTCCTGTTCCTCCTCGATTCTCGAGGCCGAGCCTCCCGCATCACCAGGGATCCGCCGGTCGGTCAACGGAGCCTAGGCGTCCCGCTCGCTCGAAGCATCGACCGACTGGACCACTTGGCCGCATCGCCCTCGCTCCCCAGGCCCGATCGATCCAGCCTTCCCCGATTCCCACCGCAACGCCAGATCTCGCCTTGGACCACATCGCCTTGGGCCTCCCCCGAGCCGCGGGCCGCTCCTCTCCGCGCGGCGCGCCTCCCTCCGTCGCCAGCCGAGGCCCGAGCACCCGGCTGGGCCGCTCCTCCTCCAGGCCGCACATCCGCGCGGGAGCCGCGCGTTGACCCGCCCGGTCGCCAGAAGGTCGCGCCGCGGGCCTCCTTCGCCTCACCCGCCGGGCCGGCCTCGCCGCCGCCAGGCCCAGCGCCCCGCCTCCCCGCCGCGGGCCCAAGCCGGGCTGCTTCGTCGGGCCGCGCTAGTACCGCATTGCCCCCGGCCCGCATCAGCCGCCTCTCCGCGGGCCTCTACAGATCCGCAGCGCCGGGCCCAGCCGAATCCTCCCCGCCGGCCCGTCCCACTACTTCCACGCGGGCCGCACCAGTTTCAGCCCGAAGCCCCCGTTGAC